>CM045736.1:39533895-39583895 GCA_024760905.1 Plotosus lineatus | reverse complement strand
TGAATAATTGCAACAAAAACCAGCAAGTTTGCTACTGATTTTATCTAGTTTCATGAGGTTACTCGTGAGAAAAATGGTGGAAAAAATACATTTTTAGTGAGTTTTGGTTGATTTCACATGAGATAGTCGAATACTTGTAAAAATCCGAATTTTGATAAAAATGGACCATTTTTAACTTTTCTGGCCTTTATCTGAAAAATGGTCTGAGCAACAAGCGCCTACTTTTGGTGGAGCGCCTCACATATGTGTAAATGTCATGAATTAGTATTCAGTCCTCGGCTCTTGTCGTCATATGTTCAGATTACCAAATTTGTGAGATTTACTGATATTCTGAAATGATCCTCAATTGTAATTTAATCTCAACATTGAAGTTCACTGAGGAGCAACGTGATTATACCTTTAGAAACATTTTAGAAATAAATTAGGATCACCATATTGTTTATTTCTATAGCATGGTCATTGTGTGCTCCTGAATAAACACTGGACAGTGGGAATAATCATTTTGTACTTTTTGTTTTTTGCAGACCAAGTTGCAGCTTTTTTGCCCATAACTGGTGATTGAATAATAAGTTATGCTGTTGGTTAGCCAAGGTTCAAAAATCCACAGTTCCATACAGGCTGTACATTACTGCCATTCTATTTCACAATTCCTAATAGGCAGAGTGAATAATACAAATAAAGTATAACTTTAATATTAAACTTTTCAAGTAAAAGTAACCTTGTGATTAGTGTGATCGTATACAGTTTTTGATTAGACGCACGGCTTTGATTACTGATTATTTATACAAATTATGTCTGGGTTGAATAGAGTGGCTTGGACAGACAGTATCAGAGAGAAAACAAACTTCATCTCAGACTCTGAACAACTCAGTCGACACACATCCATCCCTCATAGCAGTCTTTTTTTGCACTGTGGAGCAATCATACTCACATCTTGAGCTTTTTCTGCACTTCCTCTCTTTGACTCATAGAATAGACCAACTGGTGAACACAAGCACTAGCAAATGAATGTGCAGACCCTACGTCAACAGTCCTCATGGTCACATCTGCATATTTTTTTCTGTAGCATTCTTACAGAAAACAGATAATGTATATTTTTCTAGGAATTTTAATAACCCGACCTTTTATAGGTGCCAACTATTAGCAGAAGAGATGCCACAGAAAAATAAACTTTCTCATGTTGGTGGGTTGGATAACCAGCTTTGAAACTCACAACACAACCCCTTCACTGTGTGCATCTGCTACTCTTTTCAGTGGCCCAATGAAAACATGCAGAATGTGAAGAACCAAAATATAGTTATCTGCTTCTTTGACATTATTATTTGGCATCCCTCTTCCTTTAGTCCCTCTATTTTCTTATTCTCCATGCATATTCCTCCTTAAAAAAGTAAAAAAAAAAAAAAAAAAAAAAAAAAAAAAACAACAACAAAAAACAATGGAAGGCTTGATTGAAAACTACAAAACATGATAATCTGAGACATTGGGATGAATTCTGGGAAATATGTCACACTATGAACAGACAGGCCACCATATATCACATAGCAAGGCTGCCTCAAACTGGTGTCATGAACATGTGTCATGTTTGTTCAGTGGCCTTCCTGGGCTGTGCATCTGTATTCAGTGCAACACCTTTGGGATGTGGTAGCATGAGAGACTCACAGCATCAAACTAGCATTTCAAAGGGCTGTTTGTAACCCAAGACATGAAGAATTAAAGCTGTGTTACGAACAAAGTGAACACTGCAATGAAAAGTTTACCTGGTCTGAGTCATTGACGGTAATCCCTAAGCCCCTTAGTATCTCCCCCTCTGGAGGATGTTCATACATGGTCAGTTCAAAGGTGTGCTGAGGGCCATTCTTGCCATAAAAGGTAGGGCAATGGTTGTTCAGGTCCACTAGCTGAACTATTACAATGGTGATGGCAAAGTTTGTCACACTTCCTTCTGGATTCACCTCTGAAGCCTGAAAGCAAGGAAATTGTCATTGCATAGAAAATCATTTATTTTTCATGTATAACACACAAAAAATATCTAAAGAAAACTAAAAATATATAATGTCCAGTGATTCAGCTTTACTTCCACTATCCTAAATACTGACATTAAAAATTCTTCTTAAAAGTTAGAACAAATTCTAACCTTGACTTGAATATTAAATGTTTCCTTTTTTAAATTATCTGGATGAACAAGAAGTGTGATGCAGCCACTTGTTTTGTTGATGGCAAATACACCATCAGCTCCTACAAAATAAAACACAGTATACAAAATGTACACAGTAATAGGAGGAGAGACTCAGCAAACCACAAGTGAATGACGCAAATAAATTATTCCACCTATCTAGCATAAATTCCCTGAAGAAGAATAGCAGATACATACCACTTTCAATAGAGTAAACAATTGGATTAGGAGTTTCCACATCCCCATCTTTGGCAAAAACAGTAAATATCTCAGATCCCTCAACAAACAAATGAACAAATAAGTAAATAAAAATATTCTAAAATGAAGATAATAATAATAATAATAATAATAATAATAATAATAATAATAATAATAATAATAATAATAATTATTATTATTATTATTATTATTATTATTATAGTGTGTCTACATAATTTCATGTGAAAAATTCATGCCAAACATTGAAAATTTGACTCATCAACTTTTTTTTACTTTCTATTGTGATTTTCTTTGCACTAGACTATTGCATTGATTATTCTGTTATTCTTCAATCATATATTATTATATTGTATAACTGATACACTTACTTCCTCATTATTATTATTATTATTATTATTATTATTATTATTATTATTATTATTATTTGCCCTGCGATGGTCTGACAGGCTGTTCAGGCCCTCGCCCTGGATTGGCTGAGATGGGTGCCAGCCTCCCCACCACCCTAATTGGGATTAAGCAGTTTAGAAAATGAATGAGTGAATGAATTATTATATATTTATATATATATATATATATATATATATATATATATATATATATATATATATACATACATACATACATACATATATGGAAGAAAAAAGAAAATGCACTCACAGGTGAAGAGCCTTCATAGATATTGGCAAAGTATGGTGTGCCAACAAAACTGGGAGGCATGTCCTGACTGTCAATCACATTAATTGTTAAAGTAGCAGATGATGACATCACCTGTTCCCTTCCATTGTACCTTCCACCTCCATCCTTAAAGTAGTACAAGTGAACATATTAGGTTTTTGAATATGACAAAGTGGCAGCACACGAGCATAGTTGTTACGACATCTAAATCACAGCAAGAAGGCCCATGGTCTGAATCCCTGCCATTTTCGTGCAGAGTTTGCATATCCTCCCTGTTCTTGCGTGAGTTTTCTCTTGGTACTCCTATTCCCGCCTAACTTGCTCTAAATTGCCCTTGCTTGTGAACGATGTGAACGATTGCATATGTTTTCAATGGTTCATTTTTATTACATGAAGTACAATGTAAAGTCTCACTTACCTTGGCCACCACTGTAACAAAATGTGTCCTCATTCTCTCATAGTCCAGAACCTCACCCACTTTTATCCTTAACACCCCACTGTGGTGATCAATAGCAAACTTGGTGTTTGGATCAACACTCTACATAAAAAGAAAAAGTGATGTCTATCCAACACAGAGATTACGTAAATCCCGTTTACAACATAGATTAATACAAATATGTCACTGTTTTAGTTTGTACACAGTATAGCTTGCTTTCGAGGAATCTAATTACAGTATTATACAAGCTGAGTAGATAGGACTCTCAGTAGAGCAGTGGTGGTCTAGTGGTAGGGTGTAGGATCGCTGATCCTAAGATTGGGGGTTCAAGTCCTCACAAAGTTGTTACTGTCCTCCCAGTGCAGCTAACTGGGTTATCAAAGGCCGGCCATGTCTCTCACTGTTTATGGTGAGAGGTTCATGTAAAAGAACCATTGCTGACTTTCGTAAAGAGTAGCTGCAAAGCCGTCAGCGTGTTTCTGTCCCTTGCTAAAAGGGTTGTGACAGGAAGAGCATCCGACGTAAAAACCAATGCCAAATCAAATGTGCGAATCGGATGATTCGCTGTGGCGAACCCTGAGAAAAAAGGGAAAAAGATGAAAGAAAAGAGAGAGTAGATAGGACACTCAGGACTGGATTCTTTACAATGAAATGTATTTATAGTATATTGGCTCTGGATGTCCATGCAGTGCACCTTAAGGCTGACAGTTCAAATACCCAGATTGGTCCAGTTGAACTGTCACACCTGTGCAATCACTAATCTTTACAACTTCCCAGAGAGCTGAGAGATAAGCTCGTAGTGTCTGATACAAATGGGATTATAAATTAATCCCATGAGCGCACAGTCTTCACTCTTGCACATTTTATTTTGAGATCAAATGTGCTTAGTATGAGTTTTTATTTTTATTTCATCAGATTAACTTTCTAGTTATAATGACGGATCAAGTTATTTTTTTACTAAAAGGTTTAGCAGAGAACAGAAATTTAAAAATATATATATAATCTAAAAAATGTTGTACCTAGTTTATAAATCACACATTTTAACAGTGACTAAGGTAAAGTCTCCTGGGCTTTTTACACCCGAGCCATAGTGTCTCATCAGGCCAGTGCTTATCCCCGGTTTGCATAGCGGGATGTGATAGGAGTTCAACTCCTCCTGGATGGGACGCTAGTCCATTGCGGGTTACCTTCCCAGTATATTTTTACTGGTAGCCATTTACACTGCTGGGTGAACAGAGGCACACTTGTGGTTGAGACCTTGCCCAGAGGTCTTAGTACAGTGGGGGTCTAACTGGAATTTGAAATACAACCACCCGATCATGAGCGGAGCATCCTAACCACTACACCACCGGCCCCACAAACAGTGACTAAGCTGTGTGCTAATAGGATTGGAAAGCAGATAAATTACCTGAAGAAAGTACGTGACAGATCCACCTGAACCTGTATCTTTATCCACAGCCTGCACTTTAAAAATACTGCTCCCAGAGAGTGTGTTCTGCACACACACACACACACACACACACACACACACACATACAGTTGTTGGATATCTCCTTTAAGTTTGAAAGCAGCTGTGCTGTGTTGTGTTGTGTTGTGTTGTGTTGTGTTGGTCAGTAAAAGGTTGTGGCCCTTACCTCTGGCACATCTACAATTGAGGGCAGATTCTGAAATTGTGGCTCTTCATCATTGGCATCCATCACAAACACCCTCACTTTTTCTACTACCTTCACACATATTAATTACCAAAATTTTAGTTGAAAAACATTACATATTTAGAGAATGATATTTACTACATTGTATTTTAATCAGTCTTGGGTTCGATTCCCTAGTTCAGCCATTTCTGTGTGGAGTTTGCATGTTCACCTGTGCTTGTGTGGGTTTCTCCAGGTACTTTTGGTTTCTCCCACAGTCCAAAGACATGAACATTAGTCTAAGTGGCTGTTCCAAATTGACCCCAGGTACAAGAGTGAATGTGAATGGTTGTATGTGTTTGTATATGTTCTTCAATGGTCTGGTGTTCAGATCAGGATACACCCTGCCTTCATCCAGTGTCTGTTAAGATAGGCTCAAGCCTCCCTGTGACGTGTAATAGGATTTTGCATTTTGGAAAATGAATGAGTAAGTGAGCAAGTGAATTTTAGTCTACTTACTTTATTAAAGTCATCCGAAATGCTGACAAGAACCTCAATCTCATCCTGTATCTACAAGGGCAATCAAATTATCAATTTTTCAATGTGTATTTTTGTCCAGAGCTCATAATTAATTCAACATGGCTTAGCGTTCCCACCTCTCTGTCAAGTTCCTCTATCAGAGTAACTATTCCTGATATGGGATCAACACAAAAATATTCTTTAGATCCTGGTTCAAAACCCAGGTCATATCTGACAGGCTGGTCCTCCGGATCAGTTCCATTCAAAACATATATCTGTGTTCCTAAAATAGAGGAAACAGGATCAGTATTGTCTTTTAAATAAAGTTGAAATAAACAGAATTCTCTGATAAACTACTGTTAAATGTTTATGATTTGTAATTTATGTGCAGCATAACATGAGAGCAAAATTGCCAATACCATCTGAGTACCAGGGAAGGGATTGTAAATCAAAGTGACACTAAGCAGTCATGTGAATATTCTCTTATGGTGTGACACAGCATATATCAGGACACAGCATAAATCAGGAGAAATCTGGCTTCCCCAACCCCTACTGACAAACTTTAAGAGTCTCCTCTTAAAGAGCATCAAGAGTCTCCTGACCTACTGCTGTACAGTGTGGTTTAGGAGCAGCTGTACTGCAGCGGACAGGTAAGAATTGTAGCGGGTGGTGAGGAATGCAAAGGGCGTAATCGGAACTACACTACCCACAATCCCCCCACCCCAGTGACATTTACTCTACAGACATCAGTGGACAGCCAGTGGATAGTCCACACACCCCACACACCCCGGACATCTCCTCTCTCTCCTCTTAAAAAAGGTACAGGACTCTAAAACATGTAGACTCAAGAACAGCTTTTACCCACAAGCTGTTAAACATGTAACCTCACCAACACCGTCATACACACTGACTTCTTTTCCTTTTGGCTTTTTCAGGGGTCGCCACAGCGAATCATCTGATTCGCACGTTTGATTTGGCATGGGTTCTTACATCGGATGCCCTTCTTGACAAAACTCTTTAGCAAGGGACAGAAACACGCTGACAGCTATGAAGCTACTCTTTACAAAAGTCAGCAATGGTTCTTTTACATGAACCTCTCACCATAGACAGTGAGACACATGGCCCGCCTTTGATAACCCAGTTAGCTGAACTGGGGGGACAGTGACAACCCTATGGAGAGTGGGACTCGAACCCGCAACCTTAGTATCAGCAATCCAGTGCCCTTTACCACCAGACCACCACTGCCCTCCCTGGCATACACACTGACTGAATAACCATTATTTAGACCATCTTCCTGGACAGTGACGTGATTTCCTTTCGGCTTTTTCCCTTTTTCAGGGGTCACAGCAAATGATTCGCACGTTTGATTTGGCAGAGGTTTTTACATCGGATGCCCTTCCTGACACAACCCTTTTAGCAAGGGGCAGAAACACGCTGATGGCTTTGGCGCCTACTCTACGAAAGTCAGCAATGGTTCTTTTACATGCCTCTCACCATAGACAGTGAGAGACATGGCCCGCCTCTGATAACCCAGTTAGCTGCACTGGGGGGACAGTGACAACCTTGTGGAGAGTGGGACTCGAACCACCAAGCTTAGGATCAGCAATCCAGCGCCTTATGCTACCACCACTGTCCCTTCCTGGACAGTACAACACTTATGTTTAAATGCAATACTCATGTTTAGAGCAGGTCTCAAACATCATAACATTTTAGCACCATGTATCTTGTGATTCAATGCGCTCCCTCTTGCCTGGTGTATATCATGCACCCTTTTCTATATGATTGAATATGTGAATATTATGTATAATGTTATGTATAGGTTGGGGAATGTGTGGATATGTGAATAAATATATAGGTGTACATAGTGTGTACAGTATGTACATATGTCTCTATATGTGTACATATAGGTATGCGTATATATGTGTATCTAGCTATAAGCACATGTATAGCTTAGTGTAGTTCGTCAGTTGTCTCTTGTGCATTTTCTTCTAATTGCTGCAACGCAAAGAGCTGCTGAAACGATTTTCATTGTTCATGCAACAGTTAATAATAAAGATCTCTTTATCTGGTGGGCAAGATTTGTAAGGTGATCAAATTGGTATACAGATCAAGGAAGGTTAAAGTTTAGGTTTATTTAAGTAAGGGTACGAGCATAGTTGCTCAGTCTGAGATTTTCTTTTCTCCGGTACAACTGAACACTGTTTTGACATCTCGTGATGTATGGCATAGCTTTCTTACCCTTTGGTGTGTCCTCTGAAAGGCTGAAAAATGCCAGATTACCATTGCCACTTTGGGGCCCATTGTCATAGAAGTATGGTGCATAATCACTCTGTGCTGTGAAGATTGATACAAGACATTATTTCTTATGTCTCACATACTGTACATGTAAATGTATAAGGATAGCTTACTTGAATACTTAACTGAATTTTAAAGCTATAATTTTTACTTTGGACACAGAAACTAGGAATTTATTGTGTCTTTAGTAATTCTTATGACAGTTTAAAACCAGAAGAGTTTTTTGGTGCAATGTTTAAAAAAAAAAAAAAAGATACCACAGATACTCACTTCCTACTGTTTATGCAGATGTACATATAATGCAAATGTAGGAAATACATAAATAAATATATAAATGAACGCATAAACAATGGAAATTGTTTCCTTAAAAGCATAAATATGTCCTTTTTAACTACTCACCATAATAAAAATGTAGCAATAAAAAAAATTGTGACAATATCCCTGTATCAATATTCATTATAAAAAACCTGAAATAATCCAATAAAAGTGGGTCGTGCTTGGATCCAAGCAAGAAACTCGTTTGAAGATGTTTGTTGTAGACTCAGGAGAGCTAAAAGTAATCCAATGATAGGTCTTATCCCAGGGCCATTTTTAACTTTTTTTTTTTTTTTTTTTTTTTTTTTTTTTACCTCAACTACATCAACACCCCACAGGGGCATCTGAGCTGATTCTCCATGCATAGTGGGACACATCAAAGTGTTTCAATATTTAAAATAATTCTAGAATTTTATTGCTGTATGCCAATATTGATATCCAGTTCTATTTATTATTATTATAATTATTATTATAATTTAGTTTATTATGCGATGGCAAAATTACAAAAGATAACATATTTGTCTCTCTTGTCATACTACTTCTGGGAGCAATTTTCATATATGGTGGACTACACACTTTATCTGTTGAGCCATTTCTCAGTTTGCTTTGCATATTTCTTTGTTATCCAACATGAACGCACAGGGCTACAGTATTTCCAAAATATTTATTTAAAAGTTTTTGGAAAGCATATCCAAAGAAAAGCTGAGGATAGTAGTTCGTTTAGTAAAATTTCTAACCGTAGCATAGCAATTACTTTATTTTATATTATTATTAATACTTCCACCTTGCAGTAAGAACATCCTGGGTTTGAGTCCCAGGTTCAGCAAAGGCATTTTCTCCCGCCTGCACTTGCATGGATTTCCTCCAGGAGCGCCTGTTCCCTCCTAGAGTCTAAATACATGCATATCAGATTAATTGCATATATTTGTCCCTGTGAGTATGAATGATTGTGTGTCTTTATTTGCCATGTTGTGGTCTAGCAAGCTGCTCAGGATGCACCTGGCTTTTGATCAGAGTTGGGTGGGATGGGCTCTATCCTCTGCATGACCCTTCAAATGATAAAGTGGATTATAAAATAAACAGAATGAGATCAGTGTTTGCACATATAGAGGGCAGGTGATTTCACTTTCTTGTCATGGCAATGGCATCCTGTGCTTTTGTCAAAGTTGGAACACATAATCTCCAGATGATTAACCACACACACACTTCTGTTCTGCCACTTTAAACCGTTATACAAATAGTTTACAATGGTATAAATACATGTTTTGAAAAATAGTGAAATAAATTAGAAGCTATAACGTATTGATTCTATCATTGATCACACCTTTCTACCCTGCATGTTTCTCTTTAATTGTTGCAATTAAAATTAAATAACTATTTTGCAGAGCAATCATTCAACAATTTTTAACTGAATTTGCATTTTATGTCAGTTCATACAAAAAGACACTAGCTAATTTCCCCTGGTGAATATTTGTGGCCACTGCTTTGCTTTCAGGTTTAATTTGAATGAATCAGGCAGATGGCAGGAAAGCAGATTAACTCAATGTAATCCTTCGTCATCTCACAGTGCTCAGAGCCAGTCTACTGGGACAAATAAACAAGGACAAAATAGATAGATAGACAGATAGATAGATAGATAGATAGATAGATGGATGGATGGATGGATAGATAGATAGATAGATAGATAGATAGATAGATAGATAGATAGATAGATAGATAGATAGATAAACATTAATGCAGGAAATGGATTTGCGCACATAAGCTTACAGTTAAAACCAAAACGCTATGGCCAACATATATAAAATTATCCTTAAACCCTCTTTCCAACTCAAATGTAACCCTTTCCTTTTAGTCGTTATGTATAGAACTGAATAGACTATAGAATAGACTATAGATAGTCTGAAATATAAAAATATACAAATATAAATGAAATAAAACAAAGATATATATATATATATATATATATATATATATATATATATATATATATATATATATATATATATATATATATATATATATATATATATACAATAAAATATATGAGAAAGAGCATTGCTCAGTCAGAATTTTTTTTTAATTGAGAGGGATTGGAGAGTAAAGGTTTACTCAGGGGTCACCAACCTTTTTGAAACTGAGGACTACTTCTTGGGTACCAATTAATGGGAAGGGATACCAGGTCGATACACACTTGTGACATAACAAATTTGCTCAGTTTACCTTTAATTATATGTTATTATTCATAATTAATGATATTCATCTATGTCAGGGGTTGGGAACCTTTTTGACTAAGAGAGCAAAAAAATTAAAATCTGAGAGCCCAATATATTTTTTAATACTGAGACCAACAATTTTAGAGTATAATACGACTCTGAATTTATTTTAAACAACATTGTTATAACGAAGTTATTTATTAAAAATAAAAGTACATCTTACTATTAATGCGACTTCTGGTGCGACTTCTGGTGCTGCATGGTTTTTCAGATGGCTTTGTAGTCTGGTTGATACGTGCTGAAGTTTAGCTTCATGCAGGCATGTAGGCTTCCATCTATTACACATGACCGCAGGTTGGTCTTGATGCTTTTCAGGTGTGAGAAGGACTGCTCACGTGCGCATGTGGAGCCAAACACGGTCAATACAACAGGACCAATGACATAGAGGACAGGACTCACACGCTGCAGTTTTTATGTGACAGGAAGCGCATCCCAAGTCAATCAGCTGGTCTGCAGGTTGAAATTTTCTCATTCTGTCCATTTGTGTTTTGCTTGCCAGATCTGCTTGGCTTCTTGCATATGAGCTGATCAAAACGAGGGAAATCCACCTCTTTATTCAAAAACAACTTGCGCAGGCTGTTGCATATAATCCAATAAAATTAGAGTTTCAAGGTATTGGCCCCGCCCACACACTGGAGTACAGAAAGGATTCGCTCTCCGCTGCGCGCCACAGCGACAAGTGGCATTGGAAATGTTGCAGATGTATAGATTAAAATTCATGAGATTTATTTATGTTTTTGTTTTATGTGATGGCTTTTTTCTGTATTTTTATTTAAAGGACAGCAAAATTATGTATTAGTTATTCAGTTAAAAAAGGCCACCTGATTTATCTGAGAACCAGATGCAGTCATGAAAAAAGCCACGTCTGGCTCGCGAGCCATAGGTTCCCGACCCCTGAACAGCTCGCGAGCGATTCATGTTGTCCTTGTGGTGACCTGGTGCCCGTGGGCACTTTGTTGGTGACCCCTGGGTTTACTCATAAAGGAGATGCTCATGTTCAAAATTATTAGCTGCTTTTCCAGGGTTCTCCTACCTACAGAGCCACATTTATGAGTATCTCTAAGTAATAAAAACATTTTGCTTATGTTATGTTGTGACACATTAGATGTTGAATTTTCTCCTTGTAGGTTCTCATTATAATATTGTATAATATTGCATAATGTTGTACGCATCCCGAATAGGTCAGACTTATACAATCGTAGTAGTAGTAGGTAAGTAGTCTGTTGGGTTTTTTACACCTGAGCCTAGTGGCTCATCAGGCCAGTGCTTTATTCCCAGTTTCTGTAGCGTGAATCGACCAGGAGTCCAACTCACCCTGGATGGGACGCTAGTCCATCGCAGGTTACCTTCCCAGTATATTTTTACTGGTACCCATTTATACTGCTGGGAGGACAGAGGCACACTTGTGGTTAAGACCCAGGGGTCTTAGCACAGTGGGGGTTTAACTGGGATTTGAACACACAACCAACCTACCTACCTACTTATATAATCATAGGAAACCTTATGAATTAACATATAATTCATGGAGGAATAATTTAACATATCATGGAGGAATGATTTAGCATATCATTCATGGAGGAATGTTCCTGTGACATTATCATAGGCCTCTCCTCAGTCTCCTTTAATGCCCAATAGACCATAATATAGAGGTGACAATTTTATTCATACCTGTATTCTGCTCATGGTGTATGTTTTAATGTGGTCTTTCTGAAGTTGGCCACTACACCACACCACACCTGAGACACCATTGAACCGCTCTCAGATATTTTGGGTATGATTCAATTTTAAAAATAGCCATCAGAGATGATGAAACTCCTCAGCTGATAAGCCATTCTTGAGAAATAGCCAAATAGTCCTGTCAAAATGGGGGCAGTGTTGGGAATGGTGACATGCACACAGGCAATGACAATACCCCAATGATCTGATGACTGAGGGGTAAAAAATTATTACTATGAAAGGAACTAGGATAAAGCAATAAAAGAAGCATCAGACTTCAGACTATGAAAGAAACTGACTTCTCTTTTTTTACGAGGTTATGGATGGATTATTTTAGGTGTACACCACCATCTAGTGTACATATACCCAAGGTACAATAATCTACATGGGTGACTTGACCTCATAAGATATCAATAAAAATTCTAATCAGACAAACTATATACTAGTATAACGGCACCAAAAAAGCTGATTATAGAGTAGATTTAAAATTCTCACTCAAAATATTTTCTCAAACAGAAAACTTTTTCATACTTTTCCTCGATTTATCATTAACTGTATTTTTTATATTGCTTTATATTTTATTAACTTTAGCATTATATATATATATATATATATATATATATATATATATATATATATATATATATTTATATATATATATATATATATATATATATATATATATATTTATATATAAAACTAATACTAGAGAATACCCCCTTGTAGGCTGAGAGGCGGGGGATGATGATCTGCAAACCCGGACGAATCCAACAAATCACGAACCAGGTGACGAACCAAGGACAACGAGTTTGATGCAAGCTCTGAAGCAAGCAGCAATAGAAACCAGACACCGGTGCAGTAGTTGTGGAAGATTCTTCAAGAATGAAAAAGGCGTGAAAATACACCAAGGCAAAACCAAGTGTAAGGAGCAGTTGAGACAGTGCAAAGCTACTGGAAGTCAGCTAGCTAATAAGTCACAGGAGAATCCGAGCCCAGAAGCTTACCACAGAGCTCAGAAGCTCCATGTCAACATTGATCCTGTCACGAAGGTTCAAGAAACAAGAGGTGTAGTGAAGGAAGTTGTTCAAGAAAGGAAAGCCAGATTACAGCTCCAGCCATCAACGGACAAGAGATGGCAAGTCTTTGATACTAACTTGGATGGCATTCGAGAGAACTGCCTAAAAAGAGAAGCATGCAAGAAGATCCAGCTCTTGAGCAAGGTGGTTTATGAAGAATGTAAGAGTATGTTTGGAGCTCAAGCCATGAAATCAAGACTACAACACCAAGGAATAACAAGCAGAAGACAGAAACAAATAGCTAAACTGCGCCAAGATCTCGGCAGTGTCAAGAAGGCATGGAAGAAGGCTCCAAAATCAGAAAAAGAAGGTCTTCAAGAGCTGCAAAACAGTCTGCATAAGAAATTGCTCCAATTACGGTTAGCTGAAAGACTTCGCAAGAAATAGCGAGTGAAAAAGAAGCAAAGAAAGGCATTCTTCAGTAACCCATTTCAGTTCACCTCTGATTTACTGGGAAAGCACAAGAGTGGCATATTCAGATACTCACAAGAAGAACTTGAAGAGTGCATCAAACAGGCACATAGTGACCCTGAGAGAACCATGCCACTAGGAGAACCCCCGTATCCAGAAGAGGGGCCAGATCCTGAAACACCTTTTGACCTGTCTGACCTGCACTTCGAAAAAAATCAAGAATGTCGTCAGAAGTGCAAGATCAAGTTCTGCTCCAGGACCATCAGGAACTACATACAAGATCTACAATGATTGCCCAAAGCTTCTGAACCATGTCTGTAGGCTTCTCCACACTATCTGGAAGAAAAAAACAGCTGCCAACAGCATGGACCCTGGCAGAAGGCTGTATTGTACCAACGGAGCTGAACTCCGCAAAGCTGGACCAATTCAGGGAAATCTAGTTGCTGGACATAGAAAGAAAGATCTTTTGGTCTGTGGTAGCCAAAAGACTGACCAACTTTCTCCTGATCAACAAATACGTTGATACCAGTGTCCAGAAAGGAGGCATCCCCGGCCACTCAGGATGCTTAGAGCACACAGCTTCGATAAGCCAGCTGATCAAAGAAGATAGAACTATATATATATATATATATATATATATATATATATATATATATATATATATATATATATATATGTTTATTTACGTTCTGTTTCACTTATTCAACCTGAATTAATCTCCCCACAATATGATGATGACAGGGATATGTTCCAACCATGAGCAATGGTCCGGATTATTTCACACTAACATCATTGGATGTACAGACCAGGGACATCAACTTTCTATGTCAACAAAAGTCAAACGTATCTTACAAAAATAGCATCAACCTTTAATGCTTGCCGCACATACAGTATATGGTAAAGAACCTACAGCCTGTCCATAAATTTAGCATTGACATCAAGCTTAATGAAGTGTGAGACTGTGCACAACCCGATGAGAGTGGGGCTTGATCCCCCAACCTTAGGATCAGTGATCCAGCACCTTTACCATCAGGCCACACTGCCCCTTGTTCCATTTTATTCAATAGTTTTCTTGAACAAAACAACCATAGAAGTTGAGCTCACTGCTACCAATAATGGAGCATCAACAGAGGACAATGTTTCATGTTCTCAGACACACTGTAAGACTTTGTAATAAGTTTTATTCTTTCAAAAAGTGTTTACAGCAAAGTCTTTAAACTACTTATTTTCCCAAAGGGCATCTAAATGTAGTCCCCTGACGTCTTTTTATTTTATTATGGGACCATTTTTCTTAGATTATGAGTTAGTGCTTCTTGTGCACAATGATCAGCCAGGAATTGTATTGGAAACACTTGGGGTAAGCCAGAAATTAGGAAATGTTGCAGTGAAATAGAAAACAGATGACAATGACTAAATGTGAGCTGGATATAATCAAATCAATTGAAAAAAAATAAACTTTAAGTGACAGAAAATAACAACCAAATGACTAATACGTACTGTATGAGGACATGGTTAATTTGCTTACCGGACAGTTTGATGTGTAATGCAATGGAATATAATTTATTGTGAAATCTGTTTTTATACTGATTTTTTTTTATTGATCTTTTATTCCACTGTTCATGCCACATGAGTGCCTCAGACCAACTTAAAGTTCTTTTGATCTCTTGTTAGCCTATAAAACAGCCCATAAAGTATTAGCTTTTAATATAAGATTAATGCATCTTGTGCTGGCACAGTATCAGAGTAGCTAAGGAGTCCGCCTCACAGCAAGAAGTTGTTCGAGTCCCACCCTCCTCGCAATCTTAGTAGAAGTCAAAGGCTGAGAACCTGAGTGGTGAAAACAATAGAAAAATCTTGTTCAAACAAAGGTCACAAAAGTTATAACCATATATAAAAAAAAATCAGGAATAATACTGATGATAGGATTTAAGGTCAAAAGGAATATAAAGGGACACTTTTGGCACGCATTGATCGCATCAAAATCTGCCCAAATGACCTTATATCATTTTTCTGTTTTTTTTTTTTTTTTTTTTGTTGTTGTTGTTGTTTTGTGGGTTTTTTTGGTTGGACCATTGTGGCTCTTGGCCATTCAATTAAGCATTTCAACAAACAAATGAATGATTGAATAAATAAATCCATCCTAATATGCTACTTTAGCAATTAACAAATACTGTATGGTACCAAAAAATCCATTTAGATAGAATAAATTATACAGTATACTTAAATCAGCTAGCTTAATAATTGTAATATAAATGTTAAATCTCTGCTTTGACACAATAGTGTACCGCCGCAATGTGGTCAAAAATAAGTGGACACCATTCCTAACAATTGAGTTTCCGCCATACCCTTTACTACTCTTAGATACATAAAAATACTGACATAAGCAAAATCATACAACATTCATAGACAAGTTTAGATGGTAGAATGGGTCATATTGAAGAACTCAGTGACTTTAAATGTGATATTGTCATAAGCCACCACCTTTGAAATTACTGTCCTGCTGAATAAATTCTGGGAAATTGTATTTGTCCTCATTATGAAATCCTCCACCTTATCTGCTTGGTTCAGAATTTCAAACTCCCTCCAGCACATATATCAGCCCAAATCTATGTTTGGAGCCTCGTGCAATCAATTCCCATGGCTACAAAGCACCGTACTAGCATCATCACATGCAATGCTGTCAGCAGGAGTAGTGTAAAACCAGGCTCCCCAGCCCTGGTCCTGGAGGTCCCTCTGCTTTTACTTTATTCCCAGCGCAGCTGATTTAAGTAATTATCTAATCAACAGCTCTTCATGACCTCAAACGGTTGTTGCAGAGCAGTGTAAGCACTAAAATGGGCAGGACATAGAGTCCTCCAGAACCAGGGTTGGAAACCACTGGTATAAAAACACAGTCACCAACTGGACTCCGGATCATTGGGCAGTGTTCTCTGGAATTTTAAACATGCTTACTATCTTCATACTATCTGACACTCTGGTGGATAAATCTGGATTTGGCAGATGACAGATGATCTATCTACCAGAATACATAGTGATAAACTTTGACAAGGTACAACAATAGTTTGGGACTGCCTTTCAGCATTTGGGCTGGACCACTTAGGTCTTATAAAGGGTACCATTATAGTATACAAGAATGTTTTAGACAGTATTAAGACTGTCTGCTTCCAAATTTGGAACAACTCAATGGGGTAGGTACTTCTCTTGTTCCAGCATGACTGTGCACAAAGAAACATCTATAAACATGCAAGAGAGGCGTCTTCATCCACCATGGGTGTCTGACATCACAAATGCTCTTTTCACTGAATAGGTACTAATTCTCAGAGACGCACTCCAAAACACTGTAGAAACTCTTTCCTGGGGGCTTGGAAAGAAATATCCCAAAGTTGCATTTGTATTATTTATTCAGGACCTTACTTTGATTAGTTTTAGCCATATTGTGTACTCACGCATTTTCCAAACCACTTAATCCCATGGGGAGGCTGAAACTCATCTCAGCCAACACTGGAGATTGGCGAGGTACACCTCGAACAGCTCACCAGATCATAACAAAGTCAACAGACACACACACACACACACACACACACCCACACACACACGAATCTTTACACTCAAATAAAGACCTACAGTAGGTGTAATGTAGAACGGTCAAAAAGCCTCATCTGCATGTCTTTGGACTGTGGGAGGAAACCAGACTACATGGAGGAAACCCATGCAATCACAAGGGGAACATGAAAATGCCATACAGAAGTACCCTTGCTAAGCCCGGATGTAACATTAGTAAT
The DNA here is from genome assembly GCA_024760905.1 of Plotosus lineatus. Taxonomy (NCBI): domain Eukaryota; kingdom Metazoa; phylum Chordata; class Actinopteri; order Siluriformes; family Plotosidae; genus Plotosus; species Plotosus lineatus. The sequence continues at coordinate 39,566,374 of CM045736.1, read as the reverse complement.
GCTTTATTCATTAATTCATTCATTTTCTGTCTGTCTGTCTTCCTTTCGGCTTTTTCCCTTTTACTCAGGAGTCGCCACAGTGAATCATTTGATTCGCACATTTGATTTGGCAGAGGTTTTTACGTCGGATGCCCTTCCTGTCACAACTCTTTTAGCAAGGGACAGAAACACGCTGACGACTTTGCAGCTACTCTTTACGAATGTCAGCAATGGTTCTTTTACATGAACCACTCACCATAGACAATGAGAGACATGGCCCGCCTTTGATAACCCAGTTAGCTGCACTGGGGGAATTCATTAATTTTCTAAACTCTAAACTCCCTAATTCTTATTAGGGTCTTGGGGAGACCTGTACCACAGCCAAGTAGCCTATTGTGCATGGTTTTGCACTGTAGGAGAAAACTGGCCAAACACGGGGTAACATGCAAGCCCAACACAGAAATGCCCTTGCTGAGCCATAAGACTCTAATACACTACCCATATTGCATACTGTATGTAGGAATGCTTTCAGAAATATTTTGGTTTTGCCTAGTGCACAATGACCACTTTAGCTCGCAATGTTGTAATGAACACTAGATTAGATTAGATTAGATTAGACTAGATTAGATTCGATTCGATTCGATTCGATTCGATTCGATTAGACTAGATTAGACTAGATTAGATTAGATTCGATTCAGTTCGATTCGATTTGATTCAATTTGATTCGATTAGATTAGACTAGATTAGATCAGATCAGATCAGATTAGAGGGCAGTGGTGGCCTGTGGTAAAAGTGCTGGATCACTGATCCTAAGGTTGGACTTTTAAGATCCACTTTCAATGGGTTGTCACTGTCTTTCCAGTGCAGCTAACTGGGTTATCAAAGGCCATGTTTCTTGCTGTCCATGGTGTGAGGCATGTCAAAGAACCATTGCTGACTTTCGACAGGAGTAGCTGCATAGCCGTCAGTGTGTTTCTGCCCTGTGATGGCCTGGCAAACTGTCCTTAGTGTACTCTGCCCTCGTGCAGAGTCAGCTGGGATGGGTCCCAGCCTCCCTGCAACCCTAACTGGGATTAAGTGATAGCAGAAATTACATTCAATTTATTGTTTGATACACAATATATATATATATATATATATATATATATATATATATATATATATATATATATATATATATATATATATATAGGGTAACAGAATACAGTTTCACATCCAATAAGAAGTGCAGAGAGCAACAAGTGAAATATATACAGAATGTGCAGAATGTACAGTTTGAGTAAGTTATGTACAGATAAGGGCAGTGTAAAAGGTGGGAATAGTCCTGTACAGATTATGTACAAATAAGTTATGTGAACAGCTATGAACACATTTGGGCAGTGGAAAGGTGAGAATAAATTAGCAGTAATTTACATGGAGCAATATACAGATGTTCTACATTACTATACAGAACAGCAAATATGCAGATGTAATGTGGACAAATATATAGATGTGCTCTGTGTGTGTGTGTGTGTGTGTGTGTGTGTGTGTGTGTGTGTGTGTGTGTGTGTGTGTGTGTGTGTGTGTGTGTGTGTGTGTGTGTTATGTATGCTATATGTATAAATACATATACAGATATACAGTGTGCTGTGAATGTATTCACGTAGTAGAAGAAAAGCTCTTTGGATAGACCATAATGATGGAAGCATGTAAATGTGCATGAATGGTATGAATGGTGCTGCTATGCTGTCGTGTAGATGGGACAGAAAGGTTCAGCAGGGGACTGAATTCAGGACAGAGACAGCTGTTGGGAAAAAGTTGTTCCTAAAAATGCTAGTTTTTGTCCGAAGGCTCCTGAAGCACCTTCTGGAGATGAGGAGCTGAACGACTCTGTTGGCAGGTTGAGAGCAGTCCATAAGAATCTCTTCATGTGGACAACCTCAAGAACAGGAAATGGAGTCTCTGTGATGCGTTGGGCAATTTTCACCACCTGCTGCAGTGCCTTGCAGTCAGTGATAGAGCAATTCCCAAACCAGACTGGGACACATTTTTTCAGGATGCTTTCTATGGTGAAACAGTAAAAGTTCAGGATGTCAGCAGAGAGATGGTTCTTCATCAGTATTCTTAAGAAGAACAGCAGCTGATGGGACGTCTTGATCAGGCTGAAGGTGATGGTAGAGCAGGGCACGTTTTCTGAGATGTGGGTCCTCAGGAATTTGAAGCTGGGGACGTGTTCACCAGCCCTACCTGCATATGGATATGAAATGTACCAGATACATGTTCCTCAACTTTTTACATTTTATTTATTTATGATTATTATTTTTACATTTATTTTTGAGAGTGAGATTTGGGCGTGTCGCAAGTTCACCGGCCACACCCCTTCAGTTCATACGTGGAAAATCATCTTGAAGAGAAACAGAGCATCGCTTGTGAGCTCCGCCACGAGGGGCTTCATACCACGTGACTGTATGCCATCTGAAGCCGGAGCCGACTTTCCAGGCAGTGTCTGCGGCAAAATGCACGAGAGAGCTTGAGTTTCAAACATTTATTTTCTTATAAAAATCTGATCATTTTCTAGCCTTGATATCTTTTTCCATTTTGCTTAGGGTTGGTTTCGAAAGTCGATGTGCTCGAGCTTGAAGGCGCTTTTTTCTGAATTGGACTTGGGGGAGCGCGTGGAGCGTTGAGCGCGTGGAGAGCGCGCGCGTGCGGCAGTGTGGCAATGAGCCATGAAACATCTGGCAGCGTGCAGAGGGTCTGAATGGAGAAAAGGTAGGAGAACACGGAAAGCTGTCAAACCGCAAAACACAAGCTCGACTCCTAATTCATCCTTTTGTGAAATCAGTCGAGAAATGTTCGGAGTAAAAATACCCAATACTTATTCTCAGTGTTAATTAGTCTGGTGAAACCAATAAAAACATTCCCGAGGGTATGCTTTTAACACAATATTCATACTGAACATCAAAACACATGCTGTATGCCAGCCTCTCCAAATCATTAGGCAAATAGTAAGTATCTTCATCTTCATCTTTCTCGGGCAGCAGCCAAAGCAATGAGGTCCAGACATCCCATAAACTTACCATACCAGACAGAACCCATACCTTTGGTTGCCATGCAACTGCACAGCATCTGACCCCTATAGCCCCTCCCACAGGTGGTGGGTCCATGGGAGGGTGGACCCGTGTCTCCTTTTCGGACTGGGCCCGGCTGGGCTCCATGAGCAGAAGCCCGACCACCAGGGGCTCGCCTTCAAGCCCCTCCCCCAGGCCTGGCTCCAGGAGAGGACCCGGTGACCCACAACCAATCAAGGGAAACTATGTCCTTGTGTCTTTTTTCATAGAGGTCTTTTGAACTGTGCTTTGTTTTGTGGTGAGCAAGCAAATAGCTAAGAAGGTGAAACCTCAGCTAGGAGGAAAATCTGTAAAAAAAAACAAAAAAAAGTGTGGAGTCCCAGTCATGGTGGGCCCACTAAAGAAGTTCTGATTAGCATGTTCCTCAAATTTGCATGTGGCGATCCAAATTTGTGCCTGTGTGTAAATGAAGGTGTGCATATGTGAGTACATGGATGTATAATTGTTTCATTCAGGATGCATTCTGCATTAACATCCAGTGTTCTAGGATCCAGTGTTATGCTGTTCAAAATAAACTAAAACAACCGAATTAATAAATTAATATATCACTACGAAGTGCAGGGGAGATTATGTTTTCAGCAGCTGTCCACATCTGCCTCCGCTGCAGACACCACTCTAGCAGAGTGCCAGTTCTTTATGGGTTTATTTTATGTTCATGCTGTATGGTCACTATGGTACACCCTACCAGCCTGTAGAAACTGGCTCACCTTGACCTATATTTCAAGGTCACAAAAGTCAATTAATCAAAAACCCCTGGGAGCACTCTAGAGGGTGCAGTTTTTGTCAGATTAGTTTCCAATCCATACTTGTTATACTTAGTGTCATGGTCTTCAATCATATTAAAAGTGGTTCACTTTGACCGAATTTCAAGGTCAGGGGAACCACATGAAATATGCATTTGGCCATGTAGAAAATTAGATTGAATGTAGCACACAACTGTTTGTTATTTATGCCAGATATGGCCATCGAAATGCCTGTTAACCCTGTTAAAACTAGGGCACCTTGACCCATTACCAGATTTCCATGTCATCATCATCATCATCATCATCATCTTCTTTCTTTTCTTTCTTTCTTTTTGGCTTTTTCCCGTTCTCAAGAGTCGCCACAGCGAATCATCTGATTCGCACATTTGATTTGGCATGGGTTTTTACGCCCTTCCTGTCACAACCCTTTAGCAAGGGACAGAAACACGCTGACGGCTTTGCAGCTACTCTTTATGAAAGTCAATAATGTTTTTTTTTTATATGCCTCTCACCATAGACAGTGAGAGACACGGCCTGCCTTTGATGACCCAGTTAGCTGCACTGGGGGGACAGTGACAACCCTATGGGGACTTGAACCCCCAACCTCAGGATCAGCGATCCTGCGCCCTATCCACTAGACCATCACTGCCCTTCTTCTTCTTCTGCTGCTTAATTTGGAGTTGGGTTACGGGGGCAGGTTCAGACCTTCTTCTCCCCAGCCACTTCCTCCAGCTCTTCCAGGGGGACACTGAGATGTTCCCAGACCAGCCAAGCTGCATAATCCCTCCAGTGTGTTCTAGGTCGACCCCAGGGTCTCTTCCCAGTTGGACATGCCTAAAAACACCACACCAGGGAGACGTTTGGGAGGTTTTCTAACCAGATGCCCGAGCCACCTTCACTGGCCTCTCTCAATGTGGAGGAGCAGCGGTTCAACTGCGAGCTCCTACCGGATGACTGAGCTTCTCACCTTATCTCTAAGGGAGAGCTCTATGATTTCCATATCACAAGCATCAAATTGAGTAAAACCATGATGATACTCAGTGTACTGTTGACCATGCAGGGGATACATCTTTTTTATTTTATTTTATTTTATTTTTACAATAACACATTTCTAGTTAATATTATAAATCAGTACCCAGGTTTGTACTATAGTACATAAATATTTGATATATTATATTAGAGATGCTCCAAAAAACCATCTAGACACTGGAATAAGCCAATTTTCAGTGTGCTTTGCCCTGACAGTAGATTGGCCAGAAAGTATCACATACTTTTGATTCTAAGCCAGTTCATAGGGTTTTGGCCATGGTAACACATCATAGTCACCTGCAGTTTTAGCCATGTACAGCCACAGGCTAGCATGAGTTCAGTATGCAAATCCATCACTGAGAATGAAGAAGACAAATCTCACAATTTGTAATAAACAGTAAATAATAGCAACAACAACAACAGCAACAATAACAACAATAATAATAATAATAATAATAATAATAATAATAATAATAATAATAATAATAATAATAATAATAGTTAAAGGTTGTTTCTTGGCACATCCGCACCTTGTGTGCCCAAGTAGCATCTGTGAGTCTGTCAGTGCTGATTGCTGATGTCTATTGCATGAGAACTCACACTAAACAGTACATGTCTCCCAGGATGTGACATCATGCACTGCTGAACCACAAAGCACTCGGTCATAAAACAAGACAAAAACTCAGAGCTCCAACATATTTGTCATATTCATATAGCTTACACCTTGATGATACTGATTCTTCCTTCTGTACAATGTGGCAAGTTTCTTCATGCATAATAGCAACACCATATTTAAAGCAATATCAAACAAATAAAGTTGGACCACAATCTGACACTGCGATGGACGAGCATCCCATCCAGGAGGAGTTGAACTCCTGGTCACTTCACGCTACAGAAACCTGGGATAAGCAATGGCCTGATGAGCCACGAGGCTTGGGTGTAAAAACCCAACAGACTTTACATACCCAGACAGTCTGTCTTCCTTTCGGCTTTTCCCCTTTTACTCAGGAGTTGCCACAGTGAATCATCTGATTTGCACGTTTGATTTGGCAGAGGTTTTTACGTCGGATGCCCTTCCTGTCACAACCCTTTTTAGCAAGGGACGGAAACATACTGACGACTTTACAGCTACTCTTTACGAAAGTCAGCAATGGTTCTTTTACATGCCTCACACCATAGACAGTGAGAGACATGGCCTGCCTTTGATAACCCAGTTAGCTGCACTGGGGGGACAGTGACAACCCTGTGGAGAGTGGGACTCGAACCCCCAACCTTTGGATCAGCGATCCAGCGCCCTATACCACTAGACCACCACTGCCCCTTTTACATACCCAGACAGTCTGACTACTATTTTTGACCATAGCAAATTTGGTTGAATATGCATACTGTCAAACACTAAACAGCTAGTTGTTTCATCTGAACATACTAGTATATACAGTGAACCCTCACTTTTCGCGTTTAATCTCCGCGAACGCAGAATTTCCGTGAAGTAGGATCAAACCCCCCTCCCACAATTAACGTACAGTATACGTAAATGTTTATGTGTATAAAATATAAATAAATACATATGTAATGCTATAAATGTTTATAATAACTACTAAACTTTCAAAAATAATGCATAAGATGTAAATAAAATATAAATACACACAACCAGACCCCCGCGCGCGCGCACACACACACACACACACACACACACACACACAGATGCATACACACATAGAGATGTATGATACATATGTACACTTAGATGCGCACCTGAAATAAAAATGTAAGTTGTTTTGTTGGGGGTTTTGGGTTGTTTTTTTGTTGTTGTTGTTTTTGTTTGTTTAGGGGTTGGGTTTTTTTTTTTTTGGGGGGGGGGGTTGCATAATTGGCCTTGTTTTGCAGAACTTTTCCCCTATTTTTCCTTAATTTGCTTATTTTTTTATTTTTCGATGAATATTTTTGAAAAACCAGCAATGCACTGAAGCCACAGGAACTGAAGTGCAAAGTAGCAAGGGACCACTATATATATATATATATATATATATATATATATATATATATATATATATATATATATATATATATATATATATATATATATACATATATATATATATATATAATGTGTGTGGGTGAATGTGTGTGAGTGTGGTTGTGTGTGTTTTGATTTTGTTATGATTTTTTTAATGAGGATATAATTCAGTGTAGTTGTAAAAATAAATGTATTATAGTGTGTTTCTTAGTCTGCTCTTTGGATTTCCTGCCACTTTCAGTCTATGAGCGCAGCAGTTAATGTAATTTGTATAGAAATATAGAATGATGTCCGTTTCTGCTTCAGCAAATCATCAGATTTGTCAAATGCTCCAGTGGGTTTTGAATATGTAAAGATCTCGGCTAAGACAGCACCGCTGACAGTTTGATTGCTATAACATAATAAGCTTGTATAACTGGTTTTTATTTACTTACAGTGCAAACTATCATTCACTGTCAGCTTGAAAATTGTGTCTTTTCCTAAATGATATGCTTTGTGCAGATAATTTACTTTCTTGATGGACCCAAATAGTGGAAAAATTCTGCTTACATTTTCTGATGGTTGGTTTGACTGAAAACACTTTACTTTTGACAGTGTAATACAAACACTTCAATGCTGCAAACATTCGGTGCTAAATATAAAAACACTGCTTAGAACTGTTTCTATTATTATATACTGTAGGCCCTTGACTATTCGCAGTTTTGCACCCACAGTTTGAGTATTCGCTGACTGCCAAGCAACCGGCATGGGATTCAAATTCAGCCAATGGCTGTCTTCCTTTCTCCTGATTGATTGAGCTGATGTCCCGCCCCTTTTTCCTCATTCGCTCACAAGTTGTCAATGAGCCTCTTTTTTTGTGTGTGTTTTAATTACCAGTTAAGCTCTATGATACCACTCAAATGCTGTGCGTCTTCTCTGGCTAAGCGATAGAAGACGCTGGATGTCTCTTCTGAAGAAATAAGACTTTCTCCTGAGAAACGACAATATTCTCTGAACTGTTGTATTAAAATCTTTTTCAATTATTATTCCAGTACAGTACCTAAGTTCATGTTTATGCGTGAGATTTTCTGTTCTGTAGCATGTTTAACAAATGATACCAAAAGGATAAACTTTATTACGCTTCATGTCCTTTTACATTAAACTTGGAGTGACGTCTTGGAGTGACGTCTCCAGGATGGCACTGCCCAGAGGGCGACGTCACGGAGTTCTCAAAGTCAAATTGTTTCTTTGTTTATTTTAATGTGTTTTATTTGTTGCTTTGTTTGTTCATGTTTTGCACTATGCTCGTCTACGACCGGTCGACTCGACTACAGCTACAAGATCGTAGTATCTTCAGGCATGTATAACTAAGCACGCTCAACTGGGCTGGTTAGCCAGGCTGCGGCTAGCAGAGCTAATATACTATGGTAGGCAGCTCAATGCAAGCCGCACTCCAGCGGACAAGAAGCCCAGGCGGGAAGGGGCCAAACGACAACTCCGGCACTTGGGATTGCAGGATGAAGGCCTTGTAGCCGGCTGGTGCAATCGCCTCGAGCCATGTTTCACAGAAACACAGTCCTGCAGATCCCTCTGTGCTGCAATCTGAGCATGAAGCTTGTCCATCTTGTTTCGCAGGGACTGAACATTTTCAGGCAGGATGGCAGAAAATGCTAACCAAGCGCCAGAGACTGAGAACTCCACCTAGGCTTATTGTTAAATGGAGTGCGGTTAGCATTGAGCTCCCATTTGAGCATATTAGCAGTTAGCATTGAGCTCCCATGTAAGCATATTAGCTCACAATATAAGTTGTTGCGTGCCTAGTTGCCCAAAGCTGAAGCTGTTCATAGCTGTAGTAGGGTCGACCAATCATAGTGCAAAACATAAACAAACAAATAAAACAAATTAACATGAACAAAGAAACAATTTGAGTCTGAGAACTCCGTGACGTTGCCCTATAGGCAGTGCCATCTTGGAGACGTCACTCCAAGTTCAATGTAAAAAGACATGAAGCGTAATAAAGTTTATCCTTTTGGTATCATTTGTTAAACATGCTACAGAACATAAAATCTCACGCACAAACATTAACTTAAGTACTGTACTGAAATAATAATTGAAAAAGACTTTAAAACGAGTGCTTTACAACAATATATGCTGAATAATGTTTATATTTTATCATCAATAAAAATAAAAGTAAAAATTGAAGTTTTTCTTAATCATTACTATATTTTACTATATTAATACTGTATTAAGTAAAACTGTAGTAAGACTGTCTATAGAATGTGTTTAAGAAGCTTATTTTAGAGCATGTAATAGGTACATAGTATTTTACTTCCGGCTGCTCATTCGCGCATGTGACGTGATACATGGGGTTTTACTTCCGGGTACAGAACTCGCGGATTATCTCGATTCGCGGGAGGGCTCGGAACCGAACCCCCGCGAATGTCGAGGGCCTACTGTAATACATTTGGTCAATATAAAAATACTTTTTTATACAATTGCTGTGATAGGTAGCTATTATTGTTTGTGTAATTCATGCCTAATGTTGATCATCAGAGAGCAAAAGCATTAAATTTGCAAATCAAAAACTCAACAGTATGCAAAACAGCACTACATTTTTAGGGGTGATAACATTTTAAAAACATGGGCTTTTAAAAAAATAACTTCTCTATAATGTATTTATCCTTTAAGATCTTTAGATTTGAGGCCAATGATATATTATATGTCTTAACAACCTAAATTAAATTAAATGTGATGACAGAGAAACTATAGTGATGAAATTAGTAATACAGTAATCCTTCGCTACTTCACGCTTCAGTGCCTGCGGCTTCAATGAATCGTGGGTTTTACAAAAATATTCATTGAAATTTTTTTAAAATAAGGAAATTAAGGAAAAATATGGAAAATGTTTAGGAAAATGCAAAACAAGGCTAATTGTGCAAAAAAAAAAAAAAAAAAAAAAACACAAACAAACAAACAAGGGCAGTGGTGGTCTAGTGGTATAGGGTGCTGGATTGCTGATCCAAAGGTTAGGGGTTCGAGTCCCACTCTCCACAAGGTTGTCACTGTCCTCCCCAGTGCAGCTAACTGGGTTATCAAAGGCCGGCCATGTCTCTCACTGTCTATGGTGAGAGGCATGTAGAAGAACCATTGCTGACTTTCGTAAAGAGTAGGCTGCAAAGCCGTCGGCATGTTTCTGCCCTGCGATGGCCTGGCAAGCTGTCCAGGGTGTACTCTGCCCTCGCCCAAAGTTGGCTGGGATGGGCGCCAGCCTCCCCGCGACCCAAATTAGGATTAAGCGGTTACAGAAAATGAACTGAACTGAACAAACAAACAAACAAAAACAAACCAAAATAACCAACCCAAAACCCCCTAACAAAGCTATTTACATTTTTATGTGAAGTGCTCATCTGAGTGTTTGCACTTCTGTGTGTGTGTGTGTGTGTGTGTGTGTGTGTGTGTGTGTGTGTGCGTGCATGTGCATCTGTATGTGTGTGTGTATTTATATTTTATTTACAACTTATGCATTATTTTTGAATGTTTAATTGATATCATAAGCATATTTATTGAATTTGTTGAATATGTATTTATTTATATTTTATACACATACACATGTACCTATATGTCAGTCGGGGGGGTGGGGTGGATCCTACTTTGTGGAAATTTGGTGGTCGCGGGGGTCTCAGTCCCCATTAACTGCAAAAAGTGAGGGATCACTGTAATTGTGCTGATATAATACAGAAATAATGGTTATATTGCATTTGTTTGAAATGTTAAAAGCTTGTAGCTATACCACAATGACATGGCATTTGTAAATCTATTCAGAAGGTGTTGATTAATTTCCTATAACAGTATTGCACTAACAGTGTTGTAATTCAGCAGTTTATACTAATGGCATTATCTTAGTTTCTGTAAGTAATAATTCCTTCTCAGGGTCTTTTATTACTCTATACAGTAAACGCTCATTCAATGAGTTGTTATTAAAAGTAAAACCCCTAATTATTAATACTGTAATGGCTCCTATACTAAGACACTTACGTTAAATGTATGCAAACGTCAATGTCAACGCAAAATATATTGCAAACTTCAGTGCTTTGTAACTTTGACTAGATTTTTCATTTTTGCATTGATAAAATGCATATTTTCCCCCTCAGTAAAGAGAGAGAAAAAAGTCTGGCCATGGAATATTCATTCATTTTCTGAACCACTTAATCCTGATTAGGGTCACGGTGTCCATCTCAGCTGACTCGGGGTAAGGGCAGGGTAAACCCTGGATAGCTTGCCAGGCCATCGCAGGGCAGTCAGGGAACAACTCTTAAAAACTGCTGTTAAAGTTTATGGTTATCTGATCAGAGGCAACGGAGGTGCAGGAGTCAGGAAGAAATCTATTCCAGAATGTGGGGAAAATAAATATTTAAATCTAACAGAAAAAAGGAGAATAGAGACACTCTCTCGGGCTTACACTCAACTGATCACCTCTAAACATAAGGGCACACAAGCTCGAGGAAAAGTCAGTAGAGCCAATCAGAACCAGGTTCTCCATTACAGACATGCAAACCTGGCAGATGGTGGTGTAGATCACCAAAGACAGACAGACAGGTGAGGATAAACACAATTGTAAACAAATAAAGAACTATCAGATTGGCTTAAAAAGATAACTAAAAATTGGCCAGCCAATGAAATCCAGAGAGAAATAAACCAGATACGTATCTTACTTTGTCAAAGAAAACAAGTGAGCAGGTGAGAGTGAGAGAGATGGTGAAAAGTAAAACTTTGTAAGAAGTTTCATTTTTGTGTTTTCTTTTCCCCAACACACTTAATTTCACCAATTAGATAAATAATAGTTTTTCATGAGTTGAAGTGGGTGTGACAGGGCAATGAAAGCGCTAAAATGTCTCTGTTTAGAATTGTAAAAATATGTAACTTTCAATGTTTCAAATTGGGTGCTTTTTATGAATAAATCCAAAGCTTAATTCACTGCCAAATTGTTGTGAGATAAAAGTGGAGGGGATATCGTTTATGAGGTGATGTTATTGAAAAATAAGCAATCACTTTCTGTCTTGCCACATTCAACCTCTTCTTTAATAACCCATTGTCTTTTTTTTTGTCTGATATTAACATTTTTAACATCTTAAAATGTCTCATTTCTTAATTTTCTCTTTTTTCTTTGATATCAGAGAAATTGTTCCTGCTGGATGCACACTAAGCTTCAGTACTGGCATATAGGTGTAAAATCTGCAGCACCGATTTAGCAACAATAGTTTTCAGGATCCGGACCGAGGTAAATGTCATTTCAGTAATTTAACTGCAATGAAAAATACCTTTTCAGAAGTTGTAAAATTATATTCTTTTAGAAATGACATAAGCACAAATTAAACCAAACCAAATAATCTTGGATGTGCAGTACAGTTGGCCCCCTACTTACGAAATCAATCTGTTCCGGAGCCTTTTTCCTATTCAAAGCACATTCCCTGCTTGACAGGGAGCTCCAAACTCAACTTTAACTTGATTCATTGAGGGATCGGAATTCCAGACGAGCTCAAATGCGCTCACATTTATTCAACATTTACTGAATTAAACAACTTAAAAAAATAAACTAAAAACTCAAGCATTACGTTTCCTTCTGTCTCTATCTGGGTGGCCAGCGGGGTGGGATGTTGAGAGACAGCCAGTGAGATAGCAACTCGCGTGTGAAATTTTGATTGGCGCATTTGAATTTTGAATTTCTTTTCGTAAGAGGGGTTGTTTCGTATCCTGGGGATGGAAACTTAGGAAAATGATCTTCGTAACCCGGGGATTTCGTACCCAGGGGTCTTCGTAAGTAGGGGGCCGACTGTATATCACTTTCCTTTTCAGACATCAGTATCTAGCAGTAAACAATGTTAATATATTTAAGATAGGACGTGATTTATGATAATTGGACCTGACAGATACTTTTATTTTCAGATGGTGTCTTTTTGAGTTATGAAGAAAATTGTGATGAAAACATTCAAAACATTCTCCTACAATGTGGCATGGAGTGTCACTGCATATATTCCTCTGCGTCTGCCTGCAGAGCACATGGTTTCAGGGTCTGTTCTTTATTAACAGCGCCTGTATGGTGGTACCACAGTAAAACTGTCTTCAGCTGTAATACTCAGGCCTTTAAACAAGGCATTGTGTCCTGCTGAAGGCTTTTCAACTCCTCACTGCTATTAGTGGGAAAGTGATGACAGTACTGTCTATTTATTGGATCTTCAGGAACAAAGCTCAGGTTGTCTAACTGTGCCGCCTCATTTAGCTGTACTAAATACTCATGAATCTCTCATTGTTACCGCTCTAATTTATAACATACAGGCAGCTAGTTAGCTGATTTTATGTATTTTGCATGGTTGTAACTTTAAACCACTGTTTAATACAATGCAATATGTTGTATGTGGAATGGGAAAAGGTATAAAGGCATTGTCTTTTTTTTTCTTTATTTTGTAACTTGCTGCAGGTCTACTGTACATCAAGCCCTGACATGGGATGAGCCTGATTAGCTATATATACAGACTGTGAAGGGATTTCCAAATAGAATCTTGTGCCATAATGAGGAATAAATATATTATCCTTGTTATTTGCATTGTGGCCCTCGTCATCATCGAAAAGGAAAACAATATTATTTCAAGGTGAGTGCTTTGATCTCAGCTGACCCCTCGGGTATATATCATCTACCAATATATGCACTATTGACTAACTACTATAAAAGTTTTATATATATATATATATATATATATATATATATATATATATATATATATATATATATACAGGATACAAGGATCCCTCGCTACTCTGCGCTTCGCTTCATGTGGCTTCAGTGCATTGGCTTTTTTTTTTTTATATTCATCAAATTAAAAAATAAGGAAATTAAGGAAGAATAGGGGAAAAGTTAAGGAAAATGAAACAAAAACAAGGCCAATTATGCAAAAAAACAAACAAACAAAAAAAAAACCCTAAACCAACACAAAACAAAAAACAACCCAAAATCTCCCGTCAAAACAAGTTACAAGGTACATACAAAACAAGGTATGTGTGTGCATATTTTATTTACTTCTTATGTATTATGTTTTTAATGTTTAATTGTTATTATAAGCATTTATAGCATTGAATATGTATTTATTGATATTATATACACATATACATTGTTGTATACCGCAGTCGGACTGGGGGGGGGGGGGTTTGTTGGGAAGGTTGGGGGGTGATCCTACTTTACGGATTTCGATGGTCATGTGGGGATCTCAGTCCAAATTGACCGCGGAAAGTGAGGGATCCCTGTATATTTATACATTTACATACATACATATATATATATATATATATATATATATATATATATATATATATATATATATATATATATATATATATATATATATATATATATATATATATATATACATACATACATATATATAAATTTAAACTCTTCCAGGGTCTCTGACAAGCTCACACACAAACAGATACAGCACACGCCAGAGCCTCTTTCATTCTTCAATGCCTCAAGTTTGGATGACAGTGAGATGAGTTTAAACTTCACACAGATTGCAGATCCAGATGCAGACCAGGATGCTCATAAGCACATTCTCTTATTAGCCACCACTCGTACTGGATCCTCCTTTGTAGGTGAGTTTTTTAACCAGCTGGGCACCAATATGTTCTACCTGTTTGAGCCCTTATGGCATGTAGAGAGGACTCTTTCTCAGGATACAGGGATCCCCAATTCCAACATCTCATCCACTACATACCGGGATGCACTGCTAAGTCTATTCTTGTGTGACTTCTCAATGCTGGAGAGCTTCATCAGCCCACTTCCTCTAGAGCATGTCACTCCAGCTTTATTCCGCCGTGAATCTAGCATGGCATTGTGCGAAGAGCAGGTGTGCTCACCAGTGCAGAAGAACGTTTTTGAGAGATATCACTGCAGAAAGCGTCAGTGTGGTCCTCTAAACCTCACCTTGGCCTCAAAATCCTGTCTGGGGAAAAAGCACAAGGCTATCAAGACAGTAAGAGTTCATCAGCTAGAATCACTACGTTTGCTAGTTCAAGATCCTAGACTTGATATTAAAGTTATACAGCTGGTAAGAGACCCCAGAGCGGTCCTGGCCTCGAGAATGGTTGCCTTCTCTAGGAAATACAAAACTTGGAAAAGTTGGGCAGCAAATGGAGAGGTCCCCATTGATGATGAGGAAGTGAAGCGACTCCAAGGAAATTGCAATCAAATCCGTGAGTCTGCTGAGTTGGGCTTGAGCCAACCGGATTGGCTGGAAAATCGCTACATGCTTGTGCGCTATGAGGATGTTGCTAGATACCCAATGCAGAAAGCAGCTGAGATGTACAAGTTTACAGGAATCCCATTTACATCACAAGCAAAGGAGTGGATAATAAAGAACACACACACATCAGAGGTTCCCAGTGGCGTGTTTTCTACAAAGAAAAACTCTTCAGAGCAGGTAGAAAAGTGGCGTTTCAGTATACCCTTCAAATTAGCACAAGTTGTACAAGAGGTTTGTGGACCAACAATGGAACTATTTGGATATCGTTTTGTTTACAGTGAAGAGACATTAGTTAATAAGTCTATTAGTTTGCTTGAAGAAAAATGGTTTAACTTCTCATTTGCTATGTATTTTGACTCATAAATTTGGTAGAAGACTAGTGTTATTCTTTTTAAACAGAGCAGTGAATGTTTTTCAAATGCATACTGTATAGCTAGCTAGCTAGCTAGCTAGCTAGATAGATAGATAGATAGATAGATAGATAGATAGATAGATAGATAGATAGATAGATAGATAGATAGATACAGTGGTACCTTGACTTATGAGTTTTTTTTATAATGAATTTTATATGATACGAGCTTTGTCCCACCAAAAGTCTGCCACATCCAACAAGCAAAATTTTGATTTATGAGCTCTTCTGGGGAAATGGCTGTTCCAGACCGATTAGCCTCATATTCTTCCGCATGTATTCCTCCGCTCTCCAAGAATGCCTTGTGCAGTGCTTCTCAATTATTTTCTGTGACGCCCCCTCTAGGAAGAAAAACACATTTCACGACCCCCCCCCCCCCCCCCCCCAGCGCCTCGCACACAACTATAAATAGTGTGTACTACACTTTTTATCGTTTGTTCGGTGCTTTTTCCCTACACCATAGTGTGACAATGAGAGCACCAATGCAAACTACTGTAGTAAATGCACAATTACACTTAATTCTAGCACAGTATGGCAAAAAAGCATGTTCCCCAGGGTCATACGTGCCCCCTAGCAGCAGGGGCACACCCCACTATTTAAGAAGTACTGGCCTTGTGGGAGCTCAACACGAGCCTTTCCTCACTGGCATTCATTGGGTGCACACTCACAAAATTCTCCTCCTCCTCCTCCTCTGTTACGTACCACCTCCTGCCTGCCCACGTGACATCTTCGCTGTAGTCGATGATTGGAAGGGTTAGTTGACCTATTGTTTACTCTTGTTTTATTATTATTTATTATTAATTAGTATTAAAGTTAATGTACATGTATTACTATTATGGATTATTTATTGTTTTTACATGTTTATCTTTAATATATTAGGTTAAATATACATGTTTATGGCAGGTTATGGGAGAGGGTTGGAACGAATTCATTATTTTTCTGTTATTTCTTATGGGAATGATTGTTTCATCTAACGATTGTTTCGGCTTATGAGCTTGCCCTCGGAACAGATTAGTGTGTGTGTGTGTGTGTGTGTGTGTGTGTGTGTGTGTGTGTGTGTGTGTGTGTGTGTGTGTGTGTGTGTGTGTGTGTGTATCACAGTGGAGCACCGATGTTGTCTACTTTCGGCGATTACCTCATGGTTTAACTCTTTTCAAAGTGCATTCAGTTTGGTTTACCTAATTATGTTATTAAATAATTAATTAATTGTATTTGTTGCTAATGTTTACTAAGTGATTTAATTTGTATAAGTAAATTAGACTGTTTTGGGTGGGTGGGGTTTGTTTGCTTGGGGTTTTTTTTTGTTTTTTTTGTCCTGGATACACTTTTAGCCAAATATCTTTATGTGAGTTGTCTTTGTATCTTTCATGATTTCTTTTCAAATTTTGTGATTCTGAAAAAAATAAAACTGAAACACCTGGAATGTGTGAATACCACACGAGACTTAATGGTAGTGCAATCATTTTCAAACTCAAACAGTTAATAAAGTGATATTTTAACATGTCTTCCCTGAAGCCAATTTTCCAATGTTTGGGTTCTGGTGTTATGAGTTTTGCTGCTCCACAGCAACAGGTAAAGTACCATTAACATACCACTGTAACTAGGGAACTACTGGCAATACTCAATAATTGGATATAGGTTAAATGAGACCAAATGGGAAACATTATTAAATAAATCAAAATATATACAAAAAAGAAGGCTTGTTTATATTAGTTTAATCAGTGATCTTTTCCTGGGGACAGCCGAATATTTAATTTATTGCATTTATGACTGTAATCAAAGTCATTCAACATTCATTCATTCATTTTCTGAACTGATTAATCCTAACTAAGGTCACTAATTAGTTGGTGCCCCTCTCAGTTGACTGTGTGAGGACAAAGTACACCATTGGACATCTCGCCAGACCATCTCATTACAGCAACACGCTAACTGAAACCCAATGGCCTACTCTTTACAAACAACAACAATGGTTCTTTTACATGCCTTCAGAACAAACAGTCAGAGATATGGCTGGCCTTTGATAAACCAGGTAGCTGCACTGGTGAGCCAATCAGCGATAGTGGGGCTTGAACCCTCAACCTTCATATTGGTAAGTCGGCACCACAAGCACCGAGCTGCCACTATCTGTCACACAACAACTTCTTCTTCTTTTCTTTTCAGCTTTAACATATAAACCAAAAATTGACTTATGACCTATAATCATTCTTACAATTATTATTACATATTACATTTATTAACTTAAAACTGGGCAGTGGTGGTCTGGTGGTAAAGGGCGCTGAAACGCTGATTCTGAGGTTGGGGGTTTGAGTCCCACTCTCCACAAGGTTGTCACTGTCTCCCCAGTGCAGCTAACTGGGTTATCAAAGGCCAGCCATGTCTCTCACTGTCTATGGTGTGAGGTTCATGTAAAAGAACCATTGCTGGCTTCTGTAAAGAGGAGCTGCATAGCCGTCAGTGTGTTTCTGCCCCTTGCTAAAGGGTTGTGTGAGGACGGGCAGCCAACGTAATAACCTATGCCAAATCAAACATGCAAATCAGATGATTCACTGTAGCGACCACTGAAAAAAGGGGAAAAGAAGAAGACACTTATTAAATTCAAAATAAATTAGTGGGAAACAGCATTGTGAAATGTCAGAAATCAGTGCTCATTAATATTATGAGCCAAATGACTCGGAGATTTGAATAAGAGTAATAATTCATTCATTCATTTTCAGTAGCCGCTTAATCCTAATTATGGTCATGGGAAGGCTTGCGCCCATCCCAGCTGACTTGTGAGGGAAAAGTTCGTCAGGCCATCGTAGGGCAGAAACGTGCTGACGGCTTTGCAGCTTCTCTTTTCAAACGTTAGCAATGATTCTTGTACATGTCTCACACCACTGGCAGTGAGAGACATCGCTGGCCTTTGATAACCCAGTTAGCTGCACTGTGGAAGAGCAAGAATAGAATTTATACACCCCTGACTATGTTCTCTATTGGAATACCAGTCTCAGTAACCGCAAGAGAATATTTGTTTCTGCGTGAAATTTATTTCTGTGCTAAATGGCTGGTTAACGGGTTTAGCCCAGAAATAATCTTCATGCAGAAATAAATATTCTCTTGCAGTTACTGAGACTGGTATTCCAATACCTAAGAATACGTCCATGCAATACAATACAGAGTGTATAATTCACGGCTCTAAAATACCAGACCAGGGTATTTAGTGGTTTATTAATGAGCTACTACATTGTGTTAGAAGTAAAATGTGTAAAATTTTCCTGGATTCAAAATCAGGGGCACCATAATGCGGGAAATTGTGGAGGGACTGAACGATTCCAGGTGACCCGAGTCAGATAGGGGGCCTGAAACAGAAGTCCTAAAAAAGAGCCTTTTGAACTAGAGTAAAGTAAACTGAAGGCTGAAGGTTGGCACCAAGGTGATGCAACCATCCTAATGTCGAAGAATTTTACGGTGTGCCTCATATTAAAAAAAAAAAAAAAAACAGATGCTAAAAGTCTCACAAATTCCCATGAAGACATGGAGCATTAATCATTCCGCAAGAAGTGATCTCACAAAGGACCTTGTGTACTAAAAAACAGCGAGGCTTGTGAAATCAAACATCACTAAGGGTTTTTATTTGTTTACTGTTGTCATGAAGATTTTCTTGAACTCATGTTGTGCTAGCTTAGCGACTTCCAGACAGCATGAGAAATCTTTTAAGGTTGCATTGTGCATACAGGCCCGCTTGTGGGACATAGCTGCTTGTTTGTGTGTGTGTGTGTGTGTGTGTGTGTGTGTGTGTGTGTGTGTGTGTGTGTGTAGGGGGTGGTGGTATGCTTCACCTTCTTTGAGAGCAGTTTGGAGCAAATTAAGGCTTACTCAGCTGCTGAACAGCTCTTTCATACAGCTCCTCACTCCACCACCTCCACAGCACACAGACCTGTCTGTTTAACACCCAATGGCCCCAAAACCTGTGACACACAGTTGAGCAGGGCAGGCCGGGGAAAAAACATCACTGCACATTTATTGGAATTGCAGTTTACTAGTAAGTACAGTACATTATTAATGAATGGTTTAGTGATGGAACAGTGTCACATGACTTTTGTAATTCAAACTAGTTCAGTCGCAGATTTAAGAAGTTTGAAAAGAAATTGTAGTGGTAAAAAACCCACTAAAGTAATTTATGTTTAATCATCTAATGAGCCATCAGTCTATTACAAGGTTTATTACTAATGCAACTTTTTTCGACACAGTTGCCAGCACTTTAATCTTATATGTTTTTCCGAGTTTTCCACAGATGGGTAGGGAGAGAGAACGAGGGATATGCTGGCCTGGCTAATGGGGGGGGGGGAGTGAGAACATTCACTCCATATTTACTCTGACAGTTTCTACTGCTGTATAAAGAAGTCTTTTGTGCTTTTTGATTTTGAATTAAAAAAAGAAAAAAAAGAAATGTATAGATGTACACCACCATTCAAAAATCTGGGGTCATTTAGAAATGTCCTTTTTTTATGAAACGAGGTTGAAAACAAGCTGTGCAACTGTATTCTGAATCAGTTGCAGAGGTCGAGAAGCGCTAAAGATTAAACAAACAAACAAACAAAAAAGCAATAAAACTGGCCTAAAGGGGTACATTTACTTTTTATATTTACATCTGGATTACCCCAAACTTTTGATTGTAATGCTCTAATTGAATGAGGCAGTGGTGGCCTGGAGGTAAGGTGCTGGATCACTGATCCCAAGGTTGTGGGTTCATGCCCCACTATCAATGGGTTGTCACTGTCCCCCCCAGTGCAGCTCACTGGGTGAGCAAAGGCCGGCCATGTCTCTCACTGTATATGGTGTGAGGCTCATGTAAAAGAACCACTGTTGACTTTCAACAAGAGTAATCTGCATAGCTGTCAGTGTGTTCCTGCCCTGCCATGGCCTGGGGAGCTGTCTAGGGTGCACTCTGCCCTTGCCCAGAGTCAGCTGAGATGGGTGCCAGCCTACCCGTGACCCTAATTAGGATTAAGTGGTTCAGAAAAATGAGTGAATGAGGATAATTGAATGGTTTGCTTTCTTTTAAAGAAATGGTATACACATATGATCTAAAAAATATTAAATCTTCCATTGAATCCTTGAATTTAAATTGAAAAGCTGTGGTGTAAAAGCTTAGTGTGTATATTGTTGCATAGAGATTTCAGCACACAGTAATTGTTGGGGTGCTAATAATAATTGAAATGAGTATTATAAATAAGTTATAAGTGTTATAAATTGCACATCATGAATGTTAAAGTGTTTCATATTAAAGCTGAATGTTAGAGCTCAAATTGGCGGCATGGTGGTGTAGTGGTTAGCATGTCCGACTCACAGTAGGAAGGTCCTGGGTTCGATTACCAGACTGGCTGTTTCTGCGTGGAGTTTGCATGTTCTCGCAATGCTTGTGTAGGATTTCTCCGGGTACTCTGGTTTCTTCCCACAGTCCAAATACATGCACAGTTCTGATTGCTCCTGGCTGTGAATGTGAGTATGAATTTTTGTTGGGTGGCCTGGCAAGCTGTCCAGGGTGTATCCTGCCCTTGCCCATAGTTGGCTGAGATAGGCACCAGCCTCCCCGCCATATTTATTAGGATTAAGCGGTTCAAGATTGTCGCTCTGTTGAAGTTTTTTTTTTTTCCAAAGTGTGTGTTCATTCACAAAGGGTGTGAATAATAGCTTATCATAATGCTACTATAATTCGAACTATGTATTATAATAGCATTGACTGTATACTAAGTGCATTACCACAGGTGCTAATATTTTTCTTGTCTCAAATTCAGTCCAGCCCCAGTGATGGCTTATCGAGCTATCCAGGGTGTACACCGCCCTTGCCCAGAGATGGGCACCAGCCTCCTCGCCACCTGAATTAGGATTAAGCGTCTTAGAAAATGAATGAATGAAGTTCAGTCCGTCCATCTCCCCATATCTCCAATCGTCCAGCAGAGGGCAGTAACGGACTTCCTGTCTGCCTTTCAAACAAACAACCCAAGTTTTAGTTTTGTTCTTGTTTTCCAACACGTGAGCTCTAAAACATGATACATTATAAATGACTTAGATTAAATCAAGGAGTTAGGTTAGTTTTCTTTAAAAAATTCAGACAAAATAAATACAGCCAACCTTGTTAGTCAAAAATCAAAAAAATGGTGTTAAAATTGTGCAGTTATTAGGCGTTCAAAAAAGATATATGTGACTGTATTCAAACATGCTTTGCTTGATCTTATTGTGTGTGAATTTATTTATATAGTGCTGGCTGACAAGACTTTAGTGTTCTGCACAAATCCTGTGTGTGTGTGTGTGTGTGTGTGTGTGTGTGTGTGTGTGTGTGTGTGTGTGTGTTTAAAATTGAGAGGAAAAAGAGAGGGTATAGTTGTAAAAGAGAGAGAAAGTGTGTGTGTGTATGTGTGTGTAAAATTGAGAGGAACAAAGAGAGGGTATAGTTGTAAAAGAGAGAGAGAGAGAAAGTGTGTGTGTGTGTGTGTGTGTGTGTGTGTGTGTGTGTGTGTGTGTGTGTGTGTGTAAAAGAAAGAGAGAGAGAGAGAGAGACCACATCCTGAGTGAATGTAAGAAGAGTCCTGTTTGTAATGAGTATTAGGCCCTGTTCTAATCCACAGTTTAGTGCCAGGCACGTTGAGTTGGCCTCTCCTTGGTCCCCAACATACAGGCCACACTCAGTGATACACCAGTCACTACATACTGTATATATCCAGCACCCACTGAATTTTTTTTAACAGGTGGTTACTCACATAGTGCAAATATCCCATAAAATATTACATAATACAGTAATAAAAGCTGTAAGTAAAAAAAAACAAACAAACAAACAAAAAAAAACCCAGAGCACTTGGATGTGACTGCATTCCTGCTTTTTATGAAAAAAATAAATTAAAAAAAAAAAAAAAAAAAAAAATATATATATATATATATATATATATATATATATATATATATATATATATATATATATATATATACACACACATATTACTTTTTACTTTCTGTTTCATGTGCTATATGCCTATGGCGAATGCTTTTGGTGAACAATTGCATGTGTGTGATCTTTGAGGAGTGACTTAGTATCAAAGGAAACGGAGACCAAGCGGAGGAGTGTGCCTGTGAATCAGCCAAAACCAGCCTTTGTCAAATATTTCCCCTCACATCTGAACTCACCGATACATAAATTACTTGCACTGCTGCTTTGAACTGTTTACAAGAGTGGCAAAAGTCTCTCTCTCAAAGCACTTCTCATCCTCTTATATTGAATACGATTAAAATCCACTGATACAACAACAAAAAAAATCCTTTTAAATGTAAAGTAAATCAATATAAATGTAATGATTTCAGACCTTGCCGGATATATTTTTTAATATATGTATTTACAGTATACGTAATAGAATTTGTTGGAAGGTGGTTGATGTGTGTGGTGGCAATGAGCTGAAATTTTCAGTGTATAAGCAGAAAACTACATGCTAAGTGAAAGCAGCCTGGCCATGCGAGTGTTGGTGGGAGGCCATGCACTCCCATTAAACCTCAGTGCTTTCCCAAGCTGCCACGCTCCACCTCTAAACCCTCCCACAACAACACATCCGGGGGATGACTCTTATGAATATTTCAAATACAGATAAGAAACCGGGCACAGAGAGGTCAGCCATGCTTCAAATCAGGTCAGGCAGGCTACGGCTACAATTAAAGTCTTTACTTATATATTTATTCCTCAGTATCTTGATGTGCCTCAGTATTTATGTATGCAGTTCACGTTTTCGCATTTAAAGAATATAATGAAGTGTAACCCATAAAGGATATATGATATAGAGCCTTGATTAATGTGTAACCTAAAAATAACAAAATTTTATTTCTTATGTGTTCATTCATTCATTTATTTTGTGAATTGCTGAATCATAATTGGGGTCACGGGGAGGCTGGTGCCCATCTCAACCAATTCTGGGCAAAGGCAGAGTACACCCTGGACAGCTCGCAAAGCCATCACAGGGCTGGAACACGCTAACGGCTATGCAGCTACTCTTGACAAAAATCAGCAATGGTTCTTTTACATGAACCTCTCACCATAGACAGTGAGAGACATGGCCTGCCTTTGATAACCCAGTTAGCTGCACTGGGAGGACAGCAGTGACAACAGTGGAGTTTGAATGAACCCCTAACCTTGGGATCGGTAATCTATCACCTTACCACCAGGCCACCACTGTCTTCTTCTTCTTCTTTTCCTTTCGGCTTTTCCCTTCAGGGGTCGCCACAGCGAATCATCTGCCTCCATCTCACCCTATCCTTTGCATCTTCTTCTCTTACACCAACGACCTTCATGTCCTCCTTTACTGTACTTCCCTTAAATGTATTACTCCAGTACATCACCAATGCTACTTTTGGAGTGATCGAATTCACAGGTGACATCTGAAATTCTGAACTACCTTGGCACTGCAGTATTTTCAGCGAGGGAATCTAAATGTGTCTCCCCCCGAGGCAGCATGCAGTCATCGACTTAACGATGAATTCTGCATCATATTAAAAGAGTGGTTGAAGATTATGTGAGGTCTTGCGTCCAAAAGTTGAACTTGAGCTGGAGGTGGACTTTTCTTCAAGATAATAATCTTTCCAATTCCCTAATAAGCAACTTCAACAAGCAATGGCTATAAAGAAAAAAAAATAGGGTTTTACACACACACACACACACACACACACACACACACACACACACACACACACACACACACACACACACACACACTATTATAACCCAGGGTAAATATCATTATGTCAGAAAGATCAATATTCAGATGACCTTTTAATTAATGAAGAACTGAAAACTGGCATCCTCACTGGAAATGAGCATTTCTGAAATTTCCATTGCATTGTGCCAAAGGAGTAACGAGTTGTCTATCATCTGTTTCCTGAACTGTGGACCTTACCTGCTGAATTTTGTTTCTGTAACGTGAGAGGCCATACATCTGCGTGTGTCTGAATGAGGCAGCACTTCACATAGACCCTATCACTTACACATGCCTGCACCCACCATTGTGCTGCAGACCAGCAGCTACCATACACTTCTGGGCCCAGGAGAGACCTGGATAGAGTATTAATTCTTCCCACAATGGCAGGAACAAAAAATGTTTGTGTGTGTATAAATAAATATATATATATATATATATATATATATATATATATGTGTGTGTGTGTGTGTGTGTGTGTGTGTGTGTGTGTGTGTATGTGTGTGTGTGTGTGTGTGTGTGTGTGTGTGTGTATGTGACATTACTTGACCTGCTACAAGTAGATGGTAACTGATACATATGTGTCCACATTCATATCTTGTCCAATCTGCTTAAATACAATGAGCACAGTGAATAAGAGCACACTGACAAACCACAGATCTAATATTTCTGTGCACATGTAGCTTAAATTGTGCACTGTATTTTTCTCCTGACTACTTTTTGCTACACAAAGAAAAACAAGAACAAGAAAAGCAACAACAATATTATTATTATTATTATTATTATTATTATTATTATTATTATTATTATTATTATTATTAATAATAATATTGATAATAATAATAATAATAATAATAATAATAATAATAATAATAATAATAATAATAATAATAATAATACGAAAGCTCCTGAGCAAAACACCGTAGGCATATTTGATTTCATGCATGTTTTGAGAAACTGAATAAGGTTGCAGTGTCACTTTGTTCATGTTGATTGCCACTAACTTGCATGAAGATGGGCAGCAATATGTTTATTTTAATAGCAAAACTGAAACCAAAGAACAGACGCTCATAAACCACTGCTCAGACTCGCACAGAATAAAAAAAAAAAAAACAGAATCTAACTGAGGTTGGCAGACAAAACCTTCATCAAGCAAAACAACACAAACATAAACAAACACATGAACCATTAACTTGTTAAAGAGCTGATTACAGTAACAAAAGGCGATACAGATATACTTGGAAATCAGCTAGTAAAAGACGGTGAAAAGAAAACTCAGTGTCAACCTTTGTTTCGCTCCAGACAGTGGTCTGAAAACTCAGGAGAAACCTATTTATTTATTCCTGCCAGGGTTGAAATTGATGCTAAAAGAATCTGCACTATTCTTATAACTCCAGCTTCAGACACCTGTCAACAGGCAGTGCCTTAATTTAATGTTCGCAATAAATATGTGATGTATTTCAAAAGCTGATATTTTCCTGTAATTTTCTCCAAAAACATTTCTCTAAAGTTTACAAAAAAGGTGAATTTAACCAGATAACCAGTTTTAAATAAAAGAAAAATCTAAAGCGCCCCTGCAACCTGCAATGGTCTGGCTAGGTGTTAAGGGTGTACACTGCCTTCAGCCAGCTGAGATGGACTTTTATATATTATAATTGTATACAATTTTGTATATTTACTTCATAAACTTTTATATATTATAACTGTATATAGTTTAAAGTAGTATAATATAGACTATAAAGTAGTTTGGGAAATGACATTGAAAGGAAAAAATAAATAAACAAAAGCCCCAAAGAAAGCACAACTTACCAAACCCTGAGGTGAAAGGGTAACAACAACAAAACACCACATTGGGTTCAATTTCTCTTAGTCAAGAACAGGTTTCTGAGGGCACTGTGAGCACAGGTTTACTGAAATTGGACAACTGTTTCAATTTTACAAAAAGATCAGTTGATAGACTTTTGCAATCTTCAAACGTCAAGTTTTAGTAATGCAGTGTAGCCCGAGACTCCTGTTCTGAACACAGCATCATCTTCTTCTTTGCTGCAGTTCCCATTGTAGCCCATCTGTTACAAGATTCGCAGTTGGTCTCTGGTCATTCTTCTTTGATTCCAAAAGAAAAGATGATTTGTCTGCAAAACAGCTTCTCACTACATTAGTATTTCTTTCTTTATTTATGTAGATGGTTAGTTAGTTAGTTGGTTGTTTTGTTGAGGAGAATTATTGTTAATTTTCTTAAGATCAGAAGTTTTTGACCTCAAACTGTTGTCTGCCACAAACACCCATGTTGCGATTAAAGGTGTCCATTCATCAGTAAGCCTGTGTGTGGGTTGTTTTTCTCCTATTAGATTATTTGGGCTGGATATAAAAATTTCCTTCTGGAGTCATCCCAGGTCACATGCTCTTAATCACTTTTTTACAGTTTAGTTAGGTTATGTATCTGTGTACAATAACAACATAGTAAATAGAATAATTAAAGTGTGAATACTACAGTATTGACGCTAATACAACTGTGACCAGAAGAAAAACCTTGCTCGTGCCTGCAACTCAGCAGCCCAACACCAATTTGCACAGCATAGAAGTCTGAGATGAAATGTTAAGAAACAAAAGAAGACAAATGATTTAAATGGAATAAAAATTAAAAAAAAGGATGGCAATGTTTGCAAATGTCATCATACTTGGTGCATGGGTTATTAACACTCACTTACAAGGATAACTAAGTTGTTTCAGAAAGACATCATCGCCGATGCATTTTAATTCCAATGCATAACACTATGTTTCGTGTTTTTTTAATATGCATGGGAAATGACTGCACCCAGTAAAATTTCTGAGATCATATTTTTTCCTTCATTTTGATGTTGACATGAAGCTCTTGACGTTTATATGCATTATTTTAATTATTGCATAGATGTTACATTTTGCTGATTGAGTTATAATATGCAATAACAACCGTACAATGAATGGGGGCAGTGGTGGTCTAGTGGTATAGGGCGCTGGATCGCTGATCCAAAAGGTTGGGGGTTCGAGTCCTACTCTCCACAAGGTTGTAACTGCCCCCCCAAGTGCAGCTAACTGGGTTATCAAAGGCCAACCATGTCTCTCACTGTCAATGGTGTGAGGCATGTAAAACAACCATTGCTGACTTTTGTAAAGAGTGAGCTGCGAAGCCGTCGGCGTGTTTCCGCCCTGCGATGGCCTGACGAGCTGTCCAGGGTGTTCTCTTCCCTCGCCCAAAGTTGGCTGGGATGGGCACCTACCACCCCGTGACCCAAATTAGGATTAAGTGGTTACAGAAAATGAACTGAACTGAACCATACAATGTGTATATATATATATATATATATATATATATATATAGAGAGAGAGAGAGAGAGAGAGAGAGAGAGAGAGAGGATTTTCTGAGTAGATCCTTCCGTAGGAGAGTGCTCAATACTTTTTGGTAGAGCAAATAAACAAAAATAAAAGGACAGGACAAAGACTTTCTATTGAAACTCCATTTATCACTACAGATCTGTTTCGAGGGGTGGTGAAACCATCCTCTCTCTTCAGGTGATTATAGATTCTTCTATATATTCTATATATTCTTCTATATCTATATATATTCTTCTATAACCACCTGAAGAGAGAGGATGGTTTCACCACCCCTCGAAACAGATCTGTAGTGATAAATGGACCTTCAATAGAAAGTCTTTGTCCTCTCCTTTTATTTTTGTATATATATATATATATATATATATATATATATATATTATTTTTTTTTTTTCTTTTTTTTTTTTTAACTATAAAATGTTAAAACAATTGCAAGTAGTTTACTAATGAGTAGCTGATTGGAACATGGTGCTACGGGGAAAAATATCATAACCATGAGATGGCAAAATGGCTTAGCGTTTTTTATTGTGCTGTGATTTAAACTTAATTGGTATACACTAAGTAATACATGATTTAGAAGTTGGAATAAAACTGATTTCTTTAATGTATGTTTATTTTATTTATTTATTTATTTATTTAATAAATGCTGCAGTCCATCCATCTTTGTTGTTATTCAGGAACATTTTGGATTAGTAAAAGAGCACAAATGATTGCTGTCATGAATATTTGATATACTATACTGTGTTAAAAAAGAAAAAGCATGAGGAAGGTGAGTAGTCAGGAAACAGTGCCAGCTAATTAGAAACAGTTTGTGTACATTCTGGTTGCATAAAAGGTGTCAAACTCACATCAACACAGCTCACAGGATTATATGGCCCATTAAGCCATTCAACATGTATTAGGCTCCTTTGAAAAATGGATTTCTGATAGTGTGGAAAGCTTCTGGTTTGATTTCCAAAAATTGTTTATGGGTCCACCAAATTTCGTTGTCATTGGCTATACATACAGATGATAAATCGACAAAAACAGCTGGTTGTACTCCATGTCTGGTAAGACACTAATAGGCTGTTGTATACACCAACTGTTATGTTATTAAGCACTGAAAAAATACAGAATAAAATAGCATGATTAGATATTAATTATACACATGAAGACTTCACTTTATTCTCCAACCAAAATATACCAGGGGATTTTCTTGTGACACTCAGTGAGGTCAATTATTTGCTCCCATCAATAATACACATTTTGTTTTTGTGAATGTCGGACATGTTAGACTATTCCAAAGCTGTGTGTATCTGCTGACCCGTCAGTCACTCATGTGGGAGTGTTGTCTCAGGTTGCCTGAGCTATGATTAGTCATTTCATGACTATTTGTTCTGCTTCTGCAAAATTCATGCCCTCTGTAATAGATATATCATAACAGTGTGTTTTTGTTCCATGTGAATGTGTGAGGGAATCCCACTCTGGCTTTCCTGAGAGAATGTCTATCACCTCAGCAAGAAAGCCCTTCAAATTTTAATTATTTAACCACAGGTTCCTGCATATTTTAACAGAATCAGTAGTAATAGGTGGAGCTGTTATATTGAATAGGCCAGGAAATGGTATGGAAAATTCAAGGTAATATGGGCTTTGTACACATTTAATAAACACAGCTTTCTCTTAAGCATCATTCTTCTGTACACTAATAGAATTTTTAAATGTATATATTTTTATCCTTTTTTTATGAGGGGGGCATTTTTGCAGGGTTTTTTTTTTTTTTTTTTTGTCATTTTTTTGCAGTTGTAATTGCTATAGACTAAACATAAATGCAAGTTTATTTGCGATATACATAAAAGTCTGTTTTTCCTGGTTCAGGTTTTATTTTAGTGACTGAAAATGACGATTGTATCATCCTCTCCTTTAACATGCCATTGATAGCATTGAAGCTGCTTTTTTTCTAAGGCTAAATCCCTCTCTAATTAGTTTGCACATAGACAGATAGTGATTAGCACCCATGGGAATTGATAATGACACTACTACAGGCACAATTCTTTTTATTCCTACAAGGAAAAAAAAATGAGTGCAACTCAGAAAGTTTCCCTGACAGATTAGGAATACAAACCGAGTCAGAGCCATTCCTGTTGCACGATTGCAGACTTTGATATGTAGTTTACTGAAACTTTAATTAAGGAGGAAATACACTGGCAGGGTTACAAGGGAAATCTCCTACAAGTAAAGTAAATATTCTAATTCTTTCACAGCGAGTTGACTATTTGAAATGTTTCCCATTCTGGTACAATTATACATCTGCAGAGATTTCCATGAGCTGTGTTTTTGACCTTCAGCATTTGCACCCACAGAAAGACATTTCCCCCCCATACTCAATAACTATCATACACAGAAAAAACCCATCTGTTCTCATCAGTGAGACATATAGGAGTATGTGCTTGGACTGACCCGAGAGCCTAATATTTCAGCACTTCCACTATTTATAGTGCCTCAGGTTAGACACAACTCCCCAAACAAGGCTCTCTTCCTTGTCCCTTATATAATTGACATTAAAGTCTGTCCAGTTCTGCACCAGAAATATCTGTTTTTCAGTTTAAATAGACAATGATTCTGAAATCTTTCCAAGTTGCTCTTAAGTAGATTTGATCAGAATGAGCCTTCAGGCAGTCAGCATACATATCATCATAATCAATCAGAATTCACTGACAGCACGCCTAATGATTGTTATTTTCTTCCTGAAAGGAAGAAACACTAACACAAATAAAATAACACGTCTTCATTATTAATATTATAAACTTTATTATTATCATTATTAATATGTATATGTTCAGTTCATCAGTTAATTTTCTGTAACCGCTTCATCCTAATTAGGGTCGCGGGGAGGCTGATGCCCATCCCAGCCAACTCAGGGCGAGGGCAGAGTACACCCTGGACAGCTCGCCAGGCCATCGCAGGGCAGAAACATGCTGACAGCTTTGCAGCCTACTCTTCTCGAAAGTCAGCAATGGTTCTTTTACATGCCACACACCATAGACAGTGAGAGACATGGCCGGCCTTTGATAACCCAGTTGGCTGCACTGGGGGGGACAGTGACAACCTTGTGGAGAGTGGGACTCGAACCCCCACCTTTGGATCAGCGATCCGGCGCCTTATACCACTAGACCACCACTGCCCTAATATGTGTGTGTGTATAACAAAAACATACTGTCCATGGAAATCAAATATACATACATACATGCTTATATATATATATATATATATATATATTAGCATTTGTTGAGGAGCAATGGCGGTCTAGTGGTATAGGGTGCTGGATCCCTGATCCTAGGGTTGGGGGTTCGAGTCCCACTCTCCACAAGGTTTTCACTGTCCCCCAAGTGTGGCTAACTGGGTAATCAGAGGCTGGTCATGTCTCTCGCTGTCTGTGGTGAGAAGTTCATGTAAAAGAACCATTGCTGACTTTCGTAAAGAGTAGCTGCATTGCCGTCAGCGTGTTTCTGTCCCTTGCTTGCCCATTGTGTCAGGAAGGGCATCCGATGTAAAAAAAAACTATGCCAAATCAAATGTCCGAATCAGATGATTTGCTGTGGTGACCCCTGAAAAATGGAAAAAGAAGAAGAAGAAGATATATAAAAGCATTTGTTGATTACCACATCCACCCACAGACCACTGGAGTATTTATAGAGGGAATGTTTTAGGATCAAATATTTTTCATGGTATGCTATCTCTCTTTTTAGTAAAGAATATAAGCTTGCCCTGTCCACCACCCCCACACTTACACATACACACGTACACCTTGTATATAGGTGTCTGCTTCTCATGACATGATTGATGGCAGCACTTCAAGTGAATAGTAGCCAGTTTGAACTTTCATTCTTAATGTCAGGGTCAACAGTGCATCTCTAC
This sequence comes from Plotosus lineatus, assembly GCA_024760905.1. Classification (NCBI taxonomy): domain Eukaryota; kingdom Metazoa; phylum Chordata; class Actinopteri; order Siluriformes; family Plotosidae; genus Plotosus; species Plotosus lineatus. The sequence goes on along the minus strand of CM045736.1, from coordinate 39,534,840 downwards.
TTCCCTACTTGCCACTTTTGCCCTGAGGAGACACCTAACCAGATTCCAGCCCCACTGCTTATAAACAGTGTAATCTCTCAGTTTCTGACACAGCAAACAAACACAACACACGGGTAAATCCCAGCAACTTAATATTCTACTTCCTTTCTTTGTGTGTATCTGTCAGGCTTTAGTGTGGCTCAACTGAAAGAGAAATAAAAGATAATTTTCTTTACAGGTAACAGGACAACTGTTAATGCTTTGTGAATGGATCACAGAGGTTAAGTGCATATATCATATCGTCAGTGACCATTGAAATTGTAGAAACATGTCAGAATGTCGACATGAAGAAATCAATATTTTTTTTTATCAGTTTGATTATCACAACTCAAAAAATTCTATTAATATTTATATTTATAACATCTAACACAGTTCTATAAGTTTATATATGGATTATATACTATAATGGTTTCTCTTAAATTACTGCAGAGGATATCTAGAAAACATATAATCAATTCACCAGCAAGCAATAAATAAATTAAAATTCTGAACAAATAAATAGATAAATACAACATGTATGACAACAATATGCAATTAAAATTTAAGTCATGAAGGATTCTACATGATATTAAGTAATATCCTGATACAGAGAAAAGAATGCCAACAACAATTTACTTTAATTGGTTTACATTATTACAGATAAAAATGTACAACAATACTTTTATTTAATGGTACACGTTCATTCATTCGTTTTCTGTAACCACTTAATCCAAATTAGGGCCGCGGGGAGGCTGGCGCCAATCCTTCCCGACTCTGGGTGAGGGGAGAGTACACCCTGGACAGCTCGCCAGGCCATCACAGGGCGATAGTACACACGATGTCCTTATTGTTGTTAAAATTTTAGTCATTAATAATGGGAATATATGATGATTTAACATTGAAGCCTCCTGATGATGGCAGTGTTTG
>CM045736.1:39508895-39528895 GCA_024760905.1 Plotosus lineatus | reverse complement strand
CCAGTTAGCTGCACTGGGCGGGGGCAATCACAATCTTGTGGAGAGTGAGACTCGAACCCCCAACCTTTGGATCAGCGATCCTGCGCTCCATACCACTAGGCCACCACTGCCCTCCTATGTGTTTTAGTAAAGGAAATTTAATATAAGTAGCTAGCTGACTGAGTCACTGTACTTGTAAATAGCACAGTGCAGACTAGGAATTTGCACATATATTTGTATAAAGGGTGGGGGGATTAAATCAAATACCAAAGAAGTGCATGTCTGCTGTTGCTAACTGTAACTTCCCCTCAAATCTAATTAACCAATAAATTAGCCAAGTCATTCATGATCAATATTAAACTAATCTGAAATTTTTACTTGGGTACAACATTCAGAACATACTCAGTACAATACAGATGTCATGCCTTTTTTCAATCAAGGCGATGTAAAAACTAAAAGAAGACATGCACTCTGAATTCAGGAAATTTTAGATTACTATTCTATGATTTATTAATTTGCTGAACTAGTTAATCCTACTTGGGTCACATGGAGGATAGAGCTTATTTGAACCAACTCTGGATGAAAGTGGTACACCCTGAAAAGTTCATCACTCCATCGGAGGGCCAACACATTATCAACTGTAACACATTATCAATCACACTTATAGTCACAGATAAGGGTGATTTTGAACAGTAAGAAATACCCTGATGTGCATGTCTTTGAAATGTTGAAGGATATTGAGTATCTGAAGAAAATCCACAAAAGCACAGGTATAAATAATGCACACTCCACAGAGAAATGCCCTTGCTGAGCTCAGGACTCGAGCCCAGTATATTTTTGCTGTAAGTGGGACGGGCTAATGACTATGTCACTGTGTGATAGCTACACAAGTTTGGATAGCTACACACTAGACACAACACACACACACACACACACACACACACACACACACACACACACACACACACACATACCTGTGTTGCACTGCATCACTCACTGCATACCATGCACCTTAATATGCACAAGCATATTTACACTGGACTTTTTAAAGCATTAGCTCTGGGAAGCCAATTACCAGGTTGACAAAAGATTCCACACTGCACTACCCACCTCTCACAGCATACCATGCTCCTTAATTTTCACACAAATGTTTACACCGGACTTTTCTTCGCACTAAAATGCCACTTTTTTACGCACTAAAATGCCATTTTGCACCATTACCGTATTAAACCAATTGTTATACATTGTTGTTCTTTCAACAATGTCTGCCTTAAGTTATTTAAAATTTCAATACCTTTTATAGATATATTACACTATATACTATAGATGCCTACATAAGTTTCATATACAGTGGTATCAAAAAGTATCTGAACCTTTTGGAATTTCTCACATTTCTAATTAAAACCACCCAAACATTTGTAGGTTTTCATATTTTAATGAAGATAGCATGCAAACAATGACAGAAGGGGGAGGAATAAGTAACTGAACCATCACATTTAATATTTTGTGCCCCCCCCCCCCCCCCTTTGGCAGCAATAACTTCAACCAGGCGCTTCATGTAGCTGCAGATCAGTCTGGCACATCGATCAGGACTAATCTTGGCCCATTCTTCTTTACAAAACTGTTGTAGTTCAGTCAGATTCCTGGGATGTCTGGCATGAATCGCTGTCTTGAGGTCATGCCACAGCATCTCAATGGGGTTCAAGTCTGGACTTTGACTTGGCCACTCCAGAACATGTATTTTGTTCTTATGAAAGCATTCTGAAGTTGATTAACTTCTGTGTTTTAGATCATTGTCTTGTTGCAGCATCCATCCTCTTTTTAGCTTCAACTGTCTGACAGACAACCTCAGGTTTTCCTGCAAAACATCCTGATAAACTTTTGAATTCATTTTTATATTATTGATTGCAAGTTGTCCAGGCCCCGAGGCAGCAAAACAGCCCCAAACCATGATGCACCCTCCACCATGCTTCACGGTGACGATGAGGTGTTGATGTTGGTGAGCTGTTCCATTTTTCCTCCACACATGATGTTGTGTGTTCCTCCCAAACAATTCAACTATGGTTTCATCAGTACACAAAGTATTTTGCCAAAACTTCTGTGGAGTGTCCAAGTGCCTTTTTGTGAACATTAAACGAGCAACAATGTTTTTTTAGACAGCAGTGGCTTCCTCCTTGAAGTCCTCCCATGAACACCATTCTTGGCCATTGTTTTACATATAGTTGATGCACAGAGATATTGGACTGTGCCAGTGATTTCTGTAAGTCTTTTGCAGACACTCTAGGGTTTTTTTTAACCTCTCTGAGTATTCTGCGCTGAACTCTTGGCATCATCTTTGGTGGACAGTCACTCCTTGGGAGAGAAGCAACAGTGCCAAACTCTCTCCATTGTAGACAACTTCTCTGACTGTCGATTGATGAACATCCAGACTTTTAGAGATGGTTTTGTATCCTTTCCCAACTTTATACAAAGCAACAATTCTTGATCGCAGGTCTTCAGACAGCTCTTTTGAGCGAGCCATGGTGCACATCAGACAATGCTTCTCATCAAGACAATTCTTACCAGTTGTGTGTTTTCTAGTGGGCAGGGCAGCTTTAAGCCACTCATCAGTGATTGGGTACACACCTGACTGAAATTGTTTGGTAAAAATTGGTTTCAATTGCTCTTTAAGTCTCCTTAGGCAGAGGGTTCAGTTACTTATTCCTCCCCCTTCTGTCATTGTTTGCATGCTATCCTCATTAAAATATGAAAACTTGTTTGGGTGGTTTAGTTAAAGCAGACACTGTTTTTTCATCTGTGTGATTTTGACAAAGATCAGATCACACTTGATGGTGATTATATGCAGAAATGTGAGAAATTCCAAAAGGTTCAGATACTTTTTCATACCACTGTATATATATATATATATATATATATATATATATATATATATATATATATATATATATATATATATATATATATACACACACGGATTCCTCACTTTCCATGGGTAATTAGGACCGATATCCCCACGCAGCCATTGAAATCTGAGAAGTAGAATCACCCCCACCCACCCCCAACCCTCCCCTAACTGACGTATACCTACATGTACTATATGTGTATATGTGTGGAGCCAGTGGTGTAGTGGTAAGAGTGCTGGGCTCATGATCGAGAGGTTGTGAGTTCAAATCCCACTGAGACCCTCACTGTGCTAAGACCCCTGGGCAAGGTCTCAACCACAAGTGTGCCTCTGTTCACCCAGCAATATAAATGGGTACCAGTGAAAGTATACTGGGAAGGTAACCCGTGATGGACTGGCGTCCCATCCAGGGGGAGTTGAACTCATGATCGCTTCATGCTACGGAAACTGGGGATAAGCACCGGCCTGATGAGCCACTAGGCTTGGGTGTAAAAACCCAACAGTTAATCAATCAATCATCAATCACACTATATGTGTACATAATACCAATAAATACATATTCAATGCTATAAATGCTTATAATAAAAATTAAACATTAAAAAATAACATAAGATGTAAATAAAATACAGGGTGATTAAAAAAGAATGACCCTATTTCATGATTAAATACTTGAATATTTTATATGAAATAGGGTCATTCTTTTTTAATCACCCTGTATAAATACACACACATACAGATGGTATTGCATGAAAAGAAGACGACACACATACATTTGCATGCCGCGCACACACAGATACAACAATGTAAGTAGTATTGATGGGAGATTTTAGGTGGTGTTTTGTTTTGTGTTGGTTTAGGGGTGTTTTTTGCATAATTGGCCTTGTTTTGTGGCATTTTCCTTAACTTTTACCCCTATTCTTCCTTAATTTCCTTATTTTTTTAATTTAATGAATATTTATTTATTTATTTAGTTTTAAAAAAGCCGCGATGCACTGAAGCTACATGAATTGAAGTGCGAAGTAGCGAGGGATCCCTGTATACAGACGCTTCCCAACTTATGTTTTAGTTAGGACGGCCGAACGTAAGGTGAAAAAAAACGTAAGTTGTTACTGTATGTTCCAGTGACGTTTGACGTTCATACTGTACTATGCATCCATAAATACCATTACCATATCGCATAAAACACCCCTAAATGAATTATTATAAACATAACAATAATATCAAATATATCAAATAATATCAACATTAATTTCAAATAAATTAAATTCAAGCAAAATAATTTCAAATAGATACATTTTAATCAAATTCTCTCATCAAATATCAAATACAGTATCAAATATAACCTTTAACATGCTCTGTGATGCCATCTTTCCGCTTGTAAATGGTTCCGATGGTCGACGGAGCCATTTGGAAGAACCGTGCAACAGTCGCATGTTTTTCACCAGCATCAATTTTCTTGATAATAGCCATCTTCGTTTCTAACGAGATAGCGTGCCGCTTTTTCTGAGTACCACTATCACTAGTATGCTTATGCTTCTGACCAACCATATTTGCTTAGGGTTACAAAAGTCCGCAAAACAGTGTAAACACAAAGATAGCAGAGACGACATCTTAACACAAGGGTAACACGCAGTGAACTGGAAAGAAGGAGGGCACATTCAGTCTTTCGTTTGTAAACAATGGATGCAGCATCATGCGTCAGTAGGGTATTATGTCAGAGTACTATGTAGGTACATCTCGTACTACAGAGAGCACGCTAAACACAAAATTTGACATAATTAAAAAAAAAAACATAAAATCGAAAAATGAACGTAAAACGGGCAGTGTCTGTATATATAAGGTACGTAAGGTATGTGGGCATTTTACACCCGAGCCGACTGGCTCATCATTATCCTCGGTTTACATAGTGTGAAGCTTCCAGGAGTACAACTGCTCCTGGATGGGACGCTAGTCCATCACAGGTTACCTTTCCAGTATATTTCTTACTGGTACCCATTTATACTGCTGGGTGAACAGAAGCACACTTGTGGTTAAGACCTTGCCCAGGGGTCTTTGCACAGTGGGGGTCTAACTGGGATTCAAACGCACAACCATGAGCCCAGCACCCTAACCGATAGGCCCAAAAAAAAAAAAAAAAATTATATATATATATATATAATTTTTTTTTTTTTTTTTTTTTTTTTTATATATAGGGGCAGTGGTGGTCTAGTGGTATAGGGTGCTGGATCGCTGATCCAAAGGTTGGGGGTTCGAGTCCCACTCTCCACAAGGTTGTCACTGCCCCCCCCAGTGCGGCTAACTGGGTTATCAAAGGCGGGCCATGTCTCCCACTGTCTATGGTGAGAGGCATGTAAAAGAACCATTGCTGACTTTCGTAAAGAGTAGCTGCAAAGTCGTCAGCGTGTTTCTGTCCCTTGCTAAAAGGGTTGTGACAGGAAGGGCATCCGACGTAAAAAACCTCTGCCAAATGAAAAAAAATGTGCGAATCAGATGATTTGCTGTGGCGACTAAAAGGGAAAAAGCCGAAAGGAAGACAGACAGAATATATATATATATATATATATATATATATATATATATATATATATATATATATATATATATATGCCAATGTATTTTTACCAAATATCCCTTTGAATAAAGTTTGTGTATACTTGCACAGAAATAATGTATTCTGTGGCTTTTAATCTCAACTGTAGTCACTTTGCGAAACAATACAATGGATTCACCCACATTTACTTGAGGACCACATTATGGTTTGCATTGCAGACCTCTGTAAACTGTAAGAAATCTGTAGTCTGAACAGATAATTTTGCAAAGACACGCTACTTTAATAATGCCTGATTGAAGAAAATAATAAAACTAGCATGTATTTATTTAGTGATATTGACATGATTTGATGATTTAAAGTGGGAAGGTTCACACAAATATAAAATGCCGAAATCTACAGCTCCATTTGGACAGAGATGATATAATCCTAACCAATTATTGGTTTCAAAAGGGTTATGTATTTGGTAAAAGGAAAATACATTTTATGTGAAAGTACGGGTGGGTGGTAGCTCTTTCATGCTGGAGGGGAATTTTGCTGCCGTGGCTTTCAGCAACTTGTCCCCTTAAGTCTCTGACACATACATCATATAACCCGTATACAACAGATTCATGATGTAACATTAGGAAAAATTCTGGGTGTGCCATATGAAACACATCTACTCTGTGACAGAAAATACCATTATAGTCTCCTGTCATTGAGTTTTGAACATGTTCAGAATTGTTGTGTCTTGTCGGTAAGTTTTGATTCTTTCATTGATTCATTGATAATTTAATCCTAATTAGGGTTGCATGGAGTCTGGCACCCATCTCAACCTATTTTCGTGAGAGCAGTAATTCTTGATGTGAGCTCCAATTTCTAGTTCTGCCACATGATATCCTACGTCTGTATTATGATAGACATGTTATTATCATACACATTTTGGGTCAACAGTTGTGCTCAGTATACAATTACATTTACCCTATTACAGTACAGTTTTCTTACAATATTACCATGACTGCTCTAAGCTAGAGCCATTGGACCTCTATATATACTTACATGTATTATAAAACATGTTTATGCAAGTACGCCGAGCATATGTGTGCCATGGACATCAGTCAAATATCTTCTATTATCACAGGAATATCTTACGAGGAGTCTTTGTGTCACAACACTTGTATCATTATCAACATCAATATCATGCACTTTAACTCACAGACCTGACCTGTTTCCCAGACAGACCTGCAATACATGTTATATGTCAACGTGGCTACACAGACTCAAATACTCCAGATTCAAACCTATGTCTTTTCCCACTGTCATAACCCTGCTAAATTCATATGACAAAAAAAACAAAACACCAAGAACCCAAAAAACAAACAAACAAACGAACAACAACAACAATTACCACAAAAACAGATTGTTTGTGAAGGGGACTTTAGAGAAACATCAATGGAAAGATTTAAATCATGTTAAAGCCTTCACGGTCAACCTATCTGGACACGTACTGGAGATTTTTGAATTATATATGAGGCAGCACTCTCCACCACCATCACCAAAACAACAATCAAGGGAATATTTTTTGGTCGAATGATGCTCATCCCTCCAGTACAGTTATAAAGTCGGAGACCAAGATGTTCTGGTGGTCTCTGGTGGCCCAACACCTCACCAAAACATTTTATCTTGCCCCCCCCCCCCTCCCTCCTTTAATTTGTCACTTGTCTGTAAATTAACATATTCCTAATTATTTTCTTCACTTCATCATCATTCAGCAACAATTAACATTCATCATGACTTGAGGCTGAATTAATATAAACTTTGACACTGTTTTGTACTTTGTTTTGTGTGAAGCAGCTATCAAATGCACTAAATCATTTTTGAATGTTTTAAGGCTATAATTACGAATGTCAATTATGAAACATTGAAAGCAATTTAATTCGAGCACTGATTGTTTGTGATGCTTGATGGAAAAAATATTAAGAAATTCAGACTAATTAAACAAAACTATGAAATACAAGGATGGAAAATGATGTTAGGAATGTGCTCTTGAGGCACAAGAAAACAGTCAACAGTCTACATTTTAGGTTTATGTTTTGGAGTCATGAAATCATCTCAAAAACATTCTAGTTCCAGTTTTTTTTTTAGTTATATGAAGATGCTCTTTGAGACCATGGCACCACTATGTTAGATGGCATACCTGACACATTTCACTAAGTCATGTGACACAAGATTATTTCATTTCACAATGCCACATGGGTAATTTGTGGGCTATGTGAGACTCAAGCACATACATTCTGGAGTTCTATATCTGCTAAATCCTTGATCAAGACAAATATCAAGATTAACTTACATTACAGTCAGATTTGTGAGAAATCTAATTTCTTATTTGCCTTGAGCAGAGTTGGAGCAGAGTGAACACTGAAGATCATCAGACAGCGTATACAAGAGTGAAACATTAATTAATCACTCTTGTTCTGCAATATCTAAGCCACTGGCCAGCGGAGTGTATAAAAAATTGTGGGGTTGAGGGTAAGGAAAGCAATCACTACATGCAGTTGTGCTGTGATGGTCCTCTCTTGGCCCCTGTGGAAAGCACTGTGCAAACAGCAGAAAGTTGCTGCTTGTGAAGGGTAATGGGACATCGAATGCCAGAGGACACAGGAGGAAGTGGGTGCACAGAGAAAGATGAAGTAATCTCGGAAGCAACTAGACACACTCCACTTGGAATTTTGCCCCAAACAAGCTTTAAGCGAAGTTATTCTACATGAGTATGGCAGGGATATCAATCTTTTGTTCAGAAACAGTGGCAAAAAAAAAAAAAACAACCAAAAAAAAAAAAAAACACACACACACACACAACTCAAGCACACAACAAAAGTCGCTTGGCAGGTCTTTGAGTTTGCATCTGTAGTTGTGCAGCGGTGTTCTTTGTGTTCCCTTTGGAACAATACACTGTCTGTTAAACATTACATTTTGGTAAAATATAAAGCTCAATGAGAAAGTAATTATTAATTGTTGCTGCCATTACAAGTTTCTGATGCTATTGAGTCCTTGTGACTGTAAAAAAAATTTTAAATATTAAAAAAAAAAAAAAATGAACAATTATTCCAAGAAAACATTTAACCATTAAAAAGTAACATGTTCGTCTTATTATTGTCTTCTTCAGTAATAATCTCAGAAAAGGATTCTTTCCATCAAGGAATTAGTAAGTGCATAAATACTTGACTGTCCAGTGATGGCCTGGTGTGCTGGCCAGGGTGTACTCAACGCTTACCCAGAGTTGGCTGAGATAGGCTCCAGCCTCCCTATGAGCATAATTAGTATTAAGCGGTTCAGAAAATAAACTATAATGATGATGATGATTCTAAGTACTTGACAAACCTTTTCTTCTCAAGATCTTTGGATGCTGCAACTTCCTCATGAGTATGTGATACCTTCCTTATGTGGCATATTCCATATACAGTGGTACATTGACTTATGAAATTAATCCATTCTGAGCATAAGCTCATAAGGGAAAATGTTCTTTAGATAAAACAAAAATTCCCATCGAAAATAATAGAAAACCAATTACTCCGTTCCAACCCCATCCCAAACTCATATAACCTGACACAAACATGTATATTTGACCTAATACACTACACAAAAAAAGTTAAGGATATTTGTCAATAAAAACTGAAAATAAGGCCAATTCACAAAACTGAAAAAAATATCTAGAAAATTTCCAAATATCCTTAACTTTTTATTTTGGTGTGTATATTAAAGATCAACAAGTAAAACAATAAATATTTCAGAATAATACATGTATATTAACATTAATAATAATCAATAATAAATAATAATAAAACAAGAATAAACAATAAGTCAACTAACCATTCCATTCATCGACTGCGGCACAGATGTCATCTGCGCACAAAGCTGTCAGGTGGACAGGCATGAGGTGGTGTGTAACAGAGGAGGAGAATTTTGTGCAGGTACACGCGACGAATGCCAGCAAGGAAAGGCACGTGGTAAGCTCCTATAAGGTCAGTGCTTCTCAAAGAGTGGGGCCGTGCTATGCCGGGGTGTTGCATATGACCCTGGGGAACATTATTTTTGTCATACTGTACTAGAATTAAGTGTAATTGCACCTCCTCTACAGTAAGTGGCAGTGTCGCTCTCACAGTGTTCCCTATGGTGTAGAGAAAAAGCACCAAGCAAATGATATGAAGCACTATTTATAGTCATGCGTGGGCTGCTCGGGAGGGGGGGGGGTGTTCTTCCTATAAGGAGCGTAAAAGAAAATAATTGAGAAGCACTGCACAAGGTGTTCTCAGAGTGCGGAGGAATACCTTTGGAAGAATACAAGGCTAATCAGCCCAGAACAGCCATTTCCAAAATCAAAATTTTGCTCGTTGGATGTGGCAGATTTTTGTGGGATCGAAACTCATATCATGGAAAATTTGTTATAAAAGACACTCGTAAGTCAAGCTACCACTGTATTACATAGTGGTCAAGTACTTAGGCAACAGGGTTGAGTAAACTTTATGGGACAATTATAATGTGTATTTTTCAGAACATTTTTTTTTTTTTTTTTTTTTTTGCATAATTGGTCTTGTTTTGCAGCATTTTCCTTAACTTGTTCCTCTCTTCATCCTTAATTACCTTATATTTTTAAATTAGATGAATAGTTTAAAAAAAAAAACGCGATGCACTGAAGCCGCATGAATTGAAGCACAACATAGGGAGGGATCCCTGTATTCACTTCAGACAGGGCTGCATGGGAAAACTCTATTGCAGATTTATCTGAATTCCCCATCCATATGTAGACATATTAGTTGGACTTATGTGATTCTACAGTTGTACAGTCAAATGTGATGAACTGTACATTGAGTTGGACTGTAAATGGAAAGTTAGTTGGAAACATTATGCAGTGTCTAACACACAACAATTCTAGGATATTTATTTTAGTTAATTTATTTTTAGCTGCTGTAATTAACCATTGTTAATTAACCCTTCGTTGTTTTATTGTGTAGCTCTCAATAGGTATTTAAACATGCTCTCCTGATTTACTGTTCAGAATTTATTTCTTATCTTACAAAAATATTGAGTATAAGTCTTGCCATTAACTCACCTTCTCTCCAATGATTGGTAAAGCATTTAAATAGCCACATCTTGCCTGGCCTACTGTGGTGAACCGAGCTCGGGAACTCAAGGGGCATCTGCCCAAGCTATTTATAAATTCAACACCAGTAAACCCATTAAGTGTGGACAACACAGAGTTTTTATTTCGGACCTGTTGCATTAAAGGATCCTGTCCCTGCTGCCTGAAGCCCTACTGAGTGAGACAGCCTTTTAACGAGGGGGGGGGATAATCCAGCAACCACCCCCCCACCCCTCACCCCCCAATAATGAGCTATCATCATGCAAAAATGCCAGCTTGATACACATTAATTGGATTCCCACTTTTTTAACCAATTAATAGAGCTGCATTGTCATGTTGCCTGGCTGCAGTGGGTTTCTAAGAGAGAGATCCCTTGTTTAGATTCAGAGACTCCAGTGGCCAGAGGAGTGGTGAATAGAAATGGGGTTTAGTGAGATCAGCTCTCTCATTAAAGGCTTATGACATTTGTTAGAGTCAATCCCTTTGTTGAGAAAACAGTTTGTGTTGCTCAGTTAAAGCCCCTACAGTGGGCCACTTGCCAGTTTTGCCTTCCAATTTTTACCTGGTCTGAAACTTGTGTACTTCGCAATGTGACGTTCTTTGGAGCTGATGTTTTTCAAACAACCTTAACCCTCAAACGACCAAGCTATTTCGACGACTAATATGGCCGAACAGAGTCATTTGTGACCCCATTGACTTTATATAGGAATATTTCTATATGAATTATTGTTTGGGGTTCTTCATATTTATTTGACTCTCTAATATATTTGTCCATCATCTTATGTAATAAGGTATGGAATTTGATATATTTTTACAAAAAAGCAGACAAAAACATTCAATGACAGAACAATATTACATTTATTTAGGCAACCCTTATCTGTTACATATTGTAATATGCATGTTACTTTTTATTTCTTTGCATTTTTTTCATTATATCACAAATGAAAATAATCAAAAGTAAAGTTACTTTGCATAAAATATGTATTACAATGTGGTAGGATAATTTAGAAATGGTAATAGAAATAATAATTATATGTCTGAACTATCTGAAACATGTAACTGTCAAAATGAAGAACCATCAATACCATCTGAAGCTATAATATCAAAAATCTGACAGATCTTCCTGGGAGTCATAAGTGACCCTGCACAAGTTTGGATTATACTCGCCACACGGATTGGCCGATCCTGACAAAATTCTATCAATAAATGCAGGACAAATAGATAAACAAATTCTTGGTAGGAAACTTTTTTCCCAATTAAAATTAGAAAAATGGCGTCCGAATATATATGCCCCGGGGTCATATATGACCCCACTTGGTTGCTTGAATGTTAATTGTCATATAACATCATAATGAATAATTTTTAATTTCTTGTATGTACGTACACGGAAACCAATAAACATTTTAATGCATGCACATCCTTAAAAAAATGGCTGACTGGACGGACGACCGGTCCGTCATGGTGAAGGAAGGAGCTGAGCCGCAAGGCGAAGCTCTCAATTTACCAGTCGATTTACGTTCCAACCCTCACCTATGGTCACGAGCTTTGGGTAGTGACCGAAAGAACAAGATCACGGATACAAGCGGCTGAAATGAGCTTCCTTCACCAGGTAGCGGGGTTCTCCCTTAGAGATAAGGTGAGAAGCTCCACCATCCGGGGAGAGCTCGGAGTAGATCCGCTGCTCCTCCGCATTGAGAGGGGCCAGTTGAGGTGGCTCGGGCATCTGGTCAGAATGCCCCCCGGACGCCTCCCTGGTGTGGTGTTTCGGGCATGTCCAACCGGAAAGAGACCCCGGGGTCGGCCTAGAACAGGAATTATGGAGGAATTATGTCTCTCGGCTTGTCTGGGACCGCCTCGGTGTCCCCCCGGGAGAGTTGGAGGAAGTGGCTCGGGAGAGGGACGTCTGGACGTCTTTGCTTAGGTTGCTGCCCCCGCGACCCGACCCTGGACGAAGCGGATGATGATGATGATGATGATGATGATGATGATGATGATGATGACATCCTTAAAAAAAACCATTTAATTCCCAAAAAACATATTTTTGACTTATGAAATAAAATAGCATAAAAGCATTAATCAGTAAAACAAACTGCTTGTTGGTTTAAAGTAACTCGCTTTGAAAGGTCATAACCTCAGAAAATGATTTACATACAGTGAATGGAATGCAGTTTGTTCCCATTAGTCAATGATCCCCTAAAAGAAACAATATTTTGAAGACAGCTCCTACTTTCCAATGTAAATTAAAGCTCATGGATTATACATTAACCATGAAAACAAGTTCACAAAGAGCAAAATGCAGGTCATTTAATGAAATTCCCAAGATGATAGAGGAAAAACAATACCTGACATAAATTCTCATTATGTACTCCGTGATCTGTTGTTCTTCCAGACCACAATAAGTGAGCAAAACACTGGACACAGTGTGTTCTCTTTCTGGACAGACAGTGAATAAATGTGCATATGGTGTCTCCATTAATTGGGTCAGGTGAAGTTGATGATGGTTAACTTTGAGCCATCGATTCAGGGAGTATTGAACAGGTTGAGACGAGCAGCAGTATCGATCTCAGCCTGATCTGCATGTAAGATGTTGATCTATAATTTAGCAAGTCACAGGGAAACAAACCAGTGGCAAGTAAATGGTATAAGCTAATTATTTTGATTTAACAAACAATTTACCCCAAATTAGACCGAAGCACTTGCTTGGTTAAAAAAATATATATTTCAAGTATCCATCAACTTTCACCAAAACCATGCAACAGTAAACAGAGCAAAGACAATGTAGTATATGACCTCATACACACTAATGCCCCTGCATTGGAAAACCAAGACCTATGTACAACATATACAAATCTATTTCAATACATCACAGTAAGTGTGTCGGTAATAGCACACATTAGTAGAAGATCATTACCTCTCGTTGTGTATTCACTTAACTATAGACAGAGGTTAGCATGGAAGGTGTGCAAATGGAACAGCAGATGTTGCTTACTGGACTATTGAATGAGAAACTATAAAGGCTTAAGAGGTTTATTCTATAGAAGTCAGAGGATTTGTACATTATCTCCCCGATTTAAATTTGTCACGTCTTATCCAGTGATGTACGTTACAGTGCTTGAATTGATTGTTGATCCATTTTGAACGTTTCATGTTGCTTACCAATTTGCACATAATAAATAAGCATTTTGTGCGCTGCTGAATGCTTAAATGATTTCCACTTTCCCAAATACACAGTTTCTTTGAAATTGTATGAATCTAATTGATAGTTGTTAAGCTGAAAAGTAATCTTATAAACCCCTCCCACAAAGAGGTCACAGTGCCTATTAAATAAATCTTCCAATAAGGACCAAAGGAGAAAAGGTCAACTCTAGAGATCCCCCACAGTATAATTAATACAGGTGGCTACATTGTCTTTAATTACTGCACAGCATTAGTAGAGTAGAACAATAAAAAAAAAAAACCTACACTATAATTAGTACACTTAATTGTGGACATTTTAATTATTTGCATACTAGTGCCACTGAGCTGTATGAAGTCAAAAGAAAAGCTGTTTGATGTTATCCACAAGTAATCAAGCATATCTTCATTAATACACATAATTAATTGAGCACAAATTGTTGCCATCATAATGCTACCTTTACTTCCCAGGTCTGACAGATGTGCTTGGCAGTAATTCTTGTCCAATCTTTCTTGGGGTCATGAATTAATCTACATGCCCTCATGCCTGTCACAAACTAATAAACATTCAACTAATTGACTTTGCATACCTCTTTTCCGCACACACACACACACACACACACACACACACACACACACACACACACACACACACACACACACACACACACACACACACACACACAAACGCACACACTATCACCACACAAAAGTTTCAAGAATCAGTGGAAAAAATATTCAACAAAATGCAAACAAAATGAATGAAGTGTAAGATATAATGTGTAATTTTACAGACACACAAATCTTCTTTTTCTCCTTTTCGGCTTTTTACTTTTTTCAGGGGTCGCCACAGTGAATCATCTGACTCACATGTTTGATTTGGCAGAGGTTTTTACGTCGGATGCCCTTCCTGACACAACGCTTTAGCAAGGGACAGAAACTCGCTGACGGCTTTGCGGCTACCTTTTACGAAAGTCAGCAATGGTTCTTTTACATGAACCTCTCACCGTAGACAGTGAGAGACATGGCCGGCCCTTGATAACCCAGTTAGCCGCACTGGCAAGACAGTGACAACCTTGTGGAGAGTGGGACTTGAACCCCAACCTTAGGATCAGTGATCCAGCAGCTTTTACCACCAGGCCACCACTGCCCTTACAGCCACATACATGCAAACATTAAAACCACAACTTCATAAATAAAAAGGCTGAAGTAAATCTATAACAAATATACACTTTTTTTTTACATATGTATATGTGGCTATATACAGGGATCCCTCACTTTCCATGGTTAATTGGGACCGAGATCCCCCCCGGGACCACCGAATTCCGCCCAAGTAGGATCATCCCCCAACCCCACCTGACTGATGTATACATACATGTTTATGTGTATATAATATCAATAAATACATATTCAATGTTATAAATGGTTATAATAACAATTAAACCTTCAATAATAATGCATACAATGAAAATAAAATATAAATACACACACATACAGACACGCATGCGCACGCGCATGCACGCAGATGTGTGTGCACACACTCAGATGTACACCTCACAAAAATGTAAGTAATTTTGATGGGAGGTTTTGGGTTGTTTTTTGTTTTGTGTTTGTTTTGTGGTTTTTTTTTTGTATAAATGGACTTGTTTTTGCAGCATTTTCCTTAACTTTTCCGATGTTCTTACTTAATTTCCTTATTTTTTTAAAATTTGATGAATATTAAAAAAAACAAAAACAACTGCGATGCACTGAAGCCGCACATATCTCTCTCTCTCTCTCTCTCTCTCTCTCTCTCTCTCTCTCTCTATATATATATATATATATATATATATATATATATATATATATATATATATATATATATATATAAACAAAAATAAAAGGACAGGACAAACTATTGAAACTCCATTTATCACTACAGATCTGTTTCGAGGGGTGGTGAAACCATCCTCTCTCTTCAGGTGATTATAGAAGAATCTTCTATAATCACCTGAAGAGAGAGGATGGTTTCACCACCCCTCGAAACAGATCAGTTCAGTTCATTTTCTGTAACCGCTTCATCCTAATTAGGGTCACGGGGAGGCTGGTGCCCATCCCAGCCAACTCAGGGCGAGGGCAGAGTACACCCTGAACAGCTCGCCAGGCCATCGCAGGGCGGAAACACGCTGACGGCTTTGCAGCCTACTCTTGTCGAAAGTCAGCAATGGTTCTTTTACATGCCTCACACCATAGACAGTGAGAGACATGGCCGGCCTTTGATAACCCAGTTAGCTGCACTGGGGGGACAGTGACAACCTTGTGGAGAGTGGGACTCGAACCCCCAACCTTTGGATCAGCAATCCGGCGCCTTATACCACTAGACCACCACTGCCCTCGAAACAGATCTGTAGTGATAATTGGAGTTTCAATAGAAAGTCTTTGTCCTGTCCTTTTATTTTTGTTATTTGCTCTACCAAAAAGTATTGAGCACTCTCCT
Organism: Plotosus lineatus; assembly: GCA_024760905.1. Taxonomy (NCBI): domain Eukaryota; kingdom Metazoa; phylum Chordata; class Actinopteri; order Siluriformes; family Plotosidae; genus Plotosus; species Plotosus lineatus. The sequence continues at coordinate 39,512,697 of CM045736.1, read as the reverse complement.
ACGGAAGGATCTACTCAGAAAATCCTCTATATATATACATGAAGGTCGTTGGAGTCAGAAAAGAAGATGCGGAGGACAGGGTGAGGTGGAGGCGGATGATTTGCTGTGGCGACCCCTGAAGGGAGCAGCCGAAAGTAAAAGAAGAAGAAGAAGATATATATATATATATATATATATATATATATATATATATATATATATATATATATATATATCCTCTATAGATATAGATATATATATATCATTGCATACCAATTGAGTTAACCCAGTGTGTGTGTGTGTGTGTGTGTGTGTGTGTGTGTGTGTGTGTGTGTGCGCGCGTGTGTGTGTATTTAGAGAGAGAGAGAGAGAGAGAGAGAGAGAGCAGTGTATTTTATATTTTATCACTGAACAAGCTGGGGTCCCATGTTATGTGAAAGAGAATGAAAGCCTTGTCTCAGTTTGAGGGCTTACACAATACAGTAAGGGCCAAGGGTAATGCACAGCTCCCTTTTCAAGAGGGCTCTCCACATGGTAACAAAATCACATGGGCAGCATGGCAACAAAAGAGAAATCTGAATAAGGCTCCTTATCCAGGCATTAAATCAGCCAACAAACTACATTTTTAAGCCTTAATATGATATTGTATTCTGTGTCCTCGGGAGATCAGAAGACTCATGAATTTAAGAAAAAATATACCTTAATCTCAATCTCAATAGTCAAAGGGGGAGGGAATAAATAGGACACACACACCCACACTCAGACACACACACAATCTCTCACTCAGTCATTCACACACACACACACACACACACACACACACACTCACACACCACAGCACTGCATAACACCTTGTCAGACTCCCTCAAAGCTGGTGGCTTTATTTTCTGGAAGTTAATGAAAAGATCAGCAGTGAAATTCTGCTCAGAGAACAGTCCACCTCTAAATCCTTTAAAAGGACCAACAGTCAGTATCAGGTGGATCCACACTTCTTCTATCATGCCTTTGAAATATGCTATGCCTTGACTAGAATCTACATGATTCCCCCACCTTCAGCCTCTTCCTCACAACCCTCAACCTCCTGTCAGCCACCTGAATAAGGAGGCTTGGACTTAGCATGTTTTATGGGCTAAATTGGATACTTGTTGGCAATGTGCCTTCTCTTTGTTCATTTTGTCCACAACCATATTTACAAAATGGTGTGGCAGGATTTTCTGAAGCACATCATGCTGAATGGGACTCCCTCAGAAGATTGGAGAAGCCTTTCTACAACAGGCATACAATAAGAACTGAGGAGTTGGACGTCTGAGGGGGAGGCCAAGGGTCTGCCGTTTGCGCCTGTTTTCATTCATTTCTTTAATATTCCACAGAAGGTTCTGCTTCAGAGAGATGGCCATTGTGCAGTGCTGAATGGAAGACTGAATGGGTGACTCTGCTTTCATTAATTAGGGCTCAGTGCCGTTTCCGCTTCCCAAGAGAGCACCTCATTATGATTTCCTCACATTCTTTAACACAACTTAACCCCATTCCTCGGCGTCAACACCAAAGAAGTACACAATATACAACACGCCTCAGACTCGTCTAGTTTTAAATGCTCTATTGCTATCGGCTAATATGATCCAAGGTGTTATCTTTTCTGTTAAAAAAAAAAAATGCTAAAAAAAAAAAAAGCAAGTAATTAAAACTACAAACCTTTCTTAGGCATATTTAAAAGAGACCATCCTTCACAGATCCAGAAAGGCTAGAAAAAATGAGATGTTCATTTAAAATCATGAGAGAAAGACACCGGGGATAACTCGTGTCATATTACAAAGTTGTACTCAGTGGTTTGACACACTGTAGACATGGCGAGCATACATTCATCAGACACTGAAAATAAATCCAATCTCATAAAACAAGATCTTTTACAGAGTGAATGAACTTCAATGTAAGTTTATGCAAAGATGGATAAAAACACTCAATAAATGCATTTAAGAGATAAATTCGGATTACATCACGATGCATGACATAATCAAAATGGCCGAGAAACGGAGAACCCACTCAATTTCATCTTGCGTACAGAGAGTTTCATTCCTGATTGCAGAAGAGTAATGACACTTCGCCACCTTGAGATCATACAGTGACACTCTGTCAAAATAGTTATTACTGTGATGGTTCAAGTGTCACTTCCCCCGCAAATCCCAGTGATACCAGGCTAATACTGTTTACAAAAGGCTAAGTGTTACATTACATCCAACAGAATAAAAATCAATAACTGCCCTTTGTTTGCGATAGAATCTTTTTGAAAATCGATGATGCACACTACAAAGACATTTCAGAGATGCTAGTAGGATACACTTCATTGAAAATTAAATATACAGTACACGGAGAAATAGATGTTGTTGTTGCTTCTAGAGCGATGCAATGGCATGAGAACATCACATGCTCGAAAAAAAATTGAACACAATAGGGCCGGGGCATGTTGGAGAAAAACTGATACAGCAAGCTTAATTTCACTCATATGAACAAAGACTATAGGAAGAAAATAAATACACAAAACAATAAGAATTTCCTGAAGCATCTTATTTCTGAAGGTATAATAGCCTTTTTCATCATGGTACATTCTTTCACTGGTGGAAAAATTATTGTTTCCCCTTTTCTGGATAAGATTGCTTGTATGCAGAAATGAGTGAGAGACTATTTTGCTTAAATTTGATTAAAATAGAAAAAAATAAAAGAAAGAAACCTTAAGCCTATGTGCATGGCACAGAATGAAGTGCTTTGTCACTTTATGAGAATCTTTTTTTCTTTCTTTTTTTTTTTTTTTTGTAGAGATTTCCATACTTCTCTTTAAGGTGAGTATGCGAATAAACATGAGATGGACCAGGTACAATATAAAGCTATGAATCATTAAATATTCATGCAGAGTCCTCCTTTGAATCTTATACTGACCAATTGAATTCCCAGTTTTACTTTTAGTAGAGACAGCATCATAATGTTAATATATTTATGATGTATTAGATCACCCAGGATTCAGTGTGCTGTGATGGTTTTGCTCTTTATCCAAGAACATATACACCAAATTTGAACACAACTTGCTTGAGTCCAGCAGAAACCTTCCCTCTGTTGATCCCATGCTGAGCCATGTGTATGGTTAGAGAGAAAATGAGAGTTTCCTTTTCTCCCCCTTTCCTCCTATACTAACTGGTTTAAGACTTGTAATTATCTCTTGCTGGGGGTGGCTGTAAATTGGATTAAAATGGTGAGTTACAGCTGAGTGAATTAGCTCCATCTCCCCATTTGGTGGGACAGGCTTGATAAACCTGCAGAGGGAATGGATTTGGATTCATGTCTTCCACATGGAAAGAAATGAAATTTTCCAACAGAAGGAGCTGATGTGCTAGTGGTATCTGTATGTGCCATGTTTCATCTGCTCCTGCTCTTCCAGAAATGCAATTACCTCTGTTATCGGCAGCTAAATGGCCAGAGCAAAGAAACCCACCTACCTGCCCAGGCCACCTGAGTGCGCTGTTTTACATAGCACAGTTGCATGCTTGGTAAGACATACTGTCAACCTTCTCCAGCAGCCTGAATTTTTCCATTGAATTTCAATACTTTTTCCTCTTTTTATGTAAAACCCATTGCATGCAACCTGGTATTTTTACATTGGGTTAACACACACACACACACACACACACACACACACACACACACACACACACACACACACACACACACACACACCACACACACGAGAGTTGGAAACATATATATATATATATATATATATATATATATATATGAGAAAGTAATACCCTATTAACAAATTTATACAACAGCAGAT
>CM045736.1:39468895-39503895 GCA_024760905.1 Plotosus lineatus | reverse complement strand
CCAATTTGCACCCCACCTCACTTCACCACCCAGTTTCCAAAAACAACATGAACATACTGTATACAGTACTGACAGGCCACAGAACGATGCATGTTAGGATACGGATTGGTGATGGTTTTGGTCAGTATCTGTACAGAATAGCTCTCGTGAATAGAAACGTGTTTCATGAAAACCTGGAATGAAGTAATGATACAAATTCTTTCTGTATCATTTCAACCACTTTGTCCCAAACTGTCACATGCTGTCCTCCCTCTCCAGCTGATTTTGAACTTGAAATGCTTGTAAATGTAATGACAACAAATTAAGGATGAAGGTGAGTGATTACAGCGTGTCCAGCCCTCCCCAGCTGGCCCTTGCACATGCTTAATATGAAACGTCTTCCTGACTTATGCCACAGATCCTGATGCTATAGTGATGGTGGGGAGGAGCGTATACAAAGTATGTGTGCTGAAGGTCACAAATCATGCAGGTTACAGAAATGTCTAATAACTTCTATCTAATTAGTATTGAGACTGTTTGTTGTGTTCGTTTTTTTATTTAATACTATAAATTTATACAATACAGAAAGTAATCCAAAAGTGATAATAATAATAATAATAATAATAATAATAATAATAATAATAATAATAATAATAATAATAAAACTGAGTTCCAGAATACTTTTCTTCGGTTTACATGGTATATTGATGGTATAATATGAATTGCATTGCCGCTGTAAATTTAACAAACATTAACAAAATTATGAGATCTTTTTGCTGGAGGTGATCATTTTTGGGCTTGGGCCAAAAAATTATAATAAAATTTGGGCTACATACATTTTGGCCATGGGCACTTTGTAAAATAATGTTATACATACAGTCTAATTCTTTCAAATATCCCTTTTCCTTTCAAAATAGAATGACTAAAATGATTGGCAGCGGGGGATCACTATCATTATAACAATAAGAAGTCAAGTTATACGGAATTCGTTGTGGCTCGCACCACTTCTAGGTGAAGCAGACCAGTCAAAATATTCCTTTCCCCACTTACTGGCAACAGGTTTTTAAGAGAAAAAGAAATCAAGAAAGAAAGAAAGAAAGAAATCAAGAAATCAATAAAAAAAGACATCAAGGAATCAAGAAATCAACAAAGAAATTGAGAAGAAACTAAGAAATCAAAAGAAAGAAATCAAGAAAGAAAGAAAGAAAGACATAAATTAAGAAAAAGAAACCAAGAAAGAAAGAAAGAAAGAAAGAAAGAAATCAAGAAAGAAATGAAGAAAGTGAGAAATCAAGAAAGAAAGAAAGAAAGAAAGAAAGAAAGAAAGAAAGAAAGAAATCAAAAGAAAGACATAAATCAAGAAAAAGAAAGAATGAAGGAAATCAAGAAAAAAGAAATCAAGAAAAGAAATCAAGAAAGAAAGAAAGAAATCAAGAAAGAAAAAAGAAATCAAGAAAGAAAGAAAGAAAGAAAAAAGAAAGAAAGAAATCAAGAAAGAAAGAAAGAAAGAAAGAAAAATGAAAGAAAGAAAGAAACCAAGAAAAAAGAAAGAAAGAAAGAAATCAAGAAATCAAGAATGAAATCAGGGTTGTCCACTGGTTGTCCACTCTCCACAGGGTTGTCACTGCCCCCAAAGTGCAAATAACTGGGTTTTCAAAGGCCGGCCATATCTCTCCCTGTCTATAGTGAGCGGTTCATGTAAAAGAACCATTGCTGACTTTCGATGAGAGAAGTTGCAAAGCCGTCGGCGTGTTTCCGCCCTGCGATGGCTTGGTGAGCTGTCCAGGGTGTACTCTACCCTCGCCCTGAGTCAGCTGGGATGGGTGCCAGCCTCCCCTCGACAAGAATTAGGATTAAGCGGTTACAGAAAATGATGATGAGGCAGATACTTTATTCATCCCAGAAGGAAATTTGCAAACAGTGGGCCAGTGAAGTTGTTTTTTGTTCCTCTTGTTTTTCATTATTAGGAAGGTCGGTAAGAATAGAATGAATGAGACCAGCATTAGTGGTTAGCACTGCAGGCAAAAGGTAGGCTTTGGCTAGTGTTAATTTGTTTATTCTAACGAGCACGTTTTGTTTTCAACTTTGAGAAAGCGAAGGAATGATTAGTTTTAATTCACACAAGTTTTTAATGCATTTCTTGTTCACTGCATAGCTCTTGGTTCGTTCATGTTATCTGATGTCTCAGTGTAATGCTTTCAAAATATATTAGTTTGTAAATATACGGATGGAAGATGTGTTATTTGACTTGGAATTCATAAAATCATGCCTAATGAAGATAAAATACGGTATATTCAATTAAATTAATCTTATAAGTCAATCAAACCACCACCAACTGCAACAATGAGACACAGAGAATCTCTTCACCTTTGCAGTCCTTCCACTGTTTACCCTTCTCAATGATCATAGAATCAATCCTCTCCCATCACGAAATTTTAATGGGCCATCAACATGATTCATGTCAATCAAACATCTGGTAAGCTATCCACGTGTTACCATCAGCACCTGTTGACCTTTGTGTGACCTCCATAGGTGAGCATGGTAAAGTAACGTGTCTTCTCAAGGCTCCCAGAACAGACAGTCCTAAACTGTTTACTTATGAAAATATATCATCGAGAAGGCCAAACTACTTAAACTTAATTTCTTTCCAACCCCCTGTCTTTATTTGCTTTCAATAAAGCACCCAAAAATCCTGCACAGGGGACATGGAGGTGAAATTTCTCTCATCCAAATGGATTGCAATTTTCCTCCATTTAGCACCTGAAGGTAATTAGCTTGAAGAGATTGCAGAGTGAGCAACACGTTCATGGAACATTAACTCTTGCACATTCTCCAGTTGCAGGGAATTAATAGGAAAGATTAAAGTTTAAAGAGAGCAAATGCCATTACCGCACAAACCACCTCTCCATAGCTATAACCATCTCTCGGTAAACCAAACCTGCAGATTGTCTTCCCTTTCCTCAAAATCAGTTGACATTAAGACGGCACAGGATAAAATAATACCTGCTATCTGTGAGTGTGTGTCCAGGCCCAATAGCCTGCAGCTGATTTTCTTTCCCCCGCTTCTTAACAGCTTTTTGCGTGCTTTTTCTCTTCGAGGACAGGTTTTGCTAATTAGTATCTTGGCATTCGTTAATCTGGCCAGCATGCTGAGTAAATGCACATACAAATTCAATTTAATAAAAAGGACTTCATGGTAAATTATCATGCTCAATAACCCATATTCTCTTAATTAAACCATGGACCTGGTTTTTTTTTTTTTTTTTTCATTCTTATATTATGTTATATCTTTATATTTGTATTTTGTTGTTATTTTTCATTTTTTAAATAATCCCAAATCCCAGCTGGACTACTAAACTCATTAAAGACACCCAGTATATTCATCACAATTGCTTTTAATAGGTATACTTATGCACAATTATTCCGTGCACACCATTAGTTATCACTAGCAGCAAATAAAGATACAACACTTGTTTCGTGGTGCATTATCACTCATCTCCTCATAGGAATGGATTGCCGTTGCCAATGAATTTTAGAGGCCATTCCATTCACAGATTCAATCACTGCCTCAGGAATTCTGGGTGGAAAAAAAATGAAATTGAGACATGGTAGAATTTATTGCCCAGAAAATTCCATTCTACTATCTGATTTGAAAAGTCCAGTCCTCCTAGCTTCAGAAAATCTATTTTCCACATTTTAATACCCCACGTAACAGTCTTCATAATTCATTCGACTGTGTTAAGCGCAGTTTTATTAGATCTGAAACAAATTTTGGTGGGGGATCCTATAGGTCATTAACCATGGAGTAATTTTATCCTTGTTTCCCTAATGACACCATAATGGTGAGTGAATTTCTTAACTAAAGACCAAAGAACATTTTGAAGGTCAGCTTCATCTGCAAGCTCCTTCAAGCGCTTCTCACAGAGATTGGAAAAGCCGGAGATTTTTGAAGAGTCATTAATAACGCTAAAGCTGAAAGCCTATTTGCGTTCTCGCTTTCTACCTTTTAATTTCATACTCTTTTTTTTCCCTGTTTCTGCTCCCTCTCTTCTTTCCTTTTCTCCGTTCGCCAGTTGCCCTCATGCAGAAAGAACAGAATCGGGTGAGGGGGGCTAAAATGGCAGTGCAGTCACATACAGATCCCAGATGTGACGCTGCAATCATTTAAATTTTATGCCTTTGTTATCACTTTAATCATTTTCTTTATTCGTTTTGTTTCACTGCTCAGGGAGAGGTACCTGATAGGGTAAAATACCAAGGGAACAATTTTTATTTGGAATGTGGTGCAAAGTCTAATTAGAATTTGAATTTTGCTGAGCCTTGAAATGGCCGGTGCTTTATCCTGATCACCTTAGATATTGTTCCAAGTCAATCACTTGTCATTGCACAGCATGCTGGGAAAGGGTTTCTTAATCAACTCGTTTCTTTACACTTTTTTTCTGCTGTCTTAGCATTTCTATCCATTTAGGGATTATGTGAGGATGCTCTGCAAGACCACAGTGTGTCGAGGATTTTAATTTTACAACTTAAAATTATTGTATTTTCAAGGTTACATTAATTTAATAAAATGCATAAATGAGCTGAAATACATATTCAGAAATATGGTGAATGACTCAGTTTAAAAAAAACAAAGGCTTTTAACAGAAAAAAGTAAAAAAAATAAATAAAATTAAATGAATATATATATATATATATATATATATATATATATATATATATATATATATATATATATATATATATATATATATGTGTGTGTGTGTGTGTGTGTGTGTGTGTGTGTGTGTATATACATAACACCTGCTTCGTATAGTCTTACATACATACATCCATGCATGCTGACTTCCACAAAAAATAAAATTAAATGAAAAATATATATATATATATATGTGTGTGTGTGTGTGTGTGTGTGTGTGTGTGTATGTATATATATATATATATATATATATATATATATATATATATATATATATATATATATATAGAGGATTTTCTGAGTAGATCCTTCCGTAGGAGAGTGCTCAATACTTTTTGGTAGAGCAAATACCAAAAGTATAAAGGTGATAAATGGAGTTTCAATAGAAAGTCTTTGTCCTGTCCTTTTATTATTGTATGTTTATATATATATATATATATATATATATATATATATATATATATATATATATATATATATATATATATATATATATATATATATATATATATATATATATATATATATATATATATATATATATATGTGTGTGTGTGTGTGCGCGTGTGTGTGTGTGTGTGTGTGTGTGTGTGTGTGTGTGTGTGTGTGTGTGTGTGTGTGTATATACATAACACCTGCTGCGTATAGTCTTACATACATACATCCATGTATGCTGACTTCCACTTAATCCTGCACCTACCTTTCTAATAATAAATTTAATAAATGAATGGCTTCTTCAGATGTTAAAAAGGGCTATCGGTGTTTTGTTGTTATTGTTTGTCAGGTCTTATGTTTGCTATGGGCGGTGGAAAGACTCAGAAAAATGCCATGGGCATTTTGTCCCCAGCTACAAAATGGTCTGAGAATAAAATTGGAGCTGACAAGTGTTAACATTTAAAAATGTACCACTAAATGGCTCTTATGTGTATCCTGTATGTGTCTTTTTCACAGGAGTATACACTGGATTGGACATTGAGAAGCAATAACAGCCTATTTTAGCAATCGCTGTTGGCTTGAACGGAATCAAAAATATCACATCAATTACATACTATAATATATACAGGCTGTAAAGGAGCAAAAAGAAACACAGGGCATAATAGCATGCATCCAATAGAACATTCATCTTTTTTTAATGAAAACATTATTATTATTATTTTATTTTTATTAGACCATTAGAGTAGTCTTTAATGCTATCTCAGCGATACACAAAAGTTTGATAGAATATTGCTGTAAATAACATAAAGCATATCAGTACATTTATATTCTAATGCACCTTCCAATTCTCAGTATTTGCTCCAAATAGCAAAAGACATTTTTCCCATTTCACCTCCAAGTTTAATTGGAATGTAGTAGGTACTGCTTTGAAGGAAAGAAAAAATACAATCTATGTGACAAGATGATCGATTACCTGTAAGTCTACCTGACACAGAAATTAGAGTTTTTTAATGATGAGCTGCCTCTTCTTGCACATGAATTTCAAATTCTCGGCAAAGTCTCCCTAGCAGCCATCACCTGTCTTCAGCCCGTGCGTTGCCCAAACACAGCTACTTTGTCTCTGTCACCACAGAGAGGACATTGTTTTCACCAAAAAGTGTTTGTATTAACCAATTTCACACAGCATCCAAGACACATCTCATTGAGTCCTGCATCACTGATGGGTTGGGAGGGGGGGAATCACACAAACAAAGTAGGATGGTTTCTGTAGGGGGCTTTTCATTCAAAGGAAACATTAAAAAAAAAAAAAAACTTTTTTCATTTTTTGCTGAGCTCTTAACTAAAACTTCTTGAATAAAATGTGCAGTAACATTATCTTAAAAGCATATAATTCCATAAAAGCATATAATTCCATAATAGTTTATTGCTACCATTTTAATATGATTATTAATATTGTGAACACTCATCAGTCAGTCATTTGCAAAACTGTTTAATCCTACATGGGTCACAGAGAGTATATCCGAAACAGCTCACCAGATCACCACAGGGTCAACACACACACACACACACACACACACACACAGTACCATTCACACTCACACCAAGGGCAATTTGGAACTTCCAATTAGCCCAGTGCTTCTCAAATAGTGGGGCGCTCGGTATGAGCGGTATGGGGGCACGTATAACCCTGGGGAACATGCTTTTCTGGAACTGTTTATGAGAATTAAGTGTAATTGCACCTCCACTACACTAGTTGGCAGTGGCACTCTCATTGTCACGCTATGGTGTAGCGGTTATTTGCAAGAGCAAACAATATGAAGTGCAGTAAACAACTCCTCAAGAAACAGCATGGAAAAATTTCTAACAGGAACGAAGAGAAAGGTGGAGAAAGATGGAGATATTAAGACATAAATAAGTAAAATGAGTTTAAATAAGGATGCATTTTTTTTTTTATTATTTCAGGCACATTGGTGCACTTTAAGTCTTTTCAATTACAGATTAAAAAATAATGTTACTGAAGTTGTTCTTTGTTGTAAGTTGAACTATATTTCTTTCTTTTTTTAATGTTAATAAAGATACACTGTTGGGGGTGAAATGTTTTTTTGTTTGTTTGTTTGTTTGTTTTTTTTCCAAGGGGGGGCCACAGAAAATAATTGAGAAGTACTGAATTAGCCTAATGTGCATGTCTTTGGACTATCAGAGGAAACCGGAGTACAGAGAGAGAGAGAACCCATGCAGGGACATGCAGATTCCACACTAACACCTGAGTCTGGGACTCAAACTTAGACCCTTATGTGGCTAAAAATGTGGCATTTGGCTAAAAATCCAAGTAAAGAATTATTAGTTAATTATTCTTTACATTTGCAGCTTACAGCATATGCTTACATGACCTCGATGGCAAGTAGCGCTAGTAGCTCTAGTTCTACCAAGAAGTCATTATTTGAAAAAAAGGTCTAGAGAGTTAGAGACTAGAACACTTAGAGCAAAAGAGCCATCTTTCTAATGACAAACTTCTTCCAAATTAAAGCTCAAACTTTAAGTTCTGTCACAGGAATGGTTTTCGCGCCTTGTTATGTGGGAGATGTTCATTCAAATATTTAATGCATTTAATTACTGGTCGCCAGCTGTGTTCAGTGATTTAAGTTTATGGGTTTGAAACCTGTTAATTATGAAGTCAAATGCATAAAGCAATCTCCGGTGGTCTATATTGGATGCAGACAGTTAAATTTACTTTGGTGAATTTTCTGCAGAGGCACAGTGTAATGTTCCCCTCTTCGTGCGCAGTGAAATAAAGGTATTCTGTCACAGCACATATGCCATAATGCTAATGTTAATTAAAACATCTAATCACAAAGATTCTTTCGAGAACAGTGCTAAGAATGCCTTGTACTTTGAAGGAATGTACTCATACACATACACATAAAAAAGTTACACATGCATGTAGTATTGCATCTGTATCATATCAGTACAATCAATAAATGGACTGAACAACTGAGGCAAACAGTAGACATTCGGGCAGAAGTTCAGCACAAAGTGTTTGTGAATATCGAGACATTTTTTTGTTTGAATGCTTTCCCACTCTCATTAATGGTAGATTACCAAATACTGTATTCATAATAAGCTTACGTTCCAAACTCCTGCACCCTCAGAACAAAGGGTACTATAATTCATCTATCCTAAACGAACTCTAGTGTGCATCCTTTGATCCTTTAGTGCACATTTTACCTTGAAAGATACATACAGCATACCTTTCATGCCAATTCTAATGACCTACTTAACTAACTTAAAAATAAAAGGACAGGACAAAGACTTTCTATTGAAACTTCATTTATCACTACAGATCTGTTTCAAGGGATGGTGAAACCATCCTCTCTCTTCAGGTGATTACAGAAGAATGATTACAAAGTGCTGGGGGCGGTACTATGTCGATAAACATGGTGTCCGCTAGATGGCGTGTTGTACATTATGCATTCGGGGGCGGGTTCTATTAAATATTGGTATTGATACATGTATATATATATATATATATATATATATATATATATATATATAGAGAGAGAGAGAGAGAGAGAGAGAGAGAGAGAGAGACGCTCCCCGACTTATGTTCATCCGTTTTACGTTTTTTCGATTTAATGTTTTTTTGTTTTGTTTTTTTTAAAAAAAAGTCAAATTTTGAGTTTAGACGTACCTACGTAGTACACTGATGTAATGACGCAATGACGTAATGACGCTGCGTCCATTGTTTTACAAACAACAGACTGAACGTGCCCCTGCTTCTTCCCAGTTCAGTTATATATATAGTTTTTTATATATATATATATCAGTTATATAGCGTGTTACCCTAATGTTAAGACGTCATATCTGTGATCTTTGTGTTTACACTGTTTTACGGACTTCTGTAACCCTAAGCAAATATGGTTGGTTAGAAGCGTAAGCCTACTAGCATGGGTCCAAGCCTCATACACAGAGATGAATTAGCTATCTGCTTGGATCGGCGTCATCTACCATGTATACTCAGTTAAGCAAAGAGAGTTGTAAAATGAATGAAAACCCGAATCCAGAAAAGAAAGAACTCTCCGCTCTGCTGGTGATTCACATCAGTGCAGGCTGAGTTCTAAACAAGTTCAATGGCACCCTTGCTCACTTGAAAGACCAGAAGTTCGTATAACCCACAGTAAGTACACTACTTTCGGTTTTGAGCGCCTCACATATTGTAAGCGTTGATTGGCTGTTTTAAGCTTCATGTAAAGTGACTCGGTATAAATAAGTGACTTATTTGAAATTAATGTTGATATTATTTGATATATTTGATATTATTTTACAATGTTATGTTTATAATAATTGATTTAGGAGTGTTTTATGAGATACGGTAATGGTATTTATGGAAGTATAGTACAGTATGAGCGTCATATGTCATACGTCATACGTCACTGTAACAACTTACGTTCACTTTCAAATTACGTTCGGCCATCCGAAACAATTAAAAACGTAAGTCAGGGAGCATCTGTATATATATGTCCCTTTTTCAGGGGTCACCACAGCGTGATTTGCATGTTTGATTTAGCTGGCACAACCCTTCAGCAAGGGACAGAAAGATGCTGACGGCTTTGCAGCAACTCTTGTCGAAAGTCAGCAATGGTTCTTTTACATGAACCTCACACCATAGATGACCGGTCTTTGAGAACCCAATTAGCTGCACTGGGGGGAGAGTGACACCTTATGGAGATTGGGACTCGAACCCCCAACCTGAGAATCAGCAATCCAGCACCCTTTTCCACCAGGCCACCACTGCCCCATATATATATATAAAAAGTCGGGGTATAATGCATAACAATGGTTAGGCATCTACCTCACAGCAAGAAGGTCCTGGGCTCAAGTCCGAGGCTCACGGAGAGCGGGGCCCCCCATAGTTCAAAAACATGCACTTTAGTTTAATATTGTCCAGAGGTGTGAGTATGAATGGTTTTGTGTGTATGTGTGTGTGTGTGTGTGTGTGTGTGTGTGTGTGTGTGTGTGTGTGTGTTGCCCTGTAATGGACTGGGGAGCTGTTCAGGGTGTACCCCACCTTCACCCAGAGTTGAATGAGACAGACTTCAGCCTCCCCTCAAGCTTAAAGGATTAAGCAGTTAGTTCAGCCTCCCTGTAACCCTAGTAGGATTAAATAGTTCAACAAATGAATGAATGAATGAATGAATGAATGAATGAATGAATATTTACGCTACTTATTAATGCTAGGTGGTTATCACCAGAGCAACATGCAAAGTACAGGGTTGCATTTTTAGACAGTGTATAAATAAATAATCTTTAATAATCAGCTCTCCAAATCATTTTACACTTTGTCCATATGAAACTAATAATAAAGTCTGTATAGGCAGTACCCAACAGCTGAAGCCAGAATGTGTGTGCTTCACCTTGGGCTTAATCTCATTAAGAAAGGCAACAGCGAAAAGTGACAGGGAACTGAGCATCCAAGACTCCTGGGTATTTGTACAGCTAGAAGGCCCTGGGCTCCACGAGGCCATTTCTGTAATGCTCAATTCTCGTATATAGGTTTCCTCTAGGTGTCCTCCCACAGTCCAAAGACAGACATATTAGATGATCAACTGTTCCTGGGTGAGGATGAAGTGATGGTCTGGGATGAGCTTTAGCCTCCCCACGATGCTAGTACACTTAAAGATAAATTTGTTTTGAAAATAACGAAATTAAATATAACCCATGTGTACGTGTTGAAGTTTAAATCCAGAGGACAATATCAGACCATTTTAGAGATGAAAGGTGAACAGTTAACTTCACTCATCTATATAGTGATGTGTGTTGGATGTGTTTGATGGTGGTTGTGTTAAGCACATTCTGATGTGGCCTGTTTTCTCTGGTTCTGCTTGCATTATTTGCCAAATTGACTTGTGAATGCCGGATGGTAACAGGCTTCTATAAATATAATGTGTTCCATTTTTCTTCTCTCTCTCTCTCTCTCTCTCTCTCTCTCTCTCTCTCTCTCTCTCTCTCTCTCTCTCTATGTGCCACATTTTACTGTTTCTCTGCTTCTTTCCAGCTGAATAGCTGGCGACTGGACTAGGACTGATGATTCCAAAAAGTAATTCCATTAAATGTTTTTTAAAAGCCGCAGGAGCTATGGTATCATGGCCATTATTGATGATATCATTATTATGTATAGGATCTCGCCATGAATAATAACCCATTATCTTTCATTTTTCCTGTTTTTGTCACTGCAAGTTGGAAAGGTTAGGTAATTTATTTTAATGTGCAAAGTGTCAGCCAGCACCACTTCCATGCGCTAGTCTCCGACAAATTCTACACTTACAGGCACAATTGGTTTTTTTTAAAGCAACTCACATTTTTTGCAAAAAGAAAAAAGAAAAAAAAACATTCACCATACATTACCTTCACATCCTAATCCTTCCCTCCTCAACAGTTAGTGTTCGTAATCAGAAGCGTCACACCTGCTACAGTTTCTTGAACTACAGTTCACAAAATTTCTTTAAACGATTGTGAGATTTTTTAAAAATGTTGTAACCTAAATAATATTGATTAATTAACAAGTAAACTACTGAAAACAGAACTATATCCTTATACAATGGTTATGTACAAATGCTAGACTAAACACAAAAAGCATCGAACATTGCTTATGTACATGGTAAAAATAGATTTATACAGCTCTAAAATGGTAAAACTGCATTTTTGGCCTAATGCTGTGGAACAAGAGGAAAGATGGGAAAAGGTCTTTCTGAGCATATATAGAGGGGGAAAAATCATCTCGCTTGACTGCATTTAAATTTATACAAACTCCCTGCCATTGACAGTGATAAATGTTACACTCTATTCTACAATATGTTTAATGCATAGGTCTGTGGAGTTAAGCTTTCTGGGCTTGTACAATGCTGCTGCCTCCGTAGCACTCTGTGTTACATCAGATTCTCTTCCATTAAAATGCCAAGTGGCACAAGGAAGACAACAACACAATATGACAAGGAATTTGTTTACCTGTCCTGCTATTCACCTCCACCTCCCTTTTTTATGTGTGTCCTTCTCTTTGTCAGATATACAGGATCAGATTCTGCTATACCGCATGCTAGCAAAAGTGCTGAAAGCAACTTAGAATTTATTTAGGTTTCTTCGCTCTATTTAAAGTGTAACATTTCGTTTTTCTTTTCTTTTTCTTTTTTTTTTTTTTATTCCTCTTGATTATCCCATGTAGCAATCAATAATTTTGTAAAAATGGTCCATGGTTTAAATCCAGAACCAGGCCCACATCATTGTGCTCTCAAGAAGCACTATCTAAACCATCAAACATGAACATGTTAGCTTATCAGTCAGCACAGAGCACAAGAGCAATGCACACAGCTGCTGAGTGGAACGGTAAAGCCTTTAGTCTATTCGGTAACTGGTCCAAAACATAAGTTCTGGATTTTTTTTCACCTCATACTTTCCAGTGCTTAGCTGTGCATTACGAAAAGCATTTTTGTCACCTAGGCTACAGGGAGCATCATGGTGCAGTTAACGAGACACATTAAGCTCCAAACACTTCACTCCGACTTCGGGTTCCGCAAACCTTGCCAAATCAGTGATGTTATATACGTACCTCCAAAAATAAACATGTTATAATAAAGGCTGACTAGAAAAACTGACCCCTGGTGTCTATTTGCTACTTCACTACAAATCACACACACACACAAAAAAATGTCCTGTCACAAAGATAGATAGCAGCCATGGGCCTCATGGAGTAACCCAACACCAGTAAACATTGCGCTATATAAAACATACCCCACTGATGGCGAAAATATCAAAGCTATGCATTTAGTTGTAAATAAGACAAAATAATGAAAGTAGATAAACAATCGCAGAAATGAGGGATGCTTTCATATATCTTAATAAGAAAAGGTGGCGACAGGGCAAATTCCACATCATTCTATACATTTTGTGGTGTCTGTATTATTGTTTCACAGAAAGGCCCTCGTAAATAGTGACCCCTCCTCAAGAACTTCAGAAACAGGCAAAAACTATATTAGCAAAGGAAAGCAGTTAAGAGTAAAAAGTGGGGGCGTATATTTTATGCTTTTTTACAATAAAACTACGCAGCAAAGCAATTTTAATATAATTTGACACATTAAAGAACGTAGTGTTTTGAATGTCAAGTTTTAGTGACATTGCTCCGAAAATGTCATGCAATAATGCTGCGACTTCTTTGTACCATGAACTCTATTTTCAAGACTTTGCTCGACGGACCATTATAGTCCCACAAGCAAACAAGCAGAAGAAGGGTACCTGCACAATCATTGTGTTCTTCCATTTTATGATCCATACAATAGCTCCGGGAGAGAAGGGTTTCCAACTTCCTAGGACCATTGTAAAGGCTGTAATATGTAAACAAACAGGCTGGAACTTGATATGATTTACAACGCTCCTGGGTCTGGCCTGTCATTCCCTAACCACTGAACAGGCCGAGGTGGCCAGATATTTCTGCACCGACAGTTTGAGCACTTTCGATTTTATACCTCAGCAATTTTTATAGCGTCTTTAGGTGCACAGCACATGCCAGCTAGATCCTTGGGAGGGAGAGTAGAGAACGGAGGGTGGGGGGAAAAAATTGCAAATAACAATAATGCAACAAAAGATTATCTGAGAGAACTAGACTGCTGGGTCATGTGCCTGGCTAGTTCTGTGTGACTCTGTAATTGGAGGAGAGTTGAGAGGCGGCTAATATCCTTGGTCGTCTCTCGCCTCCCATCCAGATTAAGTAAGGTAGAGTAACCAAGCCTTGGAGAGCCCAAGGGTCTGTGCAGGGCTGTTGTAACTGATACTGAGCTGCTCTAATTAAAGATTTTTGATTGAGGAAGTAATGTTTAATATACAGCATATCTCACTTCTCCTGCAGTTTGAGTTGGTGAGGTGGGGGGGATATGTGATGGGGTAACGTACTATTCTCTTATCTGTCCAGAACCCCTGGGTAAAAGCTGCTGAACATTCGATGCCAACCTTGTTCCACTCAAAAGAGAATAATCCTGAAGGGCAGGTTTTCAAGATATGTTCAGAGATATATTAGTGGATTTTACGGAGCTGAAAGAGCGTTTTATTTATTTATTTATTTAGTCTAAATACAACTTGAGTGACATGTTGGTGTAGTGGTTAGCACATCCACCTCACTGCAAGAACATCCTGGGTTCAAGTCCTGGGATGGGCCGTTTTGGTTTGTTCTCCCAGTGCATGGACTTCCTCCGCGTATTCTGGTTTCGTCCAACAGTCCCAAGGAATGCACATTAGGCTGATAGGCTGCTCCAAACTGCCTCTGGGTATGAGTATGAATGGTTGTGTGTATGACTTGGCCATGCAATGGCCTGGGGAACTCCTCAAGGTGTACCCCACCTTCATTCACTGTCAGCTGAGATAGCATTAGGATAGGACAACCTTATAGGATTAAGCAGTTAGTCAAATGAGTAAGCAAGTGAATACAAGTTTTAATGTTACATTAATACAGTAATTACATTTTCGCTGTGTGTGAGAGACGTAAACCATATGCATGTCAAATCTGATTTCACCTGACACGTATTTTCATTGGTTCAAACATGCAACATATTCAAAATATCTTACCACTTAATTCCCAGCTGACATGGTGGTAGGTTACTGATCCCATTTTTTGTCTCGTGAACAAGGTTAGCTCTTTCAATTGGTCTATATTGTCCCCCATTACTCATTTTCTGTACAGCAAATCACTTGTGACAGTCAGATTCTGACAGTACAGAAAGTCTAGCCTTGGTCATTAGAGCTAATATTATATTTCTTTGGCAATCCCTCATCATTTTGGGCCTCATTGACTATTTTTCTTTATAAGATATTAAGTATTCAAAGCTCATTTACATCCTTATTTTTCAATTTGCTGCTGCAGTAGTTTAATTTATTCCATATAATTTCTTTCTCTGAGAGGGACATTAATCATTGCCTGTGTGTTTTAGCGCCCCTGGGTTTTTTAATCAATAAAATAAAGGAATAAAATCCTCTCTTTGATTCCATGCTCATTTGTTATTGTCATTTTTTCACTATCTATCAATCTATCTATAAATTTATCTACCGATCTATCTATTTATCTATTTATCTATATACTGTTATGCTCACATACTATATTCTAATGTTGTAATTCCCAGGCTTATTTGGTAAAGTGTTGTTGATAATACATTGTATTTTTTCGTGGTTTTTTTTTTTTGTTTGTTTGTTTTTATGGGGGTAATTTCCCTTTTTGTGTGTGTGTGTGTGTGTGTGTGTGTGTTTGTTTGTTTTGTTTTTGCCAAGGAATTGAAGTTCTGGATTCATACTTCACAGTACATTCAGTAACTAACTTGCAGTGAATTGACAGGGCTAATTTCCTCTTTAATAAATACAATTTCCATGGTGTTTTAAAGTGAATGAAAGATGGAGTCGTATTAGATAAACATTTACAACCACTCTTTAATATTCCATTTAGCATAGTTGTAATAAAGGCAGAATGCACCAGTATACGCGTAGTCACGGCTTATCTCTGAAACTTTTTGAAAAACTTAAACGTGAACAAAAACGTCTTAAACCTCTTCAGAGATGAATTGACATGGACTTCATGAGATTTATTTAAAAAGTGAACTATTTAAAGCTCTATACGTTTACATAGCAAGGAGAGCCTTTCTGTGATGCTTTCTGTATTACTGGTCTAATGGCCTAACTACTTTCATGTTCTTTCTTCCTTTCCATTCTTGTTGTTTCTTCATCCCTTTACATTCATTTTATGCTTGGCTATTCCTTTGGCTATCAGTGTATTAATGCTAAGGCTTAAGGGAAACAGCTTCTGGAAGATAAGCTCTGCAGTTGACATGCGGCTGCCTGCAGTTCATACATCACTCCCCCTGCTACCACCAGCAATGCCAGCACTATTGCCACCAATTCCAAGTGGGTTTTTATAGCTTTATGGCACAGAATATATATTAATTTATATTATTTACTTCAAAGAAACAGGGTTTATTCAGCTTCAAGTGAACCATCATGTTCCATGTCTTAATTTGCTTTTGTGCCTTCTGAGAACCTTGACCTTTGAGTGTGTATGGGTTGCATGGGTGAGGCAGGGGGAAGGAGGAGGCTTGTGTGTACTTCGATACATAATGCAGAAGGACCATAATACTTTTTGCATGGCCAGTCACAGGCTGTCTAATCACGAGGAGAAGACCCTCTGTCTCACTCCATAAACCCCAGAGAGTAAGAGGACGGGTGTGGGGGCACAATGTCACTTGTAAATCCCAAATTAAACTCAACTGCCCAAAGCTTCAGTGCATAAAAACAGCCAGCCCCCTCCATGCCTTCTTTCCTCTGCATATACATTCATGACAAACACAGGACAGCCACTGAGGAGTCAACTGTATCAAGGTTATGGTCTGTTACAGTGGACCAAGGTTATAGTCTGAGGATTCTGGATAATCCACTGCATAAATTTCATACAATTTAGATGCTTTATATCTCATTTGTATAATTTGGTGGTCATATATAGACAGTGGTGAACAAGGTATGTGTGTGCTTTGTAATGTATAGTCATAGTGGCAATGCATATTTTAGGGAGGGTTTTATTCAGCAGCCAACAACTGCAGCCAGTGAGGACATGGGCTGAAAAAGAAATCCATCAAACTGCATGCAAGCTAGTTTGAGCTTGCTAAGGGAAATAACCTCCTTGAAGGCAATCTGTTCATTAAGATAATGTGTTAATTCCAATTAAACTAACATTAAAATGGTCTTCATAAAGAGTTTAAGTCAGCATTTTTTCTCACTTGCTCGTTTAATTACATAGTTCCTCTGCTGTCATTAAGGGTATTAAAAATTCATTAACGAGAATAGTACAACAGGCCTGCAACAAATCAGCCAAACTTACAGCTAATGTTGTCAAAAGATTATGGCGATCCGTGATTTTATACCAGTGACAATTTATTACTCGAGAGGAATGAAGAATGAAACACCAGTCTAGACATCAACAGGTTGGTGTATTACTTCTATAAACGCTTTGCATTAAATGGAAGACAAACCTCAAGAAATATAATCTATGTGCATCGATGATTTAGGAGTTTATATGAGAAAACAATTGCTCGTTTCTTACATTTATGGTCATTTACTACATGAAATAATTTTCCTTACACTTTTCCACTGCAGCCTATAATAACCCTTCCAGCTATTTTTCACCCCCTCGTAATTATTTTTCATCAAACGATGCATTTTGGGCTCTCTGAACCTGCTTTACAGCGTTCCTATAGAAACAAATACTGTGTACTGTGCACGTTGTTTTTTTTTTTGTTTGTTTTTTTTCCTTCATGAAATTCAAAAATTAGTCCAAATTTCACAATTAAACAAAGAAAATTAGATTGAAAAATATAACATTGAATTATAGTCCATAAAACAACCACAACAAACAATCCAACAAACAAACAAAATGAGAATCCATTCATGTGGGTGTGGTGAAATTGGGTTATATGCACAACATTATGTCTGCAATTCAATAATTATTGATGGTGCTCACTGAAGATTAATCTTGCAGATTTACTATGTCAAGTGAAACTCTGATGTGCCAGAATACATAATTGCTCTACTGTCATTTGTATAATACATAGTTAGATGCTGTAGCAGGTGTAGAATTTTTGGCAATGGCACCAGAGTGATCACTGATTTGGCAAGAATGTTTTGATTAATTGCATAAATACATATTAAACAGTAGCTATCTAAGCAGTGAGTGAAATCAACCACAATAAATCATTAAATTCAATCTGCACAAGTGAATTTCAAGTAGAGACAAGATGAGATTGCAAGTTTTGTTCTTGTGCTTATAAACACAGCTTATAGGAGCTGGACGTTCCTCTTTAAACATATTATGAGAATGGTACAATTGGACAATTAATAAATGCATAATAAATACCGTACGTTCGATGAGGCATGCCTGTGTAGTAGAGGTCAACTTGGAACATATATGATCAGTGTTTCTTAAAATAACATCCTCACAGGAAAACAGAAACCATCTGACCCATCAAATCAGACCGTAAAAGTCCTGTTACTCTGGTGCCACTTCCCCTAGTGTCTGCATTTAGTCGTCCAATTCCAATCAAAATAACAATAATGGTGATTAATGATGGAAATCTTTTTCAGGGTGGCAGGCAGAATGGGACATACAGCACTGATGCTACTGATGGGCTCTTAACATGCTGATTTGACTCTGATGTGAATTAGAGTAGAAAGAGAGGGCTCCCTGCCGGGTCTGTGGTTAGAACAATTTCTGCCACTTACACACGCACATTGTTAATGGCCTTTTCACAAGGGTGCCAAAAAATGCTAATAATTATGATAATGGGCTTCTTTTTATCGCTAACCAGTGCACCAATGCGTACCCTAATGTTTGTGTCAAAGAAACTGTACAGTGGCTGAGCAGAGTGGCGGCATGAATTAGCCTTAATAATCTCAACAAAGCCTGATTAATTTATAGAACTAGAAACAGTTCTAGACCACAATCAAAGATTTGTGAAACACAAACTGTGTTAATGCACCTCTGAATAGGCCTGTTAAGTGCATATAACAGTATAATTACAACATAGTATTTCAAGTACAGAAAACAAACTATCACACTAATACAAAAAGAAAATTAGTCACGGTTGGCTACCTACAAAATACAAAAGACAGTGTTGACTGTGCACAAGTTGTGGCTACTACAGGAATAGCAATAGAGCATATATAATTCCTTCACTGAAGGTGCATTTCTGTATGCACCATCCTGTTCTGAATGTTGGAAAGGAAAAAAAAAACAAAAAACCACATAATGTTACATTATTAATACAGCCAGCTCTGTTGTTAATCCTATCTGTGCGGTGTTACCTTTGTATCGATGCCCATTAAAATATTTATAATGATTTAATGAATTGGCATCAGAGGGATGTTTTTGTGGCAACAATGTAAATTAAGCTCGAGGTGAGATTGAAATATTCAGCAAACTAAAAGCATGTGTACATGTTTTTGAATAAGGTTATGGAGTCCAAGGATGCATTATCGAAACTTTGCCCTAGCCCTGTTTATTAATACATGACTAATCCTGCCTCAGATGTCATGCTATGATGCTAGAAGCAGAACTTGATGAAAGATGCTTTGACTCTTGGTAATTGGTCAGGTGCGGTCGTTTATTTATTTCTTTATTTTTATTTTCAGCGAGAGCATTTGACTTGTTATTGAATCTCATTATCTTGTCCAGTGGGGTCTCATTACTCACTGAGACTAATCTGTAATGATGGGCTATCATCAATGAGCTGAGGTGCATTGTGTCATTGATTACATTCCGCCAAAGTGCTCTGAAAAAGCACACTCCCCACAAGGACCCCTCATGAGCTAGCGATTCAGGCACTCACTAGCCATTATACATTTTGCCTCACTGCTTACTGAGGGATGAATGTCTTATTGATCTAAAATCTGACTGGGCTGTGAATGGAAAGAGAGCTTCTGTTTACATACAAGTTGAGTTTGATTGTCTTGGGTTTGGGCTGCCATACTCCAACTCGGCTGCAAATCCATCAGGCTTGACAGGTCCATTATGCAGCCACTTTTACAAATTTTGGCACCTCATATACTCCCTGATATCACTTTCAACTAAAAACACATTCATAAGAGTCCACAAAGCTGCAGCAGTAGAAGAAGAAAACCTGGCTGCATTTATCTGGAAGATTTTCATGAACACAATTTGTTTTCATCTGATGATCTTTTCTAAACTTTACATAATAACTAACTATTTTCCTATTACTTATTGTTTCGGAAAAGATGACACCAAGTGATATCAACAACAAGCCTCTCTCTCTCTCTCTCTCTCTCTACATATATATATATATATATATATATATATATATATATATATATATATATATATATATATATATATATATATATATATATATATATATATATATATATATATACTCCCGACTTACGTTCATACGTATTTTTCAATTTTACATTTAATATATGTATATATATATATATATATATATATATATATATATATATATATATATATATATATATATATGTGTGTGTGTGTGTGTGTGGGTATATATATATATATATATATATATATATATATATATATATATATATATATATATATATATATATGTGTGTGTGTGTGTGTGTGTGTGTGTGTGTGTATATATATATATATATATATATATATATATATATATATATATATATATATATATATATATATATACATATATATATATATATATAGGGCAGTGGTGGTCTAGTGGTATAGGGCGCTGGATCGCTGATCCAAAGGTTGGGGGTTCAAGTCCCACTCTCCACAAGGTTGCCACTGTCCCCCCAGTGCAGCTAACTGGGTTATCAAAGGCAGGCCATGTCTCTCACTGTCTATGGTGAGAGGCATGTAAAAGAACCATTGCTGACTTTCGTAAAGAGTAGCTGCAAAGTGTTTCAAAGTGTTTCGTCAGCGTGTTTCTGTCCCTTGCTAAAAAGGGTTGTGACAGGAAGGGCATCCGACGTAAAAAACCTATGCTACACATATATATGTATATGTCAAATTTTGAGTTTAGCGTGCTCTCTGTAGTACGAGACGTACCTACATAGTACACTGACATAATGACGCAATGATGTAATGACGCTGCGTCCATTGTTTACAAACAACAGACTGAATGTGCCCCTCCTTCTTCCCAGTTCACTGCGTGTAACCCTTGTGTTAAGACATCGTCTCTGTGATCTTTGTGTTTACACTGTTTTGTGGACTTTTTTAACCCTAAGCAAATATGGTTGGTCAGAAGCGTAAGCCTACGAGTGATAGCGGTAATCAGAAAAAGCGGCAAGCCATCTCGTTAGAAACAAAGATGGCTACTATCAAGAAAATTTATGCTGGTGAAAACATGTGAATGTTTAACATTTCTTCCAAATGGCTCCGTCGACCATCGGAACCATTTACAAGCAGAAAGATTGTATCATAGAGCATGTTAAAGGTTATATTTGATCCTGTATTTGATATTCAATGAGTGAATTTGATTAAAATGTATCTAGTTGAAATTATTCTGCTTGAATTTAATTTATTTGAAAATAATTGAGATATTATTTGGTATATTTTACATTATTTTACAATGTTATGCTTATAATCATTGATTTAGGGGTGTTTTATGAGATACGGTAATAGTATTTATGTATGTATAGTACAGTATGAACGTCATATGTTACTGGAACATACGTTCGGCCATCCGGAACCGAAATAAAATGTAAGTTGAGGAGCGTCTGTATATATATATATATATATATATATATATATATATATATATATATATATATATATATATATATATATATATATATATATATATATATATATATATATATATATATATATATACAGAACCATATATATATATATATATATATATATATATATATATATATATATATATATATTCTTTTCCTTTCAGCTTTTTTCCCTTTTACTCGGGAGTCGCCACAGTGAATCATCTGATTCGCACGTTTGATTTGGCAGAGGTTTTTACGTCTTCCTGTCACAACCCTTTTAGCAAGGGACAGAAACACGCTGACGACTTTGCAACCTACTCTTTATGAAAGTCAGCAATAGTTTTTTTACATGCCTCACACCATAGACAGTAAGAGACATGGCCCACGTTTGATAACCCAGTTAGCTGCACTGGGGGGGACAGTGACAACCTTGTGGAGAGTGGGACTCGAACCCCCAACCTTTGGATCAGCGATCCAGCGCCCTATATATACATATATATGATATATGTACATATATTCCCAGAAGGCAGAGAGAAGTAATGCTA
The DNA here is from genome assembly GCA_024760905.1 of Plotosus lineatus. Classification (NCBI taxonomy): domain Eukaryota; kingdom Metazoa; phylum Chordata; class Actinopteri; order Siluriformes; family Plotosidae; genus Plotosus; species Plotosus lineatus. The sequence goes on along the minus strand of CM045736.1, from coordinate 39,481,941 downwards.
CAACATGTAAGAAAAGTTCTTCAGAGAACAGATTCCATACTGGAAAGCATCACAGATAAAATATGAGGAAACATTGACTACTTTTAACAATATGCTTGTGCCATCAATGTCAAAATCCAATGCTAAGCATTTAATGTTGGGGTGTGCTCCACTATATCCCATGGACACACTTAGTCCCCATAAACAAGTCCACTGACTGGCTTATCTACTTCATGTGAGACAGGCCACCATGCCTGTAACAAAAATAGCCATTTAAATGATTTGAGTGGTGACAACCACTGGGAGCTGAAGAGGGATTGTGTTGAGCAAACAGACCTGTGAGCCCAGCACGGTCCCTGAAGGCTGCCTCCAACCCTCAGGCAACACTTGACAGCCAACTTATTTCAGTGCGGCTTTACACTTCAGAACATATCGGCTTTGTAACGATAGACAAAATGCTAATTCAAAAAATTGTTAATGCGCTATTTTGTAGAAATGTGTGCATGGGGAGACAGGGCAAATGGAGGTTAAAGGGAGAGGCAGGGTTCATTTTCTTCACTTTTTATGCAAGGTCTGCATTATGTCATATTCAATTATGTATCATAACTGATCATCTTTGTTAATCATTTGCATTAGCCATTCAGAATCTAGTTAATCAGTGCAAGAAATGGCATGACCTTCTACCAAAGAATCTGAGATGCAAACATTTATAAATTTTTGAGTTCTTTTTTTATATATATTTACATATAGAGGATAGTCAGACATGGTGGCTCACAGAAACAGGACTGCATGTTGCACTGGGAAGTATTCGGGCTATGAAACACCGCAGCATGCTGTTTGATGGTGTCACAAGGTTAGATAGGCAACACAGTGGGCACAGCTTTAAACAGAATTCCAATGGCTGTTTAAAAAGCGACCCCCAACTCTTTTGACATAACCTTTTTGGGAGGTACTGGACAAAAGCCATCGTTTCCTCTGAGATATCCTGTTAAAGCCATTCTGAAGTCGGCCGACCGTGGCCATCCCTCAAAGAATGGGGCAACATTATTCAGCTTCCTCCTTCTGATCCTCAGCCTACAACAAACCATGTAATCCACAGCTCAGTGGCCATAGAGAAAGAGAAGGCACAGAATGTCCCTGTCACATGCTGCAGATGGGACCAGCTAAGACACAGAAACCAGGAGGAAATGTAGAAGGAACCTCAAAGATATGCATTACATTTACAAAATTAGTCTTTAGGAATAGGAAACCTATTAATGATTTAACTTCGCTGTAAACATGCAGTGTTATACATACAAGCGTCTGTTTATATGTATTTATGCATCAATCTCAGTTGTAGATTATGATATCGTAAATGTGTTGGCTGTAGCGGTTGAAGTCTTCTTGAGAATGGTTTTTGTTTTGTGCAGAAATTCCACAGACACCGCACAGGGCCTCCATTTACAGCAGACAGGCTGGCCTGAGCCCTGCGTATAATTAACACCCCCAATGGTGATATTAAATAGAATCTCCCTCAATGGTAATAGTGATGAACCCGAAGAAAGTGGGGGAAATATCCAAAATGCATATCTCAGGGGCAAACATGATAGGATTACAAAATGAGCAGCTTGAAAACTGTCTTGGCTTTGATGAAGAAACATTTAATTATCCCCCTGTGGAAGAGATCCCCTATTGTTTAGAGCTAATTTGTCCCTTTTGGCTATTTCCCTGGCCCAAAGGCCTGTCAGTCTCATGTTTCTATTCTGCTTCTGTTGTCTACACCTCTCACTGCTACCTTGCAATATCACAGTTAGAACTAAAGACCCGATTGAATAAGTCCATTATGACACCACAGAAAGGCATTTGGCACAAAACAGACACTGGGCCAGTGACCAACGATTTCTCCAGAATTGGCAAAGCCTGATAACATACTAAGTCACAATATGGAACTTAGCTGAAGTCTTTTTGAAAATGTCCATTAACAAGGACATCATTTTGTTTATTTAAGTGCAATAGCAAGGGCACAGATCTCAGAAGAAGATGAAAGCGAGTCAGGCACTCCCACCAGACGGGATCAAGCAGGTCAATTTCCTTTCGTCCTGTCCAGGCCAAGGGTTTGAGTTCCTTCTTCTACAAAGGCCACTATTGGGCTGAACCATAGAATCAGCCTCTCAAAATAAGCCTTACTCTCTATCACTTGATATCTTAGGATAATAGAAGGCAATACGTGTTTTCAAAGCATGCCTCCCTTTTCCGACTGAAATAAGACCAAACACTCCCATCCCTAGGAAATAGCAACCAAATAGAAATGGATACAGCATAATTCTTTTAAGCAACACAAATCAACTCTTGACATTTTAAAAACAATTCTGAAAGTATTTACTTAGGTGGTGAAAAACTTACATTTAAAATGTCAGGCAAATAAAAAAGGAATCACAATGGCTTAAAAACAAACTCCACACTTATGCTGTCACTGAATGTGTCAAAGTCGTTTGTTGTTGTTGTTGTTTGCATTTATTTTTATCAATCTACAATTGTGAATATTAACAAGTTACTGATTCCCAAATGTATTGTCCACAACGATAATCTGCACGTTACATCCTATCATGTTTTCTTTCTCTTTTTCTGTATAATTTCTCATCATGTTTTAACAATATATTCACATGAGCACTGACAGTGGGTTCGGTTCATATTTAAATGCAATTTGAAAGAGGGATATATTTGCATAGGGAATTAAAATTAAGAGCTAATTATGCAAATAAATTATTGGAGTGAAGGGCTTGAGATGCTTTGCTTCTCAGTTATTGTCCCATTTTGGGAAAGTAGTCATTTGATTGTGCAAAAAAAAAAAAAAAAAAAAGATGGAAAAGAAAGAAAAGCATTGAATGCATTTTGATGGAAACCCACACAAAGGTGTTAAATATTCACATGGTATTTAATTACAAAAAAATTAACAGCTTATAAATTACATAAACTGCTTCTTAAGTACAGCTAAATAAATTCCCTCCCAAAGGACTAAGGTTTCACTTATACATCCCCTTTATTCATTTTGCATGAAATTAGAAAGGAAATCTTTTTGTAAGGAGACAACTGCAAAACTATCTCACAGAAACTTTCTGTATTGGTGAAGTTTTGAGGTTAGCACCAAAAATCAATTTTCTTGCATAATAATAATAATAATAATAATAATAATAATAATAATAATAATAATATAGTAGATATTTTCACTATCGCGTTGAACTCTCTGCGACCTAGCATGAGAAGTGATCAGATGCTAATGAACTTCCAGCGTCTAATTGGGCTGTGATTTTCAAATTTAAATACGGCATGATAAATAAGTTTGTTTGCATCAATATTATGTTGATATCTACACGCTTTCCTTTTGTCTGCCATCTAACATAACTCATTTTTCCCGGAGATTTAGTCACATAGGGCTGCTAACACTATACACAAAGTGCAGCAGATTAGCTTGACACTGGCCTTCTCCAGTAGGTGTCCTCACTATAACGGTGAGCGTTCTGCCTCAAAACAGCACACATGTCGCTGTGTTTGGGCCACATATGATTTTATATTGTACATATCCTTTGTTTAATAGGTAGCAATTTAACACCATGCTATTAGAAGACAGGAGCCATTGATTCTGAGTTGGTAGATGATTTTTATGTCTGAAAGGTCTGCTGGCTTAGAGTTGTAAATGAAAACCATATAGTAGTAAGTACATACTCAGGAGTAGAGGAGAGAGAGAGAGCGGTAGAGAGAGAGAGAGAGAGAGAGAGAGAGAGAGAGAGAGAGAGAGAGAGAGAGAGAGAGAGGAACCTGCAGTGTGTATGCAGTGATGTTGAAAGCTACTGAGTTTCAATATTTGATTTGGGTGATGAGAACACGTCTCTGAGAAATCATTTAACTTGTGCTGATCTGCAAGATTGAGAATGAAGCTTAAATGAAGCAACTCTTTGGTAAAATCAAGATTTAACAGAGATTATAAAACAAGAGAGTTCCACGCAGTATTTATTATAGCTATACTAAAGAAGATCTGAATAACACAGTCCTACTGAAGCATTTAAAAAGATTTTTATTTGTGCAATAAAATGATTTTATATTTTAATAGTTCACCCAGCTGTATTCTTATCATTCAAAATACACTTCAGTTAGTCTAATTGACTGTGATCTGATGAAATGCGCAATACAGTTGGTGTGATGAATGAATTCGATTTGATCATTTTGTGGGGCTGTGGTTCTTCGTATCTTACTTTCCTTCCACCTATACAGTGATCTATGAGCTGCCAAGCAGGTCCGATTATAAATAACTTTGCTATGTGCCATTGTTAACGTGGCTCGTTCCTTGGCTAATTTCATAGGTTTACTTTCAAGAATGAATCTTCTTAATCAAACCCATTCACCACAACTCGGCCGAAGGAAAATGTTTCAGTTTGCAAAACAAATTGGCTGATTATGTGCATAATCATGCAAATAAGAAAAAGAAAAAAAAAAAAAAAAAAAAAAAAAAAAGACGAGGGAAAGGGAAGCAGGCCTATGTGACTATGTCATGAGTGTCGAGATCATTTAAAACATTTATATTTGGAAATGAGCATCTCCATCAAACAGCCATGCCCATTTACATTTTTGCAAACAAGTCAATTTGTGTGTTGCCCATATCATAAATCAATGACAGCTGATTGTAGTGTTGGTTCCAAGCGATGCGGGACAGAGAACGAACACTGAAAAAGTAATTAATTACTCAATGGCAAAATAATTGTAGAAGTGAGTGTACTGTACTGTACTCAGAAAATGGAGTAAAAACTGGAACAATAAAAAAGTTGAAACGCTTAACTTAGTAATATCTTTTCCTTAGTAAAGATCCGTTCATGAGATCTGCATGAATCAGTTCTGGAAGAGGCGACAAAGATCTAAATGCGACGAGGTGTTGAAATGGAGATCGGTGACAAGCATCCGTTTAATATAAGAGCAAAGCAAACAGAGCAGGTGCAGTGTGAGCTGGAGAGCAGCATAGACTGCACTTCAGTCAGGGCTGTGGAAAGTCATTCTCAGTTGTAGTCATCACCGAGCGAAGGCTGCAGGCCTCCTCTGTCAATTCCCACTCCTTTGGGTCAAACAAACAGCTCTCCCAGAGCCAGCTCAAAGGCTAGTGTCTGAGCAGCCAAGCTGAAAATGTCTCTTGTCCTCTGCTGCTATGTATGTGTTTCATCTACCAGCTGCTTGGGCTTTGTCAGTGACAAAGGGCTGTAGTATGAGGAAGCATCATATTTATTGAGCAGATAACCCCAGTGTTCTTACAAACCTTTCATCCTTCCACAACAGAGTGGCTTTGTTGCTTTTTTAACAATGTACATTCACAAGTTGCTTTGAGGAAATAATCCCAAAGGAAAAGGAGTGGTATGAAAAAAAAAAAAAAAAAAAAAAAAAGACATCTTTCCTGTGCACTGAGGACCAGAGCGACTTTTTTAAAGCAATCATGTAACTTTTGCATAATGTCCGATTCATGGTTCTATTTGAAGTGTGTTAGTTTTGTCGTGATCTTTGAAAGGATGTGTCATCACTCAGCAGCTTTGAATGATTAGTTGGGCAAAGATTTCTTTTAACCCCTTTGAGGCATTTCCCACACACACACACACACACACACACACACACACACACACACACACACACACACACACACACACATTCAAATGACCACAGTGCATAGGATTAAGAAACTGGCTTGGAAACAGAGGAGAGAGCAGAAAGAGTGCACACCGGGGTTGGGACAAATGAAATGGAACTATTCTTCCAAAACAATGATTCTAATAAAAAACTGAGAATTCTGAATAAAATGATTCTTGCTCACTAAAAATATATTAATAATCTAAATGCCATTTTGTTTTAAGACAAAAAAAAAAATTGCACTAAATGTTATGAGTTTCTCATAAATTAAGAAATTAATAACATGCTTCACAACGCCCAAGAGTGTCATCGGGGTAAAAATAAAAAATAAAAATACACGCTACAGATCCCAATTAAAAAAAAAAAAAAAAAAAAAAAAAGATCAAATGCTTTACTAAAATATAACAATTCAAAAATATATATATATATATATATATTTAGGTTGCATGGTTTACTCAGTCAATTAAAAGGATATATGTAAAGAATGAGTCCTAAATGTACATAAATTATATTTAATGTTCTCGATCTAAGTAGTGATACGCATGAAAGGTGGAACTAGGTCCTGTCATTTACTTCACATTATCCAATTGACTCCTACATATTCAGAGCTGACACATTTGATGTTGTCTGTCAATTAATTTCTTCATTAATGCTGGCCTATCTGGCAGCATATACAAACAGATCCTATTACAGGACAATACAACTTCCACAAACAAAGAAAGGAAAGCGCACCATCCATTAATGGCAGATTATAAATCATATAATCTCTCAGGCAGGAAAACGAAGGTAATTAAAAGCAGCCACAGAGTTATCACATGCATATTTGCAGATGCAGCACATTTCTTTCTGACTATACATTTACATAAAGTAATGGACTTCTTTAATAATCCTTTCTAATTATATTAGCATGTCCCATTAGTTAAAAAGCCTATGTCTTCTCTTAACTGAGATCATGCCTCAAGGTGGTTCATTTCAGATTTTAAACTATAATGTGAACACATTTTATAAATACAGTACTGTATGTGCCATGTCAAGAAATTCAAAAGAAAACACATACTATTTTATTCTGATAATTAAAAAATTAAGTCCAGATATAGGATGATAAAGTTATGTAATCATAACATCTGTTTTCTCTTTGAAGAAAAGCCTGCTGATATTATTTTTTTTTTCTCCTATGTACACATCTAGACTGCTATACAGTATTGCAATCTTAGCACTGAGTGCTCAGACATAGTGGCTTTCCCTTTCAGCATCTCTCAGGACTTTGCATTATTTCTTTGCATCTTTTCTTCCCCCCCCCCTCTTTTTTCTTGTTGGCGCTGATCCCTTTGAGTCAGTGGCTATGGGGTTTTTTGGGGAGGGTGGATGCCACGCGCTGAGAGCCCCCCAACTTGGAGTGCAGCATGTCCCTCAGGCTGTAGACCTGCCTCCAGGGGCTCTCACAGAAAAAAAAAAAAAAAAAAAAGTGAAACCAATAGTTTATCCTCTAGCAGCAGGGCTTGCGGCACGCTCTGAGGGGGGGCATTGTAACACATTACCAAGACAATGCTGCCATATGGGGAACAGAAGGAACTCCAACTTGCAGCCCACCAAAAGCAAGGCAAACAAGCCAGCCTCATATGCAGAGCAGTGGTCACTTAGGGTTAGCGGTTTTTAGCATAACAACAGGATAGAAAAAAGGAGTCATTTTGTTGCTATTAAGTCTTATTATTCCAAAGAGTCACAAATTCATGGGGCTCCACCATATGAGTGAGGATAGGGTTAGAGGCCCAGGCTGTGTAAATGACAATAGTGCTTTGGTTACTTGGGCTTTAAATCCTACCTTAAATCCTATCTGACATAGACACTTCTTTCCTTTTTATCCTCTGTGAAAATAAGCTTAAAGGTACAATGAGGAGGAAATGAATATATAAGATGTTGTCTGATTCATTCAACAGGACATTGTTTATCTTCCTGGTCCTTCTCAGTGATGTGAGAGATGTAAAAATGTAAGGCGCGCAGACACAGAGAGAGAGAGAGAGAGAGAGAGAGAGAGAGAGAGAGAGAGAGAGAGAGAGAGAGAGAGAGAGAGAGAGAGAGAGAGAATATCTGTTAAATGATTCGAATGCAATTGAATGCAGCATAACACAGTGGCTTAACATGTGACTTCTGAACATGTAGTGAACTTTTTCTGTGTCCAAAAGCACAAATTAGATATTAAGGTCATGTGAGAAATACATAAAAAACAGCAAAAAAATAGTAATAAGCAAACACACCCTCTTTGAATGTATAATTTTTTTTAAAAATAATAAAAATCCTTAATCTAGTTTTTTATATACAGTACTGTATACGTATATTTATTTACATCTACTGTGACTTAGCATTGTTCATATTAGCTTATCAGAAAATTACAATCTAATTCTTACAGACAGGTAAAAACGTACCTTTTTTTTTAAATCTTTATTTAACTATATGAGTCTGAATGAGATTACAAGATCTCCTTTTTAGTTGTAAGGGTGTCAGAACTACCAAATCAAGAAAGCTTTAAGTAGAAAATCATGCCGGACAATTGTGTGGTATAAAAAAAGAATTGTTGTTGTCAATAATCATTGTGCCAGGTGCCAACAAATGAAAATGAACTACTCATAATCTACCTCGTGACGGCTTGAATGCACCGCAGGGCCTAGTAAAGATCAACCAAATGCCCTGATCCCCAAACCCATGCCCTGGAATTGGTTTAACCAAAGTCCATTATTCTTATTTGTGAACTAATATTTAGAGAAGAAAAACTGAAATTTATTAGATTAAAAAGATTAAAACATCAAGAAAAGTCTACATATTGTTTGTTCAACAATATAAAAACTGACAGAAACATGTAACGGTGCATTTCAACATTGTGTGCCCTGAAATTAGCATTAAATGCTATTCAATTAACATTTTAATGAATGTAATAGATTAATTAAATATTCATTCATTCATTCGTTTTTTTAAACCACTTAATACGAGTCACAAAGAGGCTGGCGCCTATCTCAGCCAACTTTAGGAGGACTGATGCACCTTGAACAGCTCAGCAGGTCATTGCAAAGCCAAACACACTCACACACACACACACACACACACACACACACACACACACACACATATATATATATATATATATATATATATATATATATATATATATATATATATATATATATATATATATATATAAACATAATATAACATATATAAACATGCAGCAATAAAATAAAATTTTATTCCAAAATACTCTGGAAAAAAAATTAAAATACAAAGGAGTGCACATGAAAAATCCCTAAGTGAAAAATATATGGACTATAAGGTGTGAAACATTCAGAGTCTGAATTATGGGATTAATCTGAGGTTAAGTTTTCTGTATGACTCATACAGCCAAAGTAAAGATAAAGAACATTTTCACTGTAGTGGAGAGGATCTGTGGCATTCATAATAATAATAATAATAATAATAATAATAATAATAATAATAATAATAAAAGAAGTTGCACAAAATATATGCATATGCTTCCCTGTTTAGTATTCTTTCCATCAACATACTAACAATGGCTGTTGACAAACAGCTGAACAGCGACATAAGTCTGGGTTGCCTTTCTTGGCAAATCTTACTTTTATCATTGAATGCAATGAGCCAGTCTACAATTTATTCCAGCCTGAGTGCTATGAGTGTATTCAGAACCTGGTCACACAGCCAATCTCCTACTAAGGAGCAACGATAATGTAATAATGCCTTTCTGATGTGCAGCCTGTAATGGAGCTGAACACCTCGCATTCATCTAACACTACCTGATCATTACTTGAACAAAATAATACATTACCACAGCTAAACAGCTTTGAGTCTGCAACTCAATCTCTTAAATATACTTCTTTAATGCAAGGTAAGAGGTGTGTGTGTGTGTGTGTGTGTGTGTGTGTGTGTGTGTGTGTGTGTGTGTGTGTGTGTGTGTGTGTGTGTGTGTGTGTGTGTGTGTTCTTATTATGTATGGTTAAATAATGTGCAATGAGGTTTTTTCTTAAAATATTCATATTCTGCATTATATATTTACTAAATAACATTTTGGAAACAGCTAAAAATAACATCATATATTAACTTGAATAAACATTTGTTTATTTACAATTTTTATTATACTTCCCTTTTTTTGGCTATCCTACGGCAATAATTTTCATAGTGGCTCTTTTGTTCTCAACAAAAAATCAGTAATGAAAGTGACTATTTTTTTTTTGGAAAATGATGGTAATTTAAAATTTCCCTTCTGCTTGTGTGATGTCGTTACACATACTGATGCATTAATTGATCCATTTAACACCAATTTAAGATATCATACCTGATTAGTGCAGGTGCTGAAGTGTACAACTTTATTACTGTTCTGGTCAACTATTTGGTCGAGGACATTGTGAGAAAGAAATTTCAGGCATTTGTTTAAAAAAATGTTATTGCTTCTTGGTGTGTCTCTATCAACAGCTTTTAAATGAAGCAACGTTAGCCATTTTGCTAACTAGTTGCCAAGTTTTGTTTTCTATTTTTTTCTGTTGAATAAATCCCAGTGAATGCCACTCTAAAACAGAAGCAAGCTACAAGTCATCCACTCCTGAGATTACGACCTGACGGAAGGGTTTATTTAGTCTATTGCTCTGCATTTAACCCACATCATTCAGTATTGCAAAGAGCAAACAGTTTTTAATAACCAGAGGGTGTCAGACTGTTTCGCAAGCCAGTTGACTGCTGCAGCATAACTAAATACCAAGGAAAACAGCATGTCACTGAGACATTTGACATGGTGAAATGAGATTAGATGGAATTCATTTCTAAGTGGAGAAAATTACAGGCATACTCCTACCCCCTGCACCCTGGCCCAGCAACAAAGCCAGTCAGGCATGAAAGCTGACATGCTCATGGAATGACCTAAACACTACTGCCACATCCATGGCTGTGAAACAAACAGCATAGTTTCAAGACTCGGTGGTGACCTACTGCATAATGTTATAGGCTGTTTTTATATTTGCTACCTGAGCATGAATTTAAAAGAGAACAGGTCAGAACTTCAGCAAGTACTGAAAGGGCATTTTATTTCGCAATATATTGTACATTATGTTTCTTAATGCCACAACATTGCCTCATTATCGAATCTGATTGGTCAGAACAGCATGGCAGTGCTTCCAGCTATACAGTAATTCAAATCAGCGGTATTACACATTTCCAATACAGTAAATCAACATTTCTTTACGGTTCAACCACAATGGCAGGAATTGTAATGGCAGACAACATGAACATATACTAAAACAATGGTATTTTTATCAGATGTCAGACTCCTAAGTGGTTCATCAACAAAGCGCATGACTATCAACCTGGAGATCACTGGTTCGAACCAGCCACCTTTGACCAGGAGTCCATGGGAGCTAATTGGTCAAGCTCTTACTTGAAGGAGGGATGGAATACCAATCCCTGTCTCTCTATAGTGACCACCAACCAATCCATTGGTGTCTGTGAGTTCTTTCATACAAAAGTGGAGGATAGTGTTTGTTCCACCCCCAAATGCCCAGACGCAGCAGTAAAAGGCAGTTATCATTGAATGTCATGAAAGGTCATGTGCATGCTTACACAAAAACAAAAAATAGGACAAAAAAGAGTTTTTCAGATATTTTGACTATCAATAAAAAAATAGTTACAAGGGGCAGTGGTGGTCTAGTGGTATATTTGAGTCCCACTCTCCACAAGGTTGTCACTGTCCCCCCAGTGCGGCTAACTGGGTTATCAAAGGCGGGCCACGTCTCTCACTGTCTATGGTGAGAGGCATGTAAAAGAACCATTGCTGACTTTCATAAAGAGTAGACTGCAAAGTCGTCAGCGTGTTTCTGTCCCTTGCTAAAAGGGTTGTGACAGGAAGGGCATCTGACGTAAAAACCTCTGCCAAATTAAACATGCGAATCAAAATGATTCGCTGTGGCGACTCCCGAGTAAAAGGGAAAAAGCCGAAAGGAAGACAGACAATAAAAAAATAGTTACTGTGTGTCAAGAGCGATAAATAATTTCGAACATAACACTTCCACATCATAATTTATTTTCCTATCGTAGCAACATCCCCATGCTTTATCAGTTATTCAGTTTCTTCAAAGGTTTTGGTTTAATTTCTTAGTAAGAGCTTTGATCAAATCTTAGTGCCATGAATGTTGACATAGTGCGGAGCACATCCATCTCACGGCAAGAAGGTTTTGAGTTGATTCCCAGGCTCTAGTGTTTCTGTGTGGAGTTTGCATATTCTCCCTGTGCTTGAGCTTCCTTCAGCTACTCTGGTTTCCTCCCACAGTTGGCTTTTACAAATTGACCTTAAGTGTGAATGTGATTGGAGGTGTGTTGCTACATGATAGCCTGGTACACCATTCAGGTGCAACAGCCTCCCTGCAAGCCAAGTAAAATTGTGCGGTTCAGAAAACAAACGAGTAAGTGCGAGAAAAGATGTCTTAATCCTGTCCACTTTGGAAGAAAGAAGCAATATCAATTCACCTCTCAAGGACTTTATAGAGAATATGGTGGTGAGCAAGTTTTCTTGTTCATACAGGTGTTAGACTTTAAGGTAGGAGTAATAACAAATGGCAGATTATTATAGGCATCTGTAAGCTTTGTCTTCTTCTTCTTCTTCTTCTTCTTCTTCTTTTCCTTTCAGCTGTTACCTTCAGGGGTCGCTACAGAAAATCATCTGCGTCCATCTTACCCTATCCTCTGCATCTTCTTCTCTTACACCAACTACCTTCATGTCCTCCTTCACCACATCCATAAATCTTCTCTTTGGTCTTCCTCTAGGTCTTCTGCCTGGTAGTTCCAACCTCAGCATCCTACTACCAATATACTCACTATCCCTCCTCTGTACATGTCCAAACCATCTCAATCTGGCCTCTTTGACTTTGTCTGCAAAACCTCTTACATGTGCTGTCCCTCTGATGTCCTCGTTCCTGATCCTATCTATCCTCGTTACTCCCAAAAACAACCTCAACAATTTTATCTCTCTCTGCTCCCTCCAGCTCTGCCTCCTGTCTATATCTCAGCACCACTGTTTCTAAACCATACAACATCGCTGGCCGCATCACCGTCTTGTACACTTTTCCTAACATTCTTGCCCATACCTTCCTATCACACATCACACCAGACACTTTTCTCCAACCAGTCCAACCTGCCTGCACATGCTTCCACATCTGAAAAGGCATCTGAAAGCTTTGTGGTGTTTGCAAAGACATTGCTCGACTGTGTGGTGTTGAACTTTTTAATCACTTCTCGCGAATTTTATAGACAAAAGTAGAAAATAAACCACAGTGTACCAAATGATGTGATAGACAGTATTCATTTCTGAATATAATGTTCAGTTCACTTTCTGTAACCACTTAATCCTAATTAGGGTCACGGGGAGGCTGGTGCCCATT
>CM045736.1:39423895-39463895 GCA_024760905.1 Plotosus lineatus | reverse complement strand
AATGCTTTGCATGCTTAAAATTCATTTCCATAAGTAAGTGCAATTCCCATACAGTTTGTTGCTGTTTAATGAAGTGAAATCTTGTTTGTATTCTTCTCTAACCCAAAAGAAAAGGTACTGAAGCATAAGTGTCAGAATTAAAACTAATTTGTTTGAAAGTTTTCAAATGGACCCAATTTTACAATTAATATGAAACTCTGACTCTGTGATTTTAACAATTAATCCAGCGTTATTAATAGTATTCTATTATCAGAAATATCATGGAAGTTTTACTACATTTAATAGCAGTACATACAAAATGAAAATGGCTAACATTTATTTATCCTGGCTGTTCTCATGTCTTGTTGGTGCCATTAGAACAGCTCGCTGCATCTCATTCGCTACCATTATCTCAGCTATCAACGGAGCCCAACAAGATTCCAGCAGGGCCATAAATACTTCCCTCAGACCACATACAGCTTCCACATCATCTCCCAGGCACAGCTTAATGACAGGGAAAAACACAATGGGTTTTCACTTTCTCTTTACACCTCCTGCACTAGAATTTCACACTGATGGCTAAAATATAGAGAGCAAAACATGAAGTTACATGTAGTTAAAAAGGTACATTAAACTGTCATTTCCAAAATCTCAAACATGATTGATGGATGTAATCATAGTTCTCTAATGCAGCTTCTATGTTTTATATCAGCACAACAGTAGGCCTACCGAGAGCATAAACATGCTCAGGAACTGGGATGGAGAAATTTATGTATAAACAGCACAGAGGTGGGTCTATATGAAAGGACATTTAGATGGCAAGTGCAATGCTTTTCTATCCGTTGATGTGAGTGCTCGATCATCATGGTTAATGAATCTGAGAAAATTATTTTGATGTGTTCATCAAATGAGTCAATTAGACACCATTGCAATGAGCTTTCCAAGTAAACAAACCTATTCTCTCTAAACAAGGTCATTGACGGCCCCATTAGACCACTGCGAGACTGCATTATACTTGCACTTAGATATTAGACTCAACCCACAGTGAGCAGCGCCAGAGAGCCACTGGTGTGAGCTGATGTGAAGTGGACAGTCAGTAGCGGGACAATGTAAAAGATGGCGTTCTGTGTACTGTAAATTGGAAAACGAGGCGACGGTTCGGCACTTCACATGTTAAAGGTTTCAGTGGAGAAGGTCATTACTTCGGAGTGTATATAAAGTGTCAGTAGCTGCATTTTGTTCTTGGTGCATGCAAAATCCACACTTAATAGCATTAGCACCCATGTTTAGGATAGAGATCGTCATTCCAAGATCTTCACTGCAATTGTAATAGTGTGGGTTTGTGTCTAAATACTGAATGAATAACTGCATTTCCTCTATGTGAATACTTCATTACAAAGATCAAAATTAATGTTTTTTTGTTGACTAACATTTCCCCTGCATCACCCAGTGCAGCCAGCATTTGATGCTCTATTAAGTGGACTAACAAACCAGAGGGTGTGCTGCGAATACACTGATCAATCACAGCTTTTCCACTCAGCACTTCACTATCAGTATAACAAATTACCTTTAGATTTTATAGAAACCAGGTGCTTACATAAGCATCATATACTGTGTACAATCCTATAAAATGTACGACTACATAAATATGTAAGCTACAAAGGTATAAAACAAATAAATAAATAAATAAAAATAATGTAATTTAGATACAAGACCAAGGACTTGTCATAACTACTGTTCCTCACGATTGTTGTGCGTGTGGATGTGAGATGTGTATTTATGCTGTCCTTATAATAATTTAGAATTCTGCAATGATGTAGCTCATCCTCAGGAGGAGAATTGTTTTTTTTTTCTTTTAAGACTACAGATGCAATATAACTTACTTTTTTAAACTGAGATCATTCGGTATTGATGTTTATCTAGAAGTGTTTAGATATACAGTACAATGTTGCACAAGTCTGATTCATCAATGGGATATCAATGGGAATCTTGCCATTGGGAATATGGCTGCAGTGTGTGTGTGTGTGTGTGTGTGTGTGTGTGTGTGTGTGTGAGTGTGTGTGTGTGTGTGTGTGTGTGTGTGTGTGTGTGTGTGTGTGCAGCATGTGCATGAAAGAGACACAGTGGTAAGTTTGAGGTTTGTCACTCAAGCATCAAGGCAGCATGACTCCAATATCCGTTTAGTGAAAAGCCTCTATAATGTTGTCCTCCAAGATGTACTCAGGTGTTGCGTGTTGACCGCATCAAGATCGCAGAACTTCTTTTTCCTTGACCCAAAGCCCCTGACACTAAGGACAAAGTGTGCCTCATTGCCTGTTCCTAATCAATGTTTACACCCAGCGGTGTGGTAAAGGCTGTGCAAAGATGTGTATAAATCTCAAGTTGACGGTGCTGTGTCAGTGAAAGGCATCAAGAGATCTGGCATCCCTTTTTTCCCTCTCTCACTCTCTTTTACTGCTTATCTATTTCATTTCACCCTCTCTCTCTCTCTCTCTCTCTCTCTCTCTCTCTCTCTCTCTCTTTCTCTCTCTCTCCCGTTTGCTCTCTTTCTCTCTAGCTCTAATGGGTGCAGTGGAATTACAGCTAATTACGAATGTAAATGGAGCTGAAGAGTGACAAAGAGCCTGCTTGTAATTCCACTCTAAATTGTCTCTTACCTCAGCAGAAAATTTATCACAGGAGACAATGTCAACTTTTACTGGGGAGGGCTATTTGCATTTGTGCATTCATTAGTGGGACAACGTAGTGGGGCCTGAGGTAATTGGAGGCAAGATGCTGTCCACCTTGCTGCTCGCCACTGAGGCACCTGATAGGAGATAATCTGTTGGGTTCCCCCTCAACAGTCTGCTCTGACTCAAAGGGAGCAGGAGGATATTACGGAATGGGCGGTGAGGGATCTGGCACCAATGGCTGATACCATGACAGGCTCCAAAAGCAGAGTAAAGCACTGTGTGATCAGATCCCATTCTACATGGCAAAAGACCACTGAGCACAGCATTACACAATCATCATTGAAATGGTAAGCAAATTCAGGCAGTAAACAAAGATGTCGACTTTCTAAAATGGTTTTGGAAAAAAAAGGAGGAAGAAGAAGCTGCTTTTGTTTATGTTTGCAGACAGAGTGCACTGGGACTGGTCTGACATGGAACAGTGTCATGATTTATGTTGTTTTAGATATGACTGCTAGTTACGCAGTAGCAAGACATCGATCTGACAAAGCAAAGCAAACAATAAAGAGGCAAGGAAGATGATGTGCTTAGTGAAGTGAAGAAATGGAAAGTGTACCTATAAGAGCTAATTATCTCCAGCTATAATTCTTCAGGTTAAGACAGGGTCCTGGGAAGCAGGCCGCCGGGCTGCTGACTGAGTCACAAGGGCAGAAATTTGACTATGGAAGTAGTGTCCAGGTCAAGCAAAGATGGAAACAAGTAGTGTGCATCATATGTTGTGATTTAAATTGCCGTGCTAAAAAATGAAATACTGTATATACCTGTAATGTACAAGTTGACTTGTATTGTCGATTTATTTGATGCAAATCAAGCATCACATGTTTTACTGACATCACCCTCACCTGGTCAGAATTCACACACTGGTGATTCAAAACAACAAATCATTCATTCATTCATTCTCTGAATCTCCTTGATCCTGATTAGGATCACGGAGAGGCTGGAGCCTATCTGAACCGACTCTGGGTAAAGCAGAGTACACCCCGGACAGCTAGCCGGGTCATCACGGGACAGAAACATGCTGATCGCTAGACAGCCTTCTCTTGATGAAAATCAGCAATGTTTCTTTTACATGCCGCTCACCACAGACAGTCAAAGAGATGGCCGGCCTTTGATAACCCAGTTAGCTGCATGGGGAGGACAGCAGTGACAACTCATTGATGGTGGGGCTTGAGCCCCTGACCTTGGGATCAGTACCTTACTACCAGGCTACCACTGGCCCAATAACAAATAAGTAAAATAAATGTTAAAAAGTGTTTATACAATATTTTATTTTATTTTATTTTAAATTTGGCTTTTTGTCCGATATGAATTGCTAGGTGCCGGGATAATCATAAAATATGAGATTTGTTTGATGCAGAGAACATCGATGACTGTGAGTTGGCACACTGTGTGCACATTATTATGAGTACAGTTAGATTCCATACACTTTAAATAGAAATGGAACTCATATTAAATCCATACAACTAACACATTTCACATCAACCTCGCCAGACTAATCATTTAGCATATAGCTCTGTAGTTCATAAGCTAATAAAAAGAAAAGAAAAGAAAAGAAAAGAAAAGAAAACAAAACAAAAGAAAACAAAAGAAAAAAATAGAATTACATTCTTTGCAGTTATTATTTTCCTTGTATCTGATCTCAAGCTCTAAATGTTGGGGATTTTTAATTAGATGTACACTCTGGGCGGTAGGCTCTGCATCGTTAATAACAGCATATAAAAGCAACAGCAGACAAGCACTGACACTTTTAATAGTTGAAGGAACAAGATGTAGCTTACCAGTGGTGCCAGGAACAGTTCTCTGAGAGATCTATAATTCAGCAGGAAAAGATTATGTCAAAAGCCCTCACACTTACTTCAAATTATATGGTACAATATAAATGGGTGACGAGGTAAACGGTAAAAGATTACAGGACTATGTCTTGTAAATAAATTCAGCAAGCTGGTGATCCAGGTGTTAAATATGCATTAAGATTACATTAGAGTGTAAAAGTTAAATGAATCAATAAGCTCCCTTTCAATATGCTGAGTATTAAAAATGAGGCGTCATCTGATTATCATGAATCCTATGTTATTAGTTCTAGTTTTAAACCTAATTCGGTGAATTCATATTTAGATGCTTAGAATACCGGTTCAGTTTTGTTGTGTGCTCAATGTAAACTATGAAATTCAGAAATATTGCATGTACACTATAATGAGAATGTGCATTCTGGGAAGGGATCCAGTTGGACCCACTGGCAGCAGATTAAGCATGATGATATTAAAGCAGAGGGCTAATTACTACATGTCTCCTTCAATAAAAACTGCAACTATAATATATTGCTTATAATATTTACTTTTTTGTCTATTTTTATTAACATCCTCCAGTCAGTTAACACTCTAAACTCTGTAGTAATTATTCTTATTTAACAATTTTGCCAGTATTTCTAATTAATTGGAAGGCATGATTAAAAAAAAATCTCTTGGTGAATAATAATAATAATTATTATTATTATTATTATTATTATTATTATTATTATTATTATTTTCCTTTCGGCTTTTTCCCTTTTCTCGGGAGTCGCCACAGCGAATCATCTGATTCACACATTTGATTCGGCATAGGGTTTTACGTCGGATGCCCTTCCTGTCACAACCCTTTAGCAAGGGACGGAAACACGCTGACGACTTTGCAGCTACTCTTTATGAAAGTCAGCAATGGTTCTTTTACATGCCTCTCACCATAGACAGTGAGAGACGTGGCCCGCCTTTGATAACCCAGTCAGTCGCCACAGTGACAACCCTGTGGGGACTCAAACCCCCAACCTTAGTATCAGCGATCCTGCGCCCTATCCACTAGACCACCTCTGCCCCACATTATTATTATTTGAGTGGCATGTGCCAGAATTAGCACTATATAAATATTTGTCTGTCTGTATGTATGTATTATTATTATTATTATTATTATTATTATTATTATAACCACTTTGGTGGTCTTTTGAGCTGTCAAGGGTTGCATTTGGTAGCCATTTGTATCCAGAACAACTTACAAATTTTTTTTTAATACAACTGAACAATTGAGTGTTTAGGGCCTTGCTCAAGAGCCCAACCGTGGTGATGAGATTAAACCACTGAACTTTGAATCAGTAATCCATCACCTTAATCACTAACCCACCACTACTAAGGGTACAATTTGCCCAAGCCCACGGTCAGTTGAGATGGCCGCCAGTTGCCCCTGGAACCCTAATTAGGATTAAGTGGATCAGAAAATGAATGAATGAAGAAGAAGAAGAATAAAGAGAGCATTTCTTGTGAAGTTTACATGTTCACCCCGTGATTATGCGGCGTTCCTATGAATTTTTTAGTTTCCTGCCACAGTTCAAAGACATACACAATAAGCTAATTGACCCTTTTTTATTGCCCCAGCTATGAACATGAGTATAAATGGGTGTCTGTTGGTGTGTCAGGTGATCTGTTCAGGGTGTATCCAGCATTTATTTGCGTGGGATGGGTTTCAGCCTCCCCGTAACCTGACTAAAGGATAAGGTGTTTTGGACAATGAAATGAAAACGTGTTCCAGTTAATGATTCTGTGAGTCTGTGTATCGCAGCTTCACCATCTATTAACAGACGTCCTCTTAGACACTTCCTGGTGTTTCCTCATAGCAGTATCTGAAAGCCTGGACTAGTACAGCGGTACAAACACAACACAGCTTCAAGCAGCCATCTTGACTGGGGCGTTTATGGGATGCCAGCGGTTGTAATTATGCTTTGATTTGTAGATGCTCGTTCTGTGCTGTTATCTGTCCATGTCAAGAGTCAATGATAGAGGGAAAGTAGTTTCCTGGCCTTCACTGCTGGAATTCAAAATACTCACTAATTTTAACATGTGATTCATCTTCCCCTTTTTAACTCCTTGTGTGTTAATTCATGTGTGTCACTCACTGTTGTGGTACACTGTGTGCTATTTCAGGGTATGGTCCTGGGTGCAGGATGAGGCAACTGCAGGGGGTGCATTAAAAATGAGGCAAGGGTTCTCTGCCATGACCTGGGCTTTTTTTTTTTTTTTTTTTTTTTTTTATTCCCCCCCTGATCTTCCACCAAAACACACCTTGAGTGGCCAGCACATCCCATCCCCCCAACTCATGGTAATGTCGGATCATGGGAGTCCTCCCTCCAAGTGTCTCGGCTGACCTAGGCAGCACCTCTACTCAGACTTTCATTAGAATCCTATTCCTCCCCTGTAAAGTGACTCGTCCAGACAGACCTCTCTTACTACCGATTTCCAGCACCCATGATGGATGAGTTCCTCTAAGTCTCCCTCAGCTTGTCTATCAGACTCCCACAATTAAAATGTAGAAATGGCAACACCCCCACCCCCACTCCCCCCCACCCCCCCCCACTCCCCCCCCCCCCCCCCCACTCCCCCCCACTCACCCACCAAAAACTCTATTCTTCCTTTTCGAGTCACCCCCACTGCCCTCTTCAACCCCCTCCCACATCACACTTACTCTCCTCCCCAGTTCTAATGCCCAAAAATGCTGCTATCCATCTTGGAGAAAAAAACATCATTTATTTTGCACTTCCCTGATAATTTACTTTTTTCTTTCTTTTCCTTTCTAGAGGAATTCTCCATTTCCCTATAAAATGAAAATTCATCTAGAATTACATCTTATGTCATCATTATGTTTATTAAGCGTGGATGATGTATATGAACAGTGCTGGCTTGCCGCTGAGTGCTTAATGATGCATAAGATTAAGCCGAGGCTCTCAGCTGTGCTGTGACTCCCCTCTGGTTCCCATGCTGCAGTAGCATGCTGGGAGAACAAGCTCCAAACGGCCATCAGGTGAAGGGAAATAGGACTTTGTGTGAGCATGTGTGTGGTTCCCATGTATATTATATGCATATGGAGAGATATGGAATTTAAGATATAAAAATAGAAAGCACAGTTTCCTATCCGTATACATTTGTGCTCCCTTTTTCTGGCTGAGCTATAATCGTTTCACAAGCACCTGCATGCATTCTGCTCAAGTCATTCTTCCTCAGCATCCACCTCAGCATCAGCCATAAAGCAGTAGTTTGCATCTGTTTGCATCTTGTTCCTTCTCTTTTCTTTCATTTCTGTTTATGCTTCACTCTTTTCTTCTCTCCATATCCAGACTTCACTCCAGCACAGCAGCAGCAGTCTATGACAAAAACATTATCCTTCTGCTGCTAAACAATCCAATAAAGCTCTCCACGGGGAAGAACTTAACCTCTTGTCTTCTACGCTGATGCTTTTCCTACCACGTGATGGCTGCCACAGTAAATTCAAATCATTAGTCTTCTCACCCCCATCAAGAAAAGGGAAAAAACTTCTATTAGTAATGGAGACCTCGTAAGAGACCTTCCTCTGAGAGGACTGCCTTCCCAATTCCCAGTGGAAAAATCCACCGCAAAAAACTAATTCTACTTTTAATAATCTGTCATGAAGACCAGAGGCAGTCATAAATTATGTGGGGAGCATGTGTGAGAGTGAGCCACAAGAGGGAAATCGGTGGAAGAAAAAAAAAAAATCAAAGCCCAAGTTTGACAAACTTTGCTGAAGATAAATAATAACTTACAAACAGGATTAGTTGTAAAGTCACAGGCGAGCGCACAGCCGAGCGCTTCCCATCAGCCCATGCAGAATGAAGAATTTACAGCTACACCTGTCATTAGCTCCCCCTATCTCATTCCTCTTTCATATGCAACCCCCCTCCTTCATATTCATTATCCCTCTGCCTTCTTCTCCTCATGGGCTGCCTTTTATTATTAACCCTTTGTGATTCAGCAAGTGCAGCATAGGTACCAAGGACATTCTATCAAGTGGTGTAGGAGGATAGGTGGAGGGAGGCAGTGGCCTGCGGCATATTACAATATCAGATGAGAAAATGGCCCGCGCCTCCGCATTATAGTAAATAAAGCTGAGCAACACATCACTTGTCTCTGTGTTAATCGCTAGCGAAATGAGTTTGTGGGGGCCTTAACTGCTGCCTCCTGTCACCTAGGCACTTGGGCTGATTCATCAATGGGATATCAATGGGATTCTTGCCATTGGGGATAGGGCTGCAGTGTGTGTGTGTGTGTGTGTGTGTGTGTGTGTGTGTGTGTGTGTGTGTGTGTGTGTGTGTGTGTGTGTGAGTGTTGCCTAACAGTTGCAGACTGTATTCTTTATTGTTGTGGCAACATCTCAACAAACTATTGACATGCATCAGAATTGTACCTCTCGATCAAGTGCAGACTAAAGAACAATCTCCATTAGGTGACAGCGTTGGGGTCGAGTGATAAATGCCCCCCAACAGAGGGGAAGGAATTGCATAAAATAAAGAGGCATGTTCCTACAAGTCTTGTCAAAACTGTATTGATTTAATCATCCACTGAACCGCACATTCTTGGCTACTGTAGCGTGCAGTAACCTGGATGCAGTTTACAGTCACCAAGCATGGAACCACTCACCCTTTTTTGGTTTGGTTTGTGGGTGATAAAATACACAGCCGTGTTTCCAATGATACACCAAAAAAAAAAAAAAAAAAAAAAAAAAACCACCAACTAAAAAAAACACTGGCAATCCTATTACTTTTCTATTTGTAGACTGAAGAAGTCCATATATAACACTCAGGCCTAAGCACCTTGCCAGTGACATGTACAGTAGGGGAATAGATAAATAACAATAGCTCTCCATCACAGAGACAAAGGTGCTATATTCCCCTGGCTGGAGATTGGTGACCAGAAGTCCGGTTCTGATTATTTAACAGTAGGTGTTTGGAAAGATGCTCACCTTGGGAAACAAATAGATGCTGTTTTTCCCCGGCACTGAAGTAAACATCAATCTGAGTGCCTGGGAGTCACATCCCTCCACAGAACAAAGTTACTGAACCACTGACTTCTTAGTCATTTGAATTATCGCTGTGTGATCATACCCATATGTCCAGCTCCTGTGACCCTTCAGCTGAGAAACAACTTTTTCTCAGAGGTATACTGTAGACTACTAGTACCTGTTCATTAGGTATATAATAATAATCAACTTGCTTCACTAGTAACTATGAGAATTAATCAATATATAAATATTACTTCAAAGACTAGAAAAATCAATTTCTTAATTTAAATCAGGCAATAAAAGAGCCACCTTTCAATATAAACAGTACATCATCTGAATTATAAACAAGCCGGAAGTGCTTTTTTAATGCATTTTCTGCTAAATAATGGTGGAGGCTAGACCAAATAGATATAGAATAATACAGCTCCTCTGCTTTTATGATTTCCAGCAACAGCCCTTCACTGATATCGCCGATCACCTTTTTGTGTATGTAGTTTATTTTGTTTTATTAAAGCAGCATATGCAACACAGCCGCATA
The DNA here is from genome assembly GCA_024760905.1 of Plotosus lineatus. Classification (NCBI taxonomy): domain Eukaryota; kingdom Metazoa; phylum Chordata; class Actinopteri; order Siluriformes; family Plotosidae; genus Plotosus; species Plotosus lineatus. The sequence continues at coordinate 39,453,836 of CM045736.1, read as the reverse complement.
ATACTGTATTACTGATATTACAAGAATTAGAAGATGTGAACAAAATAGAAATGAAACGACTAGTTCCTACCGAAAGCCTCTCCTTGCACAGTCAAGTCTTCAATTTTCATCCCGTCTTACAATCTAGAAAAGGAGCTCAATCATAGAAGGATGAGGATCTGTACCAAGGACAGCTCAGTCATTCTCAATCCTGGCCTGGTTAAAGAGATGCTTGCCGAGCACTCACACAATGTGTGTTCAATTCAAATGGGAGAAGCTAGAAGCCAGTCAGATTCACCACGATGTCTGTGGCCTGATAGATCGCCTTTCTAAGTAAGGACAAAGAGAATGAAGATGACTGTGCTGCCAGGCACAAAATAGATGATACCTACACCTCTGAGCAAGTGGAGCACTAGCTGCCTGACTGTCCATTTGTTAAACGAGTGACAACAAAGATATAGAAGCAAGAAGAGCGCTTACGTCGAACAGCTTTGAATCAAACGCAGCATTATCGATAATGAAAAAAAATAATAATAATGCCTTGTCAATATTATCAATACTTTTGAAAATTTGAATTACATCCCTGAATAATTGAATGTGCCACAGAGGAAGACCTTCTGGTATTTACAAGACTAGTGCCTTTAGAAAGAATTTTATTAGGTTTCTTTTTCTAGAATCAGTGAACAGAAATTTGTATCAATACAATCTGAAATGTTCCTAGGAAGAAGTTGAGTGGGCTTTTTAACTGGCCATGTGAGCAGCACTCATATATTACACTAGTGCTGGATCAGCCAGGACAGTAACTCATTCCCCTTCTGCTGCCCGAGCTTACTGCCGGAGAGTCACTTCAGAAGGTCATCCCTTTCATCAACTATTCTATTTGCATCCAAAATTGTACGTACATGAAAAATGTGCCAGTGTGTTTGCAGAAGCCCACACAGGCAGATCAAATTTCTGTAGCCCGATGCATACTAACCTTTGCAGATGGCATCGCTATTGCTGAAAAATGGATTGCTTAATAAACCATATCATCTGACATATTTGCTGCTTGGCTGACCAAATAGAGGTTGGGGGGGGGTTTGCGCAAATTTCTTTGTCAAATTTGTCAATGTTCGTGTCATTTTTGTTTTAGGTCGTGGAAAGCGGTGTAGATTTCAAGCATGTCATGCAGGACCATTTGTAGCCACTTTTGGGGATGAACTAAATTTCCCCCAGTGTATGTATTTATTCCACAATACTGGATAAAGAGTGGTTTTTATATGCAATACATCTTATTATTAACTTGCTAGTAATGGCAGAGCAATTGTAAGTGCAGTCATCGTAATAATAATAATTGCAAATCTTTAATTGAACCTGCATTTTTAAAGTCAACACATGTAATCCTGAGCACCAGCACTTGCAGTATAAACTATGAACACTGCACACTTTGCCAGGAGATGGGTGTCCACACTGTGATTGAGCTTTGCTGCAAGTTTAGGTTTAATGTTTAACACTTCCTAAAATGTAAGTATTCTAAATAAAAATTAACTTGCTTAACTATTGTATGGGGCAGTGGTGGCCTAGTGGTATAGGCTCTGGATCGCTGATCCGAAGATCAGGGGTTCGAGTCCCACTCTCCACAAGGCTGTCACCCCCCACCCCAGTACAGCAAACTGGGTTATCAAAGGCCGGCCATGTCTCTCACTGACTTTCGACAAGAGTAGCTGCAAAGCTGCAAAGCAAAGCTGCGATGACCTGGCGAGCTGTCCACAGTGTACTCTGCCCTCGCTCGGAGTCGGCTAAGACGGGCGCCAGCCTCTTCGCGACCCTATTTAGGATTAAGCGGTTACAGAAAATGAACTGAACTGAATTATTGTATGGCCTGCAATGCTATGCAGTCTAATCTTGATGAAAGTCAGCAATGGTTCGTTGAAATGCTTCTCACCATAGACAGTGAGAGGACATGCTCGGCATTTGAGTTAACAGTGGGACTTGAATCCCCAACCGTGGGATCAGTAATCCTACACTTTATCACCGGGCCACCACTGCCCTCACCTGTCACAAAACCAAACATCTGTTATTCATTTTGGGTATGAAATGGTAAATGTTTGCCTTTCCATTTAAGACAGCATTATAAGACAAGGATTTGGACAGCACATAACTGTTCATTCGTCCTTTTCATTCGTCCAGCACTTCCAAGCTCTGTGGCACTCTGGGATCCAGACATATGATACAGAAGAACTTCCCCAGACTGCAGCTGAAAACGTCTTTCATCAAACTTGCATACGAGAGCAGCCACGTGCTGCACAGTCTCTTAGCCACACGCTTTGCCTCCTCCGGTGGTCCGGCCAACCAATCCATCTTCCTGAGTGCTCTCACAGATGAGGAGCAGGCACTGGGTTCTCTCATCGGTGGGCTACAGCAGGAGATGAAATGAAGTGCCATTGCCCACCTCCAGACTGGCGCAATATAGCAATCTGGTCCACAGTGCTATGCAACGAGAGAGCCTCTATGTTTCATCCACCCCAAGAGTAGGCAGGAGGCAAACTCATACAGCCCCAGGAGGCCCAGGCAGCAGCAGCCATATCGGCCATATCACTACCCGCTGAGACTTTCTGTCCATACAAAGGGCTATGTGGAGACAGACTGCGGGAGACTGAATGGACACATGGATGAGAAAACTAGTGCAAGATGCTCAATTGTTTTTGTCCTGCTGATTAGGATGTAAAACGCCCAAAAAAAAAAAAAAATTCAATCAACAAAGTCACAAAGTTTTATGTCAAAGTCACCAAAATGCTGAGTGTGGGCTATACTGTACATGCAACATTTCTTTGTCTTGGTTTCCTGAGTTTACTTGCACAGTTGCTAAATTCTTATGTTGATTTAGCATCGCAATTGTTTTAATACTGAACTAATGCTATACGAATTAAACATTAAGCATTTCAGCTACTAAAAAGTTAAAGTAAAAAGAGTAGGAATAACTGAGCAATGTTTTTGAGTTTTTCATTCATTTGCAATATATATATATATATATATAGTATATAAAGTATAGCTTTTATTGCTTGTAACTGACCTAAGCACTAAAACTGAAGTGAGTTGCTGTTTTTACTCACCACTGACTGAAACTAAAGTGAAGAATGAGTGCCCGGTTGTGCGGTATCAAGTTTACTAAGGCAATGATTTATGCTTTGCTAAACATTTCTTGTAAAATGTCACTTCATGTTTGTAATTAATTTCTAAATTGATAAGCAAAATCTCTGGGCAAATGGAATCAAACTAATGGAAAAACTTGACACTTAAACAATGAATCATGATGCCACCTGAAATGATGGGATAGTAATTAGATAAAGTCTCTGCTGAGAAGGGTGCACTTTGACCAATTATTGCTTCATTTGTGTGAAATGAGCATGCAAGCAGACAAGTTTAGGAGGGACATGTCATAAGCCCAATGCAAATCATATCTGATTAACAAGACAGATACATGCATGGGCAAACATTCTCTCTCTCTCTCTCTCTCTCTCTCTCTCTCTCTCTCTCTCACACACACACACACACACACACACACACACACACACACACACACACACACACACACACACACACACACACAATTATTGTTCAAGTAAATACATGACCCCTATCATCTGTAAATAAAAATCCAGCTTCCTTTTCCACAATTTTGAGTACAGGTCCTTCTCTCTTACTGATAAGATCAGGGATCATGGTGGCCAGACACACAAGACGAAGAGCAAAAGTTCTAGGGGAGGACACTGTGTTATGTTACCTCTTCGGTCTAGTATCAGGTATCCCCCATCTGATGTTAGGCATGGACTTCTGATCAAAAGGACCACTGAAGCGAAGGATCTGCCTACTCAGAGTGTTTAGAAGTAAGAGTCTGAGGCATAAAACATTTGCCTCTTTAGCAAAGGTGTTAACGCAAAATATAGCTGAGCAAATTAAATAAACTTTTTTTTTTTTTTTTTTTTTTTTTTAACCAAAGGCCAATCATAAGATGTTCTTCCCTTATTCACTCAAAAGGAAAGGTTAAAAAAAAAAGCAAGACGCTTTTGTGTTGCCTTGGCGTTAGTTACAAAAGCGCACAACTCAATGCAAATGAAAGTGTACCGAGAAAAACTCGGCTCTCGCAACAGCCTGTCATGTCAACCATTTTATCTCAAGATATATATATCTCCAGTCATTTTCCTTTGCAACATCTATCACCCATCCCTAGCTATCTCCGGACTATGCTGAAGCCGCAAGCCCAGTACGTAATCGATACATAGATACACGGTCTTCATATGTTATGGTGAAGGGACAATATCTGCTCTTCCCGTGCTGTTTCACAGTTCAGCCTTCCAATTAACCTGCCCACGTCGCCATGCCAATCACGGCAGGCCCTTTATCGACAAGCAGCATGAAAAGAATAATGCTGTTAGAGTGATGTAGTTCACCTCAGGGGGGCTCCTCCCCGCCTAGTGACAAGCAAGTTTGTTCCAGTCATTTATCAAGTTCTGGCTGGCCACCGAGGGGCCGCCCTGTCCCCCTGGTCCGCCTGCCGCTCCTAGGGGGCCAGCGCACAATATGTGCACTTCAGCGGCGGAGAGAAAGTGCTGATGTGCCCAGCGCCACTAAGTTTGATGGATCTGTTGTTGTCATTTGCCCATGCTCCAACCCCCTCCTCTTTTACCCCCTGCCACAAAACAAAAGGAATCATTAACTCTTTTGTGCTGCTCAGGAGTTTTATAGGTTCCAGATAATACAGAGGGAGATGGGCTACAGATGGGGTCGGATGAGGGGGTGCTGGCATTGGAGGCAATGTCTACAATCACAGGCAGGATGCACTGAGACCCTCACACTGAACATGCATGGATGGATCTGCATAGAGAGCTGATTACAGGATGATTTAGTGACTGCTGATACCCTGTCTCAGTGTTTGACTATTTCATGTACACACTAATATAACAAATATAGTGATACTGTATGTCTTTTATTGTTATAGCCTTAGAATATTTTCCATGAAGCAAATTTTATGTAAAACTCCAGCTGAGCACACTGAGTTTATACAACTACAGCATATGAATAATCATACTCCACTATAGCAGATCATATATTGCTATTTACAGCTTGCCAGCGCAATACCCATCCCACTGTGCAGTATGGATCAGTTCTCACAATGAAGCCTCTTATACTACTGTGTGGTAATCGTGATTTGTAATCTATATCTCAGAAAACATGCGTGAATATGCTCATTCAAGTATTATACCTCTGAGAGTGAGTGCCTGCATTTTTGTTTAAAAATGGCAATAATAGTGGGTGGCGTGGTGGCGGAGTGGTTACCGTGTCCACCTCACAGCAACAAGGTCCTTGGTTTGAGTATTAGGTTCGCCAAGACTCTGTGTTTCCACTGGGTACTCTGGTTTTCTCCCACAGTTCAAACGACACATTTTATATGAGTCTGATTATTCCAATATATTAAAATATTTAAATAAAGGATAAGGTTTCATCCCCAATTATGATACTACAGTCTTGTGGCTCATCTACTGCATGTCTTTAGCAGGTCACCAAAAATGACAAACTGGTATTGATTCTTGCTATCTAGTTTAATTTGTTGGGGGGGGGTTGTTTTGTTTCTTGTTTGTTTTGTTTTTTTTTTTTTTTTTTTTAGTTTCTTTGGTTGTTTTACACAGTGAAGAATTTCAACAGATGCTCGAAACTGAAATGGAAATAACGTGCAATATAAATCCTATTGATTTATATCATACCGGCACTGTTTAGACGAGGAAAGATGAGAAAAGAAAAGCGTATTTGTAGTTCTAATTTAAAATTCATAAAGTTAAAGCCTGGATGTTTTCCCTTGGAAATGTAATTATGTAAGAGCACAGTATTAAATTTCATAATACACAAGTAGCAGAAACCAAAAAAAAAAAGAAAGAAAGAAAAATACGATAAAGTATGGTATTGAAGTCTAATTACTCATGCATTTTACTCCATTGTTTATACTTATGATGTGTTAAATATTACATATAGTTCAGAGAAGATAGATATTTTTATCAAACTAAACTGTACATATATCTTAGATTGCTCATTAAAAATGAATATTTTAAGCATGACGTAGTAAATGATTCACATATAAATAAAAACAGTTTTTGAAATATTCTCTGGATTATATAGTACAGGGATCCCTCACTTTCCTTGGTTGATTAGGATCCCCCCAAGACCACCAAATTTCACGAAGTAGGATCACCCCTCTACCCCCCTCCCCCGACTGACATATACGTATATGTATATGCGTATATAATATCAATAAATACATATTCAATGCTATATATGCTTATAAGAAGTAAATAAAATATAAATACACACACATACAGACATGCGCATGCACGCAGCTGCGTACCTCACAAAAATGTAAGTAGTTTTGATGGGAGGTTTTGGGTTGTTTTTTGTTTTTTGTTTGTTTAGGGGTTTGTTTGTTTTTTGTTTTTTGGTTTTTGGTTTTTTTTGCATAATTGGCCTTGTTTTTTTGCGGCACTTTCTTTATTTTTTCCCTATTGTTTCTTAATTTCCTTATTTTTTAATTTAATGAATATTTAAAAAAACACAAAAAAAAACACGATGCACCAAAGACACATGAATTGAAGCGTGAAGTATCGAGGGATTCCAGTATTTCAAGAAGCACTTGAATTATATGGTGAGGATAAACAAATGGATGTTAGATTTTGTTCTATTTGAACATCCACATAGGTTTTACAAATGTAAATGCAATGTTGGTAGGACACAAATGACACCATATTGCTAATTTCACCCACATCACTACACTGGTTGAGTGCATTTACTCTCACAAGTCTGATGTGGTGTACGAAAGACTGCTGGGGCATCTAATTAGCAGCAAATCCTTTTCACCAGTAATCAGTATAAACAGAACTTGCAACACGGGGAGAACAAAACTAAATGGGGTACAAACAGCTTCTGTTTCTTTTTGCTCACGCTCAGTTTATATGTATGCTCATTGCATATCTGTTTTTTTATGCTCATTAATAATAGCAATATATCAGAAAGCAAACTCACTGTGTTCCTGTCAAGAATGAGTGGTTTATACAATTGCAATGACAAATATTCTTAGTTCAGTAACATAAAAAATTATTCGATGCAAATTTAGTGAATGCAAGTATAACAAATTAGGCAAATTGTATTAAGTTCCACGTTAGGCACAAGTCCAGATAAATTATTCAAAAGCTCCCTAATTTGCATGTTGTAAAACACTAAACAATTAAAAGTTTTTATTTGATTATGCATAAATATAATAAGCTAATTTAACTCATGTTTAGCATTTATTTTTATGTAAACAGCATAAATATCATGTTAAACAGGACAGAATTGTGAAATCCTGAAAACACAACTTGATTGTCCTTTATTTTAAACCACTCTCAAAGTTCCCTACTAAAAGAAAAGAGATATACCACAGGAATCAAACCATAATACAATGTCAGGTCTCATTTTGCAATGTCAGGTCTCAAAGCCCAGGACAACAGACAAATTGAGCTCAAAGCAAAGGGCTAGTACTGTAGCCATGTGTGGCCTGGTGGCGTACAGAGGTGATTGACTGTGTTTGAATGCTCAGGGCCAAACTCAACAGTACTACTGTTACACTGCCAAGGTCAGTTCAGTGGAGGAATTCTTTCACTTCACCTCAACTCACTCTCTTTTTCCATCCCACGCAGTATTCCCGTCCACTGTGCCTACGTCAGTGTTGATTACTATTAATAAAGGGATCCCTCATTTTTCACGGTTAATGGGGACTGAGAGTCCCGTCCCCCCTCAACGACCGCTGATTTCTGCAAAGTAGGCTCGGCTTTTCCCTACTTTCAGGGGGTTGCTACAGAGAATCATCTGATTCGCATGTTTGATTTGGCGTAGGTTTTTACGTCAGATGCCCTTCCTGAGACAATTCTTTAGCAAGAGACAGAAACACCTGATGGTTTTGCAGCTACTCTTTATAAAAGTCAGCGATGGTTCTTTTACATGAAACTCACACCATAGACAATGAGAGACATGGCCCGCCTTTGATAACCCAGTTAGCTGCACTGCGGGGGGGGGGACAGTGACAACCTTGTGGAGAATGGGACTTAAACATTCAAAAATAATGCATAAGATGTAAATAAAATATAAATACACACACACACACATACAGACGGACGTGCATGTATGCACACACTCAGATGTGCACCTCACAAAAAAATGTAAGTAGTTTTGTTGGGGGGTTTGGGGTTGTTGTTTGTTTTTTTGTTTGTTTGTTTGTTTGGGGTTTTTTGCATAATTGGCCATGTTTTGTGGCATTTACCTTAACTTTTTTCTATTTTTCCTTAATTTTCTTTTTCTTATTTTTTTTATTATTCAATATATATTTTTGAAAAAACTGCAATGCTTTGAAGCCGCAGGAACTGAAAAGTTCTCAAAAGAAGTACAGTCAAAAAGATTGCTCAAAGTTTATTATTGCCAAGCTAAAGAGTTAATGTAGTTAATAGAGTTAAAGTTTCCTCAAAAATAAATCAGAGAGGATTAAGGATGGTAAGATTCATCTATTTGAATTAGTGGCATGGCAAACAACTTATATTTTTCATATATATTTCATATCATATATGCTGGTGTGACTGCTCCAATTAAGAAAATGTGCACTAAATATCAGATCAGATCACAGATCAAAGATCTTTCTTGTCAACTGTTGCAGGAATCATGAAAATAAGTTTAGCAGCTCTTTGTTTAGCAGAAAATATAAAAAGAAAGTGTATAAAAGGATCACACTAAGCTATACATGTACATGTACCGACATACACATATCTTTATGTACACATATAGACACATATACATCTATACTGTATATCTGTTCACATATTCATATATACACACGTACACAGAAGGGTGTCAAAGGTGCATGGTTTACACCGGGTAAAGCTTTTAATCAGAAGGTTCATATCACCATAACGTTGATGATGGTTTTTCAATCAGCATGTGTGATGGTGGTGGTGGGGTTACAAGTTTAACAGCTTGTCGGTAAAAGCTGTTCTTGAGTCTGCAAGTTTTTTTTAGTGTCGTGTACCTTTTTCCGTAGGGGACTAAAAGGGGGTGTCCGTTTAAATTTACACCATTTGGCAGATTCTTTTATCCAGAGCAACTTACAATTACAGAATATATATATATATATACAGGGATCCCGCCCTTTCCGCGGTTAATTGGGAGCGAGATCTCAACTCGACCGTCAAAATCCATGAAGTAGGATCACCCCCCAACCCCCTCCTGACTGACGTATACATAAATGTATATGTGTATATAATATTAATAAATACATATTTAATCCTATTAATGCCTATAATAACAATTAAACATTCAAAAAATAACATAAGATGTAAATAAAATATGAATACACACGCATACAGATGGTATTGCATGAGAAGAAGATGATGTAGCCGCACATGCGCACACATGCACACAGATGCACGAGCACACACAGATGTGCGCCTCAAAACAATGTAAGTAGTTTTGATGGGTGATTTTGGGTTGTTTTTTGTTTTGTGTTGGTTGTGAGTTTTATTTATTTATTTATTTTGCTTTATTGGCCTTGTTTTTGTTGCATTTTCCTTAACTTTGTTTCCCTATTCTTCTTTAATTTCCTTATTTTTTAATTCGATGAATATTTATTTACACTGGAACCTCAACATAGGAAAGCCCCAACAAACAAAAAATCCAGGTTACGAAAAACATTTTCCTAAAATTTTGTCTTTAGATAAAAAACAAGTTCACGTTACGAAAGCACCATCTCAAAAATTCCAACAATGCACGAGTTGCTCTCGCATTGACTACATTTCCCAACATCCCGTCTTGATGTCCTCCCATTGGCTATCTCCCAACATCCCACCCCACTGGCCTCCCATTGGCTAGGAGGGATGACGCACCTCCCTCCCATTGGCTATTATGGAGCACCCATAATGCTTTTTGTGTAAAGGACAGAGTTACTGTTATTTCATGAGTTTTTCGAGTGTGCTCATTGCAACTTTATCTTTTGGCTCAGGCTTTTAACCTTGCATAAACATTTGGAAGATTATAGCTCTGCTAAGAAGACATGGTCAACACACACGCACGCGTGCACGCGCACACACACACACACACACACACACACACACACACACACACACACACACACACACACACACGTGTGATTCCCAGTGTGAGTGAAAAGAAGAAGTGGGCTCATGGCATGCGGTTGAGTGGTATCGCAAAGGAATATGGCCAAACCCATCAACCACCGATACGATATTGAAGCAGAAGGAGGTCTTAAAAGGTGTACGTTTTATAATTTTTAAAAGGTTTTTGGGATAGTATTGAGAGCCTTGGAACGAGTCACACGTTTTACATGTAAAATGCGGTTCAACTTATGAAAAATCCAGGTTACGAAAAAGGCTCTGGAACGGATTAATTTCTCTAAGGTGAGGTGCACTGAAGCCGCATGAATTGAGGCGCGAAGTAGCGAGAGATCCCTGTAGTTATACAACTGAGTAATTGAGGGTTCAGGGCCTTGCTCAAGGGCCAACAGTAGTGATAGTGGGGATTGGCCTGCTGACCTTCAGATTAGCAACCCATTGCTTTATCCACTAAGCCACCACTGTCCAGGGTGTGTGGGCTCCCTGATAATTCCACTGGCTCCACTCTGAAGTTTGTCAGTGTAAATGTCAGTGACAGGGGATAGTGGCGTTCCAATCAGCTACTCTGCTGTCCTCACCACCCGCTGCAAGGCCTTCCTGTAATTTGCATTACCGCTGCTGAACAATACTGTACAGCAGTCGGTCAGGAAGCTCTAGATGGCGGAGCGGTAAAAGTTCATCAGTTGGGGTTGGGGTAGGTGGAGGTGGGGATGGTGCAGCTCACTCCCCTCACTGCCACACATGTTTCCTGCTGATTCAGGAATTGAACGAGTAACCTTTCAGTCCAAATCAAAATAATTTTGCATTGTAAAGCATTGTAAATAAATAAAAAATATATAAAACTAAAATGTATAGTAAAATGAAGCATTACTTTTCCTGCTTATTTGTGATTAAACATGATTTCTTTTACATTGTTTATGAATTTACAATTTCCAAAACAAAAACTCTTGCAAAATATAAATCCTCATTCGTCCATAAAATCAATTTTCCCTCTATTTATTGAATTTTAATGAAACAGTGATGCTTCTGAGTCTTTAATTCTTACCATTTGTTATGTCTGGACAATTCATTAGCTGTCATTTGTTATCATTAGCCAGAAATTTTAAGCTCTTTCTCCCAAGAGGTGTAATGTACTTTCTCTTATTATTTACAATAAATGAGAGTTTATTCGTGTACAGTAGCATGCCTCAGAACAACAGCCTCAACTCTTTGCATAGCGTGTATTATACAACAGAAATATTTACCCATTAGCCCTGAGCTAACATCGCCATTGTCTGGTTATAATGCAGATCAACAGCAGCAAGGAAGAATAGTGTGTAGTATTTGTACTGTGGTTTCAAATACCATTTCTATTATGGTTGTCAGGGTAGTTGTGGCCTGGTGGTAAGGATCTGGATTACAGATCTTACAGTTGGGGGTTCAAGCACCACTGTCAGCGGTTGTCACCGCTGTCTGCCCAGTGCAGCTAACTAGATTATCAAAGGCTTGCCATGTCTCTCACTGTCTGTGGTGAGAGACCTGTGAAAGAACCATTGATGACTTTCCTCAAGAGTAGGCTGAATAGCTGTCAGCATGTTTATGGCCTGGCAAGCTGTCCAGGGTGTACTCTGTCTAGAGTCTGCTGAGATGGGCACCAAGTTCCCCACAACCCCAATTAGTATTAAGCATTATAAAGCACATATAATATAGCATAATCAGCATGACTTATAGAAAGTTTAATTTGACATTTCCTAAGAAACTCGATGTACCCTAGTCAGCAATGGCGCTATAAATACTAACACGTGAGATAAACAATATTGATTATCCTGTTACAGTGGCACCTGTTAAGGGTTGGGATATATTTGGTAGAAAGTAAATGTAAATTTTTACAGTTGAAACCAGCAGGAGCCTATCTCAGCCATCACTGAGTGTAAGTAAGTAAAGTCTGTTGGGCTTTACACCAGAGCCAAGTGGCTCATCAGGCCAGTGCTTATCCCTGTTTTCCATAGCGTGAAGCGACCAGGAGTTCCTCCTGGATGGAACGCTCGTCCATCGCAGGTTACCTTCCCAGTATATTTTTACTGGTACCCATTTATACTGCCGGGTGAACAGAGACACACTTGTGGTTAAAACCTTGCCCAGTGGTCTTTGCACTGTGGGGGTCTAACTGGGATTTGAACACACAACCTCCCGATCATGAGCACAGCACCCTAACCACTACACCACCGTCCCCACACCAATCACCCATCATCAGGTGAGAGCAGGGTATTCAACGGACAGCTTGCTAGACCATCACAGAGCCACCACAGACACATGCACACACGCACACACGCACACACACACACACACAGACACACACACACACACACACAGACACACACACACACACATATAAAAAAAAAAAAACTATTGACACTCACATCAAAATTCAAGGGCAATTTGGAGCAAGCTCAAATTTTGGAGCAGTCTAACATGCATGTATTTTGACTGTGTACAGAGACTGGGCTACCTGAATGAAACTCACATAAGCGCGAGGAGAAAATGCAAACCCCACACAGAAATGTTCAAGCACAAACTTGAACCCAGGACCTTCTTGCTGTGAAGCGAACATGCTATACAAGCACAGAGAAGAGTTTACCAAACTGACCCACCTTGGGAAACATCATGTGACACAATAATCTTTCCTCTTTCTTTACACACAGATTCATGTTCAAGCCTCATGCTTTCAGGACAGATGTGGTGACTGATTTATTGTGTCTGACAAAAGATGTGATTGATAGTTTCCCTAATCTATTCATGACTATAATCACGCCCCTGTAGGAAAGGTGCATAAAAATGCAAATTTGTAAAAGAAAAAACGCCGTGTAAAATACAGTTGACTGTCCAATACAAAAATTTCAAACCTTCCTTCAGATCTTTCTCTCCACTGTTCCTAGTGAATATAATGTAACTGAATGTTTCACTGTATAGTGATCTGTTAAAGTAACATTTTTTATCTAAATACACCTTAGTAGAAATCAAGCCTTGGTTGAAGTACATTTTAATGATGTCTTTAGGACATTAGCATGTTTTGCTATTTATTGGCGATGTGCTGTCACAGTAAAAAAAAATGCTATTACTCATCCTCAACAGGTGTCCCCTCTCTGTCCTCCTACCCATTCACTTTGTATATACCGTATTTGATGTGATAAGCGCCCAGGGCACTTAAAAAATTGGAGTGGGTGGGCGCATATTAAAATGATAACCAGCGGAGTAGAACGGTAAGTGCTTATTACCATCAAGGTGGAAAACATGAATAATAGCAGAACAATAAAAGAGTTTTACTGGTATTTGCGTTATTCATTTTGTGGAATCAACCAAACTACTTACAGGAAAGCCGAAAATAAACAGAAAACAGCATAATTAAAAAAAAGACCCCTTACTTTCCCTCCAGGTGCTGTTCCTTTAAACATTTTCCAGGAAGTAAAATTGAGCCAATCAACACTTAATACATGGAATGTTGAACCAATCAGCACGAATGTCAACTTTAACACATCAATCAACAGGGATGTCAACTTTAGCACATGGCAGCTTGAACCAATCAACACGAACATAAACAAAAGCACATGGCCAGAAACGTCTTTAAATGTATGAAGTTAGTGAGCAGGAGAATCAGGTGAAAAATACTCGTCATCATTTTCTGATAGGTCCATATCTGGCTCATTGCTCCATTCATTCAGAGCATCCTATAGTTTTGCTGTAGCAGTTTCTAATGGTTCTTCAGTTGTTGGACATTTACCAAGAGAGAACACAGCAAAATATTTTCCTCTTTTATAAAGCACTGCGGAACAATCAAATGTGTTGTTACTGATGAACATTATAGACATTCCCCAGTGGCAGGGGGACTTGAAATACCGTGTAAACTCACTTTTACATGAAGTGAACACCTCATTTTACGGTTACAGAGACCGATCGAATAAAATTGGTAAGTTTGATCTACAATTTTGCTCCCGGTACACATGGGCGGTTATTAGACTTATTAGTCAAAAACCGGGGGGCTTATTGGAGCAGGGCGCTTATTACATCAAATATGGTAATCGTAACCAGAGATTAGGTGCAACTGCATCATTTTGCTAACTTACAGACAACTCCTACACAAAGTATAACCTTCAGACTAAGAGTCAGCATTTTTCTTCCAAACTTATAACATATATCCACATTCATGAATCAATTCAATTATACCGTGTATTTCATTTCTCATTATTTTCTGAACTGTTTTATTCTTTATATGGGTGTTGTAAGCTGGACTCCATTCTGCACACATGTGCACACATACACAACTAGAGGCAGTCGAAATATCCAATTAGCCTACTGTGGGAGGAAACTTTAGTACCCCGAGAAAACTATCATGTCCAAAGAACATGAAAACTACACAGAAATGCCTTCTCTGGGCACACGGTCCAAACCCAGGAACTTTTTTTTGATGAGGCTGAAGTAATAACCACTATGCCACCAAGCCACCCTAAATCCCATATTTGTCTACATGAATTTAAATTTGGAATCTTGGTCAGTCCAGTGTTCCAGATCACTGTTTCCTGTTCCGATAAATTCTGCACAAATTAAATGAATGTTTGGTAAAATGGACTTCTTGATGTATATATGAAGGGCAGTGGTGGCCTAGTGGTATAGGGCGCTGAATCTCTGATCCTAAGGTTGGAGGTTTGAGTCCCACTCTCTCCAAGATTGTCACTCTCCCCCTAGTGCAGCTAACTGGGTTAGCAAAGGCGGGATATGTCTCTCACTGTCTATGGCGTGACGTTCATGTAAAAGAACCATTGCTGATTTTCGACAAGAGGAGGCTGCAAAGCTGTCAGTGTGTTTTTGCCCTACAATGGCCTGGCGAGCTGTCCAGGGTGTACTCTGCCCTCTCCTGGAGTCGGCTGGGATGGGCCCAGCCTTCCCGTGACCCTAATTACGATTAAGTGGTTACAGAAAATGAACAGATTTACTGCATATGAATCCAATGCAAAACAATTTGTATTTCTCCCATTACTCCCAGATGGCCTAATAAACATTGTATAAAGAGTATGATAGAGGGAATTGTTTGATATGCTGAGTCGGAAAAGATCACAAGGATGAATTAAGATGAGAAGATACAGGTGTTCCTTGACTTACGGTGGACCCGACATATAACTTTCTAGGTTACAAAGCTCGTGTCATAAATCATCAAGAATAATGAATTCATCTTTTTTGTTTGTTTCTTTTTTTTTTCATATTTGACTTCCAATGTTTTTCTTCTTGCTAGTTATGCTTTCATGTGTCATAGAAATGTGTTTTTATATCCTAGAGTATGATTTTTTTCGACTGCATTAACATAGTTGAGTGGTGTGATCTGAAAATCCAGCTTACACCATGGGGCCATTGTAGCTCGTATGCCAACTGGACACAAGCCGGGGTCTGATCAGCCCCAGCTGGGTCACCTGAATGAAGGTGTATGATGTTGAAAGACCCAAAACACCCAATGATTCCAGGAACATCACTGATGATGTGTCCAGTCGCATGAGTAGATGTATTTACATAGGTGTGGGAACGGAGTCCCGTCATAAGTCAAGGACCCTCTATATACGGAATGTCTGGAAATCAGGAGTACTTGCATTAAATTAACACTAAATTAATCAGTACTTTCAAAGATTTTGTAAAAACACTGTCTCTGTGAGGAAGTAGAAAACCAGAGAGATTTATTGGTTATTAGATCTATGTACTTCTACTTCCTTTTTTTTTTTTTTTTTTTTTTTTTTTGGTTGATGTTACAAAAATGATTTATCACTGCTATTCAGCATCTTTTTGTCACGTGTCACAAAATTAGTTTCCTTAAATGTTCCAAATTTATATGTAGTTTGATATTCCCATGTAAAAATATGTACATATTTAAAACAATTCTGAATGTTTGTGTGATTGAGTTTGCCTTGACTGCTGAAGCAATTTGTTCATTAGGATTTTTACTGCATAAGTAAAGTTGATTAATTAGCAAGTCAAGACTACAGAGGATGATCAATGTAGAATACATCACTGTCACAAGAGTCACTGAATTTTTCATTTATACCATCAAAGCTTTCTAATTAATATGCTACTTATTTTACAACATTTGAAGTGAAATTAGAAGAGCATATCTTAGTCTGTCATTCAACTGATAGATACTCCATAAATGCCTGGCGGTTTACACAGTTAACCTAAACACCTTGTAGTATTAATATTACAGTATATAGTTTAAAGTTTAATAAAGTTGTTTATGTTGAATTTTTAAAAAATACAATAACAACAATAATAATAATAATAATAATAATAATAATAATAATAATTGTAAATGCAATAAAGTCTTCCTTAATGTAAATTACAGTACACCTGTAGACAAAAGCCTGTTTTTCTCACCAGTAACAGGTAACTGAGTATGAGGCTAATAAATTCATTCGTTCATTCATTTTCTGAACCGTTTAATCCCAATTAGGGTCGCAAGGAGGCTGGCACCCATTTCAGCCGAGTCTAGGCGAGGACAGAGTACACCCTGGACAGCTCGCCAGGCCATAGCAGGGTAGAAACCCACTGACAGCTATGCTGCCTACTCTTTATGGAAGTCAGCATTGGTTCTTTTACATATAAACAGTGAGAGACATGGCCGGTGATAGCTGCACTGGGGGGACAGTGATAACCTATTGAGAATGGGGCTTGAACCTCCAACCATGGAATCAGTGATCCAGCACCTTACCACCAGGTCCCCTCTGCCCTGAATCTAATAAATAATTAATTAGATATCAATATTCATAAACATTTAAATAGTTTTTTTTTGTTTTTTTGGGTTTTTTTTTTTTTTTACCCCTTTCACCTGTGAATCTGAGAACTGACACTGTGGTTATTGTGGGACGTGTTTTGAGAAAATACTGTTTGATCCTGTGACCTGTTGACTGAATGACACAGACAAGGTTCTGCCTTTAGGGCAGAGTGTGTTAATGCTATTTTCTGTTCCAGCAGGTTCAGTAGCAACTTTAGTCGGCAGAGTTCAGATGCCACCGATCTCGAAGCTCATCTTTAGTTGAGGGTAGTTAAAACATACACACTGTTCATTTCGTCAAAGACTGAAACATAATACATATTCTACCTTGTGCCAATTAAATTATATATACAGGGTGACCCAAAAAAATGGGAACTTTTTAACAATGCTATATTTTATTTATAGTGATTGAAAACTTAAAACATGGCATTGAAGAATAAATGACAACCTTTCATGGCGAAGTATTTACTTGATCAAGGTCACTGTTCGCAGCGTTGCCACTTGCTCATGTCTAGCAATATGCAATTCAAAAATTCCTGGGTTTTTTTGGGTCACCCTGTATATATATATATATATATATATATATATATATATATATATATATATATATATATATATATATATATATATATATATATATATAATACAAAATATAATTTATGAGGTAATTGAGGATATATATAATTTAATTGTATTTTGTATCTCAGTGGCACCTCACTTTATGAAATTAATCCGTTCCAGAGCTTTTTTCGTAACCTGCATTTTTCATAAATTGAACCGTATTTTACATGTACAATACGTGATTCGTTCCAAGGCTACCGATACTACCTCCCAAATCCTTTAAAAATGATTAAAGCATACCTTTTAAGACCTCCTTCTGCTTCAATATCGTACCAATAGTAGATGGGTTTGGCCATATTCTTTTGTGATATCACCCGAGCCCGTTTCTTATTCTCACTTGCACCAGAAATCACACGTGTGTGTGTGTGTGTGTGTGTGTGTGTGTGTGTGTGTGTGTGTGTGTGTGTGTGTGTGTGTGTGTGTGTGTGTGTGTGTGCGCGCATGTGTTGACCATGTCTTCTTAGCAGAGTTATAATCTCACAAATGTTTATGGAAGTTAAAAGCCTAAGTCAAGAAATAAACAGTACAGTACTACAGTAATTCTGTCCTTTACACAAAAAGCATCAAGGTAGATTCAGCTCCATAATAGCCAATGGGAGGGAGCTGCATCATCCCTCCTGCCAATGGGAGGCCAGCAGGGCGGGATGTTGGGAGACAGCCAATAAGAGTGAGCTGCGTCATCCCTCCTAGCCAATGGGAGGCCAGCGGGGCAGGATGTTTGAACGTCACTGATGGGAGAGCATCTCGTGCATTGTTTGAATGTTTGAATGTTTGTGGCCTACCACTGATTATATACAATATATATATATATATATATATATATATATATATATATATATATATATAATTTTTTTGACTTGTAGAATTTAATCACTCTTTAAAATTGATGGATCATCTTGTCACTCGTGCAGTAATCTATGTATTTATTTATTTATTTTTATGTGTGTTATAATCAAGTCAAATCCAACAAGTATTTTTGATGTGTGCTACAGTGCCATGTTTCACTTATTTTATTTTACTTACCATCTGGACTCCATTAACAACCCCCAGTGCAGCGGTTATAAGAAATAATACTCATTTGAGCAAATTAATATTTGCATGTCTATACGGGAACCAAGTCGAATAGCTTCTGATTAAATTGTTCATGCTTCATATAGATCTAAGTACAATAATAACAGCATAAACTAACATTCTGCATGTAAGTAATTCAGTTATATTTTTCTCTAAAACCTATTTAAATTACTTTGAATGCATTTTCAGTTGCTTTGTGGCTCCTATGGTCATGAGCAATAAACAGTCAAATTTGATGTGTCTACTCGTATTGCTGTCACAGATATTGAGCTCATGAAAATGAAAAGGTTGCCACCAGAGATTAGTTTTTTCGAGGGGGATGGAGATGTAGGCCTTAGGACATAGCTTTGTAGGTTGGTTAGTGGTAAACCACAGTCCACTTTCATCAAATTGATGAAGCCATTACCCAGTCCCTGGAGGGCCATAGGCCCTGTGCTAAAGTGGTCAGGAATACGGAAGTGCAGTGTGTGGAGAGGAGCAGAAGAAGATTTCAGAGAAGAATGCCTTACCTCTTCTCTTATTTGATGTTATGTAGACCTTTGTCTTTCTTTAATATTTGAGACAGACGCAAACAGCCAGGGATTAAGTACTTGTCAAAAAGCATCTCAAGGGTGGTCGCAAGCTAATTACTGCATACACCAGTAGGAAATTGCACAATGCAAAAAGAAATGATAAAATTTTTAAAAAGCATACGGCTTGAACTGCTTGGTCTTAATGGATAAGCTTATTAATGTTTAAAGGATTTATTTTGGATGTTTATACTGGATAAATGGTTCTTTACCAGTGAAGCAAAAAAAATATATATTAAGATGCCCATAATAAGAAAAATAGTGATGCCAGTGGGGTCGTGGTTAGGGTGCTGCGCTCATGATCAGGAGGTTGTGTTCGAATCCCAGTTAGACCCTCACTGTGCTAAGACCCCTGGGCAAGGTCTTAACCACAAGTGTGCCTCTGTTCACCCAGCAGTATAAATGGGTACCAGTAAAAATATACTGGGAAGGTAACCTGCGATGGACGAGCGTCCCATCCAGGAGGAGTTGAACTTCTAGTCACTTCACATTAAGGAAACTGGGGATAAGCACCGGTCCAATGAGCCACTATGACTCATCAAAATATTGTGGTGTCCATTGACTCAAATTGTTTTTTTTTTCTTTTTAATTCAGTGCATTCATTTGTTGTTTGTTGTTTGAAGATGTCCTTAAATTTTACAATACATCATCTCAAAAAATAGTTACATTTATTTAATGATTGACATTTAAAATGTAAAGGACCTCCAGAACACATAAGTTCTACTCTTAATGGAGGACATCGCTGTTCAGAAGCAGCTTAGCAAGAAACACAATTTGTCTGTGCATTTTTGGATATGCATCATGAAGTTCACTATGTTGGATTTTTTTTAAAGATGACTGTTAAGTGACAGGTACATTTCACAAGAGTATTTTACTTGTGGCTGTTCAATGCTACTTCACCCAGATCAAAAAAGTAATTCTGTCTTTATCCATAACCTAGTTATCACCATCCATAAAAATAAATATCAGTTCAGTGGTCTACCAGGGCTAGTTCAAAATAGTAAAAACACAATGTCTTTTGTGTGTGTGTGTGTCACTAAAGTCTACAGGTGTTGGGTTGATAGTGCTACAGTGCAATCCACTGTTGTCTGTTGTCCTTGTAGCTAGGTTGCCAAGTTATAGTCAGCGGGGCTGCTGTCATTTGGTGGAGCCTCTAAAGGGACATACCGGTATAGTAAAAATAAAAACTCGGGGGGGGGGGGGGGGGTTTCTGGTGCAAAACGCGTATCCTGTATAAGATAAAGTATCTGGTGTGCATCAGAAACATTCTCATGTGCATCAGAATGTTTAATGTGTGAATTAAATATTTTCTCATGGACACAAAATAATTTCAATTTTAATTTATTTCTATATACAGTATGTTCCTTTGAAGCATTCATAATTCTTTTCCTTTCTGTTTTAAAAGGAAATGTGTCTTTTATCAGACTGTAGAAGATAAGTTTATTCAAAGATAAATAAGATCTCAAATAAGTACAATATCCCCCACCAACCTACTTTTTTCTGTGGAGTTGCGATTACATTGGATTCTACATGCAATATGATTGATTGATTGATTGATTGATTGATTGATTGATTGATTGATTTATTTATTGATTGGTTGATTGATTGATTGATTGATTGATAGGTTGGTTGGTTGGTTGGCTGGTCGGTTGGTTGGTCGATTGGTTGGTTGGTCGGTTGGTTGGCTTGCTGGTCAGTTGGTCAGTTGGTTGGTTGGTTGGCTGGTTGGTTGGTTGGTTGGTTGGTTTGCTGGTCAGTTGGTCGGTTGGTCGGTTGGTTGGTTGGTTGGTTGGTTGGTTGGTTGGTTGGTTGGTTGGTTGGTTTGCTGGTCAGTTGGTCGGTTGGTCGGTTGGTTGGTCGGTTGGTCGGTCGGTTGGTCAGTTGGTTGGTCGGTTGGTCAGTTGGTTGGTCGCTTGGTTGGTCGGTTGGTTGGCTGGTTGGCTGGTTGGTTGGCTGGTCGGTTGGTTGGCTGGTTGATTGATTGATTTACATGATTATGTTAAAAAATTGGCATCTTGATTGATTCATTCATTTATTGTCTGAACCGCTTAATCCTAATTAGGGTCACGGAAGGCTGGCGCCAATCTCAGCCGACTCTGGGTGTGGGCAGGGTAAACCCTGAACAGCTCACTAGGCCATCACAGGGAGTTTTTATTCAGGACTAAATTTATTATGCAGTTATATATAATCATCCTATCAATGTTATATGATAATATGTGTGTCCTTAGCATGTGTCCAACATGTCTGCCAAGTTAAATGAAATGGTAAACCTTGAGGCAGGATACTGCAGACTTTTTTGGCAGGGATGATTATGATGGTCTGAAAACACCTCAGATTGACAGTGTTGCTCAAGGAGATGCTGGAAATGTCTGTCAGAATCCATTAACTGATCTACATATGATCTGAGCACTCTGCCAGTGATATTGTTTGGGCCAGAAAACTTACATTGGTTGACTTTGAGTAGTATGCCAACTGGTTAGCATGGAGCTAATTGGTAAGCTGAAGTCCTGTAGTCCATTAAAATTATATATGTCTAATTATTAAAAATAATAAAAGAATTGTATTATTCATTCGTTCAACATTTTCTGAAACACTTAACCCTAATTGGGGTCACGGGGAGGCTCGTGCCCATCTCAGCCAATTCCAGGTGAGGGCGGGTTATACCCTGGACAACTTGACAGGCAAGAGTTGTATTACTGGTGTCAAATACATCAGTTTTATATATCTTATTTTATTATGTTTTATTCTTTTCATGAAATTGATTTAAACTGAAAAACTGTTATCAGGGAAACTTCTGGTTTGTTAGTGAAATAAACAAACAAAACTTCCACTTTGGTCAACACCACTTGTGTGCATTCTCATCCACTGGTCAACATCACCTCGTCACCACTTGTATGCACTTTCAACATCAAAAACATCAAAAAAAAAAACAAAAAAAAAACAAAGCCAAGCTAACATTAGGTTTAGCTTACAATGAGTCCTGAATTTGAGGGCTGACCTTAACAATTTCTTTGTGGAGTGTGTGGAGTTTGCATTACATGGATGTGAGTATGCATGGTTTTGTGTGTTTGCCCTGAAACTTTCTGGTAAGCTGTCTATGGTGCAGTCCACCTTCACCAAAGGTTGGCTAAAACAAGCATCAGTCTCACCACAACCCTCGTAAGATTAAGCAGCTTGGCAAATGAGTGCATGAGTGAACTAATACAGCCTAGAGACCTTTGTCATTCTAGCTGTCAATTTGTTGTGATAATAAATAAATTTCATGCCATGGATACTGAAGCACTTCCCACAAGTTTAACTCGCTTGCTGGGCACTTCTTCCTTACTATACGCTCAAGCTGTTCCTACAATACGGCAATTGGGCAATGACGCAGTAACAGCATTATATACTCTTATTATTGACAGAATACCAGCTGACTGCTTCTTTTAAAAATTGTATAGTATGAAGCATTTTGGATCAATGTTCATCTGTTAAGAGAAAGTGGCTCAAATCAAGTGCTGTCCACAGGAAATGGCATGGTTTTGCAAAATGGAACGATAGCCTTCCTTTTTAAGATGACTTTTAGTCTGTAGAACTCCCCTAATTTACCAACACCAAAGTCCCCCCAGACCATCACACTACCCTACCATATTTAACAGACTGTGCCGAGCAGTCCTCCAGTATCTTTTCCTTTACTTTACATCATCCAAATGTTACTTCTCTGTGACCCAAACATCTTAAATTTAGATTCACTTTCACAGTTTTTTCAAAGTTTTCTACTGTTCAATGTCTGTGTTCTGCAATACATCATGATCTTTTCTATTTTCTTTGCAACTCCAGGCCTCTTCACTGATAAAGTTGAGATTGGTGTTTTGCATGTACTATTTACTGAAACTACTGATTGATGACAGTCATACTAGATACTCTGGTGTATTGTCCTCTTGCTCAGTTTGTGCATCAGACTTCTCTTTCCTTTTTCTGTTTTTTTCTTTTCTTGTGTCTCTCATGAAATAACCTTCATTTCTAAACAAAACTGCAGTATAAACTTGTAAAGTTTTTTTTTTTTAGTTCCATTTTCGGTCTGTAATAAACCCAATACCTAGCCTAAAGAAGGCCAATTTAATTTCTTATTTAATAAACACTTTCAGTCTTCAGCAGTGCTGATATAATTGCAAAAGGGTTTTGTAATTCATAATTATGTTTTTAACATGGAATAATCAACCCAGTATTCCACTGGAACACAGGTATGATAGCTTGTGAAAATGGGCATATTGTAGTTATGTAGACTTCCATTATAAATCCAGATGTTTCCACCTATAATAGTGATGTACAACATTAATTGTGGGTCAGTGGTGGCCTGAGGGTAAGGTGCTGGATCACTGATCCCAAGGTTGGGGGCTCAAGCCCCACTCTCAACAGGTTGTCAATGTCCCCCTAGTGCAGCTAACTGGGTTATAAAAGGCCTGCCATGTCTCTCACCCTCTATGGTGAGAGCTGTAAAAGAACAATCACTGACTTTCATCAAGAGTAGCTGCATATCCGTCAGCGTGTTTCTGCCCTGTGATGGCCTGGCCAGCTGTCAAGGGTGTACTCTGCCCTCAGACAGAGTCAGCTGAGATGGGCACCAGCCTCCCCGTGATCCTAATTAGGATTACATAGTTCAAAAATCAAAGGATGAATGAATATTAATGTCTCTATTGTATTTCTGCTCAAGTTAATATTTTTAATTGAAAAAGTGGGGTTTTTTCCTCCAAAAAAACAAAAAAAAATTATTGTGAGCAACAACTTTTGATATTTTATCTCAGGTCAGGGTCATTTAATGAGCAAATTGTCAAATAAGTGCATTGAAAAGAAAACTGAAAGAAAAGCAAGAGCAAAATACCAAATGGCTCAGTAAGTACATTACTGCGATGTGTGTGCCCAATGAGCATTCATCATTGCATTGTATGACTGATGTTTGTGTGTGGTAAGGCTGAGGTCACCATCTGTGTAGGCTGTAGTGTGTTCTTGGAACTCACAGTAGATTCTGACACATACGTAATAGCTTACACTGAGACTATAATCCATAGTGACGATCTGCCAATGGTTTTGTTCACTGTGCCACATGCTCCGATTGGGTGCTTTCGTCTATCTCACTCTGCTGAAGTCAGAAACTTACTGTACATAAGTCAGTGGGTGTAGCATTCCAAGGAAACTGTGGTGGCTGATACACACACTGGAACTAGGATTGCTGCATGTAAAAATGGTGCAGACAAATTTGTGTATTTAATTGGTCCAGATGAAGAACTGCATTGCTCCAAAATGCTCCGTCATTACAATGGCTGAGAGTACACTAGTGAAGGCAATGAGATATGATGACTCTGTCATCATAGGCAAGTGGGAATGGACATTGGCATCAGCAGGCTGGTAGGGAATGTATAGAAATCCTTTGATTGGATACAAACTGCACAAGATATGATGCATTTGTGGATGCCCACCAACACTTTTGGTAACCAATTCTTGTGGAATGTTTAAAGGTCATTTGACTTTTATTTGCCAGAATGGCCAGCAAAAAAGGGGTCCTGTGCATCCAGGCTATGAGATTGAATCTGAGTTGACATGGGGTATAAGTTAAATTTGTTGGACAGGCAGTAGGAATGTGACCGTATTTCTTTGATGAAATATCCAGGTTATGGCCGGGGTGAAACATGATGGAAGGAGAATGCAATGGGGATCCCCAAACAAAATTGCTCTTACCTGGCAGAAAGCCTTTTCTCACATCTTTCATTTACGGAACCAGATCTGTCGTCCTCTTTTTTTGTGAGACCGGTCAGAGTGCTGTTGTCCTCTGGAAAATTAAATATAAACCTTATGTAATATTCAACCACAATCAGGAAACACCTTACCACCTTTTGGGCACCTGGCCATGACCCAAATGGAAGCCCAGATACCATAAACCTAACAGCCCAATTGCATATTTCTTTAGATTTGCTTTGAGCCCTAATCCTAAAGATCTCAGAGCAATCCTAAGATGTTGCTGCTGCCAGTCATTACCGCAAATGATGATATCATCTAAATAGGCAGAAGTGTATACATTACCTGGATAGATAATTCTGTCTGTGAGATTTTGAAACTGGGATTTCAATCAAACCAAACAGAAAAGTGATAAATGAAGAGAATAAATTGTCCAGTGGGACGGTCTGTGATGTTGTAGATGGCTAGCCTTAATATTACCGAAAATATCTTTTAACTCATTCAGGGCTGTGAAAACAACAGAAAATTCTCACTGCCTTATCTAAGCATCAAAAGTAAATTATTTGATGAGACAAGAACTCACCAAGGGTGGGTTATATAGTGCAGTGGTTCAATCTGCAAAGAAATGACAAATGGAGCATTACAGACAGGTGGGACACCAAAGCATGAAGTAATTGGACCCCCACAATCTCTACACCCCCCCCCCCCCACACACACACACACACACACACACACACACACATGCTGAATAAGGTTACCTGCACGGGATGTGAACGGACTCGGTCTGTTTTGTAACACTCATGAAGTTCATTGCTGATTGGTAATTGGCCGGGAATCATGACAGCGACTAGTATATTTGATCATAACAACAGCTCAGTGCAGTAAATGCAATTGGCGTTTCTAGCTTCTAGTGTCTGATCATTCCAACCATTCCCAGCAATGAGAGTATATAAATTAAAGCAACACTCCATTGTACATGAATTCCCCCATTTCACTGCAAGCAGCTGTTTATCACTTTCTTTTTCTTTAAGAGAATGTTTGAAAACACGGTGGAAAATCTCCGTATTGTGGTAAAGCATTCATAGGAAGGACAGGAACTCACCATCGTTTTCTACACAGCTGTGACCCATTTGAGAGCTTTACCAGTGAGGAAGTTTAGAAATTATTTTTGCTGCTCTGTGAAGCCTGCTTAACCTGCGAAATACAGAGATATTGGACAAAAAGATGCCATCCTGTGATGTATAGCCCAAAAACTTATCAGGATGAGAAATGAGAGACCTGTTAGGTGCAAATGGAGCAGGACAGGCTATGAGCACCTGGGACATTGTGATGGTAAGCTGCTTTAATTTGGCATCAAACTCACCTCTGCATTGCTGTTGTTCTCCCAATAGTCGCCCTTGGGCAGACATACCATTAATCCAAAAGTCATGCAAAAATCATGAACAGTTAACAAGCAAGCTTCGGGCAATCACCAAACAGTGTAAACAAAGACAAGAACCAGGAAAAACAAAAAAACATAATTGTGCGTGTGTGTGTGTGTGTGTGTGTGTGTGTGTGTGTGTGTGTGTGTGTGTGTGTGTGTGTGTGTGTGTGTGCGTGTGTGTGCGTGTGTGTGTGTGTGTGTGTGAGAGAGAGAGAGAGAGAGAGAGAGAGAGAGACTGCAAGTTTGGGGTGAGGTGAAGTGAGCTGTATCAGTTTTCTCTGACCAGTTCCTAGTGGTCAATGGGCCAAATCCAAGAAACTAGATTGAATTTATTGGTGCTGGGGCAAGGGTAGCAAATACATAAATATTAAGAGGGAATAGTGTTATTTTCGCTAGATGGATCTTAGCCTTATCTTGAAGGGTAACCAGATGGAATGCACTGATGTTGTAAAAATATGCTTATATCGTCCCATTCTAAATGGACATCAGTGCTATCACGGGGTAACACAAAGATCTAACAATAAATAGTTTATTATATATCGTGCCTTTTACAAATTAAAGATCAATTTACATAATGTGTCTCTAAATTAAGCATGTGACAAATACAAACATGGTACCCGACAAGGTATAACATGCAGCTAGAGACTGAGATGTTAGAAATCAGACATGAGGACAGTGGTAATCTCACATTAAAAATTTTTCTTAGATACAAAATTTTTAGATTTTTTAATTAATATGAACCTTTAGTGAGCTGACAAAGAAAAAAAAATGTAATATTTTAACTGACCAATTTAACTGTATTTTCGAAGTAAAAACAAATGTTAATTTTGATCCAAATATGAATTATGTTGTTTCAGCTAAATAACACTCACACCAAATAATAAAGTCATAAACATAGTTTCTATTGCAGTTTTAAAAATAGCCCACATTTTTTTGAAATAGGGTCAGAAGAAAATACAGTGGAGCCTTGGAATCCGAATGCTCTAGAGCAGTGGTTCTTAACCTTGTTGGAGGTACTGAACCCCACCAGTTTCATATGCTTATTCACCGAACCTTTCTTTTTTAAATTTTTTTGTTTTGTTTTTTTCAAATTCAAGACATAGGTATATGTTTTTACTGGGGCACCAAAATGAACCGTGCATAAACATCACTCTGTTCAAAAAACAAAACCAATACAATATTTGAACTCCCCAATCAAAATTATTTACACTTTTATGTGAGGTGCACATCTGTGTGTGCGCGTGTCTGTATGTGTGTGTTTATGTTTTATTTACATCTTTATTTTTGGATGTTTAATTGTTATTATAAGCATTTATATTGAATATATATTTATTGATACTATACATATTGTACGTATACATCAGTCAGTGGGGGGGGTTGATCCTACTTCACAAATCATGCAGATAGGACGCTGACTAGCATCACGTTCCATTATATATGTGAATCCGTGTTGTACATCTTCATCCGACCACTTTCTTTTTTGCTCAACATAGTATGGATTAGATCACAGAAGAAAGAGATCACACGATGTACCATCACGACAGTCGCAAGTCGACTAATGAGCATCCCAAATTTCCTGCAGCACAGATTGGCCAAGCAATGTCGCATGATCACCTGCAGCCAGTGATGGCCAAGCGAGGTGTGTCGTCATGAATATGAGTTGGGTGTGTGTCGACCTCCGTCGAACCCCTGAGATTGACTCTCCGAATGTGTAGGGTTCGATTGAACCCAGGTTAAGAAACACTGATCTAGAGTTCGAACAGATTGGAATCCAAACAAAAAAATTTGTGATTTTTTTTTTCCCAGAAACTGAACAAAAACCGGAAGTCGGACTCGAGAAATGCGCGAGAAAAAAACGAGACCAAGAAGGAGGAAAAGTGTGTGACTTCCTGAAGTCCAGAAGTTGTTGATATTATGTATGTTCTGGGGAAGTCCGGAAATTGTTGATGCTATGTATCACCCTAATAAAGCTATCCTGGGGAAGTACAGAAGTTGCTGATACATTCTATGTACCTATCACCATCATAAAGCTAAAGCTAGTGCTAAAGCTAAGCTAAAGTGCTAAAGCTAAGCTAAAGCGCTAACAGCGCTGTGTACACCTTTAATGATGAGGTCATGAGCCACTTCTGTAAGGTTTTGAAAATAAGCCAGAAACCAGAAACAAGCCACTTTAGAAATGTTTTTCAAGCAAAGAAAGGAACAGCCTAAAGAAGAGTCATCCATGCAAAGTGGTAGCAAGAGAAAAAAACACCCTTGGCTGATTTACCTGAAGCTGTTCTGGAATGGAATCCATTTCCTCTCTCCCTCTCTGTTATGGAAGGGAATCCTCCTATTCTCTTCCTCTCCAACATTTACCTATGCCAATTGCTCACCAAGGTTAAAATTCTTATCTTTATTGTACTTATGCTTTAACTGCACTGTGGTTTTTTAGTGTGTTATGGTATCTCACAAAAGAGTTGCATGTTGAAATGCATGTTGGAGAGGGGTGTGGCTGCCACATACAGGGTGGAGGGTTAAACAAACACACCTGATTCCATTTAATCATGGGCTATAAAGAATAGCAGCGCTCCTCCCAGTGCTAGAAGACTGTCCCTTTTCCTCGTGACCTCTCTGGCTCTTAGCTCTGTGCTCCACCAGTTCTCATTTTAGTTTGATTTCCATGTTTCTAGTGCTCTAGTGCCCACTGTACAGGGATCCCTTGCTACTTTGCGCTTCAATTAATGTGGCTGCAGTGCATCATTGTTTTTTTTTTTTAATATTCATAGAATTTAAAAATAAGTAAATTAAGGAAGAATAGGGGGAAAAGTTAAGGAAAATGCCACAAAACACAGCTAATTATGCAAAAAAAACAAAACAAAAAAAACAACCAAAACGTCAGGGGGGTCGATCCTACTTTGCGGAATTCGACGGTCACAGGGGGATCTCAGTCCCAATTAAATGCGGAAAGTGAAGGATCCCTGCATAGGTCTTGGTTAGTTACTAGAAAGAGACTAGTCTTCGTCTTCTTTCAGCTTTTTTCCTTTTTTTCTCAGGGGTTGCCACAGCGAATCATCTGTTTCGCATGTTTGATTGGACATAGGTTTTTACATCAGCTGCCTTTACTGACACAACCATTTAGCAAGGGACAGAAACAAGTTGACGGCTTTGCAGCTACTCATTACGATAGTCAGCAATGATACTTTTACATGAACCTCTCACCATAGATTATAGCATAGTATTTTTGCGAGAATTGTGATACGCAATTGATATCTTTCATTTGTCAATTCATTTTCTGAAAAGATTAATTATAGTTAGGATTGCAGGGATGCTGGTGCCCATCTCAACCATATCTGGGCAAGGGTGGAGTACACCCTAGACAGTCCATCAGGCCATTACAGGGCAGAAACACGCTGACGGCTATGTAGCTACTCTTGACAACAGTCAGCAATGGTTCTTTTACAGCCTCACACCGTAGACAGTGAGAGGCATGGCCAGCCTTTGATAACCCAGTTAGCTGCACTGGGGGACAGCACTGACAACCACTGAGAGTGGGGCTTGAACCCCCAACCTTAGGATCACTGATCCAGCACCTTTCCACGAGGTCATCATTGCCCCTTTATCTTCCATT
>CM045736.1:39388895-39413895 GCA_024760905.1 Plotosus lineatus | reverse complement strand
TTCAAGTCCCAGCCCGGGCTTTTCTGTGTGGAGTTTGCATGCTATCCTCTTGCTTGTGTTTGGGTTTCCTCTCACCATCCAAAAACATGCACAGCAGGCTAATTGGCTGTTTCTCATCACCCCGAGGTGTGAGAATGAGGGTGATTGGTTGTGAGTGTTGGTCCTGCAATGAATTGGAGAGCTGTCCAGGATGTACCCCGCCCTCGCCCAGAGTCGGCTGAGATGGGTGCCAGCCTCCCCGCGATTCTAATTAGGATTAAGGGGCTTAGAAAATGAATCCTCTAATTATATCTAATACAGCCAGCTTTCCACAATTCATAATTAGTCCTTTTTAAGACATATTTATTCTGAGCCACTTACACAATACTCATATTCAGCTCACGAGGGCCCAAACCAATTTCTCTTGTTTTCAGTGTCTCTGCCAGCAACAGCCATCAAACCCATTAATCCATCTACCGAAGATGACTATGACTGATTTGGCCACCATACAATCAATTTGTATCTCTCTTACACCCCCACTCACTCCCTTTCTTTTGCGGATGAATCAAATATCATGAAAAAGTGTCAGTGGCAACAGTTTCACAACAGTAAGGTAATAGAGTAATAAGGCAATCAGTACTTGACCTTGGAAGACAGCTAATTCGTTTGTTCATCTATCTTAATTATTTCCCTTTTCAAACCAGTAGAAAAGAGAAAATGTGTGTCATTCATTCTTATGAGGCAAGCCCCATACCTTTACAGTGTGGTTTTTGCTTTCTACTGTTTTATGGGCTTACGTAGGAGGAGTAGACTGAACGTGCACTGAAAAGGAGAAGCAGATACTGGTGCTCAAAGTACATACAGACGCTCCCCAACTTACATTTTTGTTCGGTTTCGGACGGCCGACTGTAAGTTGAAAAAAAACGTAAGTTGTTACTGTATGTTCCAGTGACGTATGATGCTCATACTGTACTATACATCCATAAATACCATTACCGTATCTCATAAAACACCCCTAAATCAATTATTATAAACACAACATTGTAAAATAATATCAATATATCAAATAATAATCAACATTCATTTCAAATAAATTAAATTCAAGCAAAATAATTTCAAATAGATATTAGGTATAATAGGTTATTCTCCCGGCAATACAAATTCACTTCTGGGATGAAGAGATAATAAAACCAATCTTCGAAGATGGCCAACGTCACCCATGCCTTGCGATTCCACATCCAGATCACTGGCAGAAAGCTCTTGCTAACGTTTTTGAGAGCTCGAGGATTAGCTGCCCGGTACACCAACAGAGGTTTTAGCATGTGGCTACCATCCGCATCCCCCCCTTAGCATTAGCGTTAGCCTATTCTTAACCGCTTTGAAGCCAGGAATCGTCTTCCCCTCACGGTCGATGCACGGTTTTTCTGCCATTTTTTCCAGAAAACGGCAGTCTCGTCAGCATTGAAGATTTGCTTTGGTGAATAACCTTCATTCTCAATTATTTCCCGTAACAATTCCGAGAAACTATTGGCAGCTTCCTTATCTGCAGATGCAGCTTCGCCACTTCTGGCAACATGATCCAAATTTGTCCTCTTCTTGAATTGGTTAAACCAGCTGTGGCTGACATTTAAAGTTTCGTCGGCAGCACTTTCTCCTGCCTTGGCCTTAAGGTCTTCAAAAATAGATCATGCCTTTTCTTGAATGCGCATCGGGATCAAAGGCATATGCCGCTGACGCCTATTTTCTAGCCATATGATTAGCGGTTTCTCCATTTCTTCAATCAGCTTTCCAGGTTTCTTACTTATCACCGTTGACTGCATCACCACTGAACCTTAAACATGCTCTGTGATGCGATCTTTCTGCTTATAAATTGTTCCGATGGTCGACGGAGCCATTTGGAAGAAACGCGCAACATCCACGTGTTTCTCACCATCATCAATTCTCTTGATATAACCATGTTTGTTTCCAATGAGATGGCTTGCCGCTTTTTCGGATTTCCACTATCACTAGTGGGCTTACGTTTGTGACCAACCATACTTGCTAAGGGTTGTAAAAGTCAGCAAAATGGTGTAAACACTAAGATAACAGAGACAACGCTTAAAACAAGGGAAACACGCGGAGAAAAGGGAATAAGCAGGACACATTCAGTCTGTCGTTTGTAAACAATGAA
Organism: Plotosus lineatus; assembly: GCA_024760905.1. NCBI lineage: Eukaryota > Metazoa > Chordata > Actinopteri > Siluriformes > Plotosidae > Plotosus > Plotosus lineatus. Next base: position 39,411,746 of record CM045736.1, on the reverse strand, counting down.
TGCAGTGTCATGCGTAAGTAGTGTATTACGTCAGCATACTACGTAGGTACGTCTCGTACTATGTACAGAGAGCACGCTAAAGTCAACTTGTATTTTTTTTTTTCGAAAAAAAAAAATAAATAAATAAATAAAAAATGTAAAATGAATGAACTTAAGTCGGGGAGCATCTGTATTTGTGGTATGGCTAAGCATAATGATAGGTATAACCAGTTAGCTTAAAGCTACATTAGAAAGGTTTTCTCCAGTTCAATCTTTTCATTAAAAATATTGAGTCTGTTACTAAATAATGCCAATATTGTAATATAATCTAACAACACCTCAACAAGCCAGTTGAGACTTGAAAGCAATACCATTGTGGCTCATCAGGCTTCTGTCGCTGGAGGAACATGAGGCCCAGAATCCTGCTTGAATAGTGAGGAGCAGAAGGTAGGGTCGGCCATGTCTGGGAAAAGCAGCAGAGGAACATTTGTCAACAGAGAGTGACAAAAAAAGAAGGGGGGGGTTGTGCTCCATGCTATTCAGAGACAATTTGTAAGCACGGCTGTTGAAGTCAGGCCAAAGACTGGCGAACAGCTGGAGCCCCACCATGATTGATAAACGTGGGCCCCAAGAACTTCATTTCGGTGTGAATGAAGACAAAAGCTCGACAATGTTCAGCGAGTGTGTAATGTTAGCGTCATTAAGTGGCAACTCTGGACATGCCCTGGTCCTCTGATGGGTGAGTGGGGAATGTCACAAGGGAGGTCAAGACCCATGCTAATTACCATTTTTCGACAAAATGCTCTTGGTAGCTTCGCAATTATTGATTTACCTCTGAGGAAAGATCATTATAGAGTAGATAGTGTGGAAGACTGAATTTTTCAGTTCTTTAAAATTCAGTAGAGTTTTATTCAGGTTGTGACCCTAGACATGCCACACACAGACTAAAGGTGCAATATTGGCTTCTGTCTCATTTAGAAGGAAGACTTAGAGTTCACACTGGTGTCATGAGGAGACCAGAGCCTATCTCTGCTGACACTGGGTAAAGGTGGGGTACAAGCCGAATAGCTAGACCATTGCAGGGCCAAACCACACGCAACCATTTGCATTTACATTCACATCTATGGGCAATTCGGAACAGGCAGCCTCATGTGTATGTATTTATAAGACAAAGGAGTAACTGGACAAAACCCATGCAAGCATTGGGAAAAAATACAAATTCTACACAAAAATGCTCATGTCTGGGACTCGAACCTAGGACTTTCTTGCTGTGAGGTGGACCACTATGCCACCATGCCCCCAACCTTGAACCCATTACTCAAGGAATACCTTTGGACCTTTCCTAACCCTAATCAAGATAGCAAGCAATTATTGTAGACAAACAAACAAATTAATTAAGTACTAATTGAAAATACTGTACACTCATTGGTTTTATGAATAACTTATTGAAATCAAGATACATGAAATCAGTGACATCTACAACTAAAGTGAGTGACAGAGAGACATTCATATTAGCCCACTGAACCAACTTGAGAAAAAGTTGGACTAAAACTGAGAGGGGGGTTTATTAGCACCTAATACTAATCTAACTCTTGGAACTGTCTCGGTGCTTTGTGGTATGGATTCAACAAGTTGTCGGACCAATTATTTTGAGGTTTTGATCCATGGTATTCTCTTGTTGTACCACAGCCTACATATGCTCTATTGAAGATCTAGTGAATGGGGAAGCAACTGAAATACACTGAATGCATTTTCATGTTCATGGATCCATTTTGAGATGATTCCTCTTTTGTAAAATTGCTCATTATCATGTTGAAAGCAGCCACTATAAGATGAGTAAATTGTAGGTATAAAGGGCTGCACATGATGACTGATTGTTATTAAGGGCCCCTGAGTGTGCCAAGATAACATTCTCTACGCTATTACACCATCAGCACCAGATTGAACTATTGACACAATGCAGGTGGTGTTTAGAGAATATACCTGTTGATGGCAACTTCTGATTCTGTCATCTCCATGTTGCAGCAGAAATTGAGTATAACCAGATCTGGTATTATTTCCACAATCTTCAACTGTCCGATTTCAATGAGACTATCCTCACCGTAGCCTCAGATTCTTGTTATTAGCCAACAGGACTGGTACTCAAGGCAGTTTTTTTTTTTCTGCTGTTGTAGACCTTCTGCTGCAAGGTTCGAAATGTCATGTTATCTGTTTGCCAGTTTTGTAAAAAGTAGTTATTTGAGTTACTGTAGTTTCCCGTCAGCTCAGGCCTGTCAAGCCATTTTCCTTTGACTTCTTACCAGCAAAGCTTTTCTACCTGCAGATCTGATTTTGGTTGATTTACCATTCCGTGTAACTCCATGAAATTAAATTTCCCCATTCTGATATATTATATGAACAGCACCTGGAAAAGCAGCACTTTCAAGCTCTGTGCTATTGCCACATGATTGGATAATACCCCCATTTCACTGGAGCACAGCATGCAATGATCGTGGTGGAAAGGCACGGAACGCAGTCTACGGAAGAGCTTTGGCATTTTTACACAGAAAATGGGTGAAAACCCGACGGAAAAGTGGAAATTCTTATACCCCCATTTCACTGGACTACAGCATGCAAGGATCGTCTAGCGGAATGGTGCAGAACGCAGTCTACAGAAGAGCTTCAGCGTTTTTTCACGGAACATGGGTGAAAATCCTACGAAAAAGTGGAAATTCTTACACTCTTGGAACGTTCACAGCATGTGCGGAACAGGTACGCCAAAGTGGCCCCACGGAACACTCACAGAATTTTTTCCGTGAACATGCTTTTAAACGTGTTCACGGAAATATTTTGGCCTGCCGGAATCATACGGAAGTGAAGGAAGACTGAAGGAATAACTATGGAATCACACGGAATGACACGGAGGATGAAAATTGCGGAACGTTTGTGGATGACAGCATTTTTGCTTCTGTAAGTCTGCCGTGCGCCAGTGAAATGGGGGTATTAAATGCATGAATGAATAGGTATACTTGTCTTTCATAAGTTAAGCCTGGTTAGGCTATAATGTATCCTATTTTAAAACCCATCGAAGGAAGTGGACAGTTATTATGAACATTCTGAATAGACAGGTGTCCAAAAAAATCTGTGCATGATTTTCATCTTTTTCAATGTTCAAATGCTGAAGAGCAGAACATCAATTGAGGTGTCACCTGGTTTATTGACAAAGAGACAAGTCTTGTTGGCCCATTGCCTTTGTGTCAAAGCCATTTGCCTATTTTGTGACCCATGGAGGAACAGGTCACTGAACCATTTTCTCATTGTTGATATTATTGACAATATATAGTAGGAAAGGGATACTTGCTGTATTCATTATTTTAATTTAAATTCTCACAATTCATCGAAACATTTGAAAATATTAAACTATATACTACACTATACTATACAAAATAAGGTCAAGGTCACTCATGTACAATCCCACCCTATTTGTGCAGCCTATGGATTTTGGGGGAGCCTATACACCAAATTTGATTATCGTATGTAGTTTCTTTGAAACGTTACCACACAAACAAGTCATATGGACAGCTAGACAGAACCCATTTCTATAGCTATTCTATAGCTATTTTTACATGCTATAACCGCTTCTACTTACCGGTGGGGCAAGAGCGAAAAAGATTAAATGCCCGATCATCTGAGTCAAAATCTCCGCAACCAAAAAGTGTAGCCCTGTCTAGCAAAACAATGCACTGGATTGTTCTTGTGTCTGTTTCTCAAAACCTTCTTTATCTCAGTCTCATTTAAAGCTTAGGTTTGAGAACAGTAGCTAAGCTAAGAGACAGTTGTATTTACCAAGCCCACAAAAACATAGCATTCTGTCTTAAAGGAGCGCCATCCGGATACATCTTGCCATGACCTATTAAAGTACTCTGTAAATCAAGGACCCATGGGGTGAATGGAAAAGTTTTCAGTCCCTAAATAAAATTTATAGCAGTGTCTAGAGTCTGTAAAAATTGAGGATTGTTCCATTTTAATTCTGCAATTCAATTTCAGACATCCTTACCGCGACAAAGTGAATCCCTGGGCCATCCATCCAGCAATACTTGGATGAATTTCAGCTGCCATGGTTCACAATGAATGAGTGAATATTGATGAACATGAACGATCTACAGGGCAATCTCTTTCCCCTCCATGGCAGAGCAGGGGAGAAGAAGCCGCCAGTGCAGTCCCAAGGGAGGAGCGCACCTCTCTCAATATTCAGAATATTCGGGATGAAGTTCAAAGAGAGATATCAATCTCACTTTGAAGTGCTGGGTCTTCATTTGTTTGTGAGAGATGTGAGGTGTTCACCAGATGACTGTGCCAATTCTTCAAAAGCCACTTACAGTAGCTACACACCCCACAGCATCTGCCTTTGTTGCCTGGGATCATAGATTCTTCCCAATCCAAGTAGAAAGGCCTTGATTGAACCTGTGCTCCTATGTTATGTGTCAGTTTGTCAACAAACCATGTTCTGGCTTTTCACAACGAGTGTTTTAGTCAATTTATACCTCTGAAGGAAAATAAAGAAATTCACCAAAAATTTGCACCTTTTGTTCATCATAATAGCAATTGTGTCCTTTATTGTTGATGTTAACAAACTGACAAATAATAATAATAATAATAATAATAATAATAATAATAATAATGATAATTTTAAACATTTATTTATATTGCCTCACTATTTATACAAAGTTAATATTCATATGATTTTATTCTAAAATATTATTATATTTTTTCAGGCTGCTTTTAGATGCTTTCACACACTGCAAGTATTATTTTCATTTCCAAACCACTTTATCTTTTATTGGGGCCACGGGAAGGCTGGAGCCAGTCCCAGCTAATGTTATACACGCTGAACAACTCACCAGACTATTGCAGGGCCAACAGGCCAACAGAGGCACACAACCATTCACACTCACATTCCTCCCAGGAGCAATTAATAATATCCCTTTCGACTCAAATGCATGTTTCTGGACTGTGTGAGGAAACCTGAGTATCCAGAAGAAACCCAGGTAAGCATGTGAAGAACATCCAAACACCACAATAACATGCCCTCGCTAAGCCTGGGACTCAAACCAGAGATCTAATAACTGTGTGTGTGTGGGGGGGTATTCTTTTATTCTATTGGCATATATTTTTTAGTTTTTCCTCAAAGCATATACTTACATTTTTTAAATTATTTAGAAATGTAGCATGAAAGTTTTAAGTGTGCAATTAGTAAAACAAAAATGTTCATTTATTTATTTTCTAAGCCGGTTAATACTAATTAGGGTCAAGGGGAGGCTGGCACCCATCTCAGCCAACTCTGGGTGAAGGCAGAGGTATACCCTGAATAGCTCACCAGGCCATCACAGAGTCAACACACAAATAAGCATTCACACTGACATGTAGGCCTCATGGGGATTTGGAACAGCCAATTAGCCTGCTGTGCATGTTTTTGTACTGAGGGAGGAAACTGGAGTACCCGGAGGAAATGCACGGAAGCACAGGGGAGAACATTGAAGACTCATTGAAGGACATTGAGACGCCACACAAAAATACATCAAGCCCCAGGAATCGAACCCAGGTTCAGTTCAGTTCATTTTCTGTAACCGCTTAATCCTAATTAGGGTCACGGGGAGACTGGTGCCCATCCCAGCTGACTCTGGGTGAGGGCAGAGCACACCTCGCATTTTTCTATAGCTCGCCAGGCCATCGCAGGGTGGAAACACGCTGACGGCTTTGCAGCTACTCGTGTCAAAAGTCAGAAATGGTTCTTTTACATGAACCTCTCACCATAGACAGTGAGCGATATGGCCAGCCTTTGATAACCCAGTAAGCTACACTGGGAGGGGGATCAGTGATGCAGTGCCCTATACCACTAGGCCACCACTGCCCTCGAACCCGGGTATATTAGTTTAATCACCGTATGTAGTTTTAAATTGTTATTTGCTGAATTTCCACATATTTCGGATATTTTCACATCCTAAAATATTGTTTTATTCTGTTTTCAGGGTATGACAACTAATATCAGGTAAAAGCGCTCCAACGGATTACCAAACACAATGACCCTTAATGACAGTATGGCCAAACAATCACATATCCTATAGAACACATTTAACCCCCACTCTTTCTGCTTTGCTTTATCCTGCACTGAACCACTAGCCTTCACAGATACATTCACACATTTGTCAGTTAACTTATTTTCTGACACTTTCCTCCTCAGTGGGCTCTCTTAGAGTGACATTACATGCACATGTGTGTAAGGACCCTGGCTGCAGTTTTAGCAGGGCAATGGGCCGTGCTGGCCTCTGTGTGAGTTTGTTTATATGGGGAGTTCTCACAGCCATTCGGTTGAGCCTGGTTTACCAACACTATTGATTGCAGGTGATGTGTTGGATAAAGTCCATCTGACCTCTAAGAAGACTTAAATACATCATTGTCCGGGAGAAGAACCTCAGGAGATCTGTTGACCACTCTCTCTCTCTCTCTCTCTTTTTCTCTCTCTCTCTCTCACTCGCTCTGTCTCCCACATACAAACAGATAGTGACATGCAAGAAATGTTGGAAAACAGAGTCTTTGCATGTATATATTATTTTATTTGTTAAAAAAGAAAAAAAAAACAAGAACAAGAAGAACAAGAATAAGAAGAAACAGGGTGGAGAGGGGATTCTGCTGAACATAACAGTGTCAAATACATTCATTCATTATTGTTCGGCTCTTCTCTTTGCATTCTCTTGAATACTAATTAGATTTCTTAATATGCAATCATGTTACCATTCAGGCTAATTTGTGCACCATGCATCTTTGTTTTCAAACACACCTTTGAGCAATTGATGGAAATCCAATGAGACATACACTTACCTGCCATGAAACTACCTCAACTGCTGTTGACATGTTTCAGGGGCTGGGGGAAGAACATTTCAAATTAATTTACATCAGACCCCTTGTAAGTATTCACTTCTGTAAACAAACATTTTAATGTGCTGTAATTAATTAAATCTGCCAAGCCACTCTCCTGTTTTCATTGATCATTCATGACTTTACATTCTTAGACTATGGCAGCTATTCCCTCTAATAAACTTCATGTGAGGCAGTTTTCCGTAATGCCAGATTGTCATGGTGCCTTCTGATTATGATTTAAAATAACAAGACTGATGTTAAGTGCCTCGGCAAATACAGTGTTCTCGAAAACTAACATTTAAAACCCTAGAAGAAAAAACTCAACTTGGAAGAAAATCCGAGCACTGGCATTCAAAACAATGGACTACAGCGTTCCAGTAACACAAAAATATACTTATTTTATGACATTGGAAGATGAAGCATGTTGGATTTGGCTGGGATGAGAATCCTCCACTACTTTTGGCTCATTCAGCACGAGCCCTAAGCAGGCATGGCTGCCCCTCATCATGAAGAATAATGTTTGGCCTGGCAGACCATTAGGGATGCTAATTTTTGCTGGCTTTGTGATGTCACTTCTGATATCCATGCAATCTGGTGGTGCTTGCCCACTTCGGACGTGTTGCCTGGTTTGCCAGGCTCCATCCCGAGTCTCAGCCACATCTCCAGCAGTCCAGCACAGTCCTGTTTTCCCTGCTAATGAGCAGCGATGTTGGGATCTCCACATGGACCACATTGCACGGATAACCATGCAGCAGCATCACCTGACGTTCCGCGTGTGAGTGAGCGCAGCATGCGGCGTGACAGATGTTCGGCAGTGAGCGAGCTATCAGAGGGAGATCAGAGGCACAGATACCAACAACCCCCTGTGTAATTCACCTTTGGCTCTCAGTCATCTATTCAAAGCAGTTTAGGAGAGGACTACTCTATCGAATGCCCTGTTTATACGGCAGGTTTACGTGCACAAGACATCAAAGTGCATTTAGACAAACTATTTGTGCTCTTAATTTTCAAAAGTAATTACAATAGAGTACATTTTGTGTGATGTTACTACTCTCGACGAAAGAAAAAGACGGATGTTAGAATATGAAGGGATTGACCCATAGTTTCACAATCAAATATGAGTGTGCTGCCCTACAGAATATAAATATGTAGGTTTTCTTTTATTTTTAGTAAAGAAACAGCCATAATATAAACTTACTGTCCTTTCAATGGTGTTCCAAAAATGTATTTCTCCTCAGGAGGAAAAAAAAACTTTTCAATAAACAAGAAAATGATTCTGTGCAATGCAAGTCCAATCAGCACCGAGGAGAGCGCTGTTTACGTAATATACTAGTATTTTTCCAAACCATTTTCCAGATTTATTGTGCGGCCTGTGTGGCCACGTGACCATAGAAGTGTTAACAAAATATAGCTCATAGCTTTACAACATTTGCAAAAGTACTGTATGGAGCGCCACTATTAACTTGCAAAATATTAAGTACACTTTTTAAACTACAGTGATACCTCTGCTCACGAACATAATTGGTTCCCAGAAAGTGTGTGTGAGGCGAAAAGTTCGTCTTCCGAACATTTATTTCCCATAAGAAACCATTAAAATGAGAATTATCCGTTCCCAGGTCCCCATAAAACATAATTTTCTACTAAATAAGCCTTAAAACTACACAAAAATATACCTTATTTTATGTATAATAAATGTGCTATTGTATTGTAATTAAAGAAATAAACTGTACTGTATAATAAAGTCGTTTTATTTACCTTTGTGATGGTAGTTGACGGCTTGAAGGAATGGAGTGGGAGGAGGAGGGAGGGAGGGACTTACTGTTTGGAAGGAGAGTTTGGAAACGCCTACTGTTTGGAAACACCCTTAGCCACACACGCACCCTTAATAGCTTCCTTGTTCTTAAGGATGGGTAGCAATGGTAGACTTAGCGTACTGGTACTGGGACGCTGAGTCACACAAACGCACACCTCATTCGTGTTTTTCAATGATCTCCGCCTGTGGTGGGGTCTTTTTCGGTCCCATAATAGCAAAAGTACACTCAATATGGTCCAAAATGTCTATCAAACACAAACCACGTCCGCACTCAAAGAAAGGGGGTGACGAACTGTGACGCCGTGAGCGTGCGTCAGCTTCTCGTGGCCGCCACCGTGGCGCTGTTCGACCGCGTGGTTTGATTCGTCCGCTGAAAACTAGTTCGTCAGCAGAGACTATATGCTCACAAATTTAATGTTCTTGAGGCGAAAAGTTCGTGATCTTAAGCGTTCGTCAGCGGAGGTTTTACTGTATAGTGAACTTAAAAGTTATATTTAGTTTATTTTCTGTAATCGCATAAACCGCTAATTAGGGTCGCCAGGAGGCTGGTGCCGATCCCAGCCAACTCCGGGCGAGGGTAAAGTACACCCTGGACAGCTCGCCAGGCCATCGCAGGGCGGAAACACGCCGACGGCTTTGCAGCTACTCTTGTCGAAAGTCAGCAGCGGTTCTTTTACCTGAACCTCTCACCATAAACAGTGAGAGACATGGCCGGCCTTTGATGATGAGAGATTTCCTTTCGGCTTTTTCCCTTTTTCAGAGGTCGCAACAGCGAATGATTCGCACGTTTGATTTGGCATTTTACGTCAGATGCCTTTCCTGACACAACCCTTTTTAGCAAGGGACAGAAACACGCTGATGGCTTTGCAGCTACTCTTTACGAAAGTCAGTCAGTTCTTTTACATGCCTCACACCACAGACAGTGAGAGACATGGCCCGCCTTTGATAACCCAGTTAGCCGCACTGGGGGACAGTGACAACCTTGTGGGGACTCGAACTACCAACCTTAGGATCAGCAATCCAGCTTCCTATACCACTAGACCACCACTGCCCCTGACATGACCGGCCTTTGATAACCAGTGACGATCAGTTAGCTGCACTGCAGGGAGGCGGGGGGGGGGGGGTGACAACCTTGTGGAGAGTGGGATTCAAACCCCCAACCTTTGGATCAGCGATCCAGCACCCTATACCACTAGACCACCACTGCCCTGAATATTTACATGAACATTTTTATATTTTGTTAATTTGGGATGGCCTGGCGAGCTGTCCAGGTTGTACGCTGACTTTGTACAAAATTGGCCTCACCGTGACCATATTCAGAGGTAAGCCTTTCAGAAAATGAATGAATGTTACTATACTTGTTAGTTATTTCTATTTTATTATAAGAAAGCATGGCTCTTCTTTAGAGCATAGCCATCCACTTTAGTACTCTCAGTGATTCCTTACAAAGAGCCGTTCTCCAAAGTAAAACTTAAAGAATTAAGTCGGCTTATTGAGTAACAGTGCACAGTGACGACTGATTATTATATGTAACATAACACACACACACACACACCAGTGTAATGTTGGCAGAGAGCAATGGTATTCAGGTGAGCTCTCTATAGAGTCCACGCAAATCCGAGAAAAAAGTCAAAAAGTCAATTACACAAACAGCTCAAGCGTGTGCCATTCAAAACAGCTGATGTTTTATTGAAGAGCTCCTTTAATTCAGCCCTGTTAGAGCTTTCATGAAATCCAGTGCCGAGCACCTTCACTAGAGCTCTGGTGTCAGATGACCAGCTAGTGCCCAAAAAAATAATTCTCAGGTGGTCTTCCATGGTCCAGTGGCCTGCCCATTACACCCCCCACACACCACCACCACCACCCCCACACCCCCCCCACACACCCCACACACACACACACACACACACACACACACACCCACACTCCTATATCTATTCACAGAGCGCATCAAAGAAAGCCCTAAGCATATCCAAATAGAATAACCCTGGGTCACCCTCCAACATATACAGCAGCAGCAGACCATAACAATATTTTAAAAATGGTTTTATTATAAAGGATATTTATCAATGTACAAAGTGGTGGCTCTCACTGTTTATTAGGAAGCGCAAACTCATTAAGACTCAGCATGACTAACAAAACAGCAATTAATTACAATTACAATGAAGGATCAGGTGAAAGAGCTCTGCTCATTTGACCAGTGTAGGAGCAAGAGGAAAGCATACCCTGAAACTTTCCATGAAATACTTTGGTTCAACTTTTTGAGAGTAATGACTTGATTGTTGTGAGCAAAACATACTAAACTTTGTCATTTAAAAAAAAAAAAAAAAAAATTTTTTTTTTTTTTTTTTTAATGCGAGGATTTACAATCAAAGAAGACACTGAGCAGTTAAATTGCCATGTTGTTGCTACTGAATGATTTGAGAAAAGGAGCATCTACATCTGCATATAGAACTAATGGAGGCATTGCCTTGACTATGTAATGGAGACAGCTTATTTTTTCCCATGTGATTATCCTAACAGTGCTTTCTTTTATACAAATGTAAATGTGCTGCTCAGAAGCTCCCCCTCCCTCTCTCTTTCTCTCTCTCTCTCTCTCTCTCTTTTTTCTCTCCTTCTCTTCCATCTGCCAGACAATAGTTTTTAATCTTTAATCCATGAGCAACCATTGAACACCAGCGAATTGCAAATTACAGATGTTTTACTGTCTAAGCTATTTTTTTCACTCCTGTTTTGCTTTCCAGCTTCCCACTGTCACTCAGTGTCTCGCACATATCCTGTGCCATCATGGCACCATATGACACTGTCATCATTTGGTAATTAAACCCGTACTGGCTTTAAATATGAAAAGCTGGCAAGGGGAGATGAGTTGATGGGGCTTGCTGGTGTGGGGACCAGATTTTTACAAAGCAGTCCAGATTTCCACGGGGAGAATTTTGTATTTTTGTTGCATTATTTATTCTGTCTTTCTAATGTAGTGTGTTCACTATTTTTTCAGCTTATCTCTAATCATTTTAGCAATTTTCTCATTGGTTCTGAAAAATTCATATTGTAATGTGTTTTTTTTGTTTTTTTTTTCAAACATCTTTGCAATCAGATTTATGTTTTTTTTTTGTCAATTATACCAGATCAAGATAACATCTCTGCATCTCTGTATGTATAGAAAATGAATCAAGTGACACCCACAAATAAAACCTCACAGCCTCTGTAAAAATGGTCTGGGGGAAGAAAAAAAAAAAAGCACTGACATTTCTGTTCATCCTTTTCAAAAATGAAGGGTAGATAAATGATGAAAAGCATATTCACAGGTTATTGGGACCTGCTGTGCACTTCTTTGGGGAAGAAGGGAGGGTGAAACTTATTTAACATTAAATGCTGCAGGAATTGGGACAAGTTTAAAGTCTCTGTAAAGAGAAATAGCGCTCAGGGTGTCTGAGGGGGTTGGATTGTACAGCAGCATTGCTCCATTAATCCACCCAGCCTTTGCTTTGGGAGACAGTGTGTAGTGTAAGCGCTGACCAGCGTAATGGACTATGCAATAAAACTTCAACACACACCATAATCAGCCTCTCCCTGAGTTTTCAATCTAGCCTCACACTGACTTCAGTCACAACGCCCAGGCCAAATGGACTTAACAAGAGAAATCTCACATCCATTACGGATACTCCAACTGCCTTTATTGCCAATCAAACAGCCCTGTTCAGATCACTCCTCAGGCTTCTCCCGTATGTCAGTCTCCACTGCCAGTGCTAAGCAGTGTGTGTGTGTGTGTGTGTGTGTGTGTGTGTGTGTGTGTGTGTGTGTGTGTGTGTGTGTGTGTGTGTGTGTGTGTGTGTGTGTGTAAGGGAGGTTCATTCTGCCCTATTATGGCTTCTATAGATCAAACTCTATGTTTCTATGATTATTACACCACTGAACATGACCAGCAGTGTTCACAAAGGTCTGATCAGGGAAACACACCAAGTGGTAGATTTCAGAGACAGGGGAAGTCATGCACATTTTGCATGGTGAATGATAAATAATATCACCACTCAAATCTATCAGATTGGTTCATTATTATTTTGTAAAAAAAAATAAAAAATAAATAACAATAATAATAATAATAATAATAATAATAATAATAAAATATTCACTGTAAAAAGATGCAAGGAACCAATATTTACAAAATACTGTACAGAGTCTTTAAGAGGGTAAAGGTTGAAAATATACACCATGTCCTTTGCATTTGTCTGAAATTGGTGTGTGTTATGACATGAGGTGCCTGGACAAGGTCCTTGCTCTCCATATTGTGGACATGTAAGTGGAAGCTGTTTCCTGTCTGCTTTAGACAGAAGCAGCTGGGTTGAGATTGCCTCAGGGGCTAATCCACAAATGCATACATGCATCCACTTAAATTGACACTCATTACATAGAAAGTGAAATATCTTTGTCTAAAATACATATTGCAAATAATAAGCACTGAAAAAGTAAATAAAATAATTTATTATTGACTTAATATTATTGTTTTATATATATATATATATTACTGTTATCTCTATATGATCTTAAATTGAGGCTTGCAGTCGTTAATAATCTATATGAATATAAATATTATTAGAATTTAATTTTATTCTGCATAATACATGTTCTAAACTGCAGGTAAGTTATTTTTAGTAAAGTTTCTTTTTTTCTGAAACTTGTAAGAAAGAAAGAAAGAAATTTAATCGAACAGGTTGATCAGCAGCTTTTCACCTGCCAAAATAATGGTTAAAGTGACGTGTCATTTCCGGTTCGTTTTGTTGAGCGCACCGTTGGCCAAAGCTGCCGACAGAAGAATGAAGCAGAAGATCTGTCGGGTTTCTCCCTGAAGTTCCAGCTGAGTGAGAAGCTCACGCGTCGCCCAGGCTCTGCCACGACAGCCTCCAGCAGTCTGCACGAAAGTGTCAGACATAAAAGCGTGTTTTTTTCGGCGATATGTTTGAGATGTTTGAGACGCGCAGCTGATCCGAAAGCTCAGCAGAGTTGAACAGCGCGCGCTAATACAGATAAAGGCGCTGCTAACTGGACCATCAACGCACGCGCAACTTATCCAAACGCGATCGAACCAGATCCAAGAGAACCGCCGAGCGTTGCTGAAGCCATCAAATCCCGCAGTAAATTCTTATAGCTTGTATATCTCCGAGTTCTCAAACATTCTGTCAGAGTTGGGAACAGATTCAAACCCCGACTCTGTAAAAAGCACAAAAACTGGAGTTACTGGTGAAGCCGAACCGTTCCGGACCGCTTTCATTAGGCCTGAACACCACATTAATTCCTAATGACACGTCGCCCTGGCTTTATGATTCCAAGAATGTGGACCAGAGTCAAAGACGAGGCTTACATCAGATAAAATAAATGACAGAGAAATCATTATTCTACCGGACGGTCGAGCTCGGGCACGAAAACTAATTTGTAGATGCCTGGAGAATTTTTCAAAATGTGATACATATCAGCTTGAAGTTATTTCTGAGAGTTAGTTTACAACACGAGCCGAAATGAGGGTAGAGATTGTAGAAAGAAAGAAAGAAGGAAAAGAGAGAGAGAGAGAGAGAGAGAGAGAGAGAGAGAGAGAGAGAGAGAGAGAGAGAGAAATATGATAATAACAACAACAATAATAATAATAATAATAATAATAATATTAATAGTGCAGGCTAGTATAAATAAATCCTAATGGGTTCTAATGGGAGAGAGAGAGAGAGAGAGAGAGAGAGAGAAAGAAAGAAAGAAAGAAAGATGATAATAATGATAATAATAATAATAATAATAATAATAATAATAATAATAATAATAATAATAATAATAATACCAGTGCAGGCTAGTATTAATAAATTCTAATGGGTTCTAATGGGAGAGAGAGAGAGAGAGACAGAGAGAGAGAGGGAGCGAGAGAAAGAGAGAAAGAAAGAAAGAAAGAAAGAAAGAAAGAAAGAAAGAAAGAAAGAAAGATGATAATAATAATAATAATAATACCAGTGCAGGCAAGTATAAATAAACCCTAATGGGTTCTAATGGGAGAGAGAGAGAGAGAGAGAGAGAGAGAGAGAGAGAGAGATGATAATAACAATAATAATAATAATAATAATAATAATACCAGTGCAGGCTAGTATTAATAAATTCTAATGGGTTCTAATGGGAGAGAGAGAGAGAAAGAAAGAGAGAGAGAGAGAGAGACAGAGAGAGGGAGCGAAAGAAAGAAAGAAAGAAAGAAAGAAAGAAAGAAAGAAAGAAAGATGATAATAATAATAATAATAATACCAGTGCAGGCTAGTATTAATAAATTCTAATGGGTTCTAATGGGAGAGAGAGAGAGAGAGAGAGAGAGAGAGAGAGAGAGAGAGAGAGAGAAAGAAAGAAAGAAAGTAAGAAAGAAAGTAAGAAAGATGATAATAACAATAATAATAATAATAATAATAATAATAATAATAATAATAATAATAATAATAATAATAACAGTGCAATCTAGTATAAATGAACCCTAATAGGTTCTAATGGGAGAGAGAGAGAGAGAGAGAGAGAGAGAGAGAGAGAGAGCGAGAGCGAGAGAGAGAGAGAGAGATATGAATGAATGAATGAACGAATGAATGAATGCAGATGTGGGTATGGGTATGCAGGTGTGCATTATTAAGTCACACCATGCAACTTTAACTCGAATCCCAGTCTTTCTCAACAGCACATTTGTGAATCCTGATCCACTTTGGCATTTTTAACTCACATTCGAAGTGAATTATGCATTTCTCCTGAGTGGTGAGTTGCAGCGCCCCTTCTGGCCAAGGAGAAGTTCATTTTCCTATCATTCACTAATGCACTCATATCAGCCTCTGCAAAGCAAGCACAAAAAGTTATTTCCTGTTGATTTTGAAGTTACATTTTATTGTAAAAATGATTGGTACATGTGAACACAGTTTCTTTCAACAAGCCGCTATTGAAATGCTATTCGGCAGGTAATGCAATCACAAAGTTAAGAGCAAACAATAAACTTAAAAACTCATCAAGAGGGTGTAGATTACAGATGATTCGTCGTGTCTATGGTTTAATTCAACGTGTCAACTAAATATTCATAATAATAATAATAATAATAATAATAATAATAATAATAATAAAAACAACAACAACAACAACAGCAGCAATGTAGTCTAGTATAAATAAACCCTTATGGGTTCTGTAGCAAAAGCTCTTGAGTGAAGAACCCATCTATGGAGCTCAGAATCATCAACAATCCCAGTTCAACCTTTTTCTTTCAGTTCAACCTTTATTCTTTTTTTAAGTAGAATAATTATTTTCCTTCTGTCAGTGGACAGTAGATCATCAATGTAGCTTAATCTTTGTGATTGATATATATTACGGTATTATTTAATATAGGCTTCAATAATATTTAATATCTCATCATCCCAGCCAAACAAGTAAGAAAAGAAATCTGAAATAGAAAACCTGAGAATTCTTTCTTTCTTTCTTTCTTTCTTTCTTTCTTTTTTCCCCCCCAAACCCAAACCAAGGTGTTTAAACATGTTTACAGATGGGTAAAGTTTATAAGTGAACCATCTGGAAATGATTTACAGAGCTATTATATGAGGTGGGTGAGTTAAGTGGACCCTCCTACTGAGTACAGGTTCTCCTCGAGGTTCAGCCAATGAGAGACCCGGCTCTGTTAACTTCCACAGCTCTCCTCGAACTTTCTCACTCCAACTTATTAAAAGTGATCACACATCATAATACATCAACATACAGCACTACGCAATCTCTCATGCAGAAAAGAACCCTGAAAACAAACAAACAAACAAACGCAGGTGTACATGTGTGAGAATTAATCATGAATATTCATGGTGATTAGTCCTACCTTTCAGTTTCCCACAAGAGCACAAGGCTTGCGAGCTGCTCATAGCACATCCTCTCAGTGCACGCGTTTACTTCCCGTTTTCTTCTTTCTTTTTATATCATATCTGAAACGCTTTCTTTGCTTTGATTGCTATTTCTCTCCTTTATCAGTCCCCAGTGCACTGAAGCAGAGGTCGCTGTCCTTTTCGTTGTTGTCGCCTGAAACCGTTTAGTTTTGCATGATCGCTCAGATGGTGTTTCAGGGAGCGAGGAGACGCAGCCCGTTCAGCCGGGGCCAGAGCGCACAGGGCCGGACACAGCCAGTGGGCTGCACCTCCACAACGGACCATTAGACAGAGGAAAGGCATGGCTCAGAGACCTGCTCGATCAGGTAAGTGCTGCGTTCCTCTCCTGCATGTTCTCTCCTGAGTGCTGCGCTTATTTGTGCTCAACAAACCTCGTTCATCTGCCAACCACAAATACTTTGACGATAACTCTGTGCACAGAACCGAATCCACCTCGGTTAGATCGGCGGCGAACTGCTCTGTTCATGCGGCCCACTTGAAGTTTCTTTTTAATTTATCTTGCAATGAGACACTGTAAACCTTGAAGGATTGAAGGATTGAATTTTTCTGCAAATTCGAGCAGCAACAGGACACGTGACCTCACTCATACTGACACAATATTCATAATTATACACAAATCTTGTTGTTCTTGTTCTTTTTGTTGTTATTATTGTTGTTATTATTATTATTATTATTATTATTATTATTATTATTATTATTATTATTATTATTACTGTTATTATTATTGTT
This sequence comes from Plotosus lineatus, assembly GCA_024760905.1. Classification (NCBI taxonomy): domain Eukaryota; kingdom Metazoa; phylum Chordata; class Actinopteri; order Siluriformes; family Plotosidae; genus Plotosus; species Plotosus lineatus. The sequence continues at coordinate 39,394,412 of CM045736.1, read as the reverse complement.
ATTATATTATTATTATTATGTATTATTATTATTATTTGTCGAATTTTGCTCATAATATTAGTGCCATTCAATATGGTAATTAATAATGTGTTATATCAGTCAGTTAATTGAAAACATAGATCACATGCTAATTTACCTTTCCATTTTGGGTGTAAATGGGAAGATCAATGAAAAACACTTGTAATGATCTAATTAATTATGGCAAAATTAAAAGCAAGTACAAAATCAATCTCTGATGGAGCCGAGAATAGAATTAAATTGATGGTCCATCTGTTCAGCCTATAGACAACATGAATAGGCAATCTAAGGAGGCAGCTGATATGATGGCGCAGGGGAGGCCGTCCTGCTGTTTGTCAGAAAACAGCAAAACATTTGGATACCACACACAGCTGAAGACCTCGCAGGCACTGGAAGAAATTTTTCATTTTATTTCATTTCATTTCATTACATTTTATAGATAGATAGATAGATAGATAGATAGATAGATAGATAGATAGATAGATAGATAGATAGATAGATGTGTGTGTGTGTGTGTGTGTGTGTGTGTGTGTGTGTGTGTGTGCGTGTGTGTGCGCGCGCGCGTGTGTGTGTGTGTGTGTGTGTGTGTGTGTGTGTGTGTGTGAGACAACTTTACATTACGGTAGTATGAGTAGCAGTGGTGGTAGAAGTAGTAATATAAATAAAATCTATTTGAAACATACTGTACACTTCTGGTGGTTTGTCTGTACTGGCACTGCCTGCTACTCAATATTATTACACATATCTAACTGTATTCGTGATTTCAAACCGATTAAAAGAAATCAGAGTTAATGAGTCATATGTGGTTTATGTATCACTTGCAACGGGATCTAACGTGCACCGGTCTGTTGAAGTAACTATCGATTGGTGGCACCGCCATATGGTGATGGTGAATGGGGACAGAACCCAGACACTTCCAGAATTTAAAGAAACGGAACCTTTCCTCCTCACTGCTGGTTCATTACTGTTCACACAACTCACTGATACCAACAAACTTATACAGCATACTAAAGGCAGAGTGACAGCAAGGTGCACATCAGACTCCCCCAACACACACACACACACACACACACACACACACACACACACACGTACACACACAAACACACACACACGTACACACACACACACACACACACGAGCACACACTCACGTATACACACACACACACACACACACACACACACACACACACACACTCACACACACACACAAGCACACATATACACACACCTCCCCAAATCGATCTCTCTCTCTCTCTCTCTCTCTCTCGCTCGCTCGCTCTCTCCATCCCTGTCTCTGACAACAACAATAATAATAATAATAATAATAATAATAATAATAATAATAACAACAACAACAACAACACTTGCCAAATTAGGTTATAATCTATTAGTCTATAAACTCGCTGATTAAAGTGTATATTATATCCAGACTAAATGCAGGTGTAAATTGAGGTTGGTTGTTTTTTTGTATTATTGTGTCTGATAGAGAAGATCTGAGCTCATTAGGAACACTACCGATCACACTGAGATAGGTCGGCGTGAAGGAAAAGGGAAAACATGCATAATGAAAGGACAGTAGTTCCATATTTGTGGCTGTGAAAGTGTCAGTATGTTCACCAGGCCCTGCTCCAGTCTGATCAGTTACAATTAGGGTTTTTTTCCCCATTTAACACGGGAAGTAAGTAATACACTGAAGTTGGGTGGAGGCGAAAAGCAGGGCTCTTGCGGGGAAATAAAAGCAGCTTTAGGGGAAATGTGTAGTGGAGTGTGAAATTACAGCCCATGGTGTTACATATTGTACCAGAAGCTTCCTCCAAAAACACTAACAAAAAGAAGCATCGCCCGCAAATTTCGCCGCAAGGCGCAACACAACATGGCCTCCTGTTCCTTTAGCCCAATCCATCCCGGCCGGGCAGGACGCGCACGGAGGGGAAACTCGAGCCTTTCCCAGCCCTCACACACACCTCAGTCATTTCTTACTTATCATTAAGCGGCCACGCCACTGCACACACAACTGACAAATATGTTGACTTTATATTATTTTCAGTCATAATATAATATCCTGTATAACTGTATTCCTCACGTGGCTCCATTTTTAACGTGACTGTCACGTTACTCAGACAACGGAATTACTGCCACTCCTTCTATTCCACACCCCACCACCACCACCACCATCATCATCATCATCATCATCATCATCATCAACAACAACAACAACAATAATAATAATAATAATAGATTAGAGTAGATTAGATTCAACCTGTCATTACACGTGTAATAAATATGTATAATGTAATAAATAATAAGAATACTAATAACAACAACAATATTAACAATTATTACTATTATTATTATTATTATTATTATTATTATAAGGGAGATGAAAACAACTAGAAAAAATTGCTGAAGCATAACTTACAGTACAGTCGTGATGATATTAAATTGTTTAACATCATTCATTTATTTTTATTAGCAATAAGAAAATATTTTTCGATTAATGAAATTTTTTATATAGTTGGATATAAATAGCTCTCAAAGCTTAATAACTTCGCAACATGCTTTATTGTTGTACTGCTGTGAGTAAATGTGCTCAGGAAGAGTGAGTGAAGTCATGTGACAAAACATTGAACTGACAGTTAAATCCGTTGCTTCCATTTATTCATTTATTAATAATAATAATAATAACAATAATAACAATAATAATAATAATAATAATAATACACACGCACGCACGCAGACTCTCTCTCTCTCTCACACACACACACACACACACACACACACACACACAATAAAATACTGTACAGAAAAAGGTAAAAGGTAAAATAACTGATATTTACTGTAAATGGACTTGAAAGGACTGTATTTTAATATCAGTAACGACCATGTATGGATAGCAATATTAATGAAATGTTTAACGGCGCTCATCAAAAAAAAAAAAAAAAAAAAGTTCTATAAATTGAAACAGCTGATTAATAGCTGGCACAGTGCAGAAAGTCCCAGGAAGTTTCAAACTCGAGCCCGCCACAATCAGGCTTATCATGTGGGGTTTGTGTCTTTTCCCCTCAAAACAAGCGACCTACCTTAAAAAAAAAGCCATACCACACAGCGCCATCTACAGAGCTGTCTCCAAAATAACACCCCAAACGGGGCAGTACAGTCGAACCAACACAGTCAACCAATAGATTTAAAAACAAAAAGATAATAAAGTATATATATATATATATATATATATATATATATATATATAAATCATATATATATAAAAAACATAAAGCATAAAGTGTGTGCTTGTCTATGATATACATGAATGAATTGAAAAATGAAAATCTACTCCATGACCTGAGGCCAATAAATAAATAAATAATAAATATAAAAAAAAACATTTTGAATCAGCTTTGTCCAGTAAAGAAATGAAATAACTTGACGACAACAACAATGAAGCATGGTAAATACCACAGTGATGTAAATCAGTCTTGTGTAGCAACATTTAATTATTCGAATATTCGAACACTAACGAATCTTCCACAATTTTCCAATTTTCCATTTACATGGGAATCATCAGCGACGCCAACGGTTTTTTTTTTTTTTTTTTTTTTTGCGCGAAAACTCAGCAATTGGAGCGCTGCTCTTATCATTTCCTCTTCCTTATCTTATAATTTCCTCGATTTCCCAACCTGAAGTCACTCATTTTCCTGTTTGCATCCCTCCCTTTCCCGAAGTGTCAGACGGAAAGACCTCCTCATTTGAGCTTCGGCTTTTTTGCGTTGGCGAATCACAAAGTGTTGGAATCTATTGCCTTTGTCTGACAAGTCATCCATCTCTATGCGAGGGGGGGGATCTTGGGGGGGAGGGATGAGGGAGGAGGGAGGAGGAGGAGGAGGAGGAGGAAGGTGGGGGGGGCGGTGGACTGCAGCTTTTAGAAACACACACACACCGGGAAGAGGACTTTCATTCTCAGCCCAAAGCTTCGAGCAGGCGCATCCCATTCTCAGTGAGCGGGGACCGGAGGACACGCGCGCGCAGTCTCCATGTTTTTGCGTGTCATCCCTGCACACAGCCCGCGTGACGCGTAACCCCAGAAACGCGTCGCTCATACACCGAAGGGGATTTTTTTTTTTACACTGCATGTTCAAGATCGGACACTTGGAAGTGACGAAAAAGCAAAATCGCCAGCGCCTGTTTTGAACATCATAATAATAGTAATAATAATAGTAATAATAATAATAATAATAATAACAACAACAATAACAACAATAATTTAAAAAAAAACCGCTGCCTCTAAGATATGTGGCCAGCAAGCATCCACTGACCGACCAGCTTTGCTCAAACTGGTGCACAAAGATTTTTTTTTTTTCGCTGTTTAAGACAAGTGATGGACATGATCTGCAATCCAAACTGGTTTTTGCCCTGAAGGAGCTGACGCGAGAATAACTTGAAGAAAAAGCAGCAGCAGAATCAGCAGCAGCAGCAGAAGAAGAAGAAGAAGAAGAAGAAGAAGTTCTCCAGCGAGCCACCGCGGCTCCGAAGCGCCACCGGACAGCAGCAGTTTTCTACCCCGCATTGAAAGCTGCATAATCGAATCGAGACGGCGACCTCAGTCGATTATCTCTCCTTCCTTTGCTATCCCATGGATATTCACTGCAAAGCTGATCCATTCACGGCGATGCACCGTAAGTAGCCTACACGGATTGCTTTTGCTGCATTTTTCAAATGTCTTTACTTCTTTAAAAAAGGAAAGAAAGAAAGAAAGAAAGAAAGAAAGAAAGAAAGAAAGCCACCTGCTATAGACAGTGTAGTGCAAGAACTTGCCCAGACCTGCGAGCATGTTACATGCGACTGTCATCATATTATTATTCATCCAGTGATCTGAAAATCAACTTCATCAATTTAACTATATATATATATATATATATATAAAGAATTGTATTAAATATGTCTTTGATCGATCCTCACAGACACAAACCTTAACAGATCTGAATCTCAGAATAATCTCAGAGATGATTTTCCATATTGGCGCTTCTGTTATCACATATTGAGCAGCGCTGGAGCAAGTTGGACAAAAAGTCGATGGAATTGCACACAGTAAAATAGCTTGTACTAATTACAGCCAGCAACAATTTACTCTTTCACTTCTTTAGTATTTAACTGGCTTCATAAATGATAAAGAAAATAGGCCCACGGTATGAGAGCAGATTAAACCTGATGCTAAAGACTAAAAGAAAAAGGGGGGAAATTATATTACATAACGTGCAGCTGTGACATCATTTTATATATATATATATATATATATATATATATATATATATAATATTAAATTCCAGGAAATATATTTAGATATATATTCTGTTTGTATTATTAAAGCAATTCGTTTTATTCTACTTGAAAAAAATGAATGTAAAAAGCTGGAAAAAATGTAAAAAACACGTAACCATAACAAAAACAGGTTTAATTAGGGTCTCACAATAATAAAATACTAATATTTAATATTTAAATT
>CM045736.1:39283895-39383895 GCA_024760905.1 Plotosus lineatus | reverse complement strand
CTTTTGTTCTTTTTTCGTAAAATGCTAGTTAATTTTGTCATTCCTGACAAAACGACAGACCACTGATGTCAAGATATCAGAAAAAAAAAAGTAAGCCATATAAATGGGGAGTATTTTCTCACCAAATAAACATAAAATGCTGCATTGCATACAACTATATTTGGTTTAAATGGAATTTCCTGTGAAATTAAATCTTATATATAATATCTGATTGCCAATCAATGTAAATATTTAGGGTTATAATATGAATAATGTGTTGATGAAAACTATAAATGTGCATGCAGGCTGGGCTGGGCAGCTTCTTCTCTCAAAAGTGTGTGGCCCAGATTAAAGGCATCAAATGTTGCAAAAGGCTTTTGTGAGGCAATGAGACAATATTGCTTTCCTGTCACATATAATTTATAGCCTACTATTTGCATCTATTCCCCACTACTATTAATCCACAACCTCACTTTTTATATCAAAGTTGCAATCAATAAGGCCTCATCCGCACTGCAATCCTGGATATTTGTGAATAATGTGAGAAAGTCTGATTTGGCAAGTCGGTAGTCTCAGGCTACAAGCAATTTTGATTTCTTCAAAAGACTGGTTAAGACATGGAGGAAGGATGACAGACAGAGGAATGTAGAGAGCGAGAGAAAGAGAGAGAGAGAGAGAGAGAGAGAGAGAGAGAGAGAGAGAGAGAGAGAGAGAGTGGGAGACAGATAGAGACAGCGAGACATTATTGAAGTTGAGGCCAGGTCAAGGCAGTGAAGCCCATCATTGAGGTGAATTGATGTGATTTCATGCTTTGTTTGCAAGATCATTCAGACCAAAGTGCAATGAAGACCTTCCCCCATATCACACCTTTGAGCTCGCAGGACTTTATCATATTTCTAAAACTGGGATCCTGTTTGATTGAATTGAGTCTCTCTAGGGTAGCTCTTACTCATCCTTAAATATTGACTTCACAACTGGCCCTAATGGCATGAGATTGGTTGTTTGTGTCAGAATCAGCTGTCCTCATGGCAAGAGCCCGGGACAAAGCACATGATTTACCTGAACATTAACAATTTTTGTATAAAAATGAGTTTTGGGTGCAGTGTAACTGGTACATTTGGTAGAATATTAAGCAGATTGCATTGACTTTTATAGGATAATACGGACCAAAGTACAGCAGCCCTTTCATCCATCTCCAGATGGAACAGGAACTACCCTTACCACAGCGGGACACACTATAGGTAAGATAGACACTTGGGTTTTTAAAACACTGTATTCTGGGAACCATTTTTGTTGTTGTTGTTGTTGTTGTTTTTAAAAATAAAAAAAACTCTTATGTTGAAAAATAGTCTCACAGTGTTAACCTCCATCCATCCTGTGCTTTATCCAGTGCCTAGCACTACGTCCCCACCTGTATCAAGTGCATCGAATGACCCGGTGGGCTCCTACTCCATCAACGGCATCCTTGGCATCCCTCGCTCCAACGGCGAAAAAAGGAAACGTGATGATGGTAAGAGATTGGATTAATATTATTTTGCTTCTACTATAACTGAAACGTTTTTGGGTTTTTTTTTCTTTTCTTCTGGGTTTTCTATAACTGGCCTGTATTGGCAAATAAAATATATGTCAAGAAAAGAAGGTGGTTCTTTAGTAGTAGTTTAAAAATCAGGCAGTAAAAGATTGCAGATTGGACTACCATTGAGTTATTTGTGAATCTGAAAACCTTTTGCAATGTGAATGATGTGGTCTGTCAGTGTCACCTACAAAGTACGTACTGTACGCATATAACATGAGGACTATGTTTTCAGAAACAATGAGATACGACACTATGGTGTGCTGAAGAAACTCATCACATTTTAATCAAATGACTTCAAAGCACACACTGTAATTAAATATTGATTTACGTATATATTTTTGCCAATAGCGTTGGAATGTTTAAGAATAGTCATGTAAAATGTTTCACTGAGGCATCTTGTCAGGAAGTCAACGTTTCCAATGCTAATAGTGCTCAACTGTAGTCAAACTACAGTCAACAAAACTTCAACAAATAAGAAACATGACCTGCGCTAACATTTTGTCTCCTTTCAAAGTGAGAGGGCACACACGGCCTCAGGGCTAATGGATCATCGGCTCGAAAAAAAAAAAAAAAAAAAAAAAAAAAAAAAAGCTTTTGAAGGCTACTGAATAAAGATCAGTGTGGTTCTGCGCCAAACAAACACACAGACGCAGGGGTGGTTTAAGGGAAGGCGGGGGTGAAGTGGTTGGAAATGATCTCTTAAAACATTTATCAAAGCAGGCCTACTTGCTTCTTTTATGTTTCCATCTCTTTAGTTCTCTGGAGTGGCAACCACTTGGATGGGAAGAAAATAGGATATTGTAAGTTCTGTTGGCCCACCTTTTCTTTCCTTGCTCAATCATGGGCCACTCGACTCTGATCAAGTGGCCATGTGAGGCTGTGTGTATGTGTGTCTGGAGTCCTTGCTGAAGATAGAGCACAGTTATGCCTAATGATATCTTTATGGAGAGCACTTTAGATCATATATACTGTAAATCTGAGAAAATGTGTCTATAACAAATCACATTTGCTGAACAGTTTGTTGAAGCTATAGTGAGGGTTGGTTTTGTTTTGTTTTTTTGTTTTTTTTCTCTTCTGCTGCATGGTTGGATTAAGAATGACTAGATTCTGACATGAATGTTGAAATGCAAGTGGTGTCAGTCTGATTACATTTCATTTAATATTAGTCTCAAATGAAAGGGAGGGAGGCTTCGGGTCATTTTTATCCAATATCATTTGTCAATTTATAGGTTTTTAAGTATTTAATATTGCTATAATCCCTTTGTATCAGGGAATAACTACAACAATACAGGAAGCATGGTAAAGAAGAACAGTGGAATTGATGTTATGTACAGTATATTTTGGATTAGTGGATTTTAGACGACTTCGGGTTACTGCGTTTAGATACATTTCACTGAACACATGTTATGGGGGGGATGTAATAAAGACCTCTTAGGCTGTATTATTTTTCTATTCTGTGCCAATTGTCCAAAAAGCTGTGAGTTATTTAAACTTAGCCCTTATTTCACACAGGGACATCAGGGAGACTGCTCGACAGTCTGCGCTTGGTTTCAATTTCATAGCAGCACAGCAGCCTTGGGCTACCTGAGCCATATTTGGCTGGGTGCCGCAAGTCTCGCCTTCATTAGATGATGACATAACTGAAAATATGTTAATCTGATTTTGGAGGGCTGGGGTGGGAAGCACTTTTTTTTTTTTTTTTTTTTTTTTTATGAAGACCAAATGCAGTAAGAACAAAAAGTGGCTGATGCTGCAGAAAAAGTTGGCGCTCGGGGTTTTCTTTTAATAGTGCTGAAATTATGGTCATTTTACTGAGCATCAGGCCATTGCACTTGTTTTCAAGATACAGAAGCCAGTTTGCACTGCCCTTAAAAAAAAAAAAAAAAAAAAAAAAAAAAAAAGGCCCCCATTTTAAGGGGACTGTGGAGATAATGTAGTGTGACATGCGTTATGTACACCAGGTCTTCATAAGGGGAATTTCAGTGACATAGGTGTCACAAGAGTCATTAATCTGTCATTTTCATGTGTTATTGTAAATTCGAAGTAGCATGTTAGACTCGCTAGCTCTGGGTGATGTTAACCATGGTGCAGAAGGGAAAAGAGAGAGAGAGAGGGGGGGGGGGGGGTATCTCTCTAGATTAGTTCTTTGGTGGCAATAGCTCCTCGCACGTTGAACATAGTGACATTTAAGAGAATTTGCAATTCTGCAGAGAAAAGCTATTAATTCACAAATTAACATTCCGGTTTCTCTATCACGAATGCACAAGCTATTGAAAAGACAAAAGGAATAGCCTAAAGGGGAAGAGGGAAAGAGCTGCAGCCCTATCTTTGTAAAGATTGGTTTATATGTCTGCAAGCAGTGATACCAATTACACCAGCACACTGAGAATGCGCCTCAACCATATTGCTGCCTATGCAGGCCCCTCGATCCTTTGCTAAATTTATTTGTGTATCTCATTATGGAAAATAGAATGCCTGTCGTGCCAAACGCATTAATGGCAAAAGGGGGGGAATTAAGTCTGTTCAGGCTTTTTCACTCATTCATTAATACCTCTATACCAGATATGACAAATGAGTGCACTGATTTAATTACCAGCGTGTGGTATGCTCAGGAATGTCCTGGTATTATTTGTTCCACTCACCCAAAGCAGTACTTAGTTGATTATGACCTTGTTGTAGCTGATATGCGGGTTGGTATGACCCAAGCTGCCCTTCTGTCTTTTTTCCCCCAATATAAATCCAGACTATCAAACATAACGTAGTTAGGGAGTTTAATTGCTTGGTGCTGCTTGTAATAAATTACCGACCTAGAAAAAAAAAAAAAAAAAAAGATGTTGGGGGAGTGGACAAGCAAGATGGCCTATGAAACAGAAATTAAAGTCGGGTGATTTAAAAGGCATAGAAGTTTATTTATATGACAAGATAAAGAGATTACATTCTCACAGCCCATGCCATCATTGTCAAAGCATGCGAAAGCATCAGCACTTCGTTTTGTAGCTCATTTCTTCATTTCTTCATTTCTTCATTTATTCATTTGACAAGGACTGCTTTGAGGGTAAACAGCCCCAGCACACCTTAAATCCCCATGTTAAACAGTTTGGCTTGAAATAATGTGCTAGTCTATACTTCTTTTCCATGGATTGAAAAATTCTATTGTGTCAATATGGATTCGACTCTTTTTAAAAAAAAAAAAAAAAAAAAAAAAAAAAGAAGAAAGAATCAACATGAAATACATCCAAACCAAGAAATGGATTGGCCTCTGTCCAGAACGAAAAAGAACATCCCACCGATCTCATCCCAATGATGGCCTCGGTAAGAAAAAGAAAGCCCAGATTTGAGCGAGGCTGCAGAGCGTAACCGTGAGAGAAGAAGGTGTCAGGGCTCCTTATCAAAGGACACAAAAGGTCTATGCCCTGCTCTGCTGATACATCTGCATTCAAGCAGACCCGCTCTGTCGTCTGCTGCCGGCCTGCTCACAAAATGACACCTCACAAATCTACAGCATGGAAACATCTAAGGACAGGCTGGTTCGCTCGAAGAGGAATCATGTCAGAGAAAAGTCAATTATGGGCACTGATGCTGAGAATTAATGGTGCGCTGCATTACTCAGGCTTTAAAAGGAGCAAGAGTGAGGGAAAGAGAGCAAGAGGGAGACTGAGAGCGAGGTTAAGAGAGAGGAAGGTGCGTTTATTAATTGTGTTCCAGAACGTTGCATCACATGAATTCGATGTGCTAAATGATGGCCTGGGTGTGAGTACAGTAGAAGATGTGTGATATGGGTGACAGAAGCAACCCACTCTGACAATAACAGGGAGGAGGAGGAGGAGGAGGGGGGGAGAGAGAGAGAGAGAGAGAGAGAGAGAGAGAGAGAGAGAACGGGATCTCATTCCTCAGCCCAATGCCAGCCTGCTCAGCACAGCTAAATTGAATTAATAAAGCTTTTAAACATGCCGCAACATAACAGGAAATTAACTGCCCTGCATGTGCTGCTGCTGCCACCACCACCACCAGAACCACCAGAACCACCACCACCACCAGCACCACCAGCACCACCACCACCACCACCACCAGAACCACCAGCACCACCAGCACCACCACCAGCAGCACCAGCAGCAGCAGCAGCAGCAGCATCACTCACTCTCTTTCTCTCTCTCTCTCCCCCTCTCTTGTCTCTTATGATACAGTTATTTGCCGGGCAGCCTTTCCGCTCCATGGCTTTCATAAATAGGAGATGTTTTTTTTTTCCCCCTTCAAACTAAGTATAGCTGACATAGGAGGTGTGTTTGCCCCTCTGCTCAATTCCCTCTACTTCTCTTTCTCCTTCTACTGTGACGATGTGGGTTTAGGTTTGTTCCCTCCAACAACATCTTACATGGAGAATATGTTTAATAACGTATCCAGTCAGCAGGAATAGGAATGATCTGAACTTGCAACCATTTTATTGTTTTTATTGTAGCAATCACGTGACAGATCAACCGCGAGACCTTAGGTGGATAAAGAAAGTGAGAAAGTAGGAAAGCTTTAAAAAAGTCTCTCCATCACTGTCTGTATGGCGTGATGTTTTCTGAAGTAGAGCAGGAGACGAAAGCAGGAGACACAATATCCATGTGTCCTCCAGGATCTCACACCTGCCTTGGCTGCCCCATTTAACCATAATATTTTGGCCTGCTGTAATTCTGGTGGATTTACAAAATATTTTCATGCGTTTTAACTTTTCTTTTTTTATTCAATTAATACAAAATAACTACAGCTTATGAAGTAAGCTTGCTCGTATCTACGACTTAAAATTACTAAAATGTCTCGTCTTCCTTTCGGCTTTTTCCCTTTTTACTCGGGAGTCGCCACAGCGAATCATCTGATTCGCACGTTTGATTTGGCAGAGGTTTTTACGTCGGATGCCCTTCCTGTCACAACCCTTTTTAGCAAGGGACAGAAACACGCTGAAGGCTTTGCAGCTACTCTTTACGAAAGTCAGCAATGGTTCTTTTACATGCCTCTCACCATAGACAGTGACAGACATGGCCCGCCTTTGATAACCCAGTTAGCCGCACTGGGGGGGGGGACAGTGACAACCTTGTGGAGAGTGGGACTTGAACCCCCAACCTTTGGATCAGCGATCCAGCGCCCTATACCACTAGACCACCACTGCCCCCGGATTTATACTAAAATAATGATTACAAATAATGGGAAATGAAATGTCGTTGTTTAATTGTTAGAATATAAGAGACATTTGAAGATGGTTTGCAATCGTTTTTTTTTTTTTTCTAGCATTCGGAAAAGATCTACTGTAGTCTAATTTTATCTGAATTAGGCCCTGTGGAGGAGGAAGCCCAGGAGACTAGTGTTTTATGGACTCCGGTGATCTGATCTGACAGAGCCGCAGTCCCACAGCACCAGAGTGCTAATGTAAGACGATGTCAAAACAAAAATGTGTCCAAATGTGATCAATGTGGGACAACCGCAAGGTAATCAGCAAGCCAGTGACACAGAGAAACAATCCACTGACTTCTTCACTACTGGGTGCAGTGCTTTAGAGGTCAAATTTTAAACCTATTATTTCACATTTTATTAGCTTTATGTTAAGGTAGAAGAACACTGAATCAATAACATGGAAAAACACAAACAGCTGATGTAACCTTGGTGTAGCTCAGATCTCCTCTAAATATTGTAATGTAGCATAGGGCAGCCCAGCCCCCCACAGCTCGAGCACCAATGGTGTCCCCTGTGTCCACCAACAGCATTGCATGTTTTGGGCTTTTGAGTATGGGAAGCATGCTTTACCACAGTGAATGACACACGCTTGCTTATTGATCGCAGTTTGCACTTAGGCCAGCTGATAGAAAGTAATTAATGACTCTATTTTCTTCTGTACCAAGGAGAACAATTGAGTTTTATACAGCATCAACACAGTCATATGAAAAAGCCCCCAAGGGATCGGTCCATAAGAAATGCTTGACCTCAAATATGGAATGATTCAAATAATACCAGGAAAAAAAGCAATATGAACACCATACATGTCACAAAAGGGATTAATAGAAGGGAGAAATATATTGCCTCATTCTAGTTGCTACTTCACGTAAGGAATATCTCACACACACACACACACACACACACACACACACACACACACACACACACACACACACACACACAAACAAGAGAGAGAGAGAGAGAGAGAGAGAGAGAGAGAGAGAGAGAGAGAGAGAGAGAGAGACAGCTCTCCATCACGGCTCTCTATGGATCCATTTCTCTCTAAAAGTCAGGTTCATCCTATGGCTTCAGCCATTGAAAAAAGGTCAAGCTGCCGGGTAGAATGGCAATAACACCTCTGAAATGGTACTATCAGTGGAACATGATTGATCAATTGAATTCCATAGCACAGAAAAGTGTGGGATTAAGTAGAGTATTATACGCACAATGAGTTGAGGCATGATGTTCATTTCAAGTTCATTTCGCCTCCCTCTTGCCACCAGATCAGGCAATCAATAGAGGCCTTGCATATCATATATCACCACATTCACGCCGGGGAGAGAACATAATCTGCTGCAAATTTAGAATGACAGATTTGTAAGAGATCTAAAGTCAAAGACTGGGAGCTTGGATGTCTACTGGGGGTGGCAGGCAGGTTAGCTGGAGATTTTCAGCGGTGGGAAAGCCAATAAGGTGCTTTTAGTAAGGTGATAAGGTCAGAAGCCAAAGGGAAACTGCTCATTTGTTTATAGAGTGTATATCTGAAGGAACTGCATACGCCAGGAGTCAAGCATTATAATTGTATTCCGGCTGTAGCTGGCCTCTCATTTTTTTTTTCCAGGGAAAAGCAATCTAAAAGGTAAAGCAGCATTACATTCTAAAAGAAATTGTGCCTTTAAATAATGGCACTCCATTTCCGCCCGTCTCTGAGTGAGAAGAGTCCCCCGGTAACCGCTTATTGCTACAGCTCATACTAAAACACTTGGTCTTTCCAACATGTTTTCACTGAAGGTAATCCATCAATTACTGTAGACCTAACACGTGATGAGGATGAGGATGATGATGATGATGATGATGATGATGATGATGATGCCACTGACGCTGGATGAGGAAGGGGAGGTGAAGGTGGAAGAGAACAACCCTCTCTCTCCTTCCCGTTTCTCCTTCAATCTTAGAATCCCTCCACCCCTTCACCCCTCCACCCCTCCCCCCTCCACCCTCCCCCCCACTCCCCTCATGCTGCCTTTCCACAGCTATTAGGATCTGTTTGAGGCCAGTGCTGACTGAATTTGAACTGATATACACCAATCATTCATCCCTGCTCTCACTGCTGGTGCTGAGAGATGCACTATCCTTAGCTGTGAGAAGGGGGAAGGGACTGGAGGCCTGCTTCGAGGAGAAATAGGGCCATAATGACTCCTACTAGCATGTGGCCCTCTCTCTTTCTTCTCTCATAGATGGTTCAGATGGCTCTGGCCCGAACAGTGATTCTCAGGGTAGTGTGGAGAGTTTACGAAAGCACCTGAGGGCTGATGCCTTCACTCAGCAGCAGCTGGAGGCTCTGGACCGAGTGTTCGAGCGGCCATCGTACCCTGACGTCTTCCCAACATCAGAGCACATCAAGCCAGAGCAGGTTAGTAATAGCTAGCTGAGAAATCTTGGGTGCAAAGTTAAACGTAATTCAAATAAACTCGTGAAAAATAAAAATACAATCAGTGCATAACTGCTTTTGTACTGTAATAAATTCGCTACAAAAAAAGTCAATGACATGATGCCATGATAGTAGAAACATTTTAAATGATATTGTTGCCAGAGCACCAGATTGTGATCAATAACTCATACTCACCTACGACTGATACCTCCGTTACCTCAGTGCAAATGTCTTCTCGAATTTTGAATCTGGCATTTTATGACATAAGATGTAATGTTGACCAAAATGTAAATTCCACAACAAAATACAGTGAGATGCATCACTGACCAACCTCATGGTTCATTTTCAAACCAGCTCCAGTACGTGGGAACAAAATATGGTCGTACAATAAACATTCTCACAGTTGAATGAATTGTGTTCTTAATAGTAAACTGATTAAACTTATAAATGATTATCATCCAACTGAGAACGAGCACCCATAATAATCATACTAACCAAATACGTCACTCACCAGCCTTTACAGCTCTCTTGTAAACCTCATCATTTGTTCAATTCAGGTCATTTTCTTTAACCGCTTAATTCTAATTAGGGTCGCCGGGAGGCTGGCGCCCATCCCAGCCAAGTACAGCCTAGATGGCTTACCAGGCCATCGCAGGGCGGAAACACACTGACGGCCATGTAGCCTATTCTTGTCGAATGTCAGCAATGGTTCTTTTACATGAACCTCACGCCATAGACAGTCAGAGAACATGGCCGGCCTTTGATAACCCAGTCAGCTGAACTGGGGTCTCATCATCTGATTCAGGAATATAGACCAATGTCTACCGTGCACAAATATGTCAATTACTACACTCTTTACAATGATACAACACTGACCAACTTCTCAAAAGAAAACATTATTCTAATAGCATTTATTTATCACTTAGTTTTCATATTTACAAAAGCATCAACTAATTTATTCATATTTTGGACACAAAGACCGTGATCGCTATGTTAACGCACACACACACACACACACACACGCTGCATATACAAGGCGTGTGTGTGTGTGTGTGTGTGTGTGTGTGTGTGTGTGGAGAAAATTAAACAGTTCTGAGTTAGCTTAATGGGCATGTCTATAGATTTTATATATATATATATATATATATATATATATATATATATATATATATATACATAGAGAGAGAGAGAGAGAGAGAGAGAGAGAGAGAACTCAAACCCAGCAGGCATGAGGAAAACATGCAAACTGCACACAAACACAGAGCCCAGGATTTTCTTGCTGTGAGGCGGACGTGTTAGCGACACCACAGTGCCTCCGGATTATATATATATTTGCATTCTCAAAATTTTTTATGTAAACTTATGCTTGAAATTTTTTGACAAATGTAAAAAAAAAGGGGGGGGTATTAATTCCCGTTTATAACTGTATCTGTAAATCATTACAAATATTTGATATTTGAAAAAGGATAATTTACATAAGGTACTTTCCATATTAAGTATTTCTCATATAGAAGCAGCGCTGCCTTTTTTTTTTTTTTTTTTTTTTTTTTTTGAACTTTAAGAATAGGATTCTCGGTAAAGCTTCTATGTAAAACAATTTTGATTTGTTTAAAATTTTTCTTTGTCACTGCATAATAATATAAGTGTAATTTCAACATTAGATTATTCAAAAAAAAAAAAAGAAAGAAAGCACTTTTAGGAGCAGAAGATGTTGACATAATAAATAAACTAATAAATAAATAAATAAATAAATAAATGTTTAGCACATTAACATTTGACTAGTAGTTCCAGTGCATAATAAACTCGTATTATTTTCATATGCATTAGTACATTAAGGCCACATAGAGCCAGAAATACGGTTTAAGCCTGTGTAAAATTCTGCAAGGGTTAAATCCTTTTATATCCTTTCATATACAGCCATCTTAGAGTTAACCTTTATTTACTTTTAGTAGACTATTAAACAACAAGCGACTATTAATTTTTCCCTTGATACACCAAGTGGATGCCTATAAAGCAAATGCAGTGGCCTTAATTGAGTTCATTTTAATTTCTCTCCAATCGTGGCGAATTACACTGGTGATAAATCAGGGGGACAGCCCTCACCCGTAGTGCTGGGCCTAATTTGCAGCTAATTACAAAACTGATTTCTATTGGAAGATCAATAACAAAACGAATTGAAAATGACTTGCAGCCTTAAAGAGAACCCAAAAAGGTATAAAACAGCAAAGAAATAGGTTAAGTGTGAGCAAAAAACAGTGCCTAGAATGGTCCAGAAAAATCCCTTTTAATTCAGTATAACATTAATCAGACCCCACTCCCTTTTATTGTTCTCTTTTTGGCCTTCTTTTTAACTTCTGAAAGGGTGAAGCTATTAGCCAATGTCTGGGGTCTGAAGCAAGGCATTAAAAAGCCATTTTGAAAATGCTGAAGTCAATGGATTCACCCCTCCTACACTTCTGCCATCCATTTGGTCATCCCTTTCAGATGGCTCTTCAGTTGCCCTACGCCCAACCTGCTCCTATCTGCATGATAAAATGGCCGTTGTGCATCTGAGGCCAGGCCGAATAGAGGTGAACATCCGCCACTGGCCCAGTGAACAGTTGTATCAGACAATTAGAGTTTATCTGGGATAGAGACAGACAAGACTGGGGTCATGACTTTCCCCTTTGGGACCAAGTCCCATTGAGATGCACAGATGCACGAACACATTCACACATACAGACACACGCATACACAAACACACACCCAAAACACAAGCCGGACACAGGGGCCGGAAGTCTCATTTTATTGTAACAGTGGTCTGATTTAAACCATTCTATTGTGATATATGCAGGAAAGCCTCTTATCGTGAGCATTTCAGATCACTCACAGATCACAGAGTAAACAGGAAACATTTTCATAAGAAAATGACTCGTTGTCCATTATGTGGTCAAAGTCAACCGAAAAATATATTTAGGGCCTTTCATAAAATTACTCTCCTAACCAGAACCCATTGAATTCACTAAACTAGTTAAATGATTGATTTAATAATAAAACAGTTGATATAGGGCAGTGGTGCATCGGTGGGTAAGGTGATGAGTTACTGATCTGAAGTTCAACGGTTCAATCTCCACTATCACCACTGGTGGGCCCTTGAGCACGGCCCTAAACCCTCAATTGCTCAGTTTTATAAAATATATATATATAATTGTAAGTCACTTTTGGTAAGAGTGTCCACCAAATGCTGTAAAAGTACCAATTCTATATAAAGTGTATTGTATCCAAAAACCAAATTCAACAACAAGAGCATGTACCCTGTTGTCCAAATTATACAAATCTTTTTAATTGTTCTGACTTACACCTCAATGTGTCATCATTTCTTATTCCAAAGACAACAATTACAAACGGTTGGTCGTGGCTGTAGAAATGGGGCCACATGTTGGTAATCTAACAAAGCTTTTCCCTTGGCTGGTCATGGGGATGGCTGCAGTCAAGCACAAAGAGGCAGCTGACAGCCCTGCCTTTCAAGCTTCTCCAAATCCTACTCTCAGCCCTGCTCAAAAACCTAATGTATGCACTCACCATGCACATGGCTTCCTACCAAAATACACACACGGGCCTTTACAGTCAGGTCTCCTTCATGAATAGCACGGAGATACGACAGAATTTCAGTATCACTGTATTTCAGATGCTCGTTTCGAAAGCGGGTGGGTAGTGCAGTAGGTAGCTTAACTTTCAGATGTTTCTGGTGCCTCGTCTGGTGGCGCATTCTAGTTTTCTATAATCGTGGAGGAAAATATCACAATATTGTGACTTGCAATGACTAATATTGTGAATGTAAACATTTAGCATATTTCGCACCTCTTAGAACTGCTTACAGAATTTTACGAAATGAGCTTTATTGTATTGTATACTTGGTTGCAGGACAATTGTGCACAACCTTAATGATAAAACGGACATTTGCTCACAACATAAACAAAATTGTTGAATTTTGACCCTAACAGTAAAGCCGAACCCCTAAATCTAATTCTAACCCTAAACCCTAACCCCTAACCCTGAACCCTAAACCCGAACCCTAATCCTAACCCTAAACCCCAAAATTAACCCTAATCCTAACCCTAAACCCTAAACCCTAACCCTAAACCCGAACCCTAATGTGTAATGAGTTCATTTAGCATTATGTATTTATAAGAATAAAGAATTTTTATAACACATTGTGATATTTTATGCATTTATTACAACAAAGAAAAACAAGATGCTGTGAGCAAACGTCCGTTTTTTCCCCATTAAGGTTGTGAGCATTTGTCCTGTGAGCAAATGTCCGCTCACCGTATACCTGTTTAAAATGTACCCTTTATTTGCTAGGCTAACGAATACTCACTACCAGCACTGAACCCGGGACTGGACGAGGTCAAGCCCAGCTTATCCACCAGCGCCAGCTCTGAACTGGGCTCCAGCGTTTCCCAGAGCTACCCGGTCGTCACAGGTAAGCTAGCTGGGTTACCTGTCCTTGTCCATCCTGCACAGCTGGCATGAGAGCTTATATTCACTGTCTAACTTTTCTGATATGCATTGAGCAGTAATGTGAGCTTCACAATTTGAGCTTTCAGCTGTGTGAATCTGGTGTTTCTATCTAAAGTGGTTGGATTAGTGTGACCTGCTCTGACTGACAGTGTGACAGAATAGCTCTCATCGCAGACAGGTGATGTTACGTGCATTACAGAGGGGGGGGATATTTGATTTGATGATTGAAGTGTTGGTTGACAGTGTCGAGTAAGTCACCATGCACAAACTGGTGTCTACCTTTTCTGTGGAATGAAGGACGAAAGGGGGCAATCGTGTGCAAATATGATTTTGTGAAAGCAATTCTGCTTGCTATAGTATACAGTAGTGAAGATTTCTTTATCGAAATAGCTTTCTGTGTTTTGCTCAAGAGTGCTGGAACAATACCCCCCCCCCCCCCCCATCCTCGTCCCTCTTGTCTTCGGATACATAGCGGTTAATGTCAGGCCAACTAATTGAAATATTGTTTCATTGTAGCTGCTGTTATTACTTCAGAGAAGGTTAAGTTTACTGATAGCCGACTGTCGCTGCGCTGAGATTAATATGCTGAGCTTTTAATAAAATTCACATAATTATGCAGGAGCCATCAAAGCCAATGAGTTCTGTGCGGGCGTAGGACAGGATGATTGAAAATAACTGTGCCCCTTCTCAAATGATAGCTAGCCAGGGTTGTGTGAAAAGAAAGGGCTTTTTGCGTCTGTGTAATATGTGGGAGGTAGGATTCCCTCCAGAAAGTTGGGCCCCTGGAGAAGAAAGGTGTGTTTTTGTCCTTTGTATGAAAGCAGTCTCGGTCTGGGAAGCACCCTCATGGCAGGTGGCCTTTCTTGCACCTGGGATGTGACTCTGCAGGGGGGGTCTCGGAGCAAGACCACCTTTCACTTCACCAAACAAATCTCTATACATTGTTCTTCATAATTAATAATAAATACAAACGTATATGATTACCTTCGGTCAGTGCCGGGCAACGCTTTGCATTCAGTGGGAAGCGATGATTAAATGCTGCCGGAATGAAAGTACTTGTGTGTATTCTCTGATCTGAAATGATACTGCAGTTATTTTTACCACGAGGCACAGACATCTTCCCTGGAAAGACTTTTTAAGTGTTGTGTGTGGTATTTTCAATGACTTTTGGTAATAATAACTCAATTTATAATGCAGTGTCGAGCGAGTAATGTGGGGTTATATGCAATAACTGGATGTTCTAGCATGTGATAAACTCTGGAAATGGGTATAAGGACTAAGTTAAAGGAGGTGCTAAATTATCCTCTGCATTTACACTGAGAGCCAATTTAGAATAAATGACTCCCTGCCATTGGATAGAGCTGCAGATTATGGCCATTCGCTGCAATGTTTTCCTGAGCTAATTAAAATTCACGCTGTCATTGATCACGTTGATTTTATGTCATGAGATTTGCATAATCTATTAAAGATGAATGATTAATGAACTCTTCATTACAAAACAGAAATTGGAATTTTAAGTGTGCGAGGCGTAGAAGACATGGCTCCTTTCTGTTTGCTGTTTATCCTATTACTGCAAGGAATTAGCACCGCTGTAGTGCGTCTGAAAAAAAAAGGCAAGCGGCCTTGTAAGGCACTGGGATTAATTCTTTGTAAATTTAAAGTTTTCGAAACAGTGTAATATCTGTGTTTGGCTGCCGATTCGGTAACACGTGAATTAATGAGTTGGACGTGCATACTGTAGATGAAAACAGTAAAAAAAAAAAATAGTGATCGGGACAAACACATAATACTGGAGCGCTGGCTGAATCCTGACGTGTACCAAGTGGCAGGAAATTCTGAAAGCAGGAGTAATCCATTAAATATCACATGAATAAATTCCCAATGATTATCAGATAAAATCTCCAGTTTTTGTGATATTTTGTCGTAGTTTGTTATCACTGACCAGAGCCTTACCTATATGAGTCAGTCTCATTCCAACACTCGTGCACTAACAGTATGGGGGGGAAACAAAGGCATGATTTATTCCAAGTTTGGAAAAAGAACTTGGATGCTTTCCAGATATGACTTGTCTTTTATAAAGGCTGTTTTGCACATACCTCTGGAATGAATAGCCAGTGCACATTCTTAAGCGCCCTCCCTGCAGAGGCATATAATGGAAGTCTTCCTGGTGCCAGTAGGATGGCACCGAATAAATGGGCACCCCTCTGACCCACTGAAAACCTGAGCAGGTGCTGAAGGGATCTCCCTTGTTCCAAATCTCTTCAGAGAGATGGCAGGAGGAGGAGGAGGAGGAGGAGGAGGAGGAGGAGGAGGAGGTGTGTGTGGGGGGGAAGAGGGCTGTGTCTGAAAGCAACAGAGCTCCACGTCTTAAAAAGAAAATAAAAAAAAGGCAAAAGAAGAAGATGAGGAAGAAGAAGAAGAAGAAGGAAACATGAAAAAGCATGGGGTAGAAGAAGAAGAAGAAGAAGAAGAAGAAGAAGAAGAGAAGTTGGGAAAAAAAAGCAGCATACGCAGGGTGAGAGAAAGAAAAGACTGCTTTGTGCTGGCCTATGCTGCTGATGAGCTTCAGCTGAAATATATCCGCCAGAGAGCCATTTTTTAAGTGTGCTTTGGTATTCTCCAGTGAGCAGCAAACAACAGGCTGCCAGTTAGGCTCAGGCGCCTCATGTGTGGCCCTGTGACAAACTACCTGTGTCTTAGTTCGGCACAGCCCCGCCAGGGCCTGCTGCCCAAATTAATGCTTATTTCATCCTTATAGTTGCGCACTAACCTTTGAGCACACATTTCATAGCCGGTGACTTTTACCACTTAGGTTTGTAAGTTAACGTTAATTGACCTTTCCTAACATTTCTTCTCTTTTACTTAATTATGATGTTTCAATATTATTATTTTTTTTTATGGGTCTGCAATAATTTTTTAAGTCCTTGACACTGAAAATTGAGGTCAATCATTTAAATGGTCCTGTCCTGGGCGTATTGCTACCTCATACTCAGTGCTCCCAGGACAGGCTGCAGGTCCACATTGAGCCTGATCATGATAAAGTACGTAGTTCGTAATTAATTAATGCAGGAGTTGTTATTGTTGCTGCGAATATGAAGGTATCCCTGTCATACGATATAAAATATTGAATCCCTTCAAGGCTCTAGTGTAGCAAGTCTAAAAAAAGAAAAGAAAAAAAAAAAGAACGAAAAGTCATTCCCTGCCCCTCCTATCATGATCTGCACCCATGTGAAACAATACAATGGAGAGAGACAGACATAGAGAACTCTATAGCTGGAGCTGATGTGATGTGTTTTGCTGAGAGCGAGCCTCAGCGCAGACCTGTGTTTATCTCCCATCTCAGTAATCAGAAGGCTGACAGCCTTCCCTTTCGCAGGCCTCGTTCGTCCACAGGACAATAGGCAACAGCACTTCTGATTAGTTTCAAAGTTCACTGATCTCGAACACTAAGCCTGGGTCAGTGTAGCTCAGTGCCCTTGTTTGTCTGCCAACAGGAGTGCACAGTGTATGAAAAGAGGAGGTCTAATTCCCCTTCAAGCTTTTCTTCTCCTCTTGTTTATTGGCCTCTAAGGGGTTTGTCTTGAAAGTCGAGCTTTATGACTAACATCACGTTCTGCAAAATATAGTCATCAGAGCTGTTCGTTTTTATACCTCCTCTTAACCCCGTTTGTGGGAATGGCAGCAAAATTTTACACCCTCTAACAAGTTCTCTAGTAAAATGCAATGGTGTTTTTTTTTTTGTTTTTTTTTTTTTTTTTATTCCGCTACTGTATGCAGATGGCGCTGTTCAGTTAGAACCACTTGAAGAAAATCTGCTAGTGATTTGGGTGGGAAAGGAACTTGCCTTATTTCCTAGTATTAGGTCTAAAAGGGTTATCAGGGGTGCATCTGACATAAAGGAGACTTTATCTTAATGAGGGATTCTGTGCACACAGCTTGGTTGTAAAACAACAATAGTTGGGAAGCAGCTAATGAGGCTATCATGGAGCTGTGAGAGCCTTCCCAACAGGCCAGGCCAATATAACAGAGAAGGATGTTAAAGAAGATGAGGAGAGGGGGTGGGAGAGAGAGAGAGCAAGAGAGAGGAGAGAGAGAGAGAGAGAGAGAGAGAGAGAGAGAGAGAGAGAGAGAGAGAGAGAGAGAGGGGGGGGGAGAGAGAGAGAGATTTTTTTATTTTAAAGTTTTTAAATTTTGAAGGTTTTTTTATGTGCCTGTACTACCTCCCTACATCTAACCTAATATAACCTAACATATCTCCCTACATAAACCCTTCTCTGATATTTTTGTCTTCTAGATCTGGGAGGATTACAGTTGCTTAACCTTAACACACACACACACACACACACACACACACACACACACACACACACACACACACACACAGACAGACAGACACACACACACACACACACACACACACACACACTTCCCAATAATGTCACTTACAACTCATTTGTCACAATATGTTATGTGTAATATTTTTTGTTGCACAGATTTATTACAAGCCTTTGGATTTACGAAATCAACACACACACACACACACACACACACACACACACACACACACTTGTACTAAAAAGAGGAGTTATCTCTAACCTGACACTCTGCATTCGGCTCAGAGTAAAAGCCCAAGGGTTTTGGCAGAGAAAGATATACCTTACTCTTTAAAGTAAAGAAAGCTCTTTACGCTTTGGGATTTACATTCACAAGATGCAAGAGATGACCACATTAGATTCCATTCGGTTAACAATGTGTGTTTAAGGTATCGGCAGGGTGATCATGTGTGGATCAGTCGCCCCTACACAGTGTTACAGTGAACTGTGTCTTATAGAGCGTATATCTCCTTTACATGCTAACTCATCTCTCTCTCTCTCTCTCTCTCCCTCTCTCTCTCTCTCTCTCTACACATACACACACACACACACACACACACACACACACACACACACACACACACTCACTCACTTGGGTAGAACACAATGCAATTATATGCCTAACATTGCATAATGTTTTAACAGTGTTAATATTAATAACAATTTTAGTATAATAATAATAATAATAAAAATAATAATTATTATTATTATTATTATTGTTGTTGTTGTTGTTATAAGGCAATAATAAATCAATAATAGTAACTAAACTATCATTTATTATAATATGAAATTATTATAGTCTAAGTCATTTATTGAATGATTGAGTGATTGATTAATCATTCTATTTAATTATTAAAATTTTTAACTCTCAATAATAATATAGTAATCGAGAGCATCTACTTTTTGCCATCAACATAGCAGACATGATCAAACATCTCCCATCTTTTTTACTTTGGTTTTGTTGGTATTGATTGAGTGATACCCTCATCCTCATTCATGTTTTTTTTTTTTTCATGCATGGGTGTGCCTGTGCATTGTCTGATTGTGTGTGTGGCTTGTTTTGTTTCTTCACCCTGGCAGAATCCCATTGCTCCACGGTGTGTGTTAAGCAAGAGCCGCACGAGGCTTCGCTGGCTCCTTTCACCCCCTCTTCACTTGCAGCCTCGGGGTTAGCAGAACTGTTGCCCTTCCAGCCTGGTTTGTCAGTAGACGCCTCCACCCCCTGCTACGGTGCCTATGGCCACCATGGCCCCAGCTACGGCCAGTATGCAAGCCAGCCTATTATAGCAGGTACAACCCCATGGAAAAAAAAGAGAGCGAGAGAGAGAGAGAGAGAGAGAGAGAGAGAGAGAGAGAGAGAGAGAGAACAAAAACATTGTACCCTGCGCTGGTTGGGAGGAGACAGCTACTGTCGTACTTTAGCCCAGAGCTACTAGCTACAATAAAATATAAATGGTATCTAATGTAATTTTTTTTCTGCCAAAGTCTGAAGATCACATCTTGACCTTCACATCTTGATTCAGATTTTATATATATATATATATATATTATATATATTCTTCTATAATCACCTGAAGAGAGAGGATGGTTTCACCACCCCTTGAAACAGATCTGTAGTGATAAACGGAGTTTCAATAGAAAGTCTTTGTCCTGTCCTTTTATTTTTGTGTATATATATATATATATATATATATATATATATATATATGTGTATATACACATTACAAATTGTGGCATACACTGTGGGGGTGGGGGTGCACCATCTACATTACTAGTACACAAAGTCTGCAAGAGAAAGAAAGAGGGACAGGGAGAGAGAGAGAGAGAGAGAGAGAGAGAGAGAGAGAGAGAGAGAGAGAGAGAGAGAGATATCCTCAGGAGTGTATGTTCAAATTCTCACATTTCAATTACCTTTCATGTACATTATTTTCAAAATAGGATTTTCCTTTATTATTTGTTTGTTTGTTGTTTTTTTACTGGCGGCAAAACCTCTTAATAATACAGTAATAGCAAAAGCTGCAACAACATCATATAAACACATTGTTCATTAGACTTGTTTTCAGTGCTTCATTTAATTTTTGATTGCTCAGTCTGTCCTTACCTCGTGCGTCCTGTGCCTACTGGATAACTGGATTCTTGTAGCCTGAGGTGATGCTGAATTCAGCGTGCCGGCCGGTTTAAGTGCCTGCACTCTCAGACAGTTTAGAATTCCAATCTGATCCGATCTGCTCATTTCTTTCATGGTCTGAACACCTTGCGTCTTAGGGAGAAAGTGCTAAAATGAGAGCGATGATGATCATTAGGTTCATTTCACTACATTTGCTTTACTCAGAAAGCTGCTCCCTTGTATCCTGATCATTACTGTAATTACATTGTTCTGATTAGGATTTGCCCACAGGATCTTTAAATGTGTAGTTGATTCATTCCTACACCCAGCAACCAGCCTAGACAAGTTGGATTATTTGTATAGCAATGAATAGTCATTTCACATCAGGAACTCTAATGAGGAATCCCAAATTAGCTTTAAACAGCCAGTCAATATCTGCCTGTCTATACAGTATAAACCAGGCTCATTTTAGATTCTTTTTTTCTTCCTTTTTTTTTTTTTTTTTAATTATTTTAAGACTGATATGCTATAATGGCGTTAACTAGCAAAATCTTACACTTGAAAAGTAATAATTAAATGTTACTGGTTATAAAACTCCCCCAGTGCAGCTAACTGGGTTATCAAAGGCTGGCCATGTCTCTCGTTGTCTATAGTGAGAGGCATATAAAAGAACCTATGCTGACTTGCGTAAGGAGTAGGCTACATAGCCATCAGTGTATTTCTGCCCTGTGATGGCTTGGCGAGCTGTCCAGAGTGTACTCTACCCATGCCCAGAGTCGGCCGAGATGGCCGGCAGCCTCCCCGTGACCCTAATTAGGATTAAGTGGTTCAGAAAATGAATGAATGGTTCTAAAACTGGATGGCAAAGTCGAGTATTGGTGAGCACGTCTGCTTCACAGCACGAAGGTCCTGGGTTCAAGTCCTGGAGTTTGCATGTTTGTTCGTTGCTTTTGTGGGTTTCCTCTAGATACTCAGTTTCTGCCCATCATTCAAAGACATCACATCATGTACTAGTCAAGATTTGCCTCGAGGTGTGAGTGTGAATAGTTGTGCATGTTTCCCCCCTTGTGGACTCCTGCCTTCGCCTAGAGATGGCTCCAGCTTCCCTGTGATCCAGTAGAATACGTCAATGGAAAAGAGAATGAATTCATGAGTACAGTGATCCCTCACTTTTTGATATTAATGGGGACCGAGACCCCCCCCCACGACCGCCAAAGTTCCATGAAGTAGGATAGAACCCCCCCCCCCCCCCCCTCGACTGACGTATACATACATGAATGTGTATATAATATTAATAAATATACATTCAATGTTATAAATGCTTATAATAGCAATTAAACATTCAAAAATAATGCATACAATATAAATAAAATATAAATACACACAGATAAAGACATGCGCGCGCACACACACACACACACACACACACACACACACACACACACACACGTGTGTACACACTCAGATGCGCACCTCACATAAAAATGTAAGTAGTTTTGTTGTGGGGTTTTGGGTTGTTTTTTGTTTTTGTTTGTTTGGGGTTTTTTTTTTTTTTTTTGCATAACTGGCCTTGTTTTGCAGCATTTTCCTTAACATTTTCCTGATTTTTCCATAATTTCCTTATTTTTAAAGTTTTCGATTAATATTTTTTAAAACCTCGCGATGCACTGAAGCTGCAGAAACTGCAGCACGAGGTAGCAAGGGATCACTGTAATTATTATATTGAGGCCATAAGTTATAATACTTTACCCATATTTACATTAAAAGTGCCCATTCGTACTTATTTTGGCTGAAACACAGAAGCTTCCACTCAAGCTCCCGGGTTTAATATCTCCAATTCACCTTTTATTCATGTCATGACCAGAAGACTGATCCTGCAAATCTGGATAACTTGGCAGTGCAACACCAATTTATAGAAAGTATTAAGAATCAGAAGATAGAATATGATTTAAAGAGAAATTTAAAAAGCTGTTTACGAATACCATCATGCCCATTGTGGGGCTCATTATCGCTCTTCAGATGGACACTGAAGTGTAAGAACATTCTCTTTTGTTTCCAAGAGATAACACTCTACTTCATTTAAATTTAGTATTTTCCCCTTTAAATATAATTACTTGGCATAATTTGAATAGATACACATTTCCTCTTATATATTTCTACAACTCGCATCATAAGCTTTTTTATTATTATTTTCAACTCCGGTTATTTAAGTGCAGCTCCGTATTATGGATTGTGTTCCTATATATATCTAACAATGGTCGTCATGATAACAAAGATAGAGGTGTAAGAACCAGCCCGACTGAAAGGAAAGTTGACGGTAAGCCCTGTTACAATGTTGAAAGTGAAGGTCAAGTGCACTTGTAGCTCTCAGCTGTCCTTCAGTATCGACTCTGAAAAATAACTGGGCTCAGTTCTGTTCATCCATTTCACTTCAGCATGACTAAAAACCGGCTGTGAGTGTTGCACTGGAAAAGTGTGAAGTTGAAGGCTCAGATGATCTAAAAAGAATGAAATGCTGCGGAGGTGCTTTTATATTCTGCTGTGTAAGCAGGTTTTGGATGGTAAATTGGAAATTACATGACTTTTGGCCACAGTATGGAATACCAGTAATGAGTTTTGGACCATATAGCCTTCATGTTTGACTTCTAATAATCTGTGGCTAGTGCGTTGGCACTCTCTTTGAGAAGTGATGAGATTTAGACTGACGCATTATAAAAGATTGGTGATACTTGTATTGTATCAAAGGGAGGATAAATGCTCTGACATGATTGAAGGTATTATTATTATTATTATTATTATTATTATTATTATTATTATTATTAATGCCATTGTGCTTAAGGTCACATATCTTGCCAGTGTGTTACTTTATCACTCTTTAATGCTTAGGGCACTTTTCCCATTTATTTTATGCACCATAAACTTTACTGTGAATACTATGCAGTCAACACAACCCCAATAACCCAGGCCTGTATCTGCCAGCGATTGTATTTTGCTTGTAAAATACACAAATATATCTAACTTGATCTCAGACCCACTCATACGTTCTTCATCTCTTTCCTTTCAGGTCGAGACATGGCCAGCACAACTCTCCCAGGTTATCCCCCTCACGTCCCTCCCACAGGGCAAGGCAGCTACCCCACCTCAACACTTGCTGGAATGGTTCCTGGTAAGTCGTATTACTGGTTTTATGAGGCTGTTAAGTTTAAGTGAGCTCATAATATTTTCAGTCAGTAGTCCTCACCAATTTACCATCTTCAGCAAACTGGAGTTCCTTCCAAACCAATATAAAGTTCTTAAAGAAATGTTTGATAGCTTTATTTTTATTAGCCTGCTAAGGCAGATAGCTAAACTAAAGTGTCAGGTAAAAATGAAAGAAAACACTGGTACTGTTAGAATAATGCTAACAATGCTAAATACAGAGGGAATAAGGAGGGCTATCTCTGTAGAGAGGAACAACAATGAGGACAAGTAATTGACCTGTAAGCAAGCATCAGGTCGCTTATTGGATGCGCAGGAGCAAATTAGCTCTACTCAATAAGCGATCAAGGCACAGGATATAGGACAGTTCCTCTCAGTTCCACACGGGTTCCAGTGCTCATTACCTGCCTGACCCCCCCACCCCACCCCACCCCCCCTGTTCTCACGGACCATCGATAAACAGGGCTCTCTTGCCCCAGCCTCCATTGCTACCGAGCGTATCTCTTTCCCTCTCTACTTAACCTGCAGTTCAGGTTCACAGCAAACAGTTAAGGGTCACAAAACAGCAGGCAGGAAGGCCTGTAAATATTTAAATCACTATCTCTCTCAGGGACCCAGCTTGGGTTTCACTGCCAGCCACCAGGACAGGATGCAATCTGGCAAGAAAGTGGTGCCCTCTCCCCAAAAAGCACACAAACAACCATGCATACAAGCGCAAACCCCAGTATCAATTCTTTATAGTCCAAGGCCAGACAGCTCAGCTACAGATCTCCCTAAAAAAATAATAAATAAATACAGACACATTGTTTGAATACACAGGAATGAGACTGGACGAAAATAGGTCGCACGGCCTCAGCAGAGATATCTGCACAGACAGTGAAACATTATGTGAGAAATATTTTACATCGAACACAAAAGGATTCTCGCCATGGTCATTGTTGAGTGCTTCCGCCGGATTCGGTCTCGGCAGGATTGGCCAGTCTGCAAACATGAATACATTCTGCAGGACAAATTTAATTCAACGACAGAATTCATTTGTGGGGCAAACATATCATTATAGGTACATCGAATATGTCTTAATCAAACATTCATTTTCGCTGGTGTCAGACACAGAGAGAAACCCTTTTAAATCCAGGAGCCATGGGTTTAATGTGCGCTCCTATTCATCTGCTCCTGGAACAACTAGAATTTAGTGACAGAGCCAAAAATACTGTTAAAGCAAAAGCAATTCCTCACTAGCTTCATATAAAGCCTAGCTTTTATTGTCTCATAAAAGAAAGAAATGTGAGGACCAACAGCATTGCTCAGTGACACACTCACGAATGCTCTCTAAAAAACGAGGCGATGTAAAGAGAATGGGTGTGAGCAAAAACGAGAAACTTTAACTTTTGTAAGTTAAAGATTGTTGAAAGGTGGAGGAGAGGAGCAAAGAAAATAGTCTGTAAATACAGGGATCCCTCGCTACTTCGCGCTTCAATTCATGCGGCTTCAGTGCATCGCGTTTTTTTTTTTTTTTTAAATATTCGTTGAATTAAAATATGAGGAAATTAAGGAAGAATAGGGGGGAAAAGTTAAGGAAAATGCTGAAAAACAAGTTCAATTACGTATGCAAAAAAAAACAAAAACAAATAAAAACATAACAAAAAAAAACAAAAAACAACAACCCAAAACCCCACAACAAAACTACTTTCATTTTTATGTGAGGCGCGCATCTGTGTGCGTGCACAACTCAGATATGCACCTCACATAAAAATGTGTGTGTATTTATATTTTATTTACATCTTATGCATTATTTTTGAACGTTTAATTGGTATTATAAGCATTTATAGCGTTAAATACGTATTTATTGATATTATATACACATATACATGGACGTACACATCAGTCAGGGGGGTCGATCCTACTTTGCAGAATTCGGCGGTCACAATTAACCGCGGAAACTGAGGGATCCCTGTATATATGATTTAAATAATGGAGAACACAAACAAATTGCAGAAATATGAATGAGAGTGATAAACCTTGCCGGGTACAGGTGATCTGAGACTGTGATTTGTCCTGGTTTATAGGAAGCGATTTTTCGGGAAACCCTTACTCCCATCCCCAATACACAACCTACAACGAAGCTTGGAGGTTCAGCAACCCTGCACTATTAAGTGAGTATTAACACTACTTATCTCATGTGGAATTAGAGATAAGTGGATTTGATGATGTAATATTTAATGCGAATGCCAACTTCGGAACATTTTCAATCATAGATTAGCATATTTTGATTGTAACACTTATTTCTAAAATAATTACTCCGTGATTCCCTGTAAACAATAGCTGATTTTGATGTAAACTGAGGTTGTATTCACTCTTGTTTTAAAGCGGGCCTGTACACCATTGTTTGTTTTCAAACATTTCGCTCTTCTGTTAACTTCCAGGTTCCCCTTATTATTATAGTGCTGCGTCCCGAGGCTCGGCCCCTCCTACTGCTGCCACTGCCTATGACCGCCACTAGTTACCATGGCAACTACGTCACTCTGCAGCAACGCAACCATGACCCATGTATTGCACCAGTGTGAACAGTGTTACGGTCCAGTGTGGCCATTCAGCGTGGCTCTACCATCTTCAGTTTTGCAGGGTCAGACTGATATTAGGAGGGTCAAGCTGCCGTGAATTTTCCCTCCTGCATTTTTTTTGACCTCCCTCCCCCCAATCATTGATGTCTGAGCCCCTGTTTTTCAACTCACTGAACAATGACTGTAAAAGTTCCGTAAAGACTTTGAAAGATTATACAAAATCTATATATATTATAAGATATAAAACAAGACAAACCGTGTGAAAATGACAAAAGTTAACACGTGATGTTTTTTGTTTGTTCCTTTCTTTCTTTTCTTTCTTTCTTTCATCCATCATTGCATTCCTTTACATATCGTACATAGTACCACCAACCAAGGAGTTAAAAAGGCAACTTGGGATTGTCCTTTGCCAGTCTCCAAACCTCGTAAGGACAAATCAGTTGAGCAAGACAAGACGTGCAGTTATAGGAAAGAGCACCAGAGAGGAAAGCATCAGTTCAAACCTGCTATTGTATTGATCAGTTCAATAATCAGATGATAAGATAATGTCAAAAGGCTTGCATCATGTTCTGTGAGACACAATCATTTCTAGAAGACTAAATAGTAAAAGGTAATAAATGGCCTGAAGGTAAATTGATTTCCTGATTACAGTCGGGGTTATTTTGTGCTTTTAAAACGACTCCCTTTGTTGTTGCATGTTCAAAATTTGACAGGTTTCTCTTCAGGTGCTACATCATCCCCAACATCACACTTTGCTCCTTATTGCACTACTGTATTTAATTATAAAATTTTACTGAGGTCAGTGAGTAAGCAACATTTGTCCAATGATACGTATACTATGTCCAATAATATTATGTAAACATGTAAAAATTTACCTAAATTGGACAAAATGGCTGAAAACAATCTGACACCAAACTATTGCTTGTGCTCGTTGGACTTTTTTTTTTTTTTTTTTTTTTTGACTAAATATTAAAAAAAACAATGTCATGTTCTCATGACGTACTACTGGGCCATTATGATCTGTACTAAATAGAGTCTTACTGTTACATTATTTTTATATTTTGGGCATCAACCCAGTCCTCATGTTAAACAGAATATTGATCTCTGCTCTCATATTAACATTCAGTGACACTTCTAATGCTGCCTTACAACTTTTTTTAAAGGTTTGGGTGAAAACTGACGCCAGTCCTGAGAGGTAGATATGCAAGTAATACAGCATTTGTGTTTTAAATCAATGTATCAAGGTGGGACGTTTAAATCCGTGAAAAACATTCATTCCATCATCTTTTGAAAATGTAAAGTGAATGTACTTTGACCACATTTGCCAAAGACTTAGTTTGATATTTAATATTTTATTTGCAGTATCTGTATGCATTAATAAAGCAGTATTATGTTTTAATATTAGTCAACACTGAATCTATGTGGTAATGTTAAACAAAACACAAAGCTCCATCAGATGCACATGACAGCGTACACGCGAGGTGTATTTCATTAGTCAATGTTATGTCATTTGCAACAAACTGCTGCTTTGTAGAATTTGTGTATAATGTGAAGACAATTCTTCAATGTATATAAGATCATCTACATCCGACCATTGCAGTATCGTAGTAATTTACTGATTTCATTTGTACATATGCAAATTAAAAGGAAAAAAAAAAAGATTACATACATTTGTGTCTTAGGTGTTGTGCTTGAAACAAGAGTGCAACAAAAATTAAAACCTGTCAATGATTACTATGGGTTTCAAATGCTACCCATCACATGTATGACTGGTTGTATGTTCGGTCCACTTTTTCCTGACCTGTTAATTTTTTTTAAGTCGCTATGCAAATGAAGTAAATGGCTTTCTGTATTATTTACTTCTGTGTTGAATTTTCCATCTTATTCCGTTTATTATTGATGATGACCCTGTACAAATTACAGTTATGTTTTATATATACGCCTGGTTTTGTGGGCTTTTTTCATGAGTTGTCCAACTATGATCCTTGCTCAGTGGTTTAAAATACAGCAAACTTCAACCTGTGATTAAAGCTTCTGGACACATTGACTCAGAGGTGATTATAATAGTAGCATGAAGAAATAACATGATTTTAGATACTTTCACACACACACACACACACACACACACACACACACACACACACACACACACACACACACACTGAGAGAGACCCAAAATACATGAATCATGGCAACAGAGATGATAGCAATTATGAATAGAAATGTGAATGTTGTTACAATAAAAGGGTAAAAATTTGTTGTTTCACTTGAAAGGAAGACATTTTTTTCCATATTCATGGCACCCCATATTAATTTTTGTCCTTTTTTAAAAGGCAGATATGATCTGCATCAGCAGAGCAAGGTAGAGGGAATGGTTAAGATAATGCATCATGGACATGATTACTGATGGAAACCTATAACTAAAGCCATGTGGCCTCAAGTGTTGCCCTGATCCATTTCTGTCTGATTCCTTTTTTTGTGCACATGAGAAATAAATTTTTTTGTATGTCAACACGGGTGAGAATTTTCTTAAACGATGGAAAAAAATACTGCGTACAAGTACATTACTAGAACATAAAGTATGTAAGAGAGAGAGAGAGAGAGAGAGAGAGAGAGAGAGAGAGAGAGAGAGAGAGAGAGATGTCATGGGCAATGAAATGTACTAGGAATACAAATTATTATTTCTTTATCTTCTTCTTCTTCTTTCAGTTTTTTCCCTTTTTTCAGGAGTTGCTCGCCTAATCATCTGATTGGCATGTTTGATTTGGCAAAGGTTTTTACTTGTGGTTCCCTTCCTGACACAACACTTTAGCAAGGGGCGGAAACACGCTGACGGCTTTGCAGCTACTCTTTACGAAAGTCAGCAATGGTTCTGTTACATGAACCTCTCACCATAGACAGTGAGACACATTTCCGGCCTTTGATAACCCAGTTAGCTGCACCGGGGTGGTGGGGTGGGTGGGTGGGGGGCTTGGGGCTCAGTGACAATCTTGTGGAGAGTGGGAGTCGAACCCCCAACCTTAGGACCAGCTATCCAGTGCCCTTTACCACCAGGCCACCACTGCCCCAATTATTATTTATTTATATTTTTATTAATTCATATTACATACTGTGGCACTTTCATTTTTCAAAAGTAAATAAATGGTATACTGTAATGAGAGAGAGAGCGAGAGAGAGAGAGAGAGAGAGAGAGAGAGAGAGATGTAATGATGTTTCTTCTCTCCTCTGCAGCAGGCCACTGTTTGCTCCTCTTGTCCAAGTAGACAGTCTCGGCCTGCTGTAATTCAACTGTTCTGCCTATTGTTTATTTCATGGATCCCCTGTGAAGCATCAAAAGCCAGTGTTCTGTCAGGCTCTTACTGTCGTATATGTTTGTCATTCAGGCCTTGTTAAAATAGGGAAAAGGAGCCGAGCATTCACTTTTCCCCCAGCTGAGAATTCCCAGTGGTAAAATTATTCCATTTAGGTGGAAACTTTTTTCCTCACTACCCTGTCTAAATTGGCATATCTGCCTCTTTTGCTGAAACCAATAAACTGTGAACTTGAATGCATCTGTCAATCAGGCTCATCTTCACTTTAGCATGCCAGATGACAGGGAGGGGGGGAGAGGAATCAGCTGATTGGCTCTCATCAGCAAGTCATTACAAAAAGCACCTGTCATTCTGCAGGCTCCTCAAATCCAGTCAGGGGGCCCAAGCCCTACACTGCTGCGCTTCGACAAACAGCCCCACACACACACACACACACACACACACACACACACACACACACACACACACACACACTTCATCAACAATCTCAACTCTCATAGCAACTTAATGCTTTAATTCCCCAGTAATCCTGCAGCTCTTTCAGAATAGTATTTTTGTGAGTTTGACATTACATCACTTACATCAGTATGTTTGCTTAAAATTTTATAACTGTGGGGATGCTGACAATTTTGCTTTTAAATTATTTTAAATATTTTTTATTTCATTAATTAATGTTGTACTATAAACTATTTAAATGCAAAAAAAATGCCTATGGATTGTTTTGTAACACACATGAGCACTACAGAGGATCAGAAGAGCGGTAATAAATAAAGGTTTAAAATTAAAATTTTAGCATATTTATCATTATTACTACTACTACTACTACTACTACTACTAATAATAATAATAGTAATAATAATCCTCTATTACCGCCTTCAGCTAAAAGAAAAATGGCAGTACTTTAATTCCATTATTATGAAAAGGAAATATTATTCAGTAGTAATATTATATGATGTATAATAATGCGATATTAAAAATAAAATTTAATAGTATGTTATATATACTATATGTGGGGCCGGTGGTGTAGTGGTTAGGATGCTGCGCTCATGATCGAGAGGTTGTGAGTTCGAATCCCACTGAGACCCTCACTGTGCTAAGGCCCCTGGGCAAGGTCTCAACCACAAGTGTGCCTCTGTTCACCCAGCAGTATAAATGGGTACCAGTAAAAATATACTGGGAAGGTAACCTGTGATGGACTAGCCTAGCGTCCCATCCAGGGGGGAGTTGAACTCCTGGTCGCTTCACGCTATGGAAACCAGGAATAAGCACCAGCCTGATTAGCCACGAGGCTCGGGTGTAAAAAAAAACAAACCCAACCGACTTAAAAAAAAAAATATATATATATATATATATATATATATATATATATATACAAAAGGAAATAGTAAAACTCGTTAACAAATTAGCATCTCTGGCAATAAAGGACGTGCGTCTCATGGTACAGGACGCTGGTACCTGGCTTAAATTTTATGATATAAAATTACCCCACAAGCTGTACTTCAGAAATGTTTACATCAGTAACTGTCTGATAAAACAATGCTCATAACCTCTTTAACTAAATCCACACAAAAAGATCAGCATTAAATAAATAAAATACAGTTCACGTTCAGTAAACCTGTCATTCCCAGCTCTTATAAAACTAAACACTGAAATTCATGTGAAAATCATACACTGATTATGTACAGTGATGACACACTTAAATAACCTGACCATATTACACACACCGGCTACCAGCTGACAATGTAGCATGACACAACCGAAATCACACCAAGCATTAGCAGAAATGATAATAGCAAGGAAAGCATGTCGATTTTATGTAAATCTCTCCATGTGATAAAGATTTAATGACACATTATTTCGAACACAGCAGCAGAAAAGGGCTGGTCTATGAAAGCTTAACACACAGTGAGTATCCCTATCTGTCACAAGGTTTAAACTCAGACAGAGGAGAGCGTTCAGAGGACTGGCAGTGGACAATGTACAGCAGTAAGTCCTGTCAACTACATACATGCTCACCATCATCATCAGTGTCATTTTTGCTGCTGGGAAGGGGAAAGGCCAACCCAGGGCTGCCAATCAAATTCCCCCTCATTAGGGACAGTGCTAATTATGAAATTCTATGAGAGTTGTAGTAATGAATTTATTCATTGTGGTTATTAAATATAAATAGCATGGACTTTGTGGACAAATTTTAATTTTGAGAATTAATTTGATTTAAATTACGATAATTTAATATTAAGTGTGGAAAGGGGACATAAAGTCAACTAATTCAAACAAAAAAGTTGACAAGCTTTTAAAGTGCCCCAATCAGTTGTATATCTGATTAAAATAAAAACTTTAATTTAACTTTACAACAATAATGTCCTCTTTATCACACAGTATTGTGCAAAAGTTTTTCGGTACATGCAGAGGAATGATGTAGAACAAAGATGCCTGGTATTTACATATTATTTACATATTAATTGCATTAAATTAAAAATCTCGACATAAAAATTCTATAAAACACAGTAAACAATAATACATGAAACTAATTCAACATTAGGTGTGATGACTTTGAGTTTGTTTATAGAATAGCATCTGGTAGAGTTTGTGCAGTTTTACAAGTACAGTATCTACAGGGTGTCTTACAGAACCAGCCACAGTTCCCCTGGAAATACTCACTGTCATACTTGATTCTTTAACTGTCTGAAAATCGCAGATGGTCTGGCTTGCTGTTCAGTATGTATACTATCTTCGCCCAGTGTCAGCTGAGATAGGCTCCACTCAGACCACGACCCTAGTAGGATTATGTGGTTTGGTGAATGAGTGAGTGTTAAACAATAGCACAAGTATTGCTGACTAATAAACACATGAAAATGTAGGTATCATCATATTTTGAAATATAAATAAACAGATAGCTGGAGAGATAGTCAAATAGATAGAGAGATGGATGGAAAGATAGATAGATAAAAGCATCAGCAAAATGATCAGCCAGTCCTCTATTTATCTCCGATGTACAGCTGGCTCTCTTATAGGAGAATGAGTAAACAACTCCAGCAATGATGCATGAAAATTAATAGGTGACAAAACCTGTTTCTTCAGATACTAAGTCTTACCACATGCAAAGAAGTGGTGCAAAGCAAAGATGCCTTTAAAATTAATGAACACAGGCACACACACACACACACACACACACACACACTTATATAGATACATACAGTACACATACACACACACACACACACACACACACACACACACATATATATATATATATATATATATATATATATATATATATATATACATATATTGACCAAAGAGAAGATTTATGGATGTGGTGAAGAAGGACGTGAAGGTAGTTGGAGTAAAAGTAGAAGATACAGAGGATCGGGTGAGATGGAGGCGGATGGTTTGCTGTGGTGTCCCCTGAAGGGCAAAGCCGAAAGAGAAGATATATATATATATATATATATATATATATATATATATATATATATATATATATATATATATATATATATTGACCCCTCACTTTCCGCGGTTAACGGGGAGCAAGACCCCCACGACCACCGATTTCTGCAAAGTAGGATCGATCCCTCTGACTGACATATACGTACAAGTATAACTGTATATAATATCAATGACCACAGAGTCAACACTATAAATGCTTATAATAACAATTGAACATTCGAAAATAATGAATAAGATGTAAATAAAATATAAATGCACACATACAGATGCACGCGCACACACCCTCATGCGCGCGCACACACTCAGATGCACACCTCACATAAAAATGTAAATAGATTTGTTGGGAGGTTTTGGGTTGGTTTTTGTTTTGTTTGTTGTTGGGGTTTTTTTTGCATAATTGGCCTTGTTTAGCAGAATTTTCCTTATTTTTTTCACTATTTCTCCTTAATTTCCTTAATTTTTTTTAAATAGACAGATAGATAGATTGATAGATGGATGGATGGATGGATGGATAGATAGATAGATAGATAGATAGATAGATAGATAGATAGATAGATAGATAGATAGATAGATAGATAGATAGATAGATAGATAGACAGACACACATGTGTATGCCTGTATCAATGTTTCTATAAGCAAACAAACTTTCTCACTGTAACACTTAAAGTGACTGGTAGACTTTCCATCCATCATGGATCATGAAGAATGTGCTACAAATTTTCTGAAATGTTTGACTTCCACGTTTGTTTTGTTAATTGCAGATAAACACTTGACTGGTTTTGCTTTTTCGTCTGAGTTTTTGTTTGTTTTGTTTTTCTATGAAAACCCCCTTTAGGTTTTCGTCTATTGTCTTTATTGACCAACAGAACACATCTCTGTAACTTTTTTGTAACCTTTGGAACTGTAAAATGTATTTGTACTGACAAACAATTCAAAAATTCCTAAAATCCCCATCTATTTTAAAAAAAAAGATAAACAAAGATGAAATGTATGAGAGTGTCTCATACTTTTGCGAAGTACATACGCAGTATACATCATACATCATATGCATCAAACGGTCTATTTCTGCCCTGTGTCAAATACACTATATTTAATGAGATGTGAGAAAGTAGCAGTATGAATAGTAAGCTGTACATGTACTTTAGTCTGCCTCTCTCACTATCTGGCGCTTGGTGTCAGGGAAGCTGCAAGTCTCTCCTGATGGCTGCTCCGTAATTATGAGGTCATTTTTAGCCAAGCTGTGTGAGCCCATCCAGAAGACAGTTACATAAGTTGGTGAGCTTCCTAATGAGAGAGCATTGATTGACTTAACAGGGTAAAAAGATCGGCTTGGGTGGCGCCGAGGCGCTGCAGAGTTCAGCTCTGGTAACAATGGGGTGTGTTTATTAGTTATATTATTAACACAGAAGCATTATCAAATCTGGCTTGATCTGAGACCTGGTGCCTCATTCATGCCAAAGCTGGCCACATCTACTGGCAGACAGAACACCTTTTCTTTCAACAACTAAATTATTGCATCTAATGACTATTGTGCAGCACATCATATAATTAAGAGCCAATGTAATCTGCCTGATGCCACATAAGAAGGCAGCAGATTCAAAAATAGAGACACTGTTTTGGCCTGACTGTCAATCAAGTAGAGATTTCTTTAAAATTGAAAAAGGAGGCTGTTTATATTGTTTATTTGCTGCTTTGTTCATTTCTTTGTTTATTTGTTTTACAAGTGAGCGTTATCCTAGGTATTCAAGAAAGATGAAACACACACACACACACACACACACACACACACACACACACACACACATACAAACACACTAATTTTATATTACTGTACATACAAGGAATCCAATACATTACAAAGCATCACCCATATATATTCACATATGTATGCACATCATGCAGCAATTTAGCATAGCTAGCATCAACTACTAGAATATGATTTTTTTTTTTTTTTTTTTTTTTGGTATCTGAGAGAAATCAGAGAATGCAAGAAAACACAAGTGGAAGAAACTCAACAGCTATCTCAGCTAAGGGTTGAACCAGGGAAGTCTAATATTTAAGGAGGAAACTCTCCCCATTGTGTCATCCCTTTACATTTACACTACTCATGCCGGCTCACAGAGGATTATGATGCATTATGAGCTACACAAAGTGAGAATAAAAATAGAAGTGACAAAATATAGCAAATGCACAAACCTCTATTTCCCTTCTCCCCTAACCCCAACCTCTCGCTGTCTCCTGAGTCTCTCTCTCTCTCTCTCTCTCTCTCTCGCTCTCTCTCTCTCCCTCTCTCCCTCTCTCTCGTTCTCTCCCTTCACTCCCTATCCTTCCCCAACACCCAGTCACTGTCAGACCAAACACATGATGAATTGCCCTGTCAACAGAATTCATTCAGGGACCAATTAATTCAACAGAAATGAACTAGAGCCATCAGTCGCTGAAAAACTGCACGAAGAGAGCAAAGTGGCTTACTTTGGAAAAGGGAATGGGAGCGGGAGGAGGGAGGCACAGAGAAAGAGGAAGAAAGGAAGAGCGAGTGCGTAGTGGAAGTTAGTCTGACAGAAATTGGTCATTTAATGCTTTAGCGCACTGGAGACAGCCCCTGTCATACAGGAAGGCATGGCAGGGCTCCCCTGGTGCTTTATTTATTAATTATCCAAAGCAGCAAGGGGCATTTAACTGTCTCACTCCAGGCCTGTCAACCTGACTTCTTGTCATTTCCTTACCATAAACAAATTCTTTAACATCATACCAAGGTTAACAAAACAATTTTCCATATTGAACAAAATAGTCATTTTTGCATAGTGTACAGTTTGACTTTTATTCTAAAGAGGTAAAAAGAGTTAAGTTTATCCTTCAGGTAACCTTCTTAAAGATTAGCTGAAATAATAAAAACACAGTATTTATTATTATTATTATTATTATTATTATTATTATTATTATTATTATCATTATTATTATTATTATTAACTGTAGTCAAAGAGAATTAATAAAATAATTTGTGCAAGATCAAAATACTAAGAAAGCATCAGTGGCATGTCATCCTCCAGCAGGGTACTTTTGAATGACAGAACACTATTTTACTTCCCCGAGCCTTCAAGGTGTGTAACAGGCATGGCCAGGCTCTGTATAGTTTTAGCCAGACATATCTACATATTTTAATTGTGTGGACTATAAATAAACAGTTAAAAACTCAAATCCATTGAAAGCCCTTTTGAAAAAATACTATCCCGGTTATAGTTGTATGTTTCTCCACAGATGTATTGCAAAAATAATAATAATATGAAATGCATGGACCCATTTCTTATGTCCCTTTAACTAAAATCATAATAATAATAATTATTATTATTATTATTATTATTATTATTATTATTATTATAAAAAGAAAAATAAATAAATAAATCATCACGACACCAAATTAGCCCAAGCATGGCTCTGGAGCTGCACAAAACTAATTAAGGTGTTGTGTGATTTTTGGGCTGGCGATCAAGCGGCTGCTGCTTCATCCCATTGGTAATTATGATGTCCATATGGTCAATGCAAAGCTATCTAAGCAGAGGAAATACTATCAGGCTGCTTCTGCCACAGCGCAGCCAAAACTTTGATCATTTCCATTGTAGAGGTCCTGATCAGTGGGCTGAATTATTAATGGAGCCTTTTCTTAAACAGAGCTCTGGAGCTGTACGAAGAGGAGGCACGAGACAAGCAGCTGGAAGGCAGCGTCTCCTCATGAGCCTGTCTTGCAATC
The DNA here is from genome assembly GCA_024760905.1 of Plotosus lineatus. NCBI lineage: Eukaryota > Metazoa > Chordata > Actinopteri > Siluriformes > Plotosidae > Plotosus > Plotosus lineatus. Next base: position 39,347,465 of record CM045736.1, on the reverse strand, counting down.
CTCTCCCCCAGCAGCAAGTGAAACTCGAGGCTCTTTCCACTGTGACACTGTCTTCTGGGGAAAGATGTTCGAACCTTGGATGGCCTTCCATGGTTGTCAATGGAATAAAAAAAAGTTCTGGTGTGCTTGCCAATAGGGCTCGCGTCTAATCATAATGGACATCCAATAGGAGAACGCCATAACATGTACTTTAGACTGTCCAACATGTTCAGAACAATATGAGCACAGTATATAATTGAACGTGTATCATATTCAAGCTTTTTTTTTTTTTTTTTTTTTTTTTTTTAACGTCAACAACAATATTTCAGTTTGTCTGTTATATTCCAGGTAAACTTAACTGCTTGACATTCCTCTGTCTTACAGTGTGTGTGTGTGTGTGTGTGTGTGTGTGTGTGTGTGTGTGTGTGTGTGTGTGTGCATATATGTGTGTGTGTGTGTGTGTGTGTGTGTGTGTGTGTGTGCATATGTGTATGTGTGTGTGTATGTGTGTGTGTGTGCGTGTGTGTGTGTGTGTGTGTGTGTGTGTGCGCGTGCACACTGCAGAACTCGACTTCTACACTAAAAATGATTAACTATATATGGGCTCGGCAAAGAGTTTGGAGCGGGAACATTAAGCCCATTCTGACCTGTACCTTAGCCTTACGGTCAGCCTCTTTCAATCCACACTCCACTGCAGCCCACTGTTTATCTCCTCAGCCTTAAACCTGATAGACAACACTGGCATCCAAGCTGAGTGAATCTGACAAATGAAATAGAGAAGCTAACAGAGAAGAAAAAGGTGCTTAGGTAAACTGTCTGCTGAAGTACTCTTCTGACTCAGACTCACATGCTGTGTTTAAAGCTGGCTTGTTTTCTTGGGTGAGCTAAAGAACCGGAGCACAAGTGTGTCAGTAAGTAAACATTGCAACATTCGAAGCCAGGCAGATAACAAGCCCTGAAACAGTGTACATCTCAGACAGTGTATGAAACTGAATATTCATATAATATTCAGAAATTCTGGGTACAGTTGGACTTTATGTTGTACACACACCTAAAGTATCAAGGATAGATAAGAAGGTAACATTATCTGATGGAAAATCCCAACAGATAAATATAAATATAAGAAACAGTGTTGACACTATGACAAACAAATCCAACCTTCTCAACCTCCTCTGTTACTTTTCTTTTTAATCCAGTACTCATGGGAACCGATGAAGTTTTTAAGAGCACACATACTTCCACAAGTCTAAGTATCTCTTTATTTTTCATCCTACAATAAATGGAAAATGAGTAGAGAGGCAGATAAAAAGATGTGCAGCAGAATATAATTAATTAAATGAGACTAATTAGGAACATGAGAGCAGGTGCCAGGCTATGGGCTGACAGCACAGACAGCAAGACAACATGAGAGGATGAGAGAGAGAGCGAAGGAGAGAGAGAGAGAGAGAGAGAGAGAGAGAGAGAGAGAGAGAGAGAAGAGGAGGGAGAAAACACTCGGTTAAGGGGTGTAACATGACAGGAAGAGGGACAAAACAACTTTCTGCATTTTGTCATGTGAAACCCCACAGGAATACTTATGACAGAAACTGTGGACCCGAGCACCATGGGGGTCTTTCCTTTGTCTGAGACAGATTTTTTTTTTTTAATTTTTTTATAATTTTTTATTTATTTTTTTTTTTTTTTGAATTTTTTTTTTTTTTTTTGCCAATTGGAAGTTTGCATAAGCGCAAGATTTCCCCCTAATTATTTCAGCATATGCTCAGCACTGGTGACAGAATAAATTGAGGATTTTTTTTTCTCTCTCTCCATTTTCAGCCACTGTTTTAGGAAAAAGAATCAAGCATGTCCCCCCCTCTGGAGATCTTAAATGAGACTTCATATTTAAAAATCAATCTGACAATACTTACTGTTTCATATACCTGTAAAATCAATTAAAAAATGCTGTATTTCCAGGAATCATTGAAATGGGGCAGTGGTGGCCTGGTGGGGGGCATTGGTGGCCTAGTGGTAAAGGGCACTGGATTGCTGATCCTAAGGTTGGGGGTTCGAGTCCCACTCTCCACAAGGTTGTCACTGACACCCCCCCAGTACAGCTAACTGGGTTATCAAAGGCAGGCCATGTCTCTCATTGCCTGTGGTGTGAGGTTCATGTAAAAGAACCATTGCTGACTTTCGTAAAGAGTCGCTGCAAAGCTGTCGGTGTGTTTCTATCCCTTGCTAAGAGGTTGTGTCAGGAAGGGCACCTGACAGAAAAACCTATGCCAAATCTACCGTGCAAATATTCGCTGTGGCGACCCCTGATAAAGGGAAAAAGCCGAAAGGAAATCTCATTGAAATGGATATCGATTTTCAGTGACTCCAAATTACAGTTGCTAAAATACTAGAAGTAGTTCTTATTATGTAAATTTTATCCTCTAAATCTGATGAGTAGAAATTTTAGCTTGGCTGTTATCCCATGTCTGAATCCCTAAAAAGGTTTTTGGCATTCACGTTTTACGAGTACATGGTACGAGAAAAATAGTCTTGAATCCCCTTTTGAGGATTGAATGTGTAAACTGTAAAAAAATCAATGCTGCAGCCTATACAAAGAGTGACCCTTTACCAAGCATGATGGGAAACATTACCCATTCATTATCTTGCCAAAACACTTTATACTATTAGGATTGGGAAAGACTGGAGCCTATCTCAGCCAACGTTGGGTGAAGTCTGGGTACTCATTGAACAACTTTTTAGTGCATCGTCGGTCCAACATGCACATAACCACTGACACTCGCATCCACACCTGCGGTACTGGTAATATGAAACAGGCAAATAGCATAATGTTCATGTCTTTGGACTGTGGGAGGAAACCAGAGTACCTGAAGGAAATCCACACAAGCAAGAGGAGGATATGTAAACTCCACACAGAGTTCAAGCCAAGATCTTCTTGATGTGAGGCGGACGTGCTAACTGCTACGCCACTGTGCAGCCTGATTAGAATAGTGATGAGCAAAAATGCATTGAACTGTTATTATTAATTAAATCAAATGTAAAATTATAATACCTTCTAACTCCATATTCTGGCAACGGCCTTCAGCAGTATTGTAACATTTCAAGTTATGTGTATGTAACTGAAGGAAATTATAATATATCTCTCTCTCTCTCGCTCGCTTTTTCTCTCTCATAAAAAGAGAAGGTCAAAGAGTTATTTCTGGAAGAAATCAAATGAGTTCATTAAACCACCTCATCCACTTGTGTTATTTGTTTGTTAGAGATTAGGTTAATCCACCCTGACCACCCTCATCAAATAAAACGCCACATTTCTAGTTAGCTGCTAAAACTATCAACTGCATCTTTTTATAACAGCCCATTCTGCAAGAGTTGAACTGCTGTACCTATTGACACAATATGTCTGCAGAAAAATAACAGGGTGAAAGTCATCCAATTAAGCCTCCTATGCATCACCTAATGCAAAGAAATACCTCTGCACAGCCATTTTTAAGATGTTTGAGGGAACGGCGTCATCCTAAATTCATGCCTAAAGCAGGTTTCGCGTGTGATATGTTATAAATATAATAAAGATGACGTAACTTTACAAGGTGAGGTAAGAGGATAATATTAAACAAGTGGAAAGAGAGATTCACTCACACGACAAGACTTTTCCGTATTAATTTATTCTACTACAGGGATCCCTCATTTTCCGCGGTTAATTGGGACCGAGATCCCACCGCGACCACCAAATTCAGCGAAATAGGATCAAATACCCCAACTACCCCCTGACTGACGTATACATACATGTATACAGTATATGTGCATAATATCAATAAATACATTTTGAATGCTATAAATGCTTATAATAACAATTAAACGTTCAAAAATAACAATACATAAGATGTAAATAAAATATAAATACACACACATACAGACATGCGCACACGTACGCACCCATGCAGATGCGCGTGCACGCACTCAGATGCGGACTTCACAAAAATGTAAGTAGTTTTGATGGGGGGTTTTGGGTTGTTTTTGTTTTGTGTTTGTTTAGGGTTTATTTATTTATTTATTCATTTATTTGCAGAATTGGCCTTTTGTGGCATTATCCTTAACTTTTTCCCCTATTCTTCCTTAAGTCGAATATCTAAAAAAATAAAAAAACACGGTGCACTGAAGCCGCATGAATTGAAGCGCGAAGTAGCGAGGAATTTCAGTATTTATAAACTGCAGGATCCTTGTCAACAAATCATATGTACAGCATCATTAAAGGGGCAGTGTGCTGATTGTTAGAAGAAAATCGTCTAAATAATCGTGAATAGTGTTATCAAACAAGACATAATTATTGATATACATGATTTGTTTGATTTGCATGTAAGAGACATGAATTGGGTTCATACATTAAGTCGGTCTGGGGTGATCTCAGCCTTTCACCCCAAACAAGATCTCGAAGAGTCCACGTTGCAATCCATTTACATTCCCTCCACATTGGACTCAAAATCCTTTTGATTTGTAAACTGAAAGACTATTCAACAAACACAGGCAAGTATTTTAAACAGCCATATTCAGAAACCTTTCTGGCATGAAAATTTGGGGGAAACCATGACACAGCCCCTTTAAATTTTTCACGAACCTCACAATAAGTATTCTGAGTGGTAGAAAAGGAACCGGGAGGTTTTTTGTTCTTTCTTTCTTTCTTTTTTAAACTTTTTTCTTAAAACAGCACAAGAGGCAGTTTGAAAAGCTTGGTGTTGAGAGTCAAGATGCTGCCAAGAGGACAGCTCAATATTTCGTCTGAGCTCAGCTGTCAATAGGCCAAAAGTGAAAGTCCGAGACAGAGAGGCCCAGCGTTTTTAATTATCTCCAGCCCAAGCCGACTGTGCATCATCATTAGAGAAACTAAGTAGCAGTGGTCACTGACTCAGGTAGGGGTAAACGGCACAATTAACAGCCTGAGGGGGGAGAACTATATTCAATTTGAAAGCCTTCTCTCTTAATCTATCTCCACTGATCATGGCTTGTGCTGAGCTATGGGCTTTTACATTCAATTACATTAAGTTAATTCAAGCTAAGAAGTCAACATTTTAATCAGGACCTGACAGTCTAAAGTGAAATTCTAATGCTGAGAGAACTTTAGTGATAATGCATACAAACATAACACAGGAATTTTACTTTGTCAACACACTCCGAAGTACAGTAAACTGTAAATTGCGAATAAGGATTAGGAAAGTATGTCGTCTGAAGGAAGGGTTTGACTGGACCGCTGAAGATTATAAACTCAGTTAGGCAAAACTAAAATGACTTGGCATGAATTCTCGAAATTATTTTGTTCACCTAACCTCCTGAAGTGAGAAACCGAGCAGAACCCTTATATTTCCCATCACAAGAAACATTTACAAAGTTAGATATGAATTTATTGTCCATTCGTTGGATTTTAATTATTATTTTTTTGACTATTACAGGGATCCCTCACTTTCCGCCTTTAATGGGGACCGAGACCCTCGCAACCACTGATTTCCACGAAGGAGGATCGACCCCCCCTGACTGAAGTATACGTACATGTATATGTGTATATAAGATCAATAAATACATATTCTACACCAGGGATCGGGAACCTATGGCTCACGAGCCAGATGTGGCTCTTTTGATGACTGTATCTGGCTCTCAGATAAAGCAGGTGGCCTTTCCTAACAGAATAATGAATACATAATTTCACTGTAATTTATATAAAAATACAAATAGCCATCAAATAAAACAAAAACAGATGAATAAATCTCGCGCATTTAAATCTATACATCTATTTTCAATGCCACACGTCACTGTGGCACGCAGCAGAGAGCCAATCCGTTCTGTACGCCAGTGTGCGGGTGGGTCCGATACCTTCAAACTCTAATTTTATTGGATTATAACAACAGCCACAGACTGCACGTGTTGTTTTTGAGTAAAGAGGTAAATTTTCCTCGATTTTGATCAGCTCATTTGCACAAAGCCAAGTACAGCTGGCAAGCAAACACAAATGGACAGACATGGAAAAACTTCAACCCGCAGATCAGCTGATTCCCAAAACTTGGAATGCGCATCCTGTCACATAAACACTGCAGTGTGAGTCCTGTCGTATTGACCATATTTGGCTCCACATGCACACGCAAGCAGTTCTTCTCACATCTCATAAACATCAAGACCAAGCTGCGGTCACGTGTAATAGATGAAAGCCTAAACACCTGCATGAAGCTGAACCTCAGCACGTATCAACTAGACCACAAAGCCATCAGTAAAACCATGCAGCACCAGAAGTCGCATTAATAGTAAGAAGTACTTTTCATATTAATAAATAACTTTGTTATAACAATGTCGTTGAAAATAAATTCAGAGTCTTATTATACTGTAAAATTGTTGGTCTTCTTTTTCAATTTAGTTGTATTCAGTATCCCCTCCCTGACTCGCCACCTTATCGTGGTGGAGGGGTTTGCGTGACCTAATGATCCTAGGAGCTATGTTGTCGGGGGCTAATGCCCCTGGTAGGGTCACCCAAGGCAAACAGGTCCGGGGTGAAGGTCCAGACGAAGTGCGATTCAAAAAACCCCTATGACACATGACATCTGAGAGAGAGCACAGGAAGCAGTCTCCCTTGCCCGGACGCGGGTCACCGGGGTTCCCTCCTGGAGCCAGGCCCAGGGGAGGGGCTCGAAGGCGAGCGCCTGGTGGTCGGGTTTATGCCCATGGAGCCTGGCCGGGCCTAGCCCGAAAAGGAGACATGGGTCCGCCCTCCCATGGACCCACTACCCGTGGGAGGAGTTTTAGGGGTCGGGTGCAGTGTGAGATGGGTGGCAGCCAAAGGCATGGGTTCTGTCGGACCGATCCTCGGCTACTTACTCTTACCCTCGGGACATGGAATGTCACCTCTCTGGCGGGAAAGGAGCCTGATTTGGTGCGTAAGGTGGAGAGATACCGACTAGATATAGATATAGCTTGGGCTCTGGAACCATCCATCTCGAAAGAGGCTTGACCTTCTTCTATTCTGGAGTTGCTCATGGGGAGAGGCGGCGAGCCGGTGTGGGTATTCTTGTTGCCTCCCCCCCCCCCCCCCACCCCACCCCGTCTCGGTGCCCAAATGTTGGGGTTCTCCCCGGTTGACGAAAGGGTAGCTTCCCTCCGTCTTCGGGTGGGGGGACGGGTCCTGACTGTTATTTGTGCTTATGCACCAAGTGACAAATCAGTATACCCACCCTTTTTGGAGTCTTTGGGGGGGTGTTGGAGAATGCTCCCTCGGGAGACTCGCTCGTTGTCTTAGCAGACTTCAACGCCCATGTGGGCAACGATAGTGTGACCTGGAAGGGTGTGATCGGTAGCTACGGCCTCTCCAGTCTGAATCCGAATGGTGTTTTGTTGTTGGACTTCTGTGCTCGTCATAGTTTGTCTATCACGAACACCATGTTCGAACATAAGGGTGTCCATAAGTGCACTTGGCACCAGAACACCCTAGGTCGCAGTTCGATGATTGACTTTGTAGTCATGTCATCAGACTTGCGACCATATGTTCTGGACACTCGGGTGAAGAGAGGAGCTGAGCTGTCTACCGATCACTACCTGGTGGTGAGTTGGCTTCGGTGGTGTGGGAGTTTGCCTTCCAGACCTGGCAGGCCCAAGCGTGTAATCAGGGTCTGCTGGGAACGTTTGACTGAGTCCCCTGTCCGAGAGGCCTTTAACTCCCACCTCCGGCAGAGCTACAACCACGTTCCGGAGGAGGCGGAGGACATGGAATCCGAATGGGCCATGTTTCGTGCCTCCATTGCTGAGGCGGCAGCCCATAGCTGTGGCCGTAAGGTCGTCGGTGTTTGTCGTGGCGGTAATCCCCGAACCCGGTGGTGGACACCTGTGGTGAAGGGGGCCGTCCAGCTGAAGAATGAGGCCTATCAGGTTTTTAGCCTGTGGGACTCCTGAGGCAGCAAACGGGTACCGGCAGGCCAAACGTGCTGCAGCCGAGGCTGTCACAGATGCAAAATCTCGGGCGTGGGAGGAGTTCGGTGAGGGCCTGGAGAGTGATCATCGGTTGGCCTCAAAAAGGTTCTGGGCCACCATCCGACGCCTCAGGAGGGGGAAGCAGTTCTTCACAAACACTGTTTACAGTGGAGGTGGGGAGCTGCTTACCTTGACTGGGGATGTTGTTGAGAGGTGGAGGGAATACTTTGAGGACCTCCTCAATCCCACCAACATGCCCTCCGTGGAAGAGGAAGACCCTGGGGGTTCGGGTGAGGGTCCGCTATTCACTGGAGTGGAGGTCACTGAGGTTGTCAAAAAGCTCCTCGGTGGTCGAGCTCCAGGGTTGGACGAGATCCGCCCGGAATATCTCAGGGCTCTGGATGTTGTAGGACTGTCTTTGTTGACACGTCTCTGCAACATCGCGTGGTCATCATGGGCTGTACCTCTGGATTGGCAAACTGGGGTGGTGGTCCCAATTTTTAAGAAGGGGGACCGGAGGGTGTGTTCCAATTATCGGGGAATTACACTCCTCAGCCTACCTGGGGAAGTCTATGCAGGGGTACTAGAGAGGAGGATCCGACCGATAGTCGAACCTCGGATTCAGGAGGAACAATGTGGTTTTCGTCCTGGCCACAGCACTCTTGACCAACTCTATACGCTCCACAGGATTCTGGAGGGGGCATGGGAGTTTGCCCAATCTGTCCACATGTGCTTTGTGGATTTGGAGAAGGCTTTCGACCGTGTCCCTCGAAAGATCTTGTGGGGCGTGCTCTGAGAGTACGGTGTTCCGGATCCGTTGCTATGAGCTATTCGGTCGCTATATCACCGGAGCCAGAGTTTGGTCCGTATTGGTAACAGCAGGTCGGATTCTTTTCCAGTGGGAGTTGGAGTCCGCCAAGTCTGTCCTTTGTCACCGATTCTGTTCATAATTTTTATGGAAAGAATTTCTAGGCGCAGTCGAGGCGATGAGGGGTTCTGATTTGGTGGCCATCGGATATCATCTCTGCTTTTTGCAGATGATGTTGTCCTTTTGGCTTCATCAAGTCGGGCCCTCCAGCTCTCATTGGAGCGATTCGCAGCTGAGTGCGAAGCAGCCGGGATGAAGATCAGTACCTCCAAGTCCGAGGCCATGGTTCTCAGTCGGACAATGGTGGAATGCACCCTCCGTGTCAGGAATGAGGTCCTGCCCCAAGTGGAGGAGTTGAAGTATCTTGGGGTCTTGTTTACGAGTGAGGGAAGGATGGAGCGAGAGATCGACAGATGGATCGCTGCAGCCTCTGCTGTTAAGCGGTGCCTGTACCGGTCCGTCGTGGTGAAGAAGGAGCTGAGCCGTAAGGAAAAGCTCTCAATTTACCAGTCGATCTACGTTCCAACCCTCACCTATGGTCACGAGCTTTGGGTAATGACCGAAAGAACAAGATCACGGATACAAGCGGCTGAAATGAGCTTCCTTCACCGGGTGGCAGGGTTCTCCCTTAGAGATAAGGTGAGAAGCTCCGCCATCCGGGGAGAGCTCGGAGTAGATCCGCTGCTCCTCCGCATTGAGAGGGGCCAGTTGAGGTGGCTCGGGCATCTGGTCAGAATGCCCCCCGGACGCCTCCCTGGTGTGGTGTTTCAGGCATGTCCAACCGGGAAGAGACCCCGGGGTCGACCTAGAACACGCTGGAGGGACTATGTCTCTCGGCTTGTCTGGGACCGCCTCGGTGTCCCCCCGGGAGAGTTGGAGGAAGTGGTTCGGGAGAGGGACATCTGGACCTCTTTGCTAAGGTTGCTACCCCCACAACCCGACCCTGGACTAAGCGGAAGATGATGATGATGATGATGATGATGATGATGTATTCAGTATTTATATATATATATGGCTCTCAGAGGATTAGATTTTAAATTATGTCTTTTTTTTTTTGGCTCTCTTCGTCAAAAGGTTCCCGACCCCTGTTCTACGCTATAGATGCTTATATTAGCAATTAAACATTCAAAAATAATGCATAAGATGTAAATAAAATATTAATACAAACACATGCAAACTAGCGCACACACAGATGCCCACCTCACATAAAAATGTAAGTAGTTTTGTTGGGGGGGGTTTAAGTTATTTTTTGTTGTTGTTTGTTTGGGTTTTTTGCATAATTTGCCTTGTTTTGTGGCATTTTCCTTGACTTTTCCCCTATTTTTCAGTAATTTCTTTATTTTTAAAATTTTTCTATGAATACTTTTGAAAAACTCGCGATGTACTGAAGCCGCACAAACTGAAGCATGAAGTAGTGAGGGATCACTGTACTTTTTATGATGCAATAAATAGTTATTGCAAACATGTAGTAAACAGTGTTTTCCTAGAGTACACAGACATGTTGATAAATAGGGAGAAAAAAGAGGCTGCTTTTTATAGTAATTAATGGCTTGGATGTTTAATAGTAGCACTAACCCTTTACATGTGCTGTTTTTGGTTTGTTTGTTTTTTTCTTTTGATTTTGAAAGTACTAAATGAAAAGGCTAAAAATATTTTAGGAAATATTAACAAGACAGGTGTTGAAGAAATTCATGCACACTGCTGGATACTGTCAGTTTTCCCCAAGACAATCTACCCCCTCCTTTGTGAAAATGAAAATCCTTATATAAGTTAAACTAGCACACAACACACACACACACACACACACACACACACACGAAAAAGTGTTTACTTTTAAAAGTGAACAAAGTCAAGTGTAATGTACTATCCAGGCAAATCTGTACAATAATAATTTTATAAATTGTAATAATTTTATACATTTTAATACTTGTTTTGAGCTGTATACTGCTTCTCACCTTCTTTGCATTTTTTGCTTGCTAAATGTCTAAAACATTAAGTGACCCTGAAAGCCCATCCTTATTAACAAGGAAATTCACAGCATTCTCCACATAATCAGACTAGACAGAGGTTAGAACAGCTCAATATAAGAGATAACCACTCTTTGATCCAAACAGCCATGCAGAACCTAGCAGCAGCAGAGTCAGAAAATGTTCTGTCAGGGACTTTTGGATTTAAATTTGACCTTATTAGCCTCACAGGGACGAAAGGAAGAGGGAGGATGGACCGTAGGGTAATGCGGAACATCTCGCCTACACTGAATAAGATATCAAAAACTTTTCTCAGCTTTGATATCTACATATGTACACATTTAATATAAACTACACGACAGAGGTGTGATCTAATTGCCCTGTGAACTTGGATTAATGGACATTCATATTCATTTCATATATTTTCTTATTTCTGATTGGTGGAAAACTACCAGTGAATTCTTGTTATTATTCTGAGTTAACTTATCCACGCATGACATTGGATAAGTTAAATGATTAATACACGATTGGCATACACCAATGTACATTATATACAGTATATACAGTAGGCCTCCGTTATTCGCGGGGGTTCGGTACTTGCCCCTCCTGAAAGTCAAGATAATCCATGAGTTCTGTACCAGAAAGTAAAACCCTATATATTATATTACATGCGCGAATGATCAACCAGAAGTAAAACCCTATGTATCATATTACATGTGCTAAAATATGCTTCTTAAACACATTCTATAGAGTCTTACTCATTAATACCGTATTAATGTAAGAAAATGTAGTAATTAAGTAAAAACTTTTTAATTTTGTACTGTGATATTTATTGATAAAATTTTATATATATATATATATATATATATATATATATATATATATATATATATATATAGAGAGAGAGAGAGAGAGAGCGAGAGAGAGAGAGAGAGAGAGAGAGAGAGAGATGGGCTGGGTGCCATGGAAAATGGATCTGCCCTGTGTACCATCTTGGTTAGTAAGTCACTATAATTTACAGTGAAAAATATCTTAATTAAATTTTATTTTCTCAATATCTTCTTCTTCTTTTCCTTGTGGCTGTTCCCTTCAGGGGACGCCACAGTGAATCATCTGCCTCCATCTCACCCCATCCTCTGCATCTTCTACTCTTACACCAACTACTTTCGTGTCCTCCTTCACCACATTTATAAATCTTCTCTTTGGTCTTCCTCGAGGTCTTCTGCCTGGTAGTTCCAACCTCAGCATCCTACTACCAATATACTCACTATCCCTCCTCTGCACATGTCCAAACCATCTCAATCTAGCCTCTCTGACTTTGTCTCCAAAACCTCTTACATGTGCTGTCCCTCTGATGTACTCATTCCTGATCCTATCCATCCTCGTTACTCCCAAAGAGAACCTCAACATTTTCAACTCTGCTACCTCCAGCTCTGCCTCCTGTCTTTTCCCCAGGGCCACTGTTTCTAAACCATACAACATCGCTGGCCTCAACACCGTCTTGTACACTTTTCCTTTCATTCATGCTAATACCGTCCTATCACATATCACAACCAGACACTTTTCTACAAACATTCCAACCTGCCTGCACACACTTGTTTACCTCTTTTCCACACTCTCCATTGCGCTGCATTGCTGCATGTCCTTCCCATCTCTATTTCTCTGTTGTGCCAACCTGAATAAATCATTTTCTCCCTCCTTACTGTCCAAGCTAGCATATAAGTCATCATACAACCTCAGTTTGGCTTTTGACACCGCTACCTTCGCCTTACACTGTGTCTCCCTGTACTCCTGTTTACTTTCTTCAGTCCTCTTATTGTCCCACTTCTTCTTAGCTACCCTCTTCCTTTGTACAAACTCCTGCACTTCCTCATTCCACCACCAAGTCTCCTTATCTACTTTCTATCCAGATAACACACCAAGTACTCTCCTACCTGTCTCCCTGAGCACATTAGCTGTAGTTGTCCAGTCATCTGGAAGCACTTCCTGACCACCCAAAGACAGTTTCAACTCCTCCTTGAAGACAGCCTGACACTCTTCCTTTTTCAGCTTCCATCATTTTGTCTTCTGCTGTGCCTTTGCCTTCTTCACCTTCAGCATCATCCTGCACACCACTATCCTATGTTGTTTGGCAACACTCTCACCCACTACTACTTTGCAGTCACTGACTTCCTTCAAATTACATCGCCTACACAAGATGTAGCCTACCTGTGTGCTCCTACCTCTGCTTTTATAAGTCACCCTATGGTCCTGTCTCTTCTGAAAGAAAGTATTCACCACAGCCATTTCCATCCTTTTTGCAAAATCATTTTTTTCTCTCTGCCTACAGACACGCCTCCCACCTCTCCTTCTTCGGCCTTTCCCTCTTCGACCAACAGTAGTCCAATTTCCACCAGCACCGTGTTGGTTAACAGCACTGATGGCGGTCGTTATTAACCCGGGCCTCGACCGATCCGGTATGGGATTTGTATTTTTGGCTCGCATGTTTTATGTGGCATTGGTTTTACACCGAATTCCCTTCCTGATGCAACCCTCTGCATTTATCCGGGCTTGGGACTAGCATGAGGGTGAACACTGTCTTATGCCCCCTCACGGCTGCATTTTCTCAATATGTATAATGTTATTAAGCGTACACAGCAGCAAAAGTCTACCTCCAAACAGCGGGGTCAGGAGGGTGAAGCTTATTTTCTATCTATAATTCTCCTCTCCAAATGATTCTAGAGAACGCTAATGAGAAAACGGCTACATCGTTCAAAATAAACGACCTGTTTCTCACAACAATCCGATAAACTTGTGTCCGATGGTTAATAAAATAGTCTATTTCTTGAAAAGTTAAAACATGTCCTTACTCCAAAGTACCTTCATTCCATGGTTTGGTCCATATTTTCATGGAATTTGTCTACAATAAATCAGAAATTGCATTAGTGAGCATTATCAATATATCAGTGGTGGTCTAATGGATAGGGCGCTGGATCGCTGATCCAAAGGTTGGGGGTTCGAGTCCCACTCTCCACAAGGATGTCATTGTCCAACCCCCCCCCCCCCCCCCCCCAGTGCAGCTAACTGGGTTATCAAAGGCAAATTGCTGACTTTCGTAAAGAGTAGGCTGCAAAGCCGTCAGCATGTTTCTGTCCCTTGCTAAAAAGGGTCGTGACAGGAAGTGCATCCGATGTAAAAACCTCTGCCAAATCAAAAACGTGCGAATCAGATGATTCGCTGTGGTGACTCCCGAGTGAAAGGGAAAAAGCCGAAAGGAAGACAGACAGCATGCAGCATAGCCGACTCACCCTGGCTACCGTTTGCTTTTCTGTGACTTAAAGAATTCAGCTTTGTATGATATGGAGAATCATTCAGATCATGGGAGGTTTTACTTGCCAGTACTTTCAGACTTGGCAGATATAATTCTCGAGATCCAAATAATTCTCAACACCATACAAAAGCCAAATTCTATAATTGCTTATGATCCACAATTTGGGATAATGCTTAAATCAAAATGGTTTGCCACAGCCAGTGATTCCAAAATCCTAGAAATTTGCTGAAATAGCCTCACAAAAGATAATATGTATAGCCTTTGCATTTGTTTTATTTATTTTTTTTAGTTTTCTCAGATTTTGGATGACTTTCCAAAGATGTTTTAATGAAGTACACATGACCACTGTCACACTTTTATAAGTTAATAATAAACTATCAAAATCTCAGATTAGCTTATGTGCACGCATAGTGTATACTAAAACAATTATTCACCTCAGGCTCAGTGTGAGACTATTCATTATCTCGTTCATTCATTCATTCATTTTCTAAGCCGCTGGTGCCCTTTTCAGCCGACTTTGAGTGAATACAGGATACACTCTGGACAGCACACCAGACCATCACAGGGCAACACACACACACACACACACACACACACACACACACACATACACACACACACACACGCGCAAACCATTCACACTACCACCTACGGGCAATTTGGAACAGATACCTACTGTGTATATTTTTGGAGGAAACCGAAGTACCCAGAGGAAACACACTGTAAGAAAAGTGAGAACATAAAAAAAAACTCTACACAGAAAGGCATGAGCCCAGGAATTGAACCCAGGCTGTGAGGCGAACATACTAACCACTTCACCTTTATTCAGGGTTATTCACATTGCCTAAGCTGAATAATTGTTTTATACAGGCATGCAAACATTCTATACATACATACATACATATATACATATACATATATATATATATCAGTGGTTCTTAACCTTGTTGGCGGGACTGAACCCCACCAGTTTCATATGCTTAGTCATCGAACCCTTCTTCAGTGAAAAATAAAATGTGATTTTTTTTTTTCAAATTCAAGACATAGATATATGTTTTTACTGGGGCATCAAAATGAACAGTGTATTAACATCACTGTGTTCAAAGAACAAAACCAATACAATGCATGAACTCCCCCATCACAATTACATTTTTATGTGAGGTGCGCATCTGACTGCGTGCGCGCACATGTGTCTGTCTGTCTGTCTGTCTGTCTTCCTTTCAGCTTTTTCCCTTTTACTCGGGAGTTGCCACAGCGAATCATCTGTTTCATACGTTTGATTTGGCAGAGGTTTTTACATCGGATGCCCTTCCTGTCACAACCCTTTTAGCACGGGACAGAAACACGCTGACGACTTTGCAGCTACTCTTTACGAAAGTCAGCAATGGTTCTTTTACATGCCTCTCACCATAGACAGTGAGAGACATGGCCCGTGGGGGGGGGGGGGGGCAGTGACAACCTTGTGGAGAGTGGGACTCGAACCCCCAACCTTTGGATCAGCGATCCAGCGCCCTATACCACTAGACCACCACCATTTACATCTTATGTATTATTTTTGAATGTTTAATCGTTATTATAGGAATTTATAGTGTACTATGTATTTATTGATATTATATGTACATATACATGTACGTATACGTCAGTCAGCACAGGGTTGATCCTACTTTGCAAATCATGCAGATAGGACGCCGACTAATATCATGTTCCATTATATATGTGAATCCATGTTGTACATATTTGTCCAACCACTTTCTTTTTTACTCAACATAGTATGGATTAAAACATTAAGAAAGAAATCACACGACGTACCATCACAACAGTCACAATTCGACTACTGAGCACACCAAATTTCCTGCAGCACAGATTGGCCAAGCAATGTAGCGTGATCACCTGCAGCCAGTAATAGCCAAGCGGGGCGTGTCATCATGAATATGAGTCAGGTATGTGTCTTGACCTCCGCCGAACCCCTGAAACTGACTCACCAGCGCCCTATCCACTAGACCACCACTACCCCGTATATATATATATATATATATATATATATATATTTTTTTTTTTTTCCCCCTTTCGGTTTTTTCGGTTTTTCAGGGGTTGCCACAGCAAATCATCTGATTCGCATGTTTGATTTGGCATAGGTTTTTACGTCAGATGCCCTTCCTGACACAACCCTTTATCAAGGGGCAGAAACACGCCGACAGCTTTGCAGCGACTCTTTACGAAAGTCAGCAATGGTTCTTTTACATGAATCTCACACCATAGGCAGTGAGAGACATGACCGGCCTTTGATAACCCAGTTAGCTGTACTGGGAGGGACAGTGACAACCTTGTGGAGAGTGGGACTCGAACCCCCAACCTTAGGATCAGCGATCCAGTGCCCTTTACCGCCAGGCCACCACTATCCTTCTATATATTTCTATAATTGTAGGTAGACCATAACATAACCATGAATAGGTTTTTCTGTAAAAGAATGCATTATTGTTTGATAGGTTAACTCCAAAAAAGCAGTGATCAGACTGGACTCACTCACAGGATGATATGTAATGCAGAAGTTATATCCTGAAACTTTCTGTATAAAATCTCGCAGAGCATTTCTGTACCAAGGGCCTTTACTCTCCTCAGCTGAGATGGAGTCTCCGATAACTAAGGACTTATTTCCCTCTAGAGCTAAATGCAAAATGTATTCAAAGACAAAGAATGTTAATCCTTTTAGTCTAATGAAGAAGCATGTCTACTAATTAATATATGCCTTTTAATCAGACATACTGACACTCAGGAAGACACTGCCAGGCTTCCCTCTGCTCAAAGAGTCTGTGTTAATTGTTCGGATATCGGCAGTGCCATCCAAATCCCTTGGACCTTTCAATTATCCAAAGGGAGCCACTGCTAGGATTTCCTCCATCTTGACCCTTTACTGAAACAGGCTTTTTGTATCCTTGCCATTCTCCAGCAGAGTTTCTTTTACTAGTCCACCTCAGGGGCAGTCGTCAACTATTGCTGTTGATTTTCATTAATTTAAAGACACTAAATTCGCCAGTTTGGTGCTCACCCTTCTCTCCAAGGCAGCCAGAGAACACTGCACTCCCTTTTGGCTCCTGGCAGCTAAATTAAATGGAGTCAGCCTGATTGCTGGAAATCACAGGGCTGGGTGATAAAGCAATTAAGCCCCTCTAATTCTTTAGCCAGGAAAGGGTCGGCTCAGGCCCAGGAGATAATTAACTATATATAATGAAATCCCTTTGTTGCCTCTTTTTTTTATTCGATTTTTGTTTCCTGGTAGTGCTCACTACATAAGAGTGCAGGTCTGTGAGGCAAGGGTCTCCCCTCTCCTAGGTTGTCCAGCAGATGAAAACAGATCTTTAGTTAATAGGCTCTCTATGGACAGATGAAGTCTATTAGAAGGTTAATTTGAAAACGAATGGAGGGACTAAAAGAGAGAGCGAGTACACGAGAGAGGGAGAGGCCACAGATAGAGGAAGCACATAGAGGCTTGAGCCTACATGTCTACTTCAACACTGCACTCAGTTTAGCTTGGAGTTATTTATTGCGTGAAGAAATAAAATTCAATTCGAGAGAATTATGTACTGTTCATGCTAGTATTGATGAATTTCTTAAAGCTTACGTGTACTTTTCTTATAGGTCTTCCCTAAAAGACACCAAATCATTATTTCTATTCAGACAAAACATACAATTAATCAAGAAATTTACGTTTCAGTGAAGATTAACAGCTTTCTTTCATATATATGCAATAAATTACACACAAATGTGGGACTACACATCAGGTCTAAACTTACAGGGAGCCATAAAAAAACAGTCAAGCATTGTTCAAATGCATGGCACCACCCTGCCTCCTATTTCCATTTTTTTTTCCCACTGCCCAGGAAAATATGATCCGAGCTCATTGGTGTGTGTATAATGAGGGGGTTACGGTGAGCTGAGAGAGGTCATGTAATTCTCTGTACCGGGGGACAGGATTTTTGGGGGAGTTGGCTGAGCACTCCTGCTCTGTGATGCATATACACTCAAATGCGCCAGTGACGACCCTTCCAAATCCAAGGTCCGATTTAGACATTTCCAGCATTAAATGAAGTTGGACTGTATCAATTTTTTTTTTAACTATTCATATTTTTTTTCCCAAAGACTGGAAACAATGCGAAATGAATAATTCATGAAGTGGAAAAACACTACGAAGTGAAAAAATAGAAAAAAATACGTGGCACTTGGTACATTATTTGAGTTTAAACCCTGAAGAGAATTTATCTTTTCTTTCCTTGAAAGTGTCATTTCATATTTTCATAGCAAGAGATTAAAGTATGTATACAATAACACACCAAACTTCATTCAGTCAGGCCAGTTCATCAGTGGAGCTTCTCAGACATGGGAGCAGCCCTCCTGCTGCAGAGGTCACTGGCATTAGCATATCATTTGGAAATATAGCCAATCATTGTGAGAGAGTTTCCCAAAGGAGGTCTGCTTGTGCCTCCCAATGGGCCTGAGGAGCCATATCAGCCTAGTGTTAACTATTGCCACTTAATTATGATAAAGACACATATTTGCCGCATGTTTAGATACCCTGTATGGTCAACAGTCTTTTGGCTTTTGACCGCCTGACCTCTTAGGAAAGCTACATCCATCATCTACCTCCTCATACTACATCATTGCAAATGATGCGCGCGCACACACACACACACACACACACACACACACACACACACACACACACAACAATAAGGTGGACACATGCGGTCATGCTCAGGATTAAGGAAAATCTGTTACGGTGATCAATCATGTCTGATGGTTCTCTTTATATGATGCTGTGAATGAACCAGGGAACTGAAAGCAACTAGAAAGTGTGAACAATCTGCAGTAACATGTCATACATCAAATCCAATTTAAAACTACTAAACCTTTATTGACATTTTTTCTAAACTTTTTGTCTTCGATATAGCTGAAATTATTTACTCAATCTGAGTCCAGTTTCTGTGATTCGGTTTTTGTAACACGCGCGCAGACACACACACACACACACACACACACACACAAATACAAGCCAATTATGAGTGAGGTAGACGTCATCCATGTGAAAAAGAAGCCACCCCTCCCTCCTGTGTTCTCCAAGCCGAAGATGAGCCAGTGACCCCTCTTGGTTTGGAAAACTAGTGCAGCGCTCTAACCCGAGGGCATGTGTTGTCATGCAAGTGAGATAAGTTTATTTTGCGAGCGGCCGGCATTTGTTCCGTCAGCAGGTGTGGGCTCTGGACCCTAAGCATGAGCAGTGGGGAGCCCAGCTCAGCACCTGCAGTGCTAGTGAGGTGGCTACAGAGATGCTTTGGCCGCAGCCCAAATATCTGCCTCTACCTTCTGTGCTGAGCCCAGCCTAGGGAAAGCAGGAGGAAGCAATATTGTGGAACAAATGTCCTCTAATGTGAGCCTGCTGGTTGGAGGCTCCGGTGGGGCCTGCAGTCGCTTTGCCCCCATTTACCCTTCACGCACACCGGCCGGTGCTACCATGGAGGTAAAGTTAAAGCCATTCTAATGCTGTGGAGACTTCCAGATGCTCCCTGGCCTTGATACCACCATCCAGCAACAAACAGGTGCTGCCAGCCTGCGCCAGATACCTATATATGAAGATGGCCGGATACCAATATACTCCAAGGGGTGCAAAGTAACCATGAAAGTGCAGAAAGTATCAACGAGGAAAGTTTTTTGGAACGTGATCTTTATAGTTTTAAGGCATTTATTTACACTTTTACCCCCAATTGATGCATATATGTAACCTACATTTTAGACACTGTCCTACCCAAAGTGAACAAAGGTTCTGCCTGAAGATATCTGGTGAAAAAGAAAGAGCTGCTTATCAGCACAGCAGTAAAACTGATCTTTGAAGTTCATTTTATGTCTCTCAGTAGAACAACAGTAATTACAAAGACAACATAACACTGCTAATGTTTGCCCTGTGAGAGACAAGCTTCTGATGGTGGAAATGTGTTTGTTTGCCTGCTGTTTTGTGTTGCTCTGTGATTTGAGATTTAAAGATAACAGAATGCCTGACATAGTTTTGGCAAATTGGTTGGATAGATACATTTAGTTCAACATGAAGATAATGTCAAACATGATTTCATAGCTGTATTTCTCCCTTTAGCATTATAAGAATTATTTCTTATAACACAAATTCAAAAGGGATTAAATATTTCATTCTTGAATAAATACCCAGTACACCAAGACAGGGCCATGCAGAAAAAGGTTAATTCCATTAATTTTACTGAAAAAAAGTATAGTTCTTTTTATGGAATGAAATGATATAGCTATTTTTTCTCAGTTGACGCTGACTTAAAATGTAAACTGAGTTCATACATTAAACAAACTCAATAATTTTTCACTCCAGTCTGCAAAACCAGTAAAAAAAAAAACAACATTTTTAAAACACACACACACCCACACACACACACACACACACACACACACATATATATATATATATATATATATATATATATATATATATATATATATATATATATATATACACACACAGGGATCCCTTGCTACTTCTCACATCACGTTTTTTTTTTTTTTAAATATTAATTAAATTTAAAAATAAGGAAATTAAGGATCATAAAATGCCACAAAAATAATGCCAATTATGCAAAAAAAAAAAACTTAAACAAACACAAAACAAAAAACCCCCAAAACCTCACATCAAAATTAGTTACATTATTGTGAGGTGCGCATGTGTGTGCGTGCATGTGCATCTGCGTGCATGCACACGCATGTCTGTATGTGTGTGTATTTATATTTTATTTACATGTTATGCATTATTTTTTCATGTTAATTGTTATTATAAGCATTTACAGCATTGAATATGTATTTATTGATATTATATAGAGATATACATGTATACGTCTGCCGGAGGGGTTGGGGGGGGTTGATTCTACTTCGCGGAATTCGGTGGTTGAGGGGGTTCTCGGTCCCAATTAACCGCGGAAAGTGAGGGATCCCTGTATATACCTCTCCCTCTCTCTCTCTCTCTATATATATATATATATATACACTATATATATATATATATATATATATATATATATATATATACACTATATATATATATATATATATATATATATATATATATATATATATATATATATATATATATATATATATATATATATATATAAAACTAACAATAAAATGATAATCAGAATAATAATAATGAATAAAAATGGGTAAATATTAATAAGCAAACAAACATGCAAATTAAAGATAATTTTTTAAATAAATGTCTAAAAATACAAAAAATTAAACATGTTTAAACATTTTTATGCTTTTATTCTTTTTTAAGTTATTTTTCGACATATAACTGCTAGTTTGATTTGTGCTAAGATTTCATGAAGATAGCTCTGTCTACATTTGAGAAGCTGTGTGTGCAGAATGTCACTAAACATAATCCCTGCACTTTAATATAAGACGAGTGTTGCTATTGGTAGAATTTTTAAAATAATTTTCCTGATCACTGGCCTCACTATCAATTGGAACACTTCCATCTGCATTACTGTGCTCTGTAAGAGGAAGTAATACAAACTGAATAGAGCTTATCTCATGTGATTGGAATTTACTTTTAGTCTTCCAAAAATGACTTTCCATTTTTATGTGACTCATTTAAAATGTGTGCAATTAAAAGTTGCAAATGCATGAAAGCAAGCCAAGTCAAAAGCCTGAAAAAGACAGTGAGTCATAGGGGAGTGAGGGGGGGAAAAAAAAGCATGCTGCCTGGAAGAGTTTACTGATCTGCGGATTGTTGTCTTGTGTCTGGATGGGCGGCTTGTGTCTCAAATGAGCAGTCTGGGGCAAGTCGGCACAACAGAGGGAGTGATAACCATAGCAACAGCCTAGTCCCCAGCTGTCACGCCGAAGTGGAGATGGGTGCTGTGAGCACAGAGACCACTTAACCTCGGCCGCACTTCAACTTAGGGGAGTCAAGATGCTGCTCAAATCTCCACAGAACTCCACTTAATATGGAAACAATGGGGCTCCTGAAGAGACAAAGAATGGCTTTGAAAGCAACAATGAAAAAATGAGTTACACAAGGCTTCTTCTTGTACATTACTTTCCTTAGCGGTACTTCTGACATCACCTTCCAAAATGAAGGAAGAGGAAACCCAGGGCTGTGCTTGGTTAAGCTCTCAATAAGGTTCACATCGCGTATTCATTATGATTCACGGAAATCACCCACATCCTTTTGTATTTGTCCAAGCTAAAAATGACCTTCAGCTCGATGTGTTTGAACCTATTCAAGACACAGCAATGGGACTATTACTCCTTCAGTTTCAAAGCACAGTAAGAAATGGGTGCATGCATGCTGCAGTATTCAATTACTGACCTCCATTCAGTATGGGTAACTATGTAACTAAGGTCAAGCCCACCCATAATTGACAGCATAGATAATGTCAGCAATAATAGTTTCAATTCAAAGCACTATCCGCTCTAGACAGAGTCCAACATCAGCTTGATGCTATAAACAATGGGATGTCAGGACAATAAGCAAGAAGCTGTACACTGATCACATTTGCATATGATAAAGCGCTGATTTCGAACACAGACGCAATCGAGATGAGCTCGGTTTATTTAATTATCTCGAAATGTACTGCGCTGGAGTTTGCCTATGCGTTTTCTTTCCTATATACAGTATGTCGTTTTTAGGCTATACTTACACTTATAGAACAATGAAATACAAGAATAAACCCAGCTACTGAACTACATAAATGTTTCTAAACATCTATAATAGCCTACCAATGCCCATAAATTATGAATTCTTGTCGTAATTTGTGCAGTGCTAGAGAAAGGCAACCTTTTTGAATCAATTCCAAAATGTGCATAAGCCATTTGTTTTCCAAATGCATGTTTGCATGATTAATGCAGCGTAAACAATGCCAATAAACCAAATTCATAACATATGACTTTTTAGAGATCACAAGGTTATGGGCACCAATTTGTATATGGCACTATGATGCATAAGCATTTTGTGGTATGACATAAATAGCAATTGGTTTTCATCCTAATTTCAAACTAAGCAAAGCCAGCCCCCCCTCCTGGGAAGGTCATCTCCATATTAACATGAGCGAGCAATGCTCAGATGAGTAACGATCCATTCCAAATGATGGCGTTTGTTTCTAATGACCACTACAACCAGGCTTGCCTCATGGAAACTTGCTGTATTGCTACACATCAATGAAGACAGTACTGTTATCAATTCAGCCATCTGCTAAATCAGTCACATGTACAATAAATGAATGAAAAGCTATATGCATAATATGAGGAAATATAAGGCAGTGGCTCTGAGCACATATATGCACAAGTAGCATGTCAACCTTAGCGACTATTTTCTGGTATTAGATGTGTGTTCTTTTGTTGTTTATTATTTTTAAAAAAGTATATACGTCAGCTTCCCCGCGACCCTAATTAGGATTAAGCGGTTCAGAAAATGAATGAATGTAATTACTGGGCTGTTGACTGTTTGTAATACATTTTGGTATATACATAAGGTATGTTGTATTTAAGTGGGAACCATTCAAATTTGAGACCTTAAACTGACCCAATCTTCAGAGATAGCATTTGATAAATTATTATTTATACAAATTCTTAAGAATAAATGATTACAAGGAACACTTAATGACAATAAGGGCAATGGCTAGGTGAGACGTTTAGCAAGGACATGAATACACAGGGTGGCACAATGGTGTAGCCGTTAGCACATCCACCTCACAGCAAGAAGGTCCTGGGTTTGATTCCCAGCTCGGGTGCTTCTGTGTGTTCTCCAGGGCTCCCAGCGAGCTTTAGAAAAAAATAGAGGAAACGGTTCAGAAATAGAGGAAATTAAATATTTCTGCTGGGGGTCAAGGGGGCATATATTATAAATAATTATCACTTTGGCAAGTAAAAATAGCAGCATTCCACTAAATAGCGGAGATCTGGGATATCTGGTTTTCCCACTGCTTGCGTAGGTTTCATCTGGGTACTCTGGTTTCCTTCCACAGTCCAAAAACATGCATAGTGGGTTAATTGGCTGTTTTAAATTGCCATTAGGAGTGAGTTTGAGTATGAATGGTTGTGTGCGTGTTGGCCCTGCAATGGCCTGGCGAGGTGTCCCTCACCCTCGCCCTGAGTCAGCTGAGATGGGCGCCTGCGACCCCGCAAACCTAATTACGAGTAAGTGGTCCAGAAAATGAATGGATGAATACACAGTTTGAGGACTGGGAACTCAAAGTCTCTTTCCTGTGCAAAAGTCTTAGACACTGTTTTGTGGGGTTCGTACAACCATTGCTATAGATTTTTATTGATGATACTTGCTTAACAAGTGAGTATAAAAACATCTCAGATCTCCAAGCATTATTTTTTCACCAAAGAATTACAGGTTACAGTAAAGATCTTGTATGTCAATAGAGAAAGCAGCAGTTTATGTAAGAGATCACTTTTCAAAGGAAACAAATTGAGGCTGCGGGATTTTGCATGCAAATAAAGAAGCACGTGGAACAATGAAAATCACCAGAAGTGATGTGGCTGCCTCTGCAAGATACTCAGCAACACTTGCAGCTCATTACCTTGTAAAGCTCCACAAACTGAGGGCAGTGGTGGCCTGGTAGTAAAGGTGCTGGATCACTGATCCTAAGGTTGGTGGTACAAGCCCCGCTCTCAACAGGTTCTCACCATTGTCCCCCCCAATGAAGCTAACTGGGTTATCAAAGGCCAGCCATGTCTCTCACTGTCTATGGTGTGAGACTCGTGTAAAAGAACCATTGCTGACTTTCAACAGGAGTAGGCTGCATAGCCGTCAGCATGTTTCTGCCCTGTGATGGCCTGGCGAACTGTCCAGGGTGTACTCTGCTCTCACCACTAGGAGTGAGTCAGAGTTTGAATGGTTGTGTGCATGTTGGCCTTGTGATCTTGTGATGGCCTGGCGAGATGTCCTCCCTTCATTCGCCCTGAGTCGGCTGAAATGGGCACCAGCCTCCCCGTGAACATAATTAGAATTAAGCAGTTCAGAAAATGAATGAATGAATGAATAAACTGTACCTGAGTCTACAAGTAATCTTCACACCAAATATTGGCTTTGTTTCATTTATTACTGCTAACTGTGTTTTACAGAGTTTGTTATATAAAAATATTCAGCCAGTTGCTTGTAAAGACTAGGCCAGTGGGTTTCCTAGTCAGTGTGTTTCTGGCCTGTGACGTCCTGGTGAGTTGTCCAGGGCCTCACCTAGAATTGACTGAGAAGGGCACCAGCCTACCCTGTGACCCTAATTAGGATTAAGCGGTTCAGAAACTGAATGAGTGAATATAGTATGGTGTATACAATTACTCAGGTTAATTCAATGCGGCATGGTGGCGTACTGGTTAGCACATCGACCTCACAGCAAGAAGACCTGTGTTCAATTCCCAGCTTAGGCGTAGCCTAGTGTACATATCTTTGGTATGTACACTAGGCTACTTGGCTGTTCCAAATCACCCCTAAGTGTGATGGTGAGTGTGAATGGTTGTGTGAGTGTTGGTCCTGCAATGGCCTGAGAAATCCAGGGTGTACCACCCTCGCCCAGAGTAGGCTGAGATGGGTGCCAGTTTCCCTGCTACCAGAATTAGGATTAAGTAACTTAGAAAATGAATGAATGGATGAAAGGTTAATTCAGTTGTACAGCTTTTTGAGTGTAAAGCTCTAGAACAGTGGTCCCCAACCCCTGGTCTGCGGGCTGGTACTGGTCCGTGGCTCAATTGGTACCGGTCCACAGAAGAAATAATTCATTATTTCCGTTTTATTTATTATCTGAGTCTGAACGATCTTTAATTTTGAAAAAGTCTTTTATTTTGAAAAATGGCCGGATATTCTTGGTTATATGTTGGTTATTTGAGCGCTAAAATGTAACCCACAAGGGGTAATATTAATAATAATAATAATAATAATAATAATAATAATAATAATAATAATAAATGTTATATTTACAATACAAACAATCTCTGACCATCCCAACCCCCCCCTTCCCGGTCCACAGTAAATTTGCGAAGTGTTGACCGGTCCATGGTGGAAAAAGGTTGGGGGCCACTGCTCTAGAATTATTGCTCAACTTCCTTCAACATGATTCAAGGTTTAAAATTTTAATAAAATAAAGCAGGAAAAAATGTAAGATTGAACTGTGATGGTCGTAGAACTGCTATAAGAATCGAAATGGCACCTAAACATCATGAGAATATCACCACCAGAAACAATGTGAAAAACATGAAAAAGAAAAATTATGAAGCTAATATAATAGCACCAAATTTCCACAGTGCTAAATACTGTGTATACATGATTGTTTACGTTTTAAATCTTTTGATATAAAAAGAAAAACAAATGATCAATGTGGCACAAGTAGTGAATAAGTTAAACATACAGTATACTGAAGGTCTTGTCCATGTGAGATCTGCCAATAAGTGTTTTTCTGTTCTTTTGTTGTGTGTGTGTGTGTGTGTGTGTGTGTGTGTGTGTGCGTGTGTGTGTGTGTGTGTGTGTGTGTGTGTGTGTGTGTGTCATCCTTGCAGTGACAAACATTGGCAATGACAGAGGTCAGACGAGATGGCCTGTTGTTTTGAAAAGGAAAGCTTGGCATTGTCCCCTGTAGCCTCCTCAGGCTAGGAGGTATGCTCTAATCAGGCTCCCTCCTCTGCTGACGGCTGTGGAGGAGCATGCCGCAGCCTCTAGTCATCCTCTGGGACCTTTCAATGGGCTTTAGAGGCCAAATGAGGTGCAAGTCTATTAAAAGGGAGTTTGAGTGCAGATTCCTGCCCCACTGGGGGTATCTGACGTATCATTCAGAAGCAGTTAATTTCTATTTGGTCAACACTACGCATACATAAGCATCATAGTGGGAGTCAGACAGGACGATGACTGAGGTTCACAAACATTCCAACCAAAAAAAAAAAAAAAAAAAGAACAATTCAGAGGTTTCTAAACAACTCCTTGTTTCGTTATGAACAGAGTATCATTAAATGTGCATTTCATGTCTGGAATGTGCTGAACTCTCATATGTGTGGGGGCGTAAAGCTTTTCTATTCTGAGTATTACAACTATAATTTACAAGTATAATTAGAGGTATTCTTTCTTATTCCGATATATTAGATTAATTAACATGTCAAATATGTATTATTATACAATAATACGTTTCAACAACAAGGAATAGAGGCTACTGTTTGTACCACTTACTTTATTTGCATATATGCATAGTAATGCCACAGTGGTTTTGAAGATAAAGTTTATTATAATCACATAATTTTACTGTATATCTGCATGTTTTGTTGTAATGATTTAGCCAAGAAGCCACAAATTTACTCCATGTGTATGAAAATAAAGCTTTTAAGCTTCTTAAAAATACAGTACTTCTCTTTTTTTACAAACAGGAAACAAAAAGATAAAGAAGCTACATGAATTGTACAAGTGTGTGTGTGTGTGTGTGTGTGTGTGTGTGTGTGTGTGTGTGTGTGTGTGTGTGTGTGTGTAAAATAGTGAAAAATAGAACTTCCTCTGAGCTTTTGTTGTTTGTCTATGGATTTGAAGTTGTACACTTGCACATGCTGCATGCGACCATATGTTTTGTGTGCAGATGAAAGAAAGATAAATTAAATAGACCCTGTTTATTCATATGGAGGTCTAGATGAGTAATGAACTCAAGCAAGAAGCATGCTTTGGAGGACATAGTCATCTCACGATTCATTATATAGGAGAGCCTGTGGGTCCTCATGCTTTATCTAGCTCCAGGTCTAGCCCATATTCTCTCATTCCACCAGGCAGAAGCCATGTGTTTCATGATAAACCTACATCAGGAGCAGTATTCATGACCTCTGCTTTAAGTGTGATCTCCTTGAAAGAATATACATGGATACTCATGCTCAAGTCAAATAAATGCCAGAGACGGTGTGTGTTTTTTTCCAGGATCTGTGGTGGAAGGAATGCACAGGTACACAACAAACAAACAGCAAATTTGTCTCAATCCACGGATCTCATAATTACTGTTTAAAAATGCTATGCAGAGAACACTGGCTTATATGCTTAAAATGCAAACCCTGTATTACACCAATATCATTTTTAATCAGCAGTATAGTGTACGACATACACAAATGGTCCAATTATACTTTTCTCAGAAACTCTAAAATTACTTTGTCCTTGTCCCGAGCAATAGTAGTATTTGTATTACTCAGGTATTGTTTCTGCAGGAAGCAATTCTAATTCACCATGAAGTACTGACATGCCTTGATCCAAAATAAACTTTAAAAACAAGACGAAGCGATTGAGGGGCAGTCACATGACAAGAGGCTGCAATGTAATTCAGCCAGAACCAGACTGTCAGGGCTAATTAGATGTGATTGTGAAAGTGTGCCTCAGAGCTGAAAAATTTAATTTGCTATTGATTTGCTACTTAAATGCCTCACGTCCATTCTTATCATTATTACATGGAAGCCACACTGCCAATATGTAGAGAGCGCAGACACTTCAAAGAACAAGTTCAGGCAGACGGTGCTTTCTTTAGCAGAAATCAGCATGAACATCGTATTAATCCTTATTATCAACCTGACTTTTGAATCCGACACCTCAGCATGTCAGTGGTATGTGTATAATGTGAAGCAGGGGAACATTCTGATTAACATTCATCTAAATTTAATTTGAATGAGCATGAATCTGCTTCTGTGGACGACCTCAACATATAACCATGCATTATATTCCTTCGCTCGAACCACATGAATAAGAACAATAGAAAGAGGCAACACCGTCAATTAAATGAATCAAGGAGCATCTCCCAAAATAACCTCACAAATATCCTCATAATTTCATTTCTATCAGTGGAAAAGCACCATGGAAAATAAGATGTTAAGTAACATGATGGCTAGGGGTAGAGACTCACATGCTATATAATTAAAACAACTAAATACACACACACACACACACACACACACACACACACACACACACACCATTTCGAAAGCTTACAGAGAGATATGCATATACATATTAATCAAGTTTATAGAGATACCTCATAACACTATTCCAACTCACTTGGAGTTTCTCTGCAACATCGTTTGCTTTACAATGGGGATTACTTTCAACAAGCTGCTTGACAGTTCGAAGACATCTGTCAGACGGTCAGGTTGAACTGAGTGTGATGCTGTTGATTCCTTGTCTTTGTGGGTGAGTTGTACAATTCAGAGGAATCCCAAGGTTTTGTGAAATTTGATGCTAGCTAAGCGCATCCTCAGACTGACCCACAATACACCCTCTTTAACAATCAGACAACTCTTGCTTCTGGCATTTGCAACTTAGCTAGTAGCTATATAAAACGTATAATGTACTCTAAAGTGAAATAATAATAATAATTATTATTATAATAATAATAATAATAATAATAATAATAATAATAATAATAATAATAATAATAATATTCTTATTCTTTTCCTTTCGGCTGCTCCCTTCAGGGGTCGCCACAGCGAATCATCTGCCTCCATCTCACCCTATCCTCTGCATCTTCTTCTCTTACACCAACTGCCTTCATGTCCTCCTTCACCACATCCATGAATCGGCTTCCTCTAGGCCTTCTGCCTGGTAGTTCCAACCTCAGCATCCTACTACCAAAATACTCTCTATCCCTCCTCTGTACATGTCCAAACCATCTCAATCTCGCCTCTCTGACATTGTCTCCAAAACCTCTAACATGTGCTGTCCCTCTGATGTACTCATTCCTGATCCTATCCATCCTCGTTACTCCCAAAGAGAACCTCAACATTTTCATCTCTGCTACCTCCAGCTCTGCCTCCTGCCTTTTCCCCAGGGCTACTGTTTCAAAACCATACCACATCGCTGGCCTCAACACCGTCGTGTACACTTTTCCTTCCATTCTTGCCAATACCCTCTCACTCGCTAAGACCTTGTTGAATATTCTTGTCAGAAAATCTACTGCTACCTATCCTAGACACTTCCATACCTCCACTGGTATGTCATCAGGACCAACTGCCTTTCCACTTTTCATCCTCTTTAATGCCCTCCTCACTTCACCCTTACTAATCTTTGCTACTTCCTGGTACTCAATAGTCACCTCTTCTCTTTTTTCGCCTTACACTGTGTCTCCCTGTACTCCTGTTTACTCTCTTCGGTCCTCTCTATGTCCCACTTCTTCTTAGCTAACCTCTTCCTTTGTACACACTCCTGCACTTCCTTATTCCACTACAAAGTCTCCTTATCTACTCTCCTTCCAGATGACACACCAAGTATTCTCCTACCTGTCTCCCTGATCACATTAGCTGTAGTTGTCCAGTCATCTGGAAGCACTTCCTGACCACCCAAAGACAGTTTCAACTCCTCCTTGAAGACAACCCGACACTCTTCCTTTTTCAGCTTCCACCACTTTGTCTTCTGCTCTGCCTTTGCCTTCTTCACCTTTCTCACCATCAGTGTCATCCTGCACACCACAATCCTATGCTGTTGGGCAACACTCACCCACTACTACTTTGCAGTCACTGACTTCCTTGAAATTACATTGCGTACACAAGATATAGTCTACCTGTGTGCTTTTACCTCCGCTTTTATAAGTCACCCTATGCTCCTGTCTCTTCTCAAAGAAAGTATTCACCACAGCCATTTCCATCCTTTTTTCAAAATCTACCGACACCTGTCCTTCTGCATTCCTGTCCTGGATACCAAACCTGCCCATCATTTCCTCGTCCCTTCTGTTTCCTGCACCAACACGTCCATTGAAGTCTGCCCCAATGGCCACTCTTTCACCTCTGGGGGTACTCTGCATCACTTCATCTAAATTACTCCAGAATCTCTCCTTCTAGCTCACATCTTGTCTGTGGGGCATAAGCACTAACAACACTGAACATCACACCTTCAATTTCTAACTCGAGCCTCATCACTCTGTCTGACACTCTTCTCACTTCAAGAACATTCCTGACAAACCCCTCCTTCAAGATGACTCGTACTCCATTTCTCTTCCCATCCACACCATGAAAAAACAGCTTAAATGCTGCTCCTAAGCTTCTAGCCTTGCTACCTTTCCACCTGGTCTCCTGAATACACAATATGTCCACCTTCCTCCTCTGCATCATGTCAGCCAGCTCTCTACGTACTCCTTTCATAGTTCCAACAGTCAAAGTCCCTACTTTCAGTCCTAGACTCTTGCCTTTCCTCTTCTCTCTCTGCCTACGGGCACGCACCAGCACCCTGTTGGTTAACAGCACTGATGGCGGTCGTTGTTAACCCAGGCCTCGACCGATCCGGTATGAAATTCTTTGTTTTGATTCGCATATTTTATTTGGCATTGGTTTTACGCCGGATGCCCTTCCTGATGCAACCCTCTGCATTTATCCGGGCTTGGGACTGGCTTGTGCCCCCCCCCTCATGGCTGCATTAATAATAATAATAATAATAATAATAATAATAATAATAATAACAATAATAATGCATTATTTATCATAATAATAATACATGACAGGTATATAACAGGTATACACTCTCAATGAGTGTTTTCTATTCACTTTTGATATTAATGCAAATTCTGCACTTGAGGATAGTGGTGGCCTGGTGGTAAAAAGTGCTGGATCGCTGATCCTGAAGTTGGGGGTTTGAGTCCCATTCTCCACAAGGTTGTCACTGTCCCCCCCCCCCCGTGCAGCTAACTGGGTTTTCAAAGGCCGGCCATGTCTCACACTGTCTATGGTGAGAGGGATGTAAAAGAACTATTGCTGCCTTTCGGCGAGTAGCTGCATAGCCATCAGCATGTTTCTGCCCTTTGCTAAGGGTTGTGTCAGGAAGGGCATCCGACATAAAAACCTATGCCAAAGCGAATATGCGAATCATTAATATGACTTCCATGAAGATGGAGGCAGATGATTCGCTGTGGCAACCCCTGGAAAAAAGAGAACAGCTGAGATGGAAAAAAATGGAAATTCATCATTTGATGATATATTCAAAAGTCATTGCACATGAGTTGCTGGTGGGATACATTTTATTTTTTTATTTTAAAAAATGGATCCAAATCAGTTTTCCCATGTTACTCAATAAGACAGGTTTTAAAAATGCTATGTTGCAACCAAAAATAGCCGAACACAAAATTGTGACGGTTTCAAAAATTTAGATTTCTCTGATTATTCTTCACAAGTGAGGCAACGTTCTAAATATTCACTGGTTATCCCATTCCATGAACTTATCCCCAATACCTCAAAAGTTGACGCACAAAGAAGGATTTTTGTCCCATAGCCAAACTTAGTTTTTTGTTTGTTTGTTTGTTTGTTTTAGGAAAGTGCTATTAGGATCAATACAGATGCTCCCCAACTTACGTTTTAGTTCGGTTCCGGACGGCGGAACGTAAGGTGAAAAAAACGTAAGATGTTACTGTATGTTCCACTGACGTATGACATTCATACTGTACTATACATACATAAATACCATTACCGTATCTCATAAAACACCCCTAAATCAATTATTATAAACATAACATTATAAAATAATATCAAATATATTAAATAATATCAACATTAATTTCAAATAAATTAAATTCAAGCAAAATAATTTCAAATACATAAATTTTAATCAAATTCACTCATCAAATATCAAATACAATGTCAAATATAACCTTTGACATGCTCTGTGACGTGATCTTTCTGCTTGAAAATGGTTCCGATGGTCAACGGAGCCATTTTGAAGAAACGTGCAACATTCACATGTTTTTCACCAGCATCGATTTTCTTGATAATAGCCATCTTCATTTCTAACGTGATGGCTTGCCACTTTTTCAGATTTCCACTATCACTAGTAGGCCTACTCTTCTGACCAACCATATTTGCTAAGGGTTGCAAAAGTCCGCAAAAGAGTGTAAACCCAAAAATAACAGAGACGACGTCTTACCACAAGGGTAACATGCAGTGAACTGGGAAGAAAGAGCACGTTCAGTCTGTTGTTTGTAAACAATGGACGCAGCGTCATGCGTAAGTAGCGTATTACGTCAGTGTACTACGTAGGTACGTCTCGTACTACGTACAGAAAGCACGGTAAACTCAACTTATAAAAAAAAAACGTAAAATCGAAAAATATGTAAAACAAATAAACGTAAGTCAGGGAGCGTCTGTAGTCCATAATTTGTGATAGAACTTTTACGATGGTGGTGCATTTTACTGAATAACCTCATAGCCTCATCAATGATTCACAGGTAAACTACAACAGACCAAACACTGTATCTTTTGGACCTTGAATGATGTCTCAAAAGTAAAACCACAAGTCTAATGTTCTTGCAGGCTAGTTGCAGTGCAGTAAAAGCTGTCTTTCCATCTACAGTATACAATTCTAAGAGCTCACTTCCCTACCCCTGCAGATTTTTTATTTTTCCCCAGAAATTGCTTGACATATATTTATTTTTTCATGATTATTAATATATACAGTGATCCCTTGCTACTTCTTGCTTCGTTTTCTGCGGCTTCAGTGGATTTTCAAAAATATTCATAGAAAATTTTAAAAATTAGGAAATTAAGCAAAAATAGGGAAAAGGTTCATGAAAAATGCAAAAAAGGCCAATTATGTAAAAAAACCAAAAAAAAAACAAACAAACAAAAACAAAAAAAAAAGAACCAACCCAAAATCCCCCAACAAAACTACTTACATTTTTTTATGTGAGGTGTACGTCTGTATGTGTGTATTTATATTTTACTTACATCTCATGCATTATTTTTGAATGTTTAATTGTTATTACGTATCTTACATGTACATATACGTATATTACATGTACGTATATGTCAGTCATGGGGGTCGATCCTACTTCACGGAAATTGGCGGTCACGGGGGGGGTGTCTCGGTCCCCATTAATCACAGAAAGTGAGGGATCCCTGTATTCTAGCAAAGGAAGAAGGATAGGACTAACACTTGACTGACAGAAATCCCAGCAGAGGCTACTTTCAGATTCAGTGGTTTCTTTGAACTTTTCTAACCTCACCTCAGTTTCCATCAAATATCTAATGGACTGGCTGCATTTCAAAGCATTTGAACTCTCTGGATCTAAGTAAAGAATTATAATTTAATTTAAAACCAGCTTTAATGAAAAATGACTGAATGGTCAATGTATAAAAACATGTATGTCATGGTTAAGCGAGACAAAGGCTATGTCATTAATAAGTGCATTCATATTGGTTATCCCAGCCAAAACCGTAAACATGTACTGTATCCAAAATAATCACATTTTCCCATCCTTGTGATTTCATGAGTACCTCTGAGTTCCTCCTACTACTCCATCTCTACTGACATATGTGGAATATAAAAATCTAAACCACAACAAGGAGTCTAACACTGACAAACTGGGTTTATGATTTGTTGCGCAAGCAATAACAGCATGCTGACGTATATTTTAGATTGTTGAATGGAGTTTATTGAGCGTCTAGGAGGCACTGGAGCAGTAGTGGGTGTGCAGGAACAGAGGAAGTGTTTTAAGAAAGTGAGTGATGCTTGAGTGGCCATGAATTAAAATTAGTGGCATAAATTGATTGCTATAAGAAGACTGGCAGACTGGAGGGATGACCTACCTGTTACTGAGTCCTAAAGATTTCCCATCATCAGGAATCACAGCTCATGCTCAATCCTCAAAGCCCAGGCACATTCTCTTCATTTACAACTGCTCACTTTTCTAGTAATGCACAGTCCTGCAAGTATGCAAACACATACCTTTTCTTATACTGAGACTAAATAAAAGTACAGGGTGAAAATTATAAGCAAGTAATAATATAGTTATAATAAAATAAAATGACAAAATTTTGGGCAATTAAAAGCTATTTTTGGAAGCCTTCTTTTATGAAAGAATGAAAATCTTGGAACGATTATGATATTAGGACAAAGGAGATAAAAAATAAGGTAGGATAAGATGGAAAACGCCTGAAGAAATTATAGGATCAACAGACTTACATGATGTAAATGTATTATTCAGCGAATAGAAAGGTATAGACATAAAACTAAACATCCAGTTATATAACCATCCATCAATTTTCTATATCACTTAGCCTTCAGGGACATAGCGGGACCTGGAGCCAACAGCACCTGACCTCGAGTGACAGGCAAGGTACACCCGGACGGGGCTAAAACAAACAATGCGTCACACTCACAATCACACTTATGGGTAATTTATAGTAGCCAGTAGACTATTGGGAGGAAGGTGGCAGTGGTGGCCTGGTGGTAAAAGGTGCTGGATCGCTGATCCTCGGGTTGGGGGTTCAAGTCCCACTCTGCACAAGGTTGTCCCTCCCCCCCCCCCCCCCCCCCCCAATGCAGCTAACTGGGTTATCAAAGGCGGGCCATGTCTCTCACTGTCTATGGTGAGAGGTTCATGTAAAAGAACCATTGCTGACTTTCGTAAAGAGTAGCTGCATAGCCGTCAGCGTGTTTCCACCTCTTGTTAAAGGGTTGTGTCAGGAAGTGCATCCAACGTAAAAACCTATCCCAAATCAAATGTGCGAATCATTAATATGACTTCCATGAAGATGGAGGCAGATGATTCACTGTGGCGACCCCTTGAAGGGAACGGCCGAAAGGAAAAGAAGGAGAGTAGCTTATTGGAGGAAAACTGAGCTCCCACATGAAACCCATACAAGCACATAGAGTACATGAAATTTCATACCAAAACACACAACTTGACCATAAAGCTCAAGCCCTGGACAAAGTACACCCTGGATTGCTTTCCAGGTCATTGCAGGGCAGAAACACGTTGACCGCTATGCAGCTACTCTTGACAAAAGACAGCAATGGTTCTTTTACATGCCTCTCACCATAGGCAGTGAGAGACATGGCCGGCCTTTGATAACCCAGTTAACTGCACTGGGGGGGACAGCAGTGACAACCTGTCGACAGCGGAGCTTGAACTCCCAACCTTGGAATCAGTAATCCAGCACATTACCACCAGGCTGCCACTGCCTCTGCACCCATCTTAGTGACCTGATTTCTGACATACATCATGGACACCTGCACACCTCTTCCCCTCCCATGCCAACAACACTGTTTGAGACTGTCATTGTACACAATGCCTAAGACCTGTTCTATGATATGCTGAGCCTTTTGTACCAGGTTTTGTTTATCTGTATATAAAACTGCTTCTGTTAACAAATACTGAGTTTCTGAAAGCCTGTTTCTGTGTCTGATACCAGTCTGGCTCTTTACAGTCTTTAGGATTACCGTCTGAGGAACTATGAACCTGATCATAAGATCTTTGACTGTATTATGACTAGGAGTTCAGACTGAATTTTTGTATAAATTTGTCTATAATTTTGTTAGACATGATTGTATCTACCCCTACATCTCCTCATCTCTCTGACTCATACTTGTGACAGGGAGCTTATAAAAGGAAAAAATAGAGATACCAAGGCATCTAAGAATCACGAAAGAAGAATAAAGCCGATACACTTTGAAAATGTAAAAAATTACAAACAAATAAATAAAAAACAAAATAAAGGTCAATATATGTGCCGGAATTGTAAGAAATAAAAAGAATGAAGTTGGATTTATATAAAGTAAACGCTAAATGAAATCTAGTACCAATACTTAAACAGAAGAAGACAATGGGATAAAGAATAATGAGATATCATGATTTTTGGATAATGATTGGATAAAAGTGAGGTTCATTATCAATTCATTCATTGTCTGTAACCGCTTAATCCTAATTAGGGTCACGGGGAGGCTGGCGCCCATTTCAGACAACTCCGGGCGAGGGGAGAGTACACCCTGGACAGCTCACCAGGCCATCGCAAGGCAGAAACACGCTGACGGCTATGCAGGCTACTCTTGTCGAAAGTCAGCAAGTTCTTTTACATGAACCTCTCACCATAAAAAGAGAGAGACATGGTCGATCTTTGATAACCCGGTGAGGTGCACTGGGGGAGGTACATTAATGAACCACCTTCATTGCCAAGGAGATGTTACTAAAACGTTTTTGGGTGACACTGTAATAAATCACATAAAGATTATTGCCTGGGAAAAAAGAACACCAATAAAATTCCACCCTCATTTATGATATGGAGTTGCATGGCAGGAGGGCAGTGGTGGCATGGTGGTAAAGGTACTGGATCACTGATCCTAACGTTGGGGGTTCAAGCCCCACGCTCCATGGGTTGTCACTGCCCCCCCTCAGCGCAGCTAACTGGGTTATCAAAGGCTGACCATGTCTCTCACTGTCTATGGTGTGAGGTTCATGTAAAAGAACCATTGCTGACTTTCGACAAGAGTAGCCTGCATAGCCGTCAGCGTGTTTCTGTGACGGCACGGTGGCGTAGTGGTTAGCACGTCCGCCTCACAGCAAGAAGGCCCGGGTTCGATTCCCGGCCTGGGCGTTTCTGTGTGGAGTTTGCATGTTCTCCCCGTGCTTATGTGGGTTTCCTCCAGGTGCTCCGGTTTCCTCCCACAATCCAAAGACATGCACTGTAGGTTAATTGGCCGTTCTAAATTAGGGACTACAGATGGAAACTAGCTATTAAGCTATAATCTGGTACAGTACATCTCTGTCTCTATGAGCTTAATGTTCCTGTACATTGTCCCTTAAATAAATAAAATAAATAAAAAAAATAAATAAACCATTGCTGACTTTCGACAATAGTAGGCTGCAAAGCCGTCAGCGTGTTTCCACCCTGCAATGGCCTGGCGAGCCGTCCAGGGTGTACTCTTCCCTTTCCCGGAGTCAGCTGGGATGGGCACCAGCCTCCCCATGACCTTAATGAGGATTAAGCGGTTACAGAAAACGAATGAATGAATGAGTTGTATGTCAGGTGAAGGACCAGGGGAGATGGCAATAATTGCTTTCAAAAAAAAATCAATGCTCAAGGGTACACTGAAATAATTGTAGTTTTAAGAGCTATTAAAAAGGCTTATTTACACATACTTTTATTTTTAAAACTACAATTTGGGGGGGGGGGGGGGCACGCTTTAATAAAATTAAAGCACTTTTAAACTGTAAACAATTGTAAAAAGAAAAACAAAGTAATACTTTTTGCTACCTATCCAGGTGAGACTAGCAGCATTGAATCTTTATCTATCATGGTTAACTTGTTTGGAGAGATCTAGTATTCTAGGAAGAACATACAGAGTTCCTAGATGTTCCTTGCGTATAAGAAAGTGAATTTTCCTTTCAAATTACTCTATATGTTCAGTTGGGTTTAAATACAAAGATTGAGGTGATCATAGCAGAATACTGTGTTTCTTTCACCATTTCCAGAGAAATTCATAATTATACTTGGTTAAAGTTTGGCCGCACCAAACAGAAGTAAACTAGGTTTTGCCTAAAGGGGCTACATTTGTTTGAAAAAGGATAGACCAATATGAACACTAACACACACACACACACACACACACACACACACACACACACACACACACTCACACACACACTCACACACCTCCAATACCATCAGCACTACTAAGAAATCATCATATCCATTCAGAGAACACCTTCAAAACAAATAATAACTGAAAGAAAGTGCACCTCAGTCCGAGAAAAGAATGTAACACTGTAGTAATCTCTACCTTTACCTTCATTACATGTCATGTTGTAAATGTCCTCATGCCCAGTTATCACAACCATCTCAATTAAAAGGCCACCTCGCTATATGTTGGCATTTCTGGTTTATTTTCAAGGAGAGAAGCCTGAGATTTTCTAATCTCAGACATGAAATTACATCGTGGGGGTTTTTTTAGAAGCACCTTGGAGCTTGTTAGTCATATCAAACATCTGTTATAAACAAGAGAATATCTTAATAATCTGCATAAACAGAATTAGTCATCCAGTACTAAATATATGAATACTGCAGTTTAGGATAAATTTATATATAGCTCTCAATATGTTAAAAAAAATGCACCCCACACAAAAAAAAAAAAAAACAGTCTAAACAAAGATGACTCCCTCGCTACTTCGTGCTTCAATTCATGCGGCTTCAGTGCATCGCGTTTTTTTTTTTTTTTTTTTTTTAAATATTCATTGAATTAAAAAATAAGAAATTAAGGGAAGAATAGGGGGAAAAAGTTAAGGAAAATGCAACAAAAACAAGGCCAATTATGCAAAAAATCCTAAACCAACACAAAACAAAAAACAACCTAAAACCTCCCATCAAAACTACTTACACTGTTGTGAGGTGCGCATCTGCGTGCGCACACACACGCGTCTGTATGTGTGTATGCATATTTATATTTACATTTTATGCATTATTTTTTAATGTTTAATTGTTATTATAAGCATATATATAGCATTGAATATGCATTTATTGATACTATACACACATATCCATGTATGTATACGTCACTCAGGGGGTTGGGGGGTGTGTGGGGGTGATCCTACTTCACGGATTTCGATGGTCGCATGGGGATCTCAGTCCCAATTAACCGCGGAAAGTGAGGGATCCCTGAATCTGTCCCAGGAGAAGGAAGCTGCCAGTGTGAAACCAATACAGTATGTGTTGTCAGGGCTGAGGTCACTAGACTACTATTGACCTTTGAGGGCCTATTTCAGTGATGGGCATTTGTCACTCTGTGGAGGCCAATGTGCAGTAATAGATTATTGACCATCGCACAAGTCTCATCTCGCCATGTGGTCCAAGCCCTGCTGCTTGCTTTATTACTACAAAGGAAGCCTCGAGCCATGGAGAAAGAAGCACCTCATCCACATTTCACACTTCAAATACTGAATTACACACATAACGCAGAGTGTAAAGGAGAGAACACTGCTGAAACATGGCGGTTCATTTCAGCATGAGTAATGTTCTCTCTGACATCTCCAGACACATGTAACTGTGCTTTACTTACTTTATCGAGTGAAACACAATATTCCATTTTGGCTTTGGTATAAAGGTAAATCAGATGCCAAAAAGAGCATGTAAATAAAAATCCGAAGTAAATTCACTGTTTTAGAGTGAAAAAAAAAAAAAAGAAAACCAAAAAGTACAGTGATTTGCTCCATATTGTGGATCTTTTTTGGCACAGTCTGGAATTTTTAATTGTATGATAATTCATCTCAGAGCTCTAATTTACCCCCTACTGCTTGCTTTATATGTTGGACCATTTTGTGAACCGTTCTCCAGAATGTTAAATGAGCCACCAGTTTAAAAAAACCTGTCTCCGAGCGAAAGCACATATTTATGGGCATATTTGTTAGCTTTTTGTCAACACTAAACCTTTGGGCAAATGAGCACTCATATGTGATAGTTTCTGTTCAGAGAGTAAAGTTCAAACTTTAATGTTTGTCAGACTCACACTTGAACACTATAGTCATGAAACATACATCCCCAAATACCCAGTGGTACATTTTTGGAAAAATAACCGAAATTAGGACTGACTCATTTTCATGGCAAAAATATCCAAGCATGCATAACATCTGAAAAATATGCTGCTGTTGTGTCGTCCTTATGCAAATAAAAATTGGAAATGAGTGGCAGCTTGTGGGTTTGTAGCAAATGAGCCACTTCTCTCACTGTCCATAGCAGGATGATATTTTTGATGTTGCACTTCAGGCCTGCAATATGTCCCTGCGCCTCTAATAACTACCCGCTGTTCGGAGTCTGTGACCCTGTCTGTCAAACATCAGGGACATTTAGTATTATTTTACTATTGCTTATTTATCCACAGGAGGCCTATTAATTTCACCAGACTTGATTCTCTCCAGAGGCTATGTACGTACAGCAGGAACCCTATTTTTTCAATATATTTACATCTGTGGTCAATGAATAATGGATCAATAGACCTGACTTTCTTATAAAACAATTAGAGACTTTACACCACAATCCCCAAAGTAATATTTGTATCCACAAAACTCATTGTTAATAATGAACGTTAATATTATGTCAAAAATATTAGTAAACGAGTCTCTGTGAGTTCTTTTACTCTGAGCACTCCCGTGTTGTTTATCGCTAAACACAGTGAGCAGTAAGATGTATCTGGGATATTCTTGGCATTATCCCAGGCATGTCTGACCCTTTAGGTGAACTACATCCCCATCTATAGAGCCAGGCTAATGGGGGTTTATTTCCTATTGGATGCAATATTCTCCTGGCACGGATCAGCTCAGTCTGACTGGCTGAGGAGGCAGTGCCAACAGAAAACATCATAGAATATTAACCCTTTTTGTTGTTTGGCATCAGCACCAGATGGTGCAGCACATCGGAGCACGGTAACAGCTGTCAATTTCAAGGTACTGCCTCTAGTGGAGTCTTTTATACTCGCAGGGAGCCGGAGTGGAATTTAAAAAAGAAACAA
Source organism: Plotosus lineatus (assembly GCA_024760905.1). Taxonomy (NCBI): domain Eukaryota; kingdom Metazoa; phylum Chordata; class Actinopteri; order Siluriformes; family Plotosidae; genus Plotosus; species Plotosus lineatus. The sequence goes on along the minus strand of CM045736.1, from coordinate 39,306,147 downwards.
GAAAAACGTAATAACCTAAACTAAATTACACCTCTTCATTTGTGGAGAAAAACAGCCTTGTGAATTCCCTCCTGTATAAAAAACTACAGAGATGTATCAGCAGCATATGTAGACATGTCGACACTGGTTGTGTATTAGAGGGGAGAATTCAGTGGAGGCTTGCCCTCCCTCCTGAGAGTGCACACAAACACACACGCACACACGCAGAATAAACACCAAGTTCTGCTCCCTCAAGTCACTGCTGACTCCTTTTAAATTAAAACTGAGTCTTCCAAATAAATTCCTCATTGTGGGGCCTCAAACACAGGAAAGTTGCATTTTACCCAAACGGCGGCTTGGGAATTGTCCTCCTAAACCAGTCCTGATTCTTTGATTTACATGATAAAAGCAGAGGCTCAGCAAACTGGCCCTGGAGCGGCGCTGCTTCTCATTTATTCATTTCTTTACCAACATCACTTTCTTTCCATCTGAGGCGACTGAGGAAATCATAGGACCAATTTAGATTTGGTTTAACATACTCCCAGGGAGAGGGGAGAGGGAATTGCCTGTGTGTAAAGTGTCTCCCTTTCCACTCACACCTGGCAGCTCAGTACAACTCCGCAAGACCAAAAAAAAAAAAAAAAAAAAAAAAAATAGAGACTACACCACACTGCTGAAGCTGTCAGTCAGAGTTTAACAAAAACCCTACTACTTTATTGCTTTAAATTTAGATCATCCCCTTGCTTTGTGACCAAAAAAAAAGGCTGCAGTTTTAAAGTGACATATGAAGACGCAGTTGCTGATAGCTGATTACACGTCACATGGTTCACCTGCACACCTGATTGAAGTGCACTTCAACACACACTGCTCAATTCTAATATACCAACCAAAAGCACATATTTACTGTGACCGGAAAAGTTTCATGGGAAAAGAATTACATCAACTGCACACGTAATGTAAATCAATTGGGAACTGACCTGGACTCTCACATCATGACTCTCACTATAATGGCAGTGCTTATACGCCTTATAAGCCTGTCTGCTTCTGTGCTCTTCAGCAAACTCCACGGGTCTCTGCACAGCTTATGAAATTTTGTGACTCGGAAGTAAAAAAAAAAAAAAAAAAAAAAAAAATACTGTAATGTATATATAAGTTTCTACTCAAAGCATAAGCATTTTCATTTAAATACATATCAGAATTAGTAAAGTACAGTAACTGGCAGATTCACCAGAAACCTTGACTGTGATTTGATGTCTAGTAATTAAGAAACATTATGCACCACAATGCTCTTTTAATAACGTTAAGCCCTGAAACTGACTCAAGTCCAAATATCACACTCCCCAGGAAGGATTGTTTCTAAAGTAATATAAAACCAATTTATTTCAATGAGAACAAACAATAGATCTGAAAAGAGCAGCATATCATTTACATAAAAAAATATTCATTCAGTTTTGATTTTGAAAATTAGCATAGCTTACTGTTCACATTCTCAATAAAGCCTACTTAGCTCTCCCTTCATTTGTCTTAAATGGTATCCTCCCCCAGAAAGATTAATGGAAGCTGGAATCAAACAAAATGGCTCCCAGGGGGTGGACCACTGTTTGTTATTCATGTTGGTCTGAAAACGGCAACAGTAAATCCTCTAAGTTGTTGTTAAGCTGAGGGTATTACCATATGTGTGCCATTTCCACAGAGTGACAGCCCCCCTGGATCAACTGGAGACTATTGATCCAGCAGCACTCCATTTCAAGTTAATTGTGCTTGAAATGAGGTGCACACTCCCAAGCATACCTTTGTTTGAAAGGCGGTTATTTATTTTTATTTGTCCGGATGTTCATATCTGAGAAAAGGAAATATTCCATATTGTATTCCCGTCCATTAAAAATTGTGGTGATTAGTGCACTTAAAACTGTCAATATGCTGAATATTATATCTGCATTAAAGTGTTTTCGAAAAAGTTAATCTGAAACAAAATCATAAACATGTGGAATACAATGTGGTGTTCATGTATATATTGGGTTTGTTGTAGTCGCTCGTCAAACACTTGAAAAAAAAAAAAAAAAAAAAAAAAAGTCAAATCTAGAGGTTCCTCCCTGCAAACGGTTTCTGAACTAAAGGCGAGCAAGCAAGTCATGTTTAAACAGCAGTACAATGTGCAGTCACGTATACAACACTTCCTGGGGATTTTCTGCACCGAACCAGTTTCACATTAATTCCTGATCAGAATGAAATGCGTCTGCTGTACAAACCTCATCCAGTCGAGTGAAACTCGACTACTCGGAGCATGTAAGTCAAAGCTTTGTGCACTGTATAATCACTGTCATCATTAAGGTCAAAGCCGATTAGCGTATGTGACACATGCAAGGCTGTGTACCCTCCACTTCTGACAAGACACATGGAAACAGGAAGCGTAAAACAGTAGTATAGCACAGTTCTCTAACATTAGTCTAAAAAGGGAGGGAGATAGAGAAGGTGAGGGGGGAAAACAGGGAAAGCTCAGTTACAGAACAAACAGCAGCATTCTCTTGGATTAGAGTCCTAAGTGGCTGGTGCTTGGTAATCCCCGCAGAGAGACGGCAGTGAATAGAAGGGAAATGAGAGTGGATATAAAAGAGAGAAATGACAGAATATGACTCTCTCCTCAAGAACGACAGTGTTTCACATCAGGCACACTGAGCCCCAAAACACATATTTCCAAATAATTGCGATTACAACTCTACGAAGCTGAAGGTTTCAGGGCCCATATCTGAAACAATATTAAATCTAAAAATAAATAAATAATAAATACAAGCATATTGAGACTCGGATTTAATTTGCATGCCAGATTAGCCTACTAGCGATTGCGGTGTGGCCTCAGGGGCTCCTCCTTTATTAGTCAGATCTAGTCTCTTCAAATCCATTTTGTCAACTGAGTTATCACGTATGTAATCTGATTTCGAATCCACCATGAAAATACTTAACCAGAAGCCTTTGGCCTCATCTCATTCAGCCTGCAGCTCAATGCCATTCCAGGCAAAAAAGTGAAACCAGCAGGTACCGCACAGTGTTGAATAAAAAGAAAAGCCGTTATTCTCTGCATCATGTCCTTTAAGAGAAGTTCTCAATGTTAAATTATCTGCTGTACAACAATGAATAACAAACAGAACAAATAATTAGTCACCCTTCACCCTGCCAATGAACAGCCAGTACTGCCTTGGTGCCTTTTGAAAACAGGCCAGGTTCAACAGGTTTGTGAAACGATGGCTGTGCCTGGTTGGGACAGTTGGAGTTATTTCCATTGAAATGTTGCATCCAGTACAAGGGTAGCATCTGCAGTTTATATATAATTATACACACACACACACACACATATATATATATATATATATATATATATATATATATATATATATATATAATTTTATTTGTTTATATACACACACATATATATATATATATATATATATATATATATATATATATATATATATATATATATATATATGTATATATATATATATATATATACTGTACAGGGATCCCTCTCTACTTGGTGCTTCAATTCATGTGGCTTCAGTACATAGCGTTTTTTTTTTGTTGCAAATACGTATTCATCGAATTAAAAAATAAGGAAATTAAGGAAGAATAGGGGGGAAATTATGAAAAATATCGCAAAGCAAGGCCAGTTATGCAAAAAAAAAAACCCTAAACAAAAACAAAAAACAAAAAACAACCCAAAACCCCCATTCAAAACTACTTTTACATTTTACATTTTTATGTGAGGTGTGCATCTGAGTACATGCACGCACATCTGTGTGCGCATGCGTGTCTGTATGTGTGTGTATTTATGTTTTATTTACATCTTATGCATTATTTTTTAATGTTTAACTGTTTAAGCATTTATAGTGTTGAATATGTATTTATTGATATGATATACACAAATACATGTATGTATGTGTCAGTGGGGGGGGGTGATTCTACTTTGCGGAATTTGGCGGTCGCAGGGGGATCCCTGTATGTGTGTATATATATATATATATATATATATATATATATATATATATATATATATATATATATATATATATATATATATATATACAGATGTGTGTGTGTGTGTGTGTGTGTGTGTGTGTGTGTGTGTGTGTGTGTGTGTGTGTGCGCAGACATAACAGATTTGCTTTGCTTGACTTTTGTAAATTCACTTTTATAAGCATTATATCTTGTATTTCAAGATAGCCTGCACATAGATTTTGCTTATGTTGTGTCAAAATAGTGATATTTTCATCCCATAACCATTGAAGTCAGAGGTTTCATCTTTGGGACCAGTAGTTTTTATGTTAATATTCCATTGCCAACTTTTTTTGGACTTTTTTGTTGTCGAAATGCATGGCGCTGGTTCTCGAGTAGGCCGTGACGCTGCATTGGTGGAAAAGGCTATACTGTACTTGGCTACAGAAACATAACATAATACTGTAGTAGACGTTCATATACAAGCTTATAAAATAATTGAAATCTACAAGCTACGTCTGCAAACACCTACATAAACTGAAAGTATATAATTTTCAACCAAATTTCCAGCCCATTATATTTCCAAACCAACACTCAGAATGAAAAAGTAGTGAGCCAAGCCAAACAACTTTAATTCCAACTCGGACAAAACACCAACACAAAATCTCAAAACCCCAAAGCCACTGGGAATCACAAACATACAAGAGATGAGCAGGCAAAGTGTGTTTTTATATTATAGAGAAACGAGGAGTGTCCGTTGGCAGCTAAATCCCTGTTTGTGGGGTTGGTGGAGTTCACTGCTGGAGGCACTCTGCTCAATGCCCTCAGCACACATGGCCTGACATGGTCAGGGTCATGCCTGAGTGCCTCATCCTGCCTTCCATTTACAGATGCTCACCCAGTCTCTCTCTCTTTCTCTCTCTCACTCAAGCGCACACACACACACACACACACACACACACACACACACACACACACACACACACACACTCTCTCTCCCCCAGATGGGGCAACTGGGGGATAAACAGCAAGAGAGCAGAGATCCACACTGGGCCGCTACACTGGCCCGGATATTGTGCTCATTTTGAGGGTAAAAAAATGTACGTAGTTTATAATTGGATCTAGAACTGGTAGGGGTTGAAGAAAACATTACAGAAAGCCAACAACAGGGCATGCATTAACCTCCCTGTGTTTTTTTTTTTCAGACTTTTTTTCTAAGTAAAATTCAGTACTTTTGGAACAACCTAGTTTTCATTGTTTTATTGAGAATACAGGATTTTTTTTTTTTTTTTTTTTTTTTTATGAAAGGCTAATATCCACATAGATTTCAATTACTGTACCAAAATATATACCAAAACAAAGTACACACTGAAACTACACAGCAAATTGAGCTGTTCTAAAATTAGAAATAGACTGAGCTATTTTAAAAGGTGTCGTGCTTTCGTATGATATCCTGTTTACCATTTAACCTTTTCTAAAATCTTCCAGCTGCTGTCATCTCCAGTGGTGCATTATAAAAAAAAAATACTGATGTTGGCCCTGAATTACATCTGTGTTCTTTTCCTGTCTGAATCCCATTAACATGTAAAGTATTGCAAGAGCAAGGTTTGATAACAGTTCATGCATTAACACACAAGGGAGGGCCGTGCATCCTTGCTTTTCAAACACCAAACACTCCCAAGTGCCAAACTGTATCAACAGAATCTTGCAAATCAGACCTGCTTTGTCTGCTTCCAGGAGCACACACACACACACACACACACACACACACACACACACACACACACACACACTCACACAACTCCCTCCACTCCTCTCATAACAGCTGTACTGCAGTTTGCCCATCACTGATTAATACAATCTCCATTCTGCCAACAAGGGCTCTACCAATGCACCCACACTCAACAAACTAATCTTTCAGCCTGGCTACAGTAGCACTGAGTGCTGAGCAGTGTTTCTCTATTGAGCATCGGTGTTTATTACATTTGTAAACCCCCAACCACCAAAAAACCTTAATCACTTAATCGACCAGAGCAATTAGTAGCCAATCTCCTAAGCATTTTGCTTTGCCTCTAAACATTACACAGTGGTTTATGTCAAAGGATTTGTCACCTCCTCTATGAGGCTTTTTTAGCTTCGCAAAAATACACACTAGCAAAAAAAAAAAAAAGAAAGAAAAAGAAAAAACATCCTCCAATCCTCCGCTGAGGATTTGAGAACTTATATAACTCCCAATTATCAAAACTTCTCCAGGAAGCCTCACAGCCCTCTGCTCTGTTTATATGACTCACAAAATAGCTAATACGCAACTGTGTATAATGCCAGTGTGGCCACATGACTGCAGCAAGGCTCTCGTGCTTTCTGCCCCACTGAGTCAGGCATAATGGGTGTCTTGAAGGCTCCAGGCTCAGGCCAGCAATGCTAACAAAGCCTCGGTGACTTGCAGGGAAGAGCATGTCTTCAAGCAACTTGCCAAAAACTCATTTTCAGGAGCACTCAGGGATTTCTGCAGAATACATGGTAGCACCATGACATGTCTGGCTTTAGATATCATGGCATAAGGGGGATTTCAGGATGCAGTGTGTGTAAAGAACCAATATAAATTACGTGAGATAAATATTAATTTTTTTATTTAATGGGAAATATCAGCTTATTTAAGACTTTTAAAAGATTGAAGTGAAATCCATAATTTTCAGATGTAAGAATTATCAGTAGAATTAAAATAAAATAGATTTACTTTGTGTCTGTCAACTGGTTTTACATCCAATCAATCAAGCACACCACTTACACAACTGATGAAACACTTTACACTTCATTAGATACACAACAAACTACTAAAAATCAAATGCTAAACTCCAAAATACATGCAATTTATTTATCATGACCTTTTTTTCCTGGTGTCATATCATATAAACCTGCCCCTTAATACGGAAATTATACCTTTATGAACATTTTCTGTGTCACGAAAACAGCCTGGAAGTGGAATGTTATACTTTATAAGGTCTGCTCTGTTTCACCGGACAAGTTTCAATTACTTTATGTCTTTGCTTTCTCTCCTTCTCTCTCAAGGCTTGACTCTTGTGTAGGCCAGCATTAATGTACCTGTTTACCTCATGGGTGGTCTTGAGCCAGGCTCAAATAAAGCCCCTTTTCCTGCAGAACTAAGTGTAGAGTAGCTGATAATCCGATTTCAGGAAACAGCCAAGTCGCCCTCTAGCTTCCCAGCTCATTTCTACACCAGGGGCTGAGATGGAGGGAGAGTGCATCATTCAGCAAATATTCAAAGGCAGACTTTAGGACCACCTAACCTGTGGCTTTATTGCCCACCCCATAATGGGGGGGGGGGGGGAATATTACCTTTTCAGTGCCTGTGCTTTCTTAAATACGTTTTGCCCTCACTGAGACATTACAGTGGCCAAATATAATGCCGGGTTTCATGGACTCCAGGCTTATCTGGCCTTGGAAAGTATGTGAGACATGCCAGTGAACAAAGGGCCATCTCTCCGCCAGCAAGCCGGGTGAAGGGATCTCTTTCAGTGGCCACAGATTGCCCTGTGTTCCCTTAATTGACAGACCTGGGCCGGCTGGAACAGAAATGACATGCAGCTGCCCCTAGACCAGCCCATATAGGTAGAGCACATTTCAACAAAGTCCTGAATCCTTCCTTCTGCATGTGAGTCGTCTAGTATGGCAATACATGCTTGCCTTGGCACACACTGTCAACAAGATAGAAATAAAACTAAAATGCTACTGTGCATTCATCCATGTTTTACGATTCACAATTCGAGCTGAGCCACACTTTATTTACAGAGCGAGTATATTTTCATTTTTAATCTGTATTTATATATGAATATGTGTGACTATTATGTAAATGTTATCAATATATACAGAGGTATTATCTAATATTAACTACAAATTACTCATATAAGCAAATTCTAATGAACAATAAATAAATTAAGAAATAAATAAATTAATTAAATGCAACAACAACACAGAAGTGTTAGAAAGATCTCATGACAAGCTCTAGCTAAGCATCTCAGTTGCTTTTCTCTCACCCGTTCCTGGGAAAGCATGGCCTCAGCTGGCCAAAAACAGGCAATGCAGAACATTTTACCATCAAGCTGGAAACTGAAGCGTAAAGTCACAAGATCTTTTAAAAATATTAATTTTATTTCATTAAAATTAATTTTTCAAGTTTTGAACTGATAACAAAAAAGAATACTTTAAAAAATTCCCCAAATCACTGTCATTACTGCATACCTTGAATGAGTATGTAGATCATATACCTGCACAAAGTAGATTACTACATAAAAATTACATAATTTTTTCATTGAATTTCATTTTCGTTGAAAATTTAAGTTGCTTTCATTCCGCTTTCATTGCACATAATTCACAACGAAACACTCACAAGGAATTTAAGGAGAATATTATATCATTGAGGACTGTGAATAAACTAACTGCATGGCAATGATTTAGAATAACAGGGTAAAATCCTTATTATGGGCACCAGGCCAATAGTTTCCTATTTACAAAAAAAAAAAAAAAAACCTACACCATGTTTTTGTCGACTAAATGCATGGTTTTCATGCTATCAACACAGACCATATTTTTGTTATTTAATTACTTTTCTGTGTGGAACCAAGCCAGACAAAACTATTAGCGCATTTATTATTATTTATAAATGCAGAAAAAGAAAAAAACCTCTGATGTGCACTAAATAGTGCATGTCCATACACATCATTTGCCAGCTGACACCAGCTTTTTCCAGCATAGGCCAGTGTGCATGTACCCTGATATACAGTATGCAATGGCATCAGAAGACAAGAGTGTCACTTCTGATCCCTAGTGTACTGTCAGATGTCAGCAGACCCAAGGGAGTTTGCTTTCAGCAGGGAATATATTCGGCCATACGGCATCTGTCGCTGCCGCTCAAATCAGCTTCCAAACTGCTGAGCATCACCCACACCAGACCAAGCCAGCAGTGCAACTAATGCAACTCATGGTCAGATTAAATAAGCTCTTCAGAATTTTTTGACAAACGACAAGTCATTGTTTTCTGTGGACTTGTCAGGTTCTTCTACTGCTGGATCAGCGATATCAGTCTGTCAGTACTTCCTTAAATAAGTGAAAAAGTTTTCATTACTTTCTGTTTGGTTTAAAGTTGTATTTTCCATTAGTGTTTTTAATTAATAAAAGGAAAGCGGACTGGTGTCTTGAAAAGTTCACTGCAAGCTCACATGACATGCTCCAGTCAAGACTGCAATGCACTATCCACTCCTAAATACTCCAGATAGTGAGTGTACTTGACGCGGGGCCAAGCAGTCTAAGAAGGGCCACACAGCAGTGGTAACTCCAGCCATAGAGAGAGGGCGAGATAAGAGGGTCCCATCTCAACCCTGACTCGCCGTTACCTGAGGAACGTTGCCGAGTCAATAAAAGCCCTCTTGTGTCTGTCAGAGCTCTTTCAGTGCTCCGTTTGATGGCCCATCATCCCGCTGCTGGCTGATGACCTTGATCCCACACTTAGCCCAATGTAGCAGGAGCCCGTAAACATGGCCTAAAGAGACCAGGCTCTCAGCCTCCTTAAAGCCCTGTACATTACAAACAAAGGTAAATAACACATGGCTGTGAATGTAAAGCGGCAGGGTCCATCCAGGACCACATCTTCATTAACGACGCCTTAAAATAACAACGATGGGACAACAAGAGATAAATATCATGGGAAAAATCTAACTAATACATTTATTACATTTATTGTGTATAGAGTGAAGAAAAATATTTTAGTGTTACAGATCTCAAATTTATTCATTCATCCATTCATTTTCTGTAACCACTTACTGCTAATTAGAGTCACGGTGAGGCTAGCGCCCATCCCAGCCGACTTCGGGAGAAGGCAGGGTACACCCTGGACAGCTCGCCAGGTCATCACAGATGCTCTTGTCGAAAGTCAGCAATGGTTCTTTTACATGAACCTCTTACTATAGACAGTGAGAGACATGACAGGCCTTTGATAACCCAGTTAGCTGCACTTGGGGGACAGTGACAACCCGTGGCGAGTGGCGCTTGAACCCGCAACCATAGGATTAGTGATCCAGCACCTTTACCACCAGGCCAGCACTGCCCTCTATCTACTTAATGAGTTTTTAATGATAAATCAATGTACGCTTTGGTATGAAAACTAGGGGATGAAATAATAAAGTGCAAACACTAAATAATTAAGTGCCCAGAATGTTAACTATCATAGCGATAATTGTAAATATTTAACAGTTCCATAAAGCAGGAGACTAGAATTGTTTACCCCTGTCCGTTAAGTAAAAACCACAAACGTCCTGTGACTGAGCGCTAGCTTTGTGAAAAGGTATTGGATCTTCTCTTCTGGCTCCTGCAGACAAAAGTCAAGAGGAGTGACTTTTGTCTCAACAACATAAAATGTTATTGCAAGTTCAATGGAGCCCTTAGTGGGGACAACAACAACAATAGTCAAAACCAGTGAAGAGACTGTGGCTCCAGCACGGGCCACTGAAACTCAAAGAGCATAATGGAGATGAAGTAATAACAAGGCCCTGACAAATAATAACAAGGTAGAACAGCTCTTTAGGCTGTGCCAACAACCTGCTGATAAAGGGTAGAGGAGAAAAGGGGCTTCTAAGGAAATATTTAGAGAAATGTTTACATGTGGTTATGCAGAAAACAGATGTTTAAAAATTGATTTCAAAACAATAGTATAATTATACTCACTAGGCATTATTTGCCTGCAAAGCTGTCAGCGTGTTTCCACCCTGCGATGGCCTGGCGAGCTCTCCAGGGTGTACTCTTCCCTCGCCCGGTTACAGAAAATGAATGGATGAATGACATTATTTGGTTTATGTTATATGTGTGTGTGTGTGTGTGTAAAACACATTTTCCTGAACTCCATTAACAAATGACTGTTTCCCGTTTCAATGCCAAATTTAGTTCATATTCATCTCATCCTGACAATGTGCTACACTTTTATGGTTTATTTCACACAAGAGCTTTCACACTCCTACTTAACACCTCTTATATCAAATGTGCTGTAAGGGAATTAACAGTAACAAAGTTACACCCACTGTTCTAACACTATACACATCCAAAAGTATTTAGAAAAGTATTTTGCTTTATTTTATTATCATCACCATCGTCATCATCCTCATCATCATCATCATCATCATCATTATTATTATTATTATTATTATTATTACAATAAGAGGAAGGATCAACTACTATAACTACTCGAGTTATACCAACACCTCAGTTGTAGTAAGTTGCACTGCAAGCTACAAACACATCCATGCATTACTGAGTGCTTCTTGATAGCCATGCTCATCACTATAATTTTCCAACTATTGGCCACTGATTGCATTTCAGCCCAGAGGTGAACATTACATGCTCACTTAGCACCTGAGATCACGCAGGCCGCTGTGTCTTCCCCTCCAGTGAGTACTTGGCAAAGCCAGACTCTGTGAACTCAACACACACCATGCAACATCGACCACAGACAGCCTCCAGTGAGCTAGAGATTCTGCTTACAAATTGTTTGCAGGGTAAATACACAAATCTTTTTACTGCATTCAAATATGACACTCTGACTCACAGTGTGAAGAGGGAAAAAAATGTAAAAAAAATAAATAAATAAAAAATAAAAAAATAACACTCATAAAACAATATTAATTACACCAATAAAACCTGGTAATAATTATGGGTTTGGGCAAATTGCACTGCATTAGAGAGCAGTCAGTGTGTCTGAGAGGTGTTTTGTGTATTCACAGGCAGTGAATGACTTAACCCTGCCATCCAAGGGAGAGAACACAATGGTGTAGGCACCCAGGGTCCGAAACTATACACTTTAATAAAGTCACAAATGGCTAAATGAGGAGCTGTGATCGCACTCACATTACCAACAACAAGGGCTGCACTATGCCTCAAGGAGTTTTGTTTTCCACAAATATGCTAAGCTAATACAGACCTAAAAACACAGAAACCTGATCACGACCTGGGTTGTTCAGATTTAGCAACGGCACAGGGTTTTTCCTCTTTTTGCTCTTTTTGCTCAGCTCAAGGTACCTCCTCTATGGAACCTGAGCTTGAAAAAGACTCTACATACTAACGTGAAGTAAAGCAGCTCAGCAGCATAAGCTACAAGTGCTTGAATTTCTGCTTCAGTCTGTTCCAATCTGGTAGACAGTGGGCTGGTTGGTACTAATGCTGTTAATTAGAAAGCTAAATACAGTATATTCTTTCCAGAACTATTGCAGTATGGCAGTTAAGTGAAAAGAAATTAGGGGCGATAAAAAAAAAAGTGTGACAGGATTCAGATGTGTGCACAAGACAGACAGACAACGGAGGAAAAGTAGTCAGAAAGAGAGAATGCAAACTTTGGAGAGGCTTCTTTGGGCCTCCCATTTGGACACAGAGAGGTCGTAACCTCCCTCTTTATTTTTCCCAAGGCTGTTGGGCTAATGAAGTAACAACAAACTGGGCCAGCGGCTAATTTGGAGTGGCATTTCCTGGCCCCTCTTGGCCCACGGAGATGTGTTTCATTTTCTCTTATCAGTGTTTCAGTCATGTGGCTTTCTGCATGGACGCCCCTGTCTCCCCCCATCGTTGGCCTAATGGAAACTTCGTTAATGTCATTAATCTGCCGACTAGGACAAGTACTAAACATACTTCAGCCTGTTTATACCAGCTTCAAGAGAAAATGCCAGAGGCTATTTAGACATGAACACCACATAAAGATACACTGAGGTTTCATTATCTTTACCAGTCTACGTAGCAGCAAAATCAGGCAGGATGTACATTAATCACGGTATGTCATGATTCTTAACCAAGATGTACACTACATGTACCTCTTCCTCCTAATTTTGCTTGCATATCCACCCTCACAATGCAATAAGCTGTAATTGAAAGTTTGATGAGAATAACACAAGTGAGCACTAGTCGGAGTCAGTGTCAGACTATGAATGTCAATCCACGGTTCTGAAATCGGAGCAGACAGTTGCAAGAAAAATAGCGGTGCCAAAGGAAGCCATTACAAATTATCTACTTTTTATATATAAACATTTATAACCAGTGTGAAGGGTTGTGTGAGTGTTGACCCTGCGATGGCCTGGTGAACTGTCTAGGGTGTACCCCGCCCTCGCTCAAAGTCGGTTGAGATGGGCGCCAGCCTTCCGACGACCCTAATTAAGATTAAGCATCTTAAAAATAAATGAATGAATGAACACTTATAACCACAATAAAATAATAATGACATGTATGGTATCCTGTATCTGATTAGCTAAATTAGCTGTTGTCCTTTAATACAGTCAGAATAGAATACTGTATGTGTGATGACCATGTGGTAGCTGTCATGTTGACCTCACATACAGAGGTGCTCTGTGGCCTCCTCAAATCAAAATAAAGGGCCCGCATAAAGCCACTTTAATGATGATTCAGACAACTTTCTCTAATTAAGAGACTTCATTCACACATTCCCTCCACTCCATGAATGGACACTCTCAGGCTGACATGTCATATAGCTCCATTCAAAGCAAGCAAAAACACAAGGGGGAGCAGAGCTCAGCTGGAAGGGATGGCTAACCGAGGGGACATTTTCTTTTGTGCGCTGCTAAGCTTCTGGGGCCAAATGCCAGCAGGCTTACCCTAGTGCTGGCTGCCCATGTGTTTCGCCTTTCTCCCACATGGAGTAATTAGGAAGATCTTAATGGGTTTCCAGGTTTATTAGTGTCCAAGAAAAGCTTCAAATGTCACTTTAATTAAAGGGGATTTTGAAGACAGCTTGTGTGGCAATACCGTTTCTAAAAATCCTTGTCTGGCCACAAGGGGAGTGAACAAGCCAGGCCTTCAATTCACACAAAGATACGTGAAGTTCGAAAAGAAAGCTATATAGACCCGTGACCAGGGCAAACTAGATCATTTGACCTCGAAAGAACATTAAACTGACAGCAATTATTGGCTTAGCATGCCACACAGGCGTATACCATCCCCGCCTTTCATATCAGCATCGGCAATCCTACTCCAAAAACCGTCCCATTGAAAAATCCCGCTCCCAAATTATTTTGGAGGATAAATTTATTCCTGGCATATCCTATGCTCGTTCATGCAGAATATAAAATCCTAGATTATTTCTTGCTTGGTTAACTCGCATCCGGTCTCCTCGTTCACAAAGCCACTCTAATGTTGCCATTAGTTATGCTTCTCTGGTGGCCAAAAGATGAATCCTGAGGTCCTCGCATCCAATAAATGAATGGTGGAAGGAGATAAAATATATCACAGAGATAAAGAGGCCAGTTCATTGCTGGAACATCAGAGTGCAAGATAATTAATCAATATGAAAATGACATGACTGTTAAATGCGCGGCTCAGAAAAGCCTCTCATATATTTTTTCCTTGAAGTTGATGCTCCAGTGTTAATAATTCTGCAACACTCACTCTATAGAAGATTATATAAAAATGCATTACATAAAGACATGTTTTATAAAGAAATAAATCCTGCTTAAATAATTAATTCATTGAAAAATATTCAATGGTTCTATATACAGTTCTTCCTTAATTCAATAATCCCTCTTCAAAAAAAAATACAATTTTAGGTTACTAATTAAATATGTGTGTGAATACTTGTGAATACTTTGTGAAAGAATATTTTATATATATATATATATATATATATATATATATATATATATATATATATATATATATATCCCTCGCTACTTTGCGCTTCAATTCATGCGGCCTCAGTGCATCGCGGTTTTATAAAAAATATTCATTGAAAAATTAAAATATAAGAAAATTAAGAGAAAAGTTGAGGAAAACGCCGCAAAACAAGGCCAATTATGCAGAAAAAAAAAAAAAAAAAAAAAAAAATCCCCATCAAAACTACTTACATTTTTATGTGAGGTGCGCATCTGTGAGCGCCCGCATCTATATGTGTGTGTGTATTTAATGTTTTGTTTACATCTTATGCATTGTTTTGAATGTTTATTTGTTATTATAAGCATTTATAGCATTGAATATGTATTTATTGATATTATATAGACATATACATATGCGTATACATCAGTAAGGGGGATTGATCCTACTTCGCAGAATTTGGCGGTCGCGGGGGGGGGAATATCTCGGTCCCAATTAACCGTGGAAAATGAGGGATCCCTGTGTGTGTGTGTGTTTGTGTGTATGTATATATATATATATATATATATATATTCAAAGATTGAAAGCAACCAGTGTTTTGTTGAGCGAGGAAACTTTTTTATGGCACAGGTGTGTAATCGTATGGACCGGGAGCCTAGAAAGGTGATTTGATAATTGGCCACAGGGGAAACAGCTGTGTGTCAAGGGATTGGGGACAGGAACTTGTCGTGAGTTATTTTATTAAGTGTCAATTTGCCACAATGCCGTGTCCTCATAGACGCAGCAACAGAACAGAGAATGATCTACGAGTTTATCTTTTCAGCTCAGGCTCACAATAACCTGAAAAAATGCATAAAATGTATGAGTTAAATGTAAAGTGGATCAAAAGATGAAAAATGTTTGTTAATCAGCTAATATGGGCACCAATAGAAAATATACTGAAAACCAACAGGCGAGAGAAACAAATGTCAGATGCTAGCATAAAAATAATTTCTTTGCATTAAAGACATATAAAGAGTGAGTGTAATTTGTATGTGCTATGTTAAAAAAAACTGCAATGCTTAGAATTTTAAACTTACTACAAAGAATGCTGCCACTTTTTCATGCTGTGGAATTGCATCTGGTGGCAGCAAAGCGAAACGGCAAGCTTTATTTTCCTCAGACAGTAATGCTAGTGTACCTTTGGCACAGAAAAGCAGTGCCTCATACCTCACTCGGGGCAGCTCAGTCAATGGAACAAAGTTAGAAGAATAGAATACAGTCACAGAACAAAACACACACAGCACAGTGCCATTGCAGAGACTTCGGCTGGAATTCCACTCGGTGTACAAGATGAGCAAAATGGTGACAGGCAAGAGTGGGATGGGGCCTTTATTCCTATAAGCCATGCATGTCTTCAGCCAAGAATAATTTCCATTTTCATAGGCAAGACTACGGCTACAGAATTCACTTATCACTGTAATGTCACTGTAAACAACTGCTGGTACTCTGTCTGCATTAATACAGCTACATTTGCATGGAAAAAAAATCCTTCCGTTGTGGTGACATTAAAAATGGCAACATGAGCAATAATTATATTAACAATAAAAATAATCAACAAATCAGCAATATACAAATAAACTACCAAGTTCAATTAATTTCCACTAGAAATTCTACAAAATATATTAAGAGAAATCACAAATATCTATTTATTTACTCATACAATCATTTGTTTATATACAATTATACATAATTAATGAAATAATGGAATAATGAATAATGAAATCTTTCACCATCATAGCATCTGACATGATTCTTACTCATTTTTTTTTTAATTTGGGGGAAGTACATAAACTATCTGAAAAAAAAAACCCAATAATTTGTGTGGACTTACGTTATAATGCAAGCTGTAATAAAGAATTTATATTTATCAATTATATTTATAGTGAAAGTCCAAATAAACCTCAAACTATCTAATTACACTCCAGCTGGTACAACAACACCATAGCATATAGCAATGCTACATCTTAATGTATCATATGCAGAAGGGGTGGCTGTTTGCTCGGACTGTGTGATTTGCCATTATTTATGGATTCCCAGCAGCGGCACTGACATCAGCCCAGCCCAGTGTTTTGACAGAACACTAATATTGAGCTCAGATGAGAAATCACTTCAAGGTGCCCTCTGACAGAAGATAAATGGCAGCTGACCTGAAGACACTGAGAGGTGAGCAGCCTTGTGGCACTGTTGGGGTACTGGTATCTCACGAGTTGTTTCCTGAGATGTACCAGAATGTAAACCTCCTTAAACATCTCCCAGCTGATGGAAAGTTGGAGATGATACTTTTCCAGACAGACCGGAGTAATTTCTCTCAAGAATATAACTACCAAGACTGTTGAACACTGGAGCTTGTGTGACTGAGAAAATTTGGTAAACAGTTAAAGAATAAATAAAGTTCATGAAGTAAAGCGATCACAGATTTGAAAAGATGTAAATGCCAAAGTAAACATAATAGTGAGCGAATGGTTTTGTAATTACGGATGTAAAATCATCATGTAGATTATTATTTCCATGTAATTAATCAGTGCTAGTAACTTTTTTAAACAAGAGGGAAAAAACCTGATAAAAAAAAACACACCTGAACTAAACGAACCATGGCTGTTTTTTCTACATTATACTCTCAGCCACAGAAATGATCAAAACTGATGACAGTCAAAGTCTGAGAAAGAAACAGAGCTTACCAAAGGGAAAGTGACAGGCCTTTCTATAACAGATGTTTCTACCGAGGGGAGTCTACTCTCCACTGAGCAGTCTCACACATGAGAGACACCCAAAGCTTTGGAAACCGTCCTGAAAATGTATATTCACTAGTAAACATGCCACCTCCCATACTGACTACTGCTTTCACAAAATATTCCTACCATGTGCAAAATCACAGAGAACGACTTACAATATTCACATATATAAGTAACTAATGATGTTGTTGAAGGAGAATAAAATGTCCTTTAACACACAAAAAACCCAATGTTGCACCTTATTGCAAAAGATAAGCTTTTATCGATCCATAATCTGGATGAAAGCCAGACTATTGACAGGAAGACAAAAGACTTCAGCTAAGCCATTTGTCACAAATCTAGTGCCTTTACTTTATCATGGCAAGTGAAATTTTCCCACTGGAAGTGATAACACACTTGTTCAGTTTTAGCAGATCAATATTAATATCTGGGTGATCCAGAAGATAGATGTAGGACACAGATTAACCCATTCGGCGCTGGATTATAACTCGAAAAAGAAAAATTCCCTCAAGATCTGGAACAGGTGGAACTTAACACTTAATGTATTCATTGAATATTCTTTGCAATGTTTTCATACAAACAGCCCACCTCGAAAAAAAAAAAAGCCATAATAGATCTTCGAAACTATGAATGAAAATAATCATCCTGGTTCTGAATATATTCAAGTTACAGTAATACCAAGTGATGCCTGTTGTTGCTTCTAATACAATAAAAATTATGAGACATTATTTTGAAATAATACTCATAACAACAATAAATACAGTATTAAGAATAATATTAGAATAATACGAATTTATTGTCTCTGTACTATAAAGTTTATATCCTCATTGTTGCATCAAAAAAAAAAGTTTTATACTTATTTCAGTCCTAATTATCACTTAAAATGAGTGCTCGAATCGTGCGTACAGTAAATGTAATTGTCAGCAGTGCACAGAGATGGCATGCTTGTCATCTGAAGCCATGTCCACTTCACAAGACAGCATTTTGCCTCCTGTTCACTGTGGCCAGTCTGGTGCCCATTTCCTTCAGACAGGATCTAAGTAGGAGCCAGACGGGAAGGCAAGCATGGCCTCGCAGGAGGCCGGATAAGCCAGCTCTGATGCCTTGATACAGCTCCAGACCCCCAAGCTTTGACATGCTGGCCACAAATACCGAAAAAGTTTCCTCAGAAAGGAAATAGGCTTCTCGGAAAATACTACTTTTATTGAAATTATCATCAAGACAGCTGACACTTTCCTAAACCGACACATTTAATAAATAAAAACTATAATCTACAACATAAGAATAAACTTACAAGTTCAACACTTTATGAAGAAAGAAAATAGCCTAAATAGAAAGAAAAATGAAGCAAAGTATTCATATTTTAAAAGTTGTGGGGCTTGTAAACATACAAATAAAAATGAAAAAACAAATGTTAATTGTTTTTATGGGGTGAACCCGTCTAAAAATCCTTATATTCAAAACTAAATAAAGATTTTCCTCCCTGGTTTAATTCAGGTTACATGTTTTCTATGGTTTTCACATACCGATATTAAAATATATTTTGTTTAGTTTTAAATCTTTTTTGTCTGATTGTTTATTTTTTTGCGTCAGATATTTATGTGTACAGAGTTCTTCAAGTAAATTTGCCTGCAAACAAATCCATATCAGGGATAAAGGCATGCAGTGCATAAACCTTCATAAAAAAATAGAATATTACTTCAATGTCAAATTATTGTGCCTGCATGAACTGCTGATAGTCTATTAATAAAATAATATGAAGTGTTCCGAAAGACCGGCCCGGATATCAGTGTTTAAAATTGGGCAAAAGATAATTAATTTGGCAGTAAATTATTTGCACTGTAATTGCTTAACCTAATGAAGGAGATGAAATTGCAAATCAAACCGAGGTTCTCTACCTTTCACTCTAATAAGATGGAAATCTTTTCACAAAGAGCAAATATACGCATTGCGGATCCTGCCCAGCCATTGTGATAACATCATGCTTGAGTGTACCTCTCGTGACAATTAAAATATGGAGCACAGTTTTTATTTCAAATAAATCATCCAATTATCCTAGAGTATAAATAAATGTACTGTATATTGAAGGATAAAAAAAATAAATGTTTATCACTGATTTTCTTTGAAAATTACCCTGGCGAATATTAGTATTTATTTAAAATTGAAATTTTAATAAAATTACAAATAAACAGTTTAAAATATCACTCTGAAGAGTGGACTGCTGTAAGGTTTAGGTGTCATCAATCCTCTTCTACAATTCATACTTATAATATTCACTTCTGCGTTAAATCAGGCCTGACTCTAAAAACTAATATTGAACTTCCAAGTTGATATTTTATCATAGCTGTGCTTGATAACACTAGAAGGAGAAGATTTTCGTGAAGCATCTGTGCAGTTAAATAAAGCATAAACATGTATAAACTTTCTGCAAGCAAGTTATCAGTGTGTTTCATACTCAGCAAAGCACTTTGCAATAAAGTGATGTGCTTGATGGGATGCAAGTCCCCACAGGTTGAGTGTGGGCATCTCAGTGGCCCACCTCATGATCTTGCACTATGGCACACTGGCAGATGGGGTACATCATGCCATCAAGTGGAAAAACCAAGCTAATATCACGTGGTTCAAATACAACTGTTCCTCCAAAAGCCAAACATTAGCACAATTGGTTTTCTCATGGTGGTGCATTGTTTTCTTTTTCTGTTTGAGATTATATTTGTAAACCATGAATTTTAACCTCTTAAAACTTCTAGGATTACCAACACCTGCCATTGTTACTAAATGAGGTTTGCAGAAATAACACACACACACACACACACACACACACACACACACACACACACACAAACATTATTTGTATATATTCTACCAAAAATTATCTTATAAATCAAATTATATTAGGTTGCTATGTTTTTATTTACACATTTGAAAATTATAATGGTCATTACAAAGGTCATAGAAGTTTCAAACAACACTTGGGAGAAGTGTGACTCAATGCAGCCATCTAGTGTCAGAGTGATGTCATTTTTCCTTACATAAAAGTACAGTACATGTATAATGCAAAAATAATGCTATTAAAAAATAAATGAATAACCAAATAAATACATAAATTCTTTTCTATCTAAACTTATATATATATATATATATATATATATATATAAGTGCGATGGCCTGGTGAGCTGTCCAGGGTGTACTCTGCCCTCGCCTGGAATCAGCTGGGATGGGCGCCAGCCTCCCCGCGACCCTAATTAGGATTAAGTGGTTACAGAAAATAAAATGATGAACTGATATATATATATATATATATATATATATATATATATATATATATATATATATATATATATATGTGTGTGTGTGTGTGTATATAGATATACATACTGTCTGTCTTCCTTTCGGCTTTTCCCTTTTACTCGGGAGTCACCACAGCGAATCATCTGATTCACACGTTTGATTTGGCAGAGGTTTTTACGTTGGATGCCCTTCCTGTCACAACCGTTTTTTAGCAAGGGACAGAAACACACTGACGACTTTGCAGCCTACTCTTTATGAAAGTCAGCAATGGTTCTTTTACATGCCTCTCACCATAGACAATGAGAGACATGGCCCGCCTTTGATAACCCAGTTAGCTGCACTGGGGGGCACAGTGACAACCTTGTGGCGAGTGGGACTCGAACCCCCAACCTTTGGATCAGCGATCCAGCGCCCTATACAACTAGACCACCACTGCCCTATATATAGAGTACACCGTGAACAGCTTGACAGACAATTGCAGGGCAGAAACACTCTGACAGCTATGCAGACTACTCTTTTCAAAAGTCAGCAATGGTTCTTTGACATCCCTCTCACTATAGACAGTGAGACACATGGGTGACCTTTGATAACCCAGTTAGCTGCAAGAAGGGGGGGGGGGGGTTCTTATATACACTCACATAATTCAATTTGTTACTTTCAAAATGTGAGGCTAGGTTTCAATGATTTTGCAAGCACTTCTATGTGCTAGTGACCCAAGAGGGTTTAATCAGAGTTCAGCCAAGTCACAATGTCTTCTGTACAACTCATTATCAGGTACATGTACTGTGTTTCCTGCTCTGGATGAAGCTCAAATGGAACTATGTGGCTGACAAGATATGTCTGAAGAGGAGCTGACAACAGAAACAGGCGCGCATACATAGACCCAGACATACAACTAAAGCCACATTAATTATGTAGAACTACACATCTATAATGCCAGTATGTGGACTAGCACTGCAACTGACCCAGCTGGGAACACGGCAGCTCAGTTCACCCTTCACTATTGCCAATTCAACATGGTGTAATTGAGAATGACTATATCTTATATCAGTTCAGTGCTTAAGAGGAGGTGAAGTTAACTAGTCAGAATCAAGACATGGCGTATGAAGAGAAACTCATTCATGTGAAGTGACGTTCTATTTTATGTGTTATTCATCACGTTCATGAAAACACCCCAGTGACAATTGGCAAAATATACACGCACAGATAAACTGGTAAAAAAGGCCTAAAGATCAACACACACACACACACACACACACACACACACACACACACACACACACACACACAATAAGCTGAGTATATGATTCTTGCCTCACATGAACAAAAACAGCGAAACCAAACACTTCAATCGGCTGTGGCACAGATATTTTGCCCAGCTTGTAAGTGATACTCAAACTAATTAGCTTGCAGGACTACCACACCATAATGAATATTTGAATGCGAATATAGGGGCAGACATGACTTGAGAAGAAGTGTGATCATCCCCATTGTCATTCAAAAACATTTTAAATGAAAAGTGTGTTATTGAGATAGATGAACACTGGCTCTTTGACTATTATAATATA
>CM045736.1:39161395-39281395 GCA_024760905.1 Plotosus lineatus | reverse complement strand
CTGGGGAGAAGGAAATGCCAAAATGCCTGAAGTCCAGTGTCAAGTACCCAGTCAGTGATGGTCTGGGGTGCCATGTCAGCTGCTGGTGTTGGTCCACTGTATTTTATCAATGGCAGGGTCAATGCCGCTAGCTATCAGGAGATTTTGGAGCACTTCATGCCTCCATCTGCTGAAAAGCTTTATGGAGATGAAGTTTTCATTTTTCAGCATGACCTGGTACCTGCTCACAGTGCCAAAACCACTGGTAAATGGTTTACTGACCATGGTATTACTGTGCTCAGTTGGCCTTCCAACTCTCCTCACCTGAACCCCATAGAGAATCTGTGGGATATTGTGAAGAGAAAGTTGAGAGACACCAGACCCAACACTGTGGATGAGCTTAAGGCCGCTATCGAAGCATCCTGGGCCTCCGTAACACCTCAGCAGTGCCACAGGCTGATTGCCTCCATGCCACGCTGCATTGAAGCAGTCATTTCTGCAAAAGGATTCCCGACCAAGTAGAGTGCATAACTGAACATAATTATTTGAAGGTTGTCTTTTTTTTTGTATTAAAAAAACTTTTTTTTTTATTGGTCGGATGAAATATGCTAATTTTTTGAGATAGGAATTTTGGGTTTTCATAAGCTGTATGCAAAAATCATCAGTATTAAAACAATAAAAGACCTGAAATATTTCAATTGGTGTGCAATTAATCTAAACTATATGAAAGTTTATTTTTTATCAGTACATTACAGAAAATAATGAACTTTATCACAATATGCTAATTTTTTGAGAAGGACGAGTACAGTGGTACCTCCCTTGAAGAAAGTCTCACCAAACGAAAAATGCAGGTAACGAAACGCATTTCCCTAAAATTTTTGTCTCTATATACGAAACAAGTTCACGTTACGAAAGCACCATCTTAAAAATTCAAACACGCTATTCAAACATTAAAACAATGCACAAACTGCTCTCCCATCAGTGACGTTCAAGCCTCCCGCCCTGCTGGCCTCCCATTGGCTAACAACTAATCTGTCGTTCATGTCACCTTCACTCGAGTGCCACCTTGGACAGGTCCATCTCTTGGCCAGGGATCCCATTGGAAAGGAGGAATGACGCAGTTACCGCCGATTGGCTATGATGGAGCTGAATCTACCATGATGCTTTTCGTGTAAAGGACAGAGTTACTGTTGTTTTGTGCTTTATTTCTTGACTCAGGCTTTTAACTTTCCATAAATATTTGTAAGATTATAACTCTGCTAAGAAGACATGGTCAACACACGTGCGCGCACACACACACACACACACGCGCGCGCGCGCACACACACACACACACGCGCGCGTGTGATTTCCGGTGCAAGTGAGAAGAAGAAACGGGCTCGAGTGATATCACAAAGGAATATGGCCAAACCCGTCTACCATCGGTCCGATATTGAAGCAGAAGGAGATCTTAAAAGGTATGCTTTTATAATTTTTAAAGGGTTTAGGGGGTAGTAATGGGATCCTTGTAACGTATCACATGTTTTACATGTAAAATGCGGTTCAATTTACGAAAAATGCAGGTTACGAAAAAGGCTTTGGATCGGTCTTGCGAAGCCAAGCCAAAGAAGAATATATATATATATTTTTTTTTTCTGCACTTGTTCTCTGCTCTCACTACAGATCACAATGTCATCTGCAAACATCATAGTCCATGGAGATTCTTGTCTCACCTTATCTGTCAGCCTGTCCATCACCATAGCAAACAAGAAGGGGCTCAGAGCTGACCATTGATGCAGTCCCACCTCCACCTTGAATTCGTCGGTCATGCCGACAGCACACCTCACCACTGTCTTACATCTCTCATACATGTCCTGCACCACTCTAACATACTTCTCTGCCACTCCAGACTTCCTCATGCAATACCACAGTTCTTCTCTTGGCACCCTATCATATGCTTTTTCCAGAGCCACAAAGGCACAATGCAGTTACCTCTGACCTTCTCTGTACTTCTCTCTTAACATCCTCAAAGCAAACATTGCATCTGTGGTACTCTTTCTTGGCATGAAACCAAACTGTTGTTCACAAATGCTGACCTCTGCCCGAAGTCTAGCTTCCACTATTCTTTCCCATAACGTCATCGTATGGCTCATCAACTTTATCCCTCTG
Organism: Plotosus lineatus; assembly: GCA_024760905.1. Lineage (NCBI taxonomy): Eukaryota > Metazoa > Chordata > Actinopteri > Siluriformes > Plotosidae > Plotosus > Plotosus lineatus. Next base: position 39,279,268 of record CM045736.1, on the reverse strand, counting down.
TAGTTGCCGCAACTCTGCACGTCTCCCTTGTTCTTAAAAATGGGTACCAGCACACTTCTCCTCCACTCCTCTGGCATCTGCTCACTCTCTAGGACCTTGTTGAATGTTCTTGTCAGAAAAGCTACTGCTACCTCTCCTAGACACTTCCACAGGTATATCATCAGGACCAACTGCCTTTCCATTCTTCATCCTCTTCAATGCCCTCCTCACTTCACCCTTACTGATCTTTGCTACATCCTGCTCCTCAATGGTCACCTCTTCTACTCTTTTTTCTCTCTCATTTTCCTCATTCATCAGCTCTTCAAAGTACTCTTTCCATCTTCCCAGCACACTTCTGTCATCAGTCAATACATTTCCCTCTCTGTCCTTTATCAATCTAACTTGCTGCACATCCTCCCCATCTCTATCTCTTTGCTGTGCCAACCTGTATAGATCATTTTCTCCCTCCTTACTGTCCAACCTATCATACATGTCATCATACGCTCTCTGTTTGGCCTTAGCCACTGCTACTTGCGCCTTACGCTGTGTCTCCCTGTACTCCTGTTTACTCTCTTCGGTCCTCTCAATGTCCCACTTCTTCTTAGCTAACCTCTTCCTTTGTACACACTCCTGCACTTCCTCATTCCACCATCAAGTCTCCTTATCTACTTTCCTTCCAGAGGACACACCAAGTACTCTCCTACCTGTGTCCCTGATCACATTTGCTGTGGTTGTCCAGTCATTTGGAAGCACTTCCTGGCCACCCAAAGCCTGTTTCAACTCCTCCTTGAAGACAACACGACACTCTTCCTTTTTCAGCTTCCACCACTTTGTCTTCTGCTCTGCCTTTGTCTTCTTCACCTTCCTCACCATCAGCGTCATCCTGCATACCACCATCCTATGCTGTTTGGCCACACTCTCGCCCACTACTACTTTGCAGTCACTGACTTCCTTCAAATTACATCGCAAATTACATTACGAAGAAAGTATTTACCACAGCCATTTCCATCCTTTTTGCAAAATCGATCAACATCTATCCTTCTGTGTTCCTGTCCTGGATACCAAACCTGCCCATCACTTCCTCGTCCCCTCTGTTGCCTGCACCAACATGTCCATTGAAGTCTGCACCAATGACCACTCTTTCACCTCTGGGGTTACTCTGCATCACTTCATCTAAGTCACTCCAGAATCTCTCCTTCTCTTTCAGCTCACATCCTGCCTGTGGGGCATAAGCACTAACAACATTGAGCATCACACCTTCAATTTCTAACTCGAGACTCATCACTCTGTCTGACACTCTTTTCACTTCTCGAACATTCCTGACAAACCCCTCCTTCAAGATGACTCCTACTCCATTTCTCTTCCCATCCACACCATTATAAAACAGCTTAAACCCTGCTCCTAAGCTTTTAGTTTTGCTACCTTTCCACCTGGTCTCCTGAACACACAGTATGTCCACCTTCCTCCTCTGCATCATGTCAGCCAGCTCTCTACCTTTTCTTTGCATAGTTCCAACATTCAAAGTCCCCACTCTCAGTCTTAGACTCATGCCTTTCCTCTTCTCTCTCTGCCTACGGACACGCCTCCTGCCTCTCCTTCTTCGACGTCTTCGACCAACAGTAGTCCAATTTCCATCAGCACCCTGTTGATTGACAGCACTCATGGCGGTCGTTGTTAACCCGGGCCTCGACCGATCCGGTATGGGAGTAATACTTCTGATTTGCATCATAAAAGTTTGACATTGGTTTTACGTCGGATGCCCTTCCTGACACAACCCTCTGCATTTCTCCGGGCTTGGGACCGGCATAAGGGGGAGAGTCACTGGTTAGTGCCCCCCCGCCTCATGGCTGCATTATATATATATATATATATATATATATATATATATATATATATATATATATATGTGTGTGTGTGTGTATTGGTTTTTTTTTAATCATTAATCATTTTGAAAATTTTGTTAAGTCAGTGGCCATGGATTTCTGGAAAGATGAGATCAAATGAGATGAGATAGTGGTAAAGGTGCTGCATCAATGATCCTGAGGTTTGGGGTTCGAGTCCCATTCTCCACGAGTTCTCACTGCCCCCCCATCCCCCCAATGAAGCTAACTGGGTTATGAAAAGCCGGCCATGTCTCTCACTGTCTATGGTGTGAGGTTCATGTAAAATAACCATTGCTGACTTTCAACAAGAGTAGCTGCAAAGCCATCAGCGTGTTTCCACCCTGCGAGGGCCTAGCGAGCTGTCTAGGGTGTACTCTGCCCACGCTCAGAGTAGGCTGGGATGGGCGCCAGCCTCCCTGTGACAGTAACTAGGATTAAGCGGTTACAGAAAATGATGAGATGAGATGAGATGAGATGAGAAGTATACAGTATTATCAACCATTTACCTTTTTTTTTTTGAAGTTTATTAGCTTGTATCTCGGCGTTGAAACTAATTGTTTCCAGGGGAAAACAATAAGTGAATTAACCTCGTTTCCTTCAATAACACAAACTAAAATACAAAATTAAACGCCTGTCATTGTAATTTCTTAATCGCAGAAAACATTTCTCAGGCACGAGCGCTTGTTTACTTTTCACCGGAAATGACGTCATACATTTTAAAACAATCCACGGCGCGCAGGTTTAAGAAATTACCCATTTGAATCATATAATAAGCCGCCGTTTGAGCGAAAACGGATTGATTTGCAGACAACTTGAGGGCATTTTGTAAGTTTAGCAGCTCGTTCGGTTGAGTTTATGTTTACACGCGTGCCTGCTGTGTTAGCTTGTTTATCAACCTGACGATTATTAGCCAACACAAGCTAGTGTAGCTCTTAGCCTAAATTACCTCAGAGCACTTCAACGGTTCCTTGAATTCTATGCTTTTATAAATGTAGTCGGGTAGATGTTGGTATGCATCTGAGAAATATGAACTTTTTTATGTGTGTTAGAAACAAGGACCAGACGTTATCTCCACCCGTAAACAGCTAAATAAATAGCGTCACAGTGCCAGGAGGCTTGATCAAAACAAAAAGGTATCATACAGATGATGCTCGACATTTAACTGCGGTGTAGGCCTATAACTGGGAAAGGTATATAAACACAATCAACTGACTTGTCAGATAAGTTTACATATGTTTTATGTAATATGAAGTAACCTGAGTTGGTAGTACAGGCGATTGAGCATCTAGCAAACAGTTGTGTATTCAATGAAAATGGACTAGCCTCATGTTTAGCAGTCTCACCATTTAGTAAACAAACAAGCAAAATGAACCTATGGGTTATGTGTGTGTGCCTGTTGACTAACTGTGATGTAACTTTTATCTTTCATCATTGTTTTTCCTTTTCCTTTTTTAACCAAGTGAGAGAACCTCTGTATTTGATTGCATATTGATCAGTATAAGGTAGGATGGAGCTGCAGAAGATAATTCATGATGCACTGTATGACTTTGTCCAGTCCCACATACCAAATGCAGATCTGAGGTAAATAAAAGCCAAACATAATCCTAAACAGTAAAACATGCAGTGTACGTGGTTCACGTGTCATCCACTTTTTTTCTCAGCACCCTGGATGATGTGTTGCTTTCCTATATCACTGGTGTGCTGGAAGATTTGGGCTCCCAAGCAAGCGTTGAAGAAAACTTTGACGTTGAGGTGTTTGTTGAGATGCTCGAGGCGTACATTCCAGGATTTTCTAACATTGATTGGTAATTTTTGTTTTTATTTTTGATGCATCTCTGAGCACTGCTGTTATTTTTCAGTGCAGGACCTAACATAACGATATGAACAATGTAGGTATGGATGTAGCATGTCTGTGGAGGTCTATTTAACGCAAGTCACCTGTTTTTTTCCCCACCTCTCTTCCTAGTGTTCAGGTCTGTGAAATGATGTTTAGCTTGGCCTCAAAATTAACTTCAGCACGGAATAATGGTAATTTGAAATGTTGCTGTTTTGGATTGGTCTTGAAATTAGGAAAAGTTAGAAAACAATTAGTTTTTACTACAGTTTGGTTTTGGCCGGTGTGAGTTTATACTAGCTGTGCATATCATATGCTTCAGGGTCCTTTGAGTTGAAGACGGAAGGTGATTGTACATTGACTCCAACGAAAGAGCGAAGAGACTCCATGCAGAAGACACACAGTCACTCATCACACCTAGAGGGAGCCACAGCCAAGGTATTACCTCGCTTCTCAATTTTCAGTTCACTCTCCATGAAGCCATAACATTTCACAAGTCACTCAATGTTGTCACTTGGATTCTCCGTTTTGTGCCTTGTTGTTTCCTGAGTGGGTGTTGCATTACGCTTTTGGATATGCGAGACTGATATTGAATAATTATTGCAACCAACAATAAGGTACAGCCCCTCTCAAGATGGGTGGTTCCATAGCTCAAGCTATGCATTGAGGTGAGTCCAATTATATCCATTCAGTATCTCTCAATCTTACATAGCAGCTCAGACTCCTTCCCCACCAGAGAGGTGACATTCCATGTCCCAAGAGTTCGAGTCAGTAGCCAAGGATTGCTCTGACAGAACCCATGCCTTTGGCTACCACCCAACTCACAATGCATCCGACCCCTGTAGCCCCTCCCACAGGTGGTGGATCCATGTCTCCTTTTCTTGCTGGGCCTAATGACCATAGGATCTTAACGCTGCTATTTGCGGATTATATTGTTCTTTTGGTTTTATCAATCCAGGACCTCCAACTCGCATTGTAGCGATTCGCAGCCGGGATGAGGATCAGCAAGTGAAAGGCCATGGCTTGCAACCAAAAAAAGGGTGAAATGCACCCTCCGGGTCTGGAATAAGGTCCTGCCTCAAGTGAAGGAGTTCAAGTGTCTCGGGGTCTTGTTCACGAGTTAGGGAAAGATGATGTGGGAGATTCACAGGCGGGTCGCTGCAGCCTCTGTTGTAAAGCGGAGCTTGTACTGGTCCATTGTGGTGAAGAGGGAGCTGAGCAGCAAAGCTCTCAATTTACCAGTTGGATCTACATTCAGAAGACACTTATGACTGAGAAACATACAAGGAAGATGCCTCCCTTGCCTGGACGTGGGTCACCAGGGTTCCACCACTCTGGAGCCAGGCCTGGGGGAGGGGCTCGAAGGCAAGCGCCTGGTGGTCGGGTTTCTGTCCATGGAGCCTGGCCGGGCCTTGCCCGAAAAGGAGACATGGGTCCGCCCTCCCATGGACTCACCACCCGTGGAAGGAGTTTTAGGGGTCGGGTGCAATGTGAGTTGGGTGGCAGCCGAAGGCATGGGTTCTGTCGGATCGATCCTCCGCTACTCACTCTGACCCTCGGGACATGAGATGTCACCTCTCTGGCAGGGAAGGAGCCTGATCTGGTGCGTGAGGTGGAGCGATACAGACTAGATATAGTCGGGCTCACCCCACGCATAGCTTGGGCTCTGGAACCACCCATCTCTAGAGAGGCTGGACCTTATTCCATTCTGGCAGCGAGCCGGTGTGGACATTCTTGTCCCGTCCCGTCCCCCCCGTATTTGTGCTTATGCACCAAATGACAGTTCAGAGTACCTGCCCTTCTTGGAGTCTTTTTTGGGGGGGTGAACGCTCCCTTGGGAGACTCACTCGTTGTCTTTGGAGACTTCAACGACCAACGATAGTGTGATCGGTAGGCACAGCCTCTCTGGTCTGAACCCGAGTGGAGTTGGGGGGCTGCTTACTTCGACTGAGGATGTCGTCAAGAGGTTGAGGGAATACTTGGAGAACCTCCTCAATCCTACCAACATGCCCTCCGTGGAGGACGAAGACCCTGGGGGTTTGGGTGGGGGTCTGCCCATCACTGGAGAGGAGGTCACTGAGGTTTTCAAAAAGCTCCTTGGTTTTCGAGCTCTGGGGTTGGACAAGCTCTACCCAGAATATCTCGGGGCTCTGGATGTTGTAGGACTGTCTTGGTTGACACGTCTGCAACATCGCATGGTCATCGGGGGCTGTACCTCTGGATTGGCAAACTGGGGTTGTGGTCCCGATTTTTAAGGAGGACCGGAGGGTGTGTTCCAATTTTTGGGGAATCACACTCCTCGGCCTACCTGAGAAAGTCTGTGCAGGGTTATTGGAGAGGAGGATCTGACGGATAGTCGAACCTCGGATTGAGGAGGAACAATGTGGTTTTCGTCCTGGCCGTAGCACTCTTGACCAACTCTATACATTCCACAGGATTTTGGAGGGGGAATGGAAGTTTGTCCAATCTGTCCACATGTGTTTTGTGGATTTCAAGAAGGCTTTCGACCGTGTCCCTCGAACAATCTTGTGGGGCGTGCTCCTGGAGTACGGCGTTCCGGACCCATTGCTACGGGCATTCGGTCGCTGTATCACCGGAGCCAGAGTTTGGTCCGTATTGGTAACAGCTCAAATTCGTTCCTGGTGGGAGTTGGAGCCAGGGCTGTCCTTTGTCACCGATTCTGTTCATAATTTTTATGGACAGAATTTTTAGGCGCAGTCGAGGCGTTTAGGGGTTCTGGTTTGGTGGCCATTGGATCTTGTCTCTGCTTTTTGTGGATGATGTCCTTTTGGCTTCATCAAGTTGGGACCTCCAGCTCTCATTAGAGCAATTCGCAGCCGAGTGCGAAGCAGCCGGGATGAAGATCAGTACCTCCAAGTCCGAGGCCATGGTTCTCAGTCGGACAAGGGTGGAATGCACCCTCCGGGTCGGGAATGAGGTCCTGCCCCAAGTGGAGGAGTTGAAGTATCTTAGGGTCTTGTTCATGAGTGAGGGAAGAATGGAGCGGGAGATTGACAGACGGATCGCTGCAGCCTCTGCTGTTAAAAGGAGCCTGTACCGGTCCGTCGTGGTGAAGAAGGAGCTGAGCCACAAGGCGAAGCTCTCAATTTACCAGTCGCTCTACGTTCCAACCCTCACCTATGGTCACGAGCTTTGGGTAGTGACCGAAAGAACAAGATCGCGGATACAAGCGGCTGAAATGAGCTTCCTTCGCCGGGTGGCGGAGTTCTCCCGTAGAGATAAGGTGAGAAGTTCTACCATCCGTGGAGAGCTCCGAGTAGATCCGCTGCTCCTCCACATTGAGAGGGGCCAGTTGAGGTGGCTTGGGCATCTGGTCAGAATGCCTCCCGGATGCCTCCTTGGTGTGGTGTTTCGGGCATGTCCAACCGGGAAGAGACCCCGGGGTCAACCTAGAACACGCTGGAGGGACTATGTCTCTCAGCTTGTCTGGGACCGCCTCGGTGTCCCCCCCCGAAAGAGTTGGAAGTGGCAGTGGAGAGAGACGTCTGGACCTCTTTGCTTAGGTTGCTTCCCCTGCAACCCAACCCTGGACTTAGCGGAAGAAGATGAGGATCTACATTCCAACTCTCAGCCGGTAGACAGATCCTACTCTTACCAACTGTCTTGTGGCATGCACACATGACAGTGGAGACCTGTGATGGCTGGGACGCCTTCACTATATTTTCTGGATCCTGCCCCTAATTCACACCTTAAGAAAACCCAAAAGTACAACTAATTAACACCTACAGAAACGACTAAGAATCCTATCCTTGAAAATATTACGGACAACACACAAGCCCAACTGAAGCAAGTAGACAGTTATGCAAAAGTTAAAATCCTACGTGATTGGAGGTTGTAGTATCCGGGTCAACAACATAAACACCAGGTTCCACTTGTTTTGTTTGCATCATATTTTAAGTTGTTTGAAATTTAGCTGTGGAAGCATTATTAGTGAAAGGGGAGACCATTTTAATTATTTTGCTGCTTTCAAATCTAAATATCTAATTTATCAAATGTTTATTGCAACTCTTTTGAACGGTTGGATCTCAACCCATGAACTTTTAATGTTTTGTGTGTTAGGTGAGCACTTCAGAGTGGGATGAACAGGAACAGCATCTTCTAGAGATGTTTCCTAAGTGTAGTGTCACTGAAGCTCGAAGTGCATTATCCATCGCAAAAGGAGACATGGAGGAAGCAGTCCGACTCATCATTGAGGGAGATGTGCAGCTCACTCCAACACCTCCTCTTAGTGTGAGTAACCCAAAGCTTGATTTGTCTCGCGCCTTGAATTGCACAAAAATTTTCCCGAAGTGATCCCCCTGCCAAATGGAGTGTTACGTACAGTGCACAATTATTATCATTGTCACGATTACTAGAAAGCTTTTGATAAAGTACAGTGGCTTGATCTCTCGGTGAGAAAACTCAACCTTTAAAAGAACCTCCTAAAGAAATTACTTTTACCATAAATGTGCCACAATTTTTGGCACCCATGATGGCGCTAGTGAACGCTATGTAAGGCCACTCATTTTATATTATGTGGTTGACGGATCCACCAAAGCATGGCAAAAGTTCCGCTAAAAAGTCATTTTTAACTTTGTCAATTTATTACTTTTTCCACACTGATCTCTGTATTACATGTCAATGTGAAAAAGTATCAAATCTTAATCAGACCCAAAATCATATCTTTAAATATTATGTATAATTTTGTGTTCGCCTTCGAGATTGCGCTTACATCATTATATCCAAATGAATTCTCGCATCAGATATCGTGAGTCGAGACTCCAGCATGCTTTGCGAGCGACGCTAATGAACAGATAATGCATTGTATTGAGACGCATGTAATTTGCACACTACCTTCACACTATATTTGATGATATTCCCAGCACTTCTAGAGTCATCAACCAGATATTATACATGAAAAATTTTTAAGTGACGAACCCTTCCTGTGGCTATTAATATCAACAAAATAACAAAAATATATATATTTATACTTTTTTCAAAATTGTAAATAATAATTTAAATCTAGCGGCCTTTTTATTTCCTCCGACATCACTAAATTTGTGCTGAAAAATCCGTCAACCAGAAAATAAAAAATGAGTGGCCTAACTGAAGCACGTTTCTCATTTAAACTGGATATTTGGGTTTGAGTAGGTAAAGTTGGGCTTTTTGCACCTAAGCCCAGTGGCTCATCAGGCCTGTGCTTAACCCCGGTTTCCATAGCGTGACGCGACCAGGAGTAAAACTCCTCCTGGATGGGACGCTGGTCCATCGCAGCTTACCTTCCCAGTATATTTTACTGGTACCCATTGATACTGCTGGGTGAACAGAGGCACACTTGTGGTTAAGACCTTGCCCAGGGGTCTTAGCACAGTGGGGGTCGAACTGGGATCTGAACAGACAACCTCTCGATCATGAATGAACCCGGCACCCTAACCACTATGCTACCGGACCCACTCACTGGGGTCGAGAAGAGCGTATAGAAATATTCAAGCTGTAATCTGTGGCTTTGTGATCAAGAGGGCTTACAAATAAATTACAGTCAGCCCCCAACCTACGAAATTAATCCGTTCCAGAGCCCTTTTCGTAACGTGGGGATTTCGTCAGTAGGGGTTGCATTTTACATGTTAAACGACTAATTCGTTCCAAGGCTCCAGTCTTTGGACTGGATAAACCCCATAAACCCTTTAAAAATGATAAAAGTACACCAATTTTGTATGAAATATGTTGAAAGAAAATTATTTATTAAACCATTTAAACATTTTATTAATTAAACCATTATTAAACATTTTTTATTAACACACACACCCCTGTCTCTCTCGCGTGCGCGTGCTGCGGGCCACGCCCACAAGACGTGGCATTCAAAGTGCATTCCCTGCTTGACAAACTTGACTTTAACCTGATTCCTTGAGGGATCAGAATTCCACATGAGCTCAAATGCGCCCACATTTTGTTAAACATTTACTGAATTAAACAACTTAAACTAAACTAAAGAGTTAAGCTTCCTTCTGTCGCTATCTGGGAGGCCAGTGGGGCAGGATGTTGAGAGACAGCCAATGAGAGAGCAACTCGCACGTCGTGTGAAATTTTGATTGGCGTGTTTGAATTTTGAATTTCTTTCCGTAAGAGGGGGTTGTTTTCATGTCCTGGGGACACAAACTTCGGAAAATGATCTTCGTAACCCGGGGATTTCGTACCCAGGGGTCTTCGTAAGTAGGGGGCTGACTGTATACCTAAAACAATTTTTTTTTTTTTCTCTCTCTCTCTCTTTTAAACTTTGCCTTTGTCTAAAATCCACCAATCACAGCAGTTACAATCATATAGACTTTTGCCATTCCAGCTGTCCATTTGTTGAGATTGCGTGAAGTCATTCTACCCCATGCTTGCGGGTGCTATTTTAATGGAAGCTTACAACTGATGACCTGCCAGGTGTCCGGAGACTCTGATATACTTATCGCCTGCTCAGTTGTGCAATGGGGCCTCATACTACTTTCTGTTCCAGTTAGATCCGGTTTGCAATGTTCTTTGAAGGAAATAGTACACATCGTGGTTATGGGATGTTCAATATCTTTGCGTTTCTTATAGAAGGGCTGCATGATGTTACATGTATTTTGTCTTCTCCGCCATTTTGAGAAGCAATACAAAAGGCTGACCACGTGAAACGAAACGCTTCATAAAATACCTCAAATTTCTCATGAAATACTCAAATTCAGAAAAAAATAAGTTCTACTTGACCTAATAGTTCTACCACCTTTCAGACCTGTTCTGCCCCAGCTGAAATTCTGTGCCATGAATGTAACAATGATACCACTGCCTCTTTATCCTCATCATTTCTTCTTCTTTTCCTTTTGGCTTTTTCCCTTTCTCGGGAGTCGCCACAGTGAATCATCTGATTCGCACATTTGATTTGGCATAGGTTTTTACGTCGAATGCCCTTCCTGTCACAACCCTTTTAGCAAGGGACAGAAACACGCTGATTGCTTTGCAGCTACTCTTTACAAAAGTCAGCAATGGTTCTTTTACATGAACCTCTCACCATAGACAGTGAGAGACATGGCCTGCCTTTGATAACCCAGTTAGCTGCACTGGGGGGGACAGTGACAACTCTGTGGGGACTTGAACCCCCAACCTTAGGATCAGCGATCGTGCGCCCTATCCACTAGACCACCACTGCCCCTCATCATTTAAAATATCAAATTAGCATTATTGACCTCTGGGATGGGCGAAGTTCAGATTAGCACAGATTTTTCCAGTAGTGTAGCCTGGCTCATTTTCCAGAACAAACAGAGTACTGAATTTAAGATTTTTTTTTTCTGGACATTTTTAGTATACAAACCAATCCACAATTGTGGATTCTCCAGATACTCAACAAACCAGTTTTATTGCTTCTTGCATCAGAACAGTCTGTCTGTGCTGACACAATTGCAAAATTTTATTATGACCTGTTCACCTTTTAAGATAAGAAATTTAGATTAACTGAAATAATGTGCCATTGGAATACAAGTATGATGGTTGCTGGAAATGGGCCTCTGCACACCGGTGTAGACACTCATTCATTCATTCATTTTCTGTAACCACTTAATCCTAATTATGGTCGCGGGGAGGCTGGCGCCCATCCCAGTCGGCTCCAGGCAAGGGCAGAGTACACCCTGGACAGCTAGCAAGGGACAGAAACACGCTGATGGCTATGCAGCTACTCTTGTCGAAAGTCAGCAATGGTTCTTTTACGTGAACCTCACGCCATAGACAGTGAGATACATGGCCGGCCTTTGATAACCCAGTTCGCTGCACTGTGTGTGTGTGTGTGGGGGGGGGGGGGGTCCAGTGACAACCTTGTAGAGAGTGGGACTCGAACCCCCAATCTTAGGATCAGTGATTCAGCATCTTACCACCAGACCACCACTGCCCTACCTGTGTAGACATTTCTTTTAAAAAATCCAGTCGTATCTGCCTGTCATAATCTTGTTTTTATTTACAGTGTCTGAACTATTTTTCTGATCAATTAATTTATTTTTATTGAGAGACAAGGAAATTTCTCAGTGACTTCAAACTTTTGAATGTTAGTGTACATGTTTAACTCCACATAGAAACAGTTAGCTGACCATAGAATTAAACACTTGCCATTCCATGTAGGTCACTTGACCCAGGATTCAGGAGTTTGAATGATCTTGAGATTCTGCAACGAGTAGTATATCAATATAATATATATGTGTGACTGTTAACCCAGAGATTGCAAGTTTGATTTCTGGTTAATTCACACTGCGATCGCCAGCCAATCATAGGCATCTGTGAGCTCATTTGTATGAGCGGGCGGATAGCGCGTTCCTGCCGAGTGTATTAGACTGCAACCAAAATAAGCATGTGTTGCAGTTCGAAAACGGGCAGCTGGCTAGCGGTTCATATCACGGAGGGGGCGTGTGCATGCTTTCGCTCCTGCTTGGCTGCTTGAGTGCCAAGAATTGTGGCACATGTTTTAGATGGGGGGGGGGGGGGGGGGGGATATATATGTATGTTAAAGAGATTTGTTTTATTGACTTGGCTTACAGACCTTTGTCAGAAAAAGAAGCTTTGTTGCATCTGTTTATTTCTCTCTTCTCTCCCAGGGAAGCCAAGGGAAGATTATTTCTACACAGGCTGATGAGAAGCTTAAAGCAAATATTTTAGAAAAGTGAGTCTTCTCTGAACTTATCGATAAATTCAACTTTCACTTGCTGTATTGTGGATTATTACAGGATTATATAATTTTTTTAAGTTTTAATATACAGTGATCCCTCGCTACTTCGTGCTTCAGTGCATCACAGGTTTTTCAAAAATATTCAACGAAAAATGAAAAAATAGGGGGAAAGTTAAGGAAAGTTTTTGCAAAACAAGGCCAATTATGCAAGAAAAAAACCCAAACATACAAAAACACCAAAACTAGTTACATTTTTATCTGAGTGCGTGCACACTCGCGTCTGTATGTGAATGTATATACAGGGATCCCTCACTTTCCGCGGTTAATTGGGACCGAGATCTCCCCCCCCCCACCCCCCCCCACCCCCCACCCCTGTTTGGGTTTTTTATTTTTGCATAATTGGCCTTGTTTTGCGGCATTTTCCGTAACTTTATCCCCTATTCTTCCTTAATTTCTTTATTTTTTTTTAATTCGATGAAAATGTTTTTTTAAAAACCGTGATGCATTGAAGCGCGAAGTAGAGAGGGATCCCTGTATATTTTATTTACATCTTATGCATTATTTTTGAATGTTTGTTATTATAAGCATTTATAGCATTGAATATGTATTTATTGATATTATATACATGTATGTATACGTCAGTCAGGGGGGGTCGATTCTACTTCATGGAAATAGGTGGTCTTGGTCCCAATTAACCATTAAATGTGATACAGGGCTCCCTCAGTTTCCGCGGTTATGTTCTCATGTCCATTAACTATGAAAGCTGCTGCTTCTTCTTCTATATTAAATAATTTGTGAAAACTGTGTCAAAAAGTAAATAAGTCGATTTTCTTTCAGATACATGTTGGTAGATAGTGAGGAAGACAAGAAAATACACAGACCGTTTGTCCCAAAAGACGTGAGTCTTTGAGTTGTGTGTGTTTATGAAGAGATTAGAAAATTCTTGTAGGCACTATATTAAAAAGTGTCATTTATGAGCAACAAGCCTGATCGATTGATTTATATCTTCTAGGCTCCAAAGAAGTTGGTGCGTTACCATGGCAATCAAGTGGTGACTACCAAGGGAGAGCGCTACCATCTGGTCAAGAAAGATGAAACGGAAGAAATGAAAAAGACTTATGTTAGCCTTAAACCAGCACGCAAATACCGCTTTCATTGATGTCTGTGCACTTCCACATCTGGTTTGTCAATTTTATTGATAATGAATAATTTGTCCTGTATGTGTGCTTTTATGCAAATTAATATTTTTACATCTTTTAATTTAAAATTTAGACTCCTTTACAGAGCTTTCTTTTTGTTGTAATAGGGTTGTTTTAAGTTGTTTTTAGTTTTATGTACCAGTACTAATTCTACTTCACCCCTCCTGACCTTCAAGGGTGATTTAATAAAAACCAAAACGGGGGAAAAAAAACCTGTGTGCATGCACTGCCCATGTTCCAAGACATTCTGCAATCACCTAGTGGTGGCCGTCTTTCCACTTTTCTTCCCGTGCATGGAGTACTCCTTTTAGCAAAGTTTCCAGGAAGCAATGGATAGCCTCCGTTCATTCGCTTTTAACTTGTTTTTTTTTTTTTTAACAGAAGGCTAAATATCACTGTATGGCTCAGCATTATTCCTTGTACTCCTGGACTTGTATTACTCACCAAATTGACCACTAAAGACTGAATTACATGGAGTCGAGTGAACTACTAGGATACTAATCTGCAAGGATGTTGTGTCTGACCTAGACATTGTGTGCAGACCTCAGCAATCTTGATATTGAAGCAAACTCTAAACCAGCAGATCTAGTCTCTGATTCCAAGATGAATTTAGCCCAAGCCCTGTAGTGTATACGGCCTGCCGGCTGTACAACACCACTTCTAGAGTGACTGATAAGCATAACAAAAAGTACAGAAAGGAAGCTGTTCTCGAAATGACTGAATAGATTGGCAGCAGACTTGTCTCAGCTACAATCAGTGATGTAACATGGGGCTCAATGTTTTCATCCAAGCTTTCCTTACAGTTCAATGACCGGTCATTCTTTTTGTTCCTTATCAGGAAACCAAAAGGAAGCTGTGTCTGTCCTGTCCTGTCCTGAAGTCTGACTTGCTTGTGATCAGCATGTGCTGATGACCAGGTGATTCTTGTGTTGTTGAATCGAGAATTATTGTCCAATGTCATGAATCCTAGTTGTTGAATTAGTTGCTTGGCCTAGCAGCCATTAATGTGGGTGAGCCTGCTTGATATGGCAGGTACACAAAGGAGAGTATCGTCAGAAATGTATGGTGTCTTGAGAAGATACCGCTGGTGTAAATAGTGGCTGGCCCACAGGTCAGTGTATATAGCCTGTAAAACATCTGGATGCTCAGCCTCTGCTATGACGTGGCACTGTGCGAGGAAAGTTTCCTCATAATTGGGCATTATTTAGAGTCTGTGCTGCTGCAACTATTGGATGTCATCATACACCTTCTCTAATCTGATACACCAGTGGCATGAATACCAAGGTTATCTCTGAGCACTTTTGTGGGTTGTCCCGTTCATGACCTTGTTCCCGTGTTTTATCCAAATGATTCTAACCTCTGGTGGCTAGGTGGGATGACTTGAAATGTGAGTTCCATCTGTCATGTTTATGAATCCCGGATTAGCATGAACGTTCCTTGTCTTGACAAATTCTGCCTGCTTAGTGAGAAGTTTTAACAAACAAATGGCTGTATGATGGCAGAATTTAACGTAAATACATCATCAGATAGCTTTGAAAGGTCTTGGTATACACTTAGATAACCAAGCATGATAGTAATGGACACAAAGCGAATTTCTAGGGTTCATATAATGAAACCATTATTTGAAGGTGAGGTGGTTTTCAGTGAACGGGGAACACTCAGAGATGTGTATTGAGAGAAATAATTATTTTAGCATGGACTACACAGGAACTGAAACTTTTTTTGGTTCATATTTACATTCTTAAAGGGCAGTGGTGGTCTAGTGGTATAGGGCGCTGGATCGCTGATCCAAAGGTTGGCGGTTCGAGTCCCACTCTCCACAAGGTTGTCACTGTCCCCCCCAGTGCGGCTAACTGGGTTATCAAAGGCGGGCCATGTCTCTCACTGTCTATGGTGTGAGGCATGTAAAATAACCATTGCTGACTTTCGTAAAGAGTAGCTGCAAAGTCGTCAGCGTGTTTCTGTCCCTTGCTAAAGGGTTGTGACAGGAAGGGCATCCGACGTAAAAACCTCTGCCAAATTAAAAAAGATTCGCTGTGGCGACTCCCGAGTAAAAGGGAAAAAGCCGAAAGGAAGACATTTACATTCTTAAAGGGTGACTTATGCACGTTCCATTATGAAATGGAATTCATTCTGAGTTTTGGTATATACTATACAGAAAAATGATCATTTAAACTCGGGCAAGATTTTTGGATTGTTGGTCACACGTGCTCCCTTAAGACATTTTATTCTCTCTCTCTCTCTCTCTCTCTATATATATATATATATATATATATATATATAAATAAATAAATTACATACACACACAAACAGACGCTCCCCAATTTACGTTTTAGTTCGGTTCCGGACGGCTGAACGTAAGGTGAAGAAAAAAAAAAAATAAAAAAATTTGTTACCATGTGTTCCTATGACGTTCATACTGTATTATACATCCATAAATACCATTACCGTATCTCAAACACCACTAAATCTATTAGAAACATAACATTATAAAATAATAGCAAATATATCAACATTAATTTCAAATTAATTAAATTCAAACAAAATTTAAAATAGATAAATTTTAATCAAATTCACTCATCAAATATCAAATACAGTATCAAATATAACCTTTAACATGCTCTATGATGCAATCTTTCTGCTTGTAAATGGTTCCGATGGTCGACAGATGGTCACTTTACATGAAATTGAGCCGAGTCACTTTACATGAAGCTTAAAACAGCCAATCAACGCTTACAATATATGAGGTGCTCAAAACCGAAAGTAGTGTACTTGCTGTGGGTTATATGAACTTCCGGTCTTTCAAGTGAGCAAGGGTGCCGTTGAACTCGTTTAGAACTCAGCCTGCACTGATGTGAATTACCAGCAGAGCGGAGAGTTCCTTCTTTTCTGGATTCAGGTTTTCATTCATTTTACACTCTCTTTGCTTAATTGAACATGCATGGTAGATTGCACCGATCCAAGCAGATAGTTAATTCAGTCTTGAGAAAACCAGAAATTTCGGCATATGCCAGAAAACTTGCACCCATGCTAGTAGGCTTATGCTTCCGAACAACCATATTTGCTTAGGGTTACAAAAGTCCACAAAACAGTGTAAACACAAAGATCACAGAGATGACGTCTTAAAACAAGGTTAACACGCAGTGTACTGGGAAGAAGGAGGGGCATGTTTAGTCTGTTGTTTGTAAACAATGGACGCAGCATCACACACACGTGTAGATACACACACACAGGTATACCTCACCCAACATTTGTTAATTTGTTCCCAGAGAGATGACTTAAGTCGAATTAGCTTGTCTTTAGGCTACGCCAAATTTACTCATCTATGCTAAACCAAAAATAACCATTCCTAGTTCCGTACTTTATTCATGAATGCAATTTTCAATAATATATGGTTAATAAGAATCTATTTTATTAAACTTTATTCAGTAAACTTTATTTATTTATTTTGAAAACCAACATGTAATCGAGAACGACAACTTGAAACGACTTAAGCCGAGAAATATCTATATACAAGAATCCCTCTTTCCACAGTTAACGGGGATTGAGACCCCCCACGACCGCCGATTTCTGCGACGTAGGATCAACACCCTGACTGACATATATACAGGGAGTGGACAAAATAATGGAAACACTGAACATTTTGGCATCATAATCTTGGAACATAATTTAAATAATCAAAACTTGGCTTTTTTTTTTTTGTATAATAATTTTATTTGATATGTTGATGTAAAATACATTTTTTTTTTTCCTTTTTCAGATATTGAAAACATTAATCATACCTCATAATGGCAAACCTCTCAGATTTTAAGAGGCCAAATTGTTGATGCTCGTATGGTCGGCGCTAATGTAACAAAAACTGCCCAAATGTTGGGAGTTTCAAGAGATACTGTCTCACAAGTAATGACTGCCTTTGAAAGAAAGGGAAAAACGTCCTCGGCAAAGCACAAGTCCGCCATCGTCTTGAAGAGTTGGAGGGTATCCTCACTGAAGAATGGCTTAAAATTCCTTTGGAAACAATTCACAAGTTGTATGAATCAATACAATATGCCAAGTTTTGATTGTTTAAACTATTTTCAAAGATTATGAAGCCAAAATGTGAGGTGTTTCCGTTATTTTGTCCACCCCTGTATGTACATGTGTGTGTATATAATAGCAATAAACAAATTTTCAATGCTGTAAATGCTTATAACAATTAAACATTCAAAAATGATGCATAAGATGTAAATAAAATATAAATACACACATACAGACGCGCGCGCGCACACACTTCGATGCGCACCTCACATAAAAATGTAAGTAGTTTTGATGGGTTTTGGATTGTTTGTTTGTTTGTTTTTGCATAATTGGCTTTGTTTTGTGGCATTTTCCTTAACTTTTTCCATATTTTTTATTTTTCAATGAATATTTTTGAAAAACCGCGATGCACTAAAGCCGCAGAAACCGAAGTAGCGAGGGATCGCTGTACATTTTGTTTATAGATGTTTTGATGAAGGAAGGTTTGGCATGCAGGTTGAAATCTGACCGTGCTGAGAGCAATGAAATATCAGTCAGCAGTACATGCAGTTCGATGGCTATTCTCATCAAGTTTCTCAGCCTCCGGCATTATTCAAGCTGTGATGTGGTGAAATCTAATGAATCAAAGTAAATACTGACTCACTGTATTTTTAATGTAGATACTCAGATTACATAATGGTCTCATGATTTAATTTTATTACTACTGGTAATGTGAACACTTGAGTTTTTAATGATTTGCACTGGCTCTCCTGTACGTGTAATATCACATCCTTTCAGTCTGATTCTACGACTGTATTGTATATTAGAAATGTTATGTACTTTTTGGTGCATAAAATTCCACATAATTTTAGCAAATAAGGATGATTTTGTGCAACTCCTCACTATTCACAACAGTCCAGGAACTCTGATGTTTTCACATGTGTATGTTGTTGTTGTTGTTTGTACTCGGGTTTCACAGGTCTTTTGAGAATTACTAAACTGCTAAAACGGTGTTAATGTCAGGGTTTTTTTTTTTTTTTTTGCTGTATGATTAACATTAAAAGCTTGATGTGAACATTGTCACGTCCTTTTGTCTGTTTTATCATTTGAAATTTCTAGCACTTTTATTCTTTTAAACAATTTTTGTGTCACATGACAAACTGTCGAACAGTGGGCCGAGTTCTTTGAAAAGGTGTATTTCGCCTGAGCAGAATGTACACGGCTGTGAACGCAGATTCGGGTTGTTAACCTGATAAAAGTAGCAAGTTAGTATTGTTTATAAAACAACATTGAAGTGTTTGCAGAATGAACCAACTACAGCGGGAAATTAAGATTTTGGACTTTTTGAAAGGGCCGTCATAGCCTGGTGGTTAAAGGTGCTGGATCACTGATCCGAAGGTTGGGGGTTCGAGTCCCACTCTCCATAAGGTTGTTGCCCCCACCCTGTGCAGTTAACTGGGTTATCAAAGGCCGGCCATGTCTCTCACTGTCTATGGTGAGAGGTTCATGTAAAAGAACCATTGCTGACTTTCGGCAATAGTAGCTGCATAGCTGTCAGCGTGGCTCCGCCCCTTGCTTAAGGGCATCCGACGTAAAGTAAAAAAAAAAAAAAAACCTGTGCCAAATCGAATATGCTAATCATTAATATGACTTCCATGAAGATGGAGGCAGATGATTCGCTGTGGAAACCCCTGAAAGGGAATAGCGAAAGGAAATGAAGATCCAATACCCAGACATATGAAGAAAACAGGATATTGTTGACACATGGTACGAAACAGTCAGTTCTTGCCAGAAATTCCTGCAGCTCCTTCAGTGTTGCTATTGGACTCTTGGCAGCTTCCCTGACCAGTTTTCCTCTCATTTTTTTTAAATCAATCAATTTTGGAGGGACCGACGGTTCTTGATGTCACTGTTGTGCCATATTTTAATCCACGGTCTTCTGTGTTCCATGGTACATATAATGCCTTGAAAATTCTTTTGTTCCTTCTCATTGCTGACATCTTTAAACAAAGAGATCCATTTGGTGCTTTAGAAGCTCTTTAGAAGACCACAGAAGTTCCTATTTACAGTTTGAATGTGATTGGTTAATTTGGAACAAAGCCACATCCTCATTTATAAGAGGGTGTGCACACTCGTGCGACCACATTATCTCAGTTCATTCTTACTACACCTCCTTAAACGATCTGTTTGTTTTTCATTTTCAATCGAGTTGTACAGGTTATAGGTCAGGGCCCATGGAGCGATTTGAAAGGGGTGGGGGTGGAAGGGCGAAAAATGTTGAGATTTTAGATTATATGAAACACTAATCCCATTGTTTGGGAAAACGAGGCAGGTACGATGTTCCAATCTTAGCCTTTCATATTTGTATACACACCCAAGGACCAAGGCCTGACACCGGTGGCACGCAGCCACTATATTACTATACGTATACTGTAGTTGGTGCATAAGCATTTACGGTACACGATGTACATGTAGCCTATACTATGCTTGTACAAACTATGCATTTTAAACCTTTTTGAGATGTCAGAAGCAGGACATGAAGGTAGCTGGTATAAGAGAAGAAGATGCAGAGGATAGGGTGAGATGGAGGCAGATGATTTGCTGTGGCGACCCCTGAAGGGAAAAGTCGAAAGGAAAAGAAGAAGTAGACATACAGTACTTAGAAAATTTCTTTGGGTTGAGAAAAAGTGTGGGGGCGCTTCAGAACCCCCGGTTCTGCAACCCCTGTAGGTAATATTCATGGTGAAATAATTTTTTGTGCATCATAAAAATCTGCCATTTCAACAAGGATGTGTAGACATTTTACATCCATTGTAGCTTATACTTAAACTCTTAAATTTAAAAAAAAGATGCTGCTAACTACACGGCACTTATGCTTTGCTCACCTGACCTGCCTCTGTGATAGTTAAAATCTGTAAAACAAACCTATACAGGGATCCGTCACTTTCCGCGGTTAATGGGAACCGAGACAGGGATCGCCACAGCGAATCATCTGCCTCCATCTCACCCTGTCCTCTGCATCTTCTCTTACACCAACGACCTTCATGTCCGTCTTCACCACATCCATGAATCGTCTCCTTGGTCTTCCTCTAGGCCTTCTGCCTGGTAGTTCCAACCTCAGCATCCTACTATCAATATATTCACTATCCCTCCTCTGTACATGTCCAAACCATCTCAATCCAGTGTATATGTGTATATAATATCAATAAATACATATTCAATGCTATAAATGCTTATAATAATAAACACTGAAAAATAATGAATAATATGTAAATGAAATATAAATACACACAAAAATGTAAGTCGTTTTGTTAGGGGGGGGTTTTGGGTTGTTTTTTTGTTTTTGTTTGTTTGGGTTTTGTTTTTTTGCATAATTGGCCTTGTTTTTGGGGCATTTTCCTTAATTTTTTCCTTATTTTTCAATGAACATTTTTGAAAAACCCATAATGCACTGAAGCGGCGAGGGATCGCTGTAAATAATTTGATTGAGATTCATTTTAGATTTGCATAGTATATAATAAAAGGGCAATGGTGGTCTAGTGGTATAGGGTGCTGGATCGTTGATCCTAAGGTTGAGGGTTCAAGTCCCACTCTCCACAAGGTTGTCACTGTCCGCCCCCCAAGCACCCCCCCCCCCCCCCCGCTGCAGCTAACTGGGTTATCAAAGGCCAGCCATGTCTCTCACTGTCTATGGTGAGAGGTTCATGTAAAAGAACCATTGCTGACTTTCGTAAAGAGAAGGCTGCAAAGCCGTCAGCGTGTTTCTGTCCCTTGCTAAAAGATTGTCTCAGGAAGGGCATCCAACGTAAAACCTATGCCAAATCAAATGTGCGAATCATTCGCTGTGGCGACCCCTGATAAAGGGAAAAAGCCAAAAGGAAATCTCAATAGTATTCTTCTTCTTTTTCTTTCGGCTGTTCCCTTCAGGGGTCACCACAGCAAATGATCTGCCTCCATCTCTCCCTATCCTCTGCATCTTCTACTCTTACTCCAACAACCTTCATGTCCGCCTTCAGCACATCCATAAATCTTCTCTTTGGTGAAATCTCAATAGTATATACAGAACTAAAACGATTATAAACCTTTTTGTTTTTTGTCACTGAATTGAACAGTCCCGCAGTCAAAGGATACAGTCACCTCGCTTTCAGTAAACAAAGGTTAAATATTATACACTCATGTAGTCTTGACACAGCTTAAAGGTAGGCAATGGGTAAGGCTTTATTTCTAGAACAACATGTCAACAATGAATGAAAGCTTCCTGAAACAATTGGGAATCTTATTTAAAAGCAATGTACCTTTGCCTTTCATCTATGAGCTACATGCACAATAGCATCTTATACAGTGTGTGATTCAATACTGTAATACTTTTCAATAAAACAGGAAGTGTGTAGTAAACAAACAAAAAACCCCACAAAATCTGAATAATATTAACTTCTTTAAAACTGATACTGTATAAGAGATATTTTTACTTAATTTCAAGGCTTTCATCGCTTTACAGTCCCTGTGGTGTGACCAAAAACCAGGACAGGGTTCACCTCCAATATAAGGCTAAACAATCAATAAGCACATTTTCTGAGCAATCAAAAACTATTTAATGTAATTTCTATCCCAGAATCATTCCCCAATGGTTATCAAAAACAAGCTACCCGTAGCTTATGATATATGAATGTGAAACTCAGCAAATAAATCTACACAAAGTGAACTCAAGAGGTTTGATAAAATCAAAATAATGATTCTCACATAGGTTCCCCTATATGTATTTAATCACTTTAAACCCCTATGTGGCATGTCTGCTGTGTTTCTATCGACATAGGAAAGAATAGCATTGAGCTTGGGACAACTCACCCTGACAAGCCTCCTAAAATTACTTTCAAGTCAAATCCGTGTTGCGGTTGCGTCATTGGAATTAGTGAATAATATATCCGTATGTTCTACCACAGCCAGGAAAAGCACAAGTCCACCATTCTTTTCCTGTAACTTTAGACATAAAAAATATCTTACACAGTGAAACTCAGGAAACACACAGTATGAGACAGTAAAGAAATAGGAGGGTAAATGTGAAGTCCAGTGCTACACTTTAAGAGTAAAGGGATTCAGAAATTAACTGAAACTAAAATCAAATTTAAAATTATAATTTTGTAAACTTTTTTGCAGCATTTCTCCAATTATTGGTTTGAAACAGGTGAACAATAACCTCATGGCTGGATTATTTACAGGGATCCCTCACTTTCCGCAGTTAATAGGGCTGAGACCCCTCTGACTGATGTGCATGTATATGTGTATATAATATCAATAAATACATATTCAATACTATGAATGCTTATATAGACGCTCCCCAACTAGTTCGGTTCTGGACGGCCGAACGTAAGGTGAATAAAAACATAAGTTGTTACTGTATATTATAGTGACGTATGACATTTATTCTGTACTATTCATCCATAAATACCATTACCGTATCTCATAAAATACCCATAAATCAATTATTATAAACATAACATTGTAAAATAATATAAAATTCACTCATCAAATATATATCACCTTTAACATGCTCTGTGATGCGATCTTTCTGCTTGTAAATGGTTCCAATGGTCAACGGAGCCATTTGGAAGAATCGTGCAACATTCACGTGTTTTTCACCAGCATCAATTTTCTTGATAATAGCCATCTTCGTTTCGAACGTGATGGCTTGCCGCTTTTTCTGATTACCACTATCACTAGTAGGCTTGCGCTTCTGACCAACCATATTTGCTTAGGGTTACAAAAGTCCGCAAAACAATGTAAACACAAAGATCACAGAGACGACGACCAGGGTAACACGCAGTGAACTGGGAAGAAGGAGGGGCACGTTCAGTCTGTCGTTTGGAAACAATGGACACAGCGTCATGCAGAAGTAGCGTATTACGTCAGTGTACTACGTAGGTACGTCTCGTACTACAGAGAGCACGCTAAACTCAAAATTTGACAATTTGTTTAACGTAAAATCGAAAAATACGTAAAAACAAATGAACGCAAGTTGGGGAGTGTCTTTAATAACAATTAAACATTCAAAAATAATGCATAAAATATAAATACACACATACTGATGTGCGCATGCATGTACAGATGCGCACCTCACAAAAATGTAAGTAGTTTTGTTGGGGGTGTTTGGGTTGTTTTTTTTTTGTTGTTTTTGTTGAATCTTTTTGAAAAACCTGCGATAGACTGAAGCCGCAGAAACTGAAGCACGAAGTAGTGAGGGATCACTGTATTTTCCTTTTCATTGCCGGGGGGAAGGGGGTGGGGTTAAAAAAATCTACGAAAAAAAAATGGTGTGCTTATCTGTATTTTTTTTTTTTTAATTACATAAATTAAGTGACAGTCTTTTTCTGCCAAGGGTCGTTTTCTGTATGCCAACACAACCTGGCTCGTGCCAAATGATCTGGACAGGCAGTTGTAGAACAGAACAAACGGTTAAGATAAAATCATAGCTAATACCATCTTGTTCATTCTGGGGGATATTAACTGTTTATTACACCACAGAATGAACAGAGACACAATGGAAGCCCAGGGATGGTCCACCAAGGCTACTTGATGAGACAGTCTGTACTGTAGGGATGGCAGCTGCTAAAATGCAAATTACTTCTTAGACGTTTTGCTCTTTCTTCAATGAGTGACCGTAACACTGACGTGCAAAAAATTACTTTCTTCTGATTACACTTATGTAATACTGAGTAATCACAAATGATTAGTATTTTGAGCTGCTTCCTCAACTAAATAATAAATAATAGTTCTCTACACAATAAGTACAACTAATATTATATATCTCTTATTGCATTGTACTGTTTTTAACGTAGCTTTGAGTAACACTTTAGACATTCCTAGTTCAGAAATTTACCTGCAGTTGGAAAAATAGTGTACCGTAATATCATCCATATTTATGAAAGGTTCAGCTGACATGAGCCTGAATTTGCATTTTTAAACCAAAAGATAGTAATATTTAGAAATCCTAAAACTTAAGTACTTCAAGTGTTTAAACACAAGCCATATACAATGCTTTATAAGTTCGGTGAATATTAAGCAGACTTTTAAATGCCAATGTTTTTAAGTTGCTAAAAGCTCTATATAAACAAATAAGTTTAAAGCAATTCGTATGGAATACATAGGAGTTCCCCCCATAAGTTTTTTTTTCAAGTTTTATTCTGACCATCTCTTTTTAATAATCCAAAAATATTATCTGAAATTCTGATTTCAACGTCAAAATCAATTTGGCACATAAAACACACAGAATAGGTATTTACAAAACTAAGTATTCAAACTTGAACAGTTTCAAACATCCACCAAAAAGTTCACGTTTGTGCAATAATCACAGTAAAACAATAACTTGCGATTGAACTTCTTTGGAGCAGGGACCTCAAATTAAAATCGACATTCTGCAACTGTAAATAAACAGAATACACACAGGTTCACAAATCTACATTAAAACATATTCATCCAACACAGACTGACTTGGAAAGTAGCTGATCAGATCTCAAATAAGCAAATATTCTGGCACAGTGAGCAGGCTAGGCTTTGTGTTTCAAGTGTATCTTTAAGACACATCTCTAATAATACTGAAAGTGCCGGGGGGCACGACACATTGCCAGTATACAAAGAAGCATCATTATGTTCTTAACATAAAATACATTTTTATTGAATTCACACACAAAGACTTAACAGTCTTTAAATACAGTAAATGAAACATTTGCCCAAGCTTGCGGTCAGAGTGCTGAATATTGTACCATGTGTAAAATTAGGTTACATTCAAATGCACAGGTCCAAAAAAAAAAAAAAAAACCCCACCAACTTATGCAGAACAAAACAATTATTATTATTATTTTATTTTTTTTGCAACTATCAAAATTCGTTTAAAAATCTATTAACATTTGTACTACACGGAAATTCTTACTCCTAATTTCTAAAACTAAATTTCCTATGCATCACTAAGGTTACAGTACTTTATACCCTTTTTTTTTTTTTTTTTAATTGGGGAGTTGGTAGGGCACTCGTTTCAAAAGTGTAACTTTATAACCTGCCTGAATTACAATATACAGTAAACATTTACATTTTTAAAACAGAATGTAAAATTTACATAATCTTTTAACAATTTCGACAAGGAGCAATGAAAATAGGTGCCACTGCAGGGGCAAGTGTGCTCTGAATATTCATTTTGCTCCCACACAGAATCATACTATTAAACAGCACACATCATATCATCAAAAATCAAACAATGGAGCAAATCAGTTCTTTCGAGTGGTACCTTCCTTTCGTGGATAAAACGGCTCAAGATATTGAGAGCGGACTGAAATGTATGTAGCCAAAATACTGACATGCAGTTAACTGTGAACAACCTGAATGTACAATGTCTAAAAGTAGCCGTTCATATCCCCACCTCTACTGTACAAAACACACTAGAGGTAAACTGCTCATTAACTCGGACCCTGCTCGTATCTCCCCTTGATCATCATGTTCAGCAATGGACCAACCTGAGGAAAGATTTCATTACACATTAAACTTCTTTGAACATCTACCATCTTCGATATTAGATACACAAAGTACGGCTAATAACTTATCAACAGCACAAAATTCTAACCATGATAACAGTAGAAGTTACCAGGGCCAGAACTTGTCAGTGTATTTACGGTAATGGTGTATAAAATAACTAACGGCTAAAAATAGCTTGCATTTATTTTTCATGAGCACACAAACTTAAGCATGAAAAACATTTAAAAGGCTGCATCACAAGATCTCGGGCTGGATTATTTTCCTCTACTTTCCTGAACTGTTGTACACTATTGACTTGAAGGAATTTTATCCCATTCATCCTTACAGGACAACTTTAACTCTGCAATGTTGGTGAGCTTCCTTACATGAACATCTCACTTCGAATTTCTTTCTTTTTTTTTTTTTTTAACAAATACAGAAGACAAACCATTCACTCACCAATTCATTCCCATGTGTTCTCTTACAATTATTAATTATTAAAAAAAGTTGATACATTTTAATCATCCAAAAGTTGGATACAAAATGCCCATTTCTTTTCAAATTCAGTAAACTTGGATTTATTACAATATCTGACTTTCTCTACATAGTATAGTAATAATAAAAAATTTTTGAAACACTGTAAAGATGATTTAGCCTTCTGCAGTTTGCTTTTATAAATGTAATATTTAACAAGTATGAAGTCAAATGTATCATCAGTGTGGAAAGGTGAACACCCAAAAAGGATCAAATCACATTGTAGATATATACATACAATATTACCCAAGTGTGTACATTTCATTTCGAGCCAATGACAAAAACTCTGCCAAAATATTTTAGTTTCTCTGCAATTCCAAAAGAGATGACCTATTGATTCAGGCTCTGCACCACAGAAAGTACATGTTACTATCAACGATGTTCATTTTAACCAGATCGGTGTTTACAGGTAGAATTCTGTGAAGGAGCCTGAACTACAGCCATCTGAGTTTGGGATCTAATGTTGTTTTAAAAGGTTTCACGGAAACCTTAAGCCAATTTATATTTGTTAGACTATCATCTTCCCATTTCTCAATAACTTTTAATTCTTCATGATTATCTGTTAATTGGAAGTAATAGTGTTTTGATCCTCTTTTACATAAGAAGAGATTCTTAATACATAAACACATCTTGTTACCTAGAGACACATTGGCATGTTTATTAAAACCAAGGTTTTTGCAGTACGTATTTACCCACTGCTTCAAGAATTCCATGAAACTCTAAGAAGTTCATCTTAAAGAAAACATGACAAAACTGGTCAAAGGATTAAAAAAAAAATCCTGTCTCATTTAGCAGGCAAAAAAATATTCAAAATGCCATGTTCTAAAAGCTTTTTTCTTCTTAAGGTTCTACCATCAATGGTTATATTTCTGTTGTACAGGATTGGTTCCTTAAGAAAATCATCATAAGTATTTGGCTTGGTACTGTTGCTATACTTTGCGAAAACATTCATCGTATCATTCCAAAAACTATCTTGTAAAGAATCAAGGAGAATGTGAGGATATTCATTACCAAAAGTTAAAAGATTTACATATTGTGGACAGGCTTCAATAAAAAGGCTTTTCCACTTCCTTACATATTCAGCACAAACTACAGTAGTTTCCTTATCCATGTTGTTTTCAAAACATATACATACTTAAATATATCTATCATTCCAAGTCCTCCATCAGCAACCGATTTACAAGCTATTGTCCGTTTTATTTCATTGGGCTTATTATCCCAAAGGAATCTAAAAAGAATTGTATTCAACTTCTTGAGAAAGTCTATTGAAGAGTTGGGAAGAGTGAGAAAAAGAAAATTTAATTTTGAAATGAGAAAGGACTTGATTATTGCAATTTTGCCCAAAGGAGTGAGTGATTGGTTCATTTCATCCATCTTTTGATGATTTCTTCAATTTCATAAATTTTACTTTCATAATTGAGTTTTATAATCTTATTCACATCAACTGAGAACATTATGCCAAGAATTCTAAATCTCTCAGGGTTCCAGCGCAGATTTAAATCTGGTGTGAACTTAATGTTGCTATATCCGTAACTTCCTATCCAAACTACTTCAGATTTATCATAATTGATTTTAAGACCTGAAATGTGTGCATATAAATCTAAGGTATTAATTACAGCTTCAGAGGATTTTCTAGAGCCTTCCAAGATAAACTCAGTATCATGTGCATATTGTGCAATCAAATATTCAAAGTTATTTATCATTATCCCTTTAATATCCTTGTTTTTTTTAATAAGAGCCGAGAGAACCTCTACACATAAAAATATATATGGGGACAATGGATCGCACTGTCTACAACCGCAGTAAATTGGTATCCATTTATTAATAAACTTGACTTAATATCTTTGTATAATATTGAAATCCATTTGGATATGCTGTCCCCAAATCCAAACAGTTTTAAACTTTTAAAAATAAAGGTCCAAGATAAAGAATCAAATGCTTTTTCAAAGTGTCTCAGTAGTAGCACACCTAGTACTTGTTTAGATTCTGTGTATACAATCAAGTCAATAATCAGGCGAATATTCTCTTCTTCTTCTTCTTTTCCTTTCGGCTTTTCCCTTCAGTGGTCGCCACAGCGAATCATCTGCCTCCATCTCACCCTATCCTTTGCATCTTCTTCTCTTACACCAACGACCTTCATGTCCTCCTTCACCACATCCATGAATCGTCTCTTTGGTCTTCCTCTAGGCCTTTTGCCTGGTAGTTCCAGCCTCAGCATCCTATTACCAATATACTCACTATCCCTCCTCTGTACATGTCCAAACCATCTCAATCTAGCCTCTCTGACTTTGTCTCCAAAACGTCTTACATGTGCTGTCCCTCTGATGTGCTCATTCCTGATCCTATCCATCCTCGTTACTCCCAAAGAGAACCTCAACATTTTCATCTCTGCTACCTCCAACTCTGCCTCCTGTCTTTTCCCCAGGGCCACTGTCTCTAAACCATACAACATCGTTGGCCTCAACACCGTCTTGTACACTTTTCCTTTCATTCTTGCCGATACCCTCCTATCACACATCACACCGGACACTTTTCTCCAACCATTCCAACCTGCCTGCACACGCTTCTTCACCTCTTTTCCACACTCTCCATTGCTCTGGATTGTTGAGCCTAAGTACTTAAAATCCTCCACCTTCCTTATCTCTGCTCCCTGTAATCTCACCGTTCCTCTTTGGTCCTTGTCATTCATGCACATGTATTCTGTCTTACTGAGGCTAATCTTCATTCCCCTCCTTTCCAGGGCATACCTCCACCTCTCTAGATTTTCCTGCACTTGTTCTCTGCTCTCACTACAGATCACAATGTCATCTGCAAACATCATAGTCCATGGGGAATCTTGTCTAACCTCATCTGTCGGCCTGTCCATTACCATAGCAAACAAGAAGGGGCTGAGAGCTGACCCTTGATGCAGTCCCACCTCCACCTTGAACTCTTGTGTCACACCGACAGCACACCTCACCACTGTCTTACATCTCTCATACATGTCCTGCACCACTCTAACATACTTCTCTGCCACTCCAGACTTCCTCATACAATACCACAGTTCTTCTCTCGGCACCCTGTCATATGCTTTCTCTAGATCCACAAAGGCACAATGCAACTCCCTCTGACCTTCTCTGTACTTCTCCATTAACATCCTCAAGGCAAACACTGCATCTGTGGTGCTCTTTCTTGGCATGAAACCAAACTCTCTATCCGACATAAAGCCGGTTTGTTCTTCACTGACAGGATTTGGGAGAACACTCTCAAGTCTATTCTCAATAACTGATGACAGAACCTTGTAAGAAGAGTTTAACAGTGTAATAGGTCCCCAATTTTTTATAATTCGTTTTGGCTTATCTTCCTTTGGGATGCAAGTAATAATTCCTTGTTTCTGAGTTACAGATAAATTACCGGATACAAGACTGTGATTCAATGATCTTAATAGAAAGTCTCCAAGATCAATCCAGAAGAATTTTAAAAATTCATAAGAAAATCCTCCGAATCTGGACTTTTATTTATTTTTTTTAGTGCACATAACAGTTCTTCTTTAGTTATAAGTCCTTCGATTATGTGTGGATTTTCAACCTTACTAATATATTGATCAGTAAGCAGGCTGTTAATATCTATATCTGAAACTAGATGTTCCTTCGATGAATATAACTTCTGGTAAAAATTTGTAGCTTCTGCCATAACTGCTTCTCTAGATGTAACAGTTTTACCATTAAACAAATCCAATTCTTTCATATTTTTGCTAATATAATTTCTAGACTCCAGGTTGCAAAAATATTTACTGATACACCCTCCTTCATCAATCCATTTTGCCTTTGATCTTACTAGCAAACCTTCCATTTATTTTTTATTGTGCAATTGTCATAACTCTTGTTTTTTACTCTGTAATTCTTCAACAATGGTTTCTTTATAGTTTTTCTCTTGCTCTTCTATATGCAAAGTAAGCCGTTCGCCTTTTTTATTGAGTTCTTTTTTCTTAAAAGAGGAATAAGATATTGATTTGCCACTGATTTTCATCAGGAGTGTTTCTAGAAATAAATGATCATTAAATGATCATTAAGGCAATATCTGTATCGTGAATGCTATCAAGGTTATCAAAATTATAAACTGGGACAGCATATTCCCTCTTTACAGAATTTATGACTTTATCATCTCTTCAACATACTGAGAATCTTGTAATAATGAATTAGTAAATTTCCAATATGTATTTCTTTTTGTAGGTTCTTCAATTTCTAAATTGAAACTAACCAATGAATGATCTGTCCTGTAGCCTGGATTTATTTTAACTTGATGCGTGTTTCTACATAAATGTTCTGACATAAGAAAAAAATCTAATCTGGCTTGTTTTACAGGGTTAGTACGACGCCAGGTATATTGTCTTAATCCTAGGTTGCGATCTCTCCATATATCAATTAGATTAAGTTCTCCTATAAGCACTTCGAATTTCTATTAGAAGAAGATCGGGAAGACTTTGACTTGGCCGATGCATAACATTAACTTTATTCTTCTTTAACCACTATTTGGTAGAATGACTTGCGCTTTGGGTCAATCATGCTCAGGACTAAGTTTGCCTTTGGAATTCACTTATAAAATTCAGAATTCATTGATCCAGCAATGATGGTAAGCAAAACAGGCCCAAACTATGATACCACCACCACGACCACATTTTAGCATGAGGTTCTTACGACAGAATGCTACAGTTGTGTTTAAAATAATAGCAGTCGGGCATCGTTGACCTGATCAAACACTGTTTTTGGTAAACATTATATTTCTGCATGGCAAATAATTTACCATCAGGTGTAGTAGAGTAGTACAATCCAACAGACACAACAGTAAAGATGTGTGTGCTGCTGATTCTGTGTAATTGAATCACTAATTGAAAGGGGCGTGTTCAAAATAATAGCAGTGTGGAGTTCAATTTAGTGACATCATTCCTTCTTTGAAAAACATGTGCCAATTATTGTTCTGATTTAAGAAAGGAAGGCAGAAAATGTTGTATTTGCTGGTTATAGAGCATTTCTCTCTAGAACTGTAAGGAAAATGGGTTGTACCAGACATTGTTCAGAAGCACAGTGTAACAGTGTACCTTGATCAAAAAGTTGATTGGAGAGGGGAAAACATATAAAGTGCAGAAAATTATGGGCTGCTCAGCTAAAATGGTCACAAATGGCAACGAAAACTTGAAAGACAAAAAATAAAGGATCGAAGAAAAGTGAAAGTGGTGAAGACTCAACCAACAATCAGCTCCAGGAAAGAAAGAAGGTCTAAAGTTACTTGTGAGTCCTGTTACAATTTGAAGTCGCCTATGTGAAGCCGAGCTATCGGCAGGAAGGCCCCGCAAAGCCCCACTGTTGGAAAAAGATGTGCTGAAGAGGGCACAATTTGCCAAAGAGCACTTTGACTGACTAAAATGGAAAGAGCACAAAATTTGTAGACAGATGAGAGTAAGACTGTTCTTTCTGGGCTTGTTTATCGCATACCAGGGATCATGGATCAGTTTGAATATATCGAAATACTTGAGGTCATGCTGCCTTCGAGGAAGGCAGTTGAAGAGGAAATACCCTTGAAATGCGTATTCCAACAAAATATCGACCCCAAACATATCAGTAAACGGACAACATCTTCGTTCCAGGCCAAAATTGATCTAATGAATCCAGTAGAAAACTTGAGGGGTGACATCAAAAATGCAGGTTCTGAGGCAAAATCAAAAAAAAAAAAAAAAAATACAGAAAGACTGAAATGTAATCCAATCATCCTGGGCGGGAAAACCTGCTCACAGGTACCAGATGTTGGTTGAGTCCATGCAACACAGATGTGCAACAGTTCTCAGAAACAGTGATTATACAAATAAATATTATTTCAGTGATTCAAAGTAAAACAAAATCTTACACCATTTATCCATTTATACAGTGAATGAGTTTGTAGAGAATAAAGCAGATGCTGCTATTTTAACTTTTATATTCACTTTTCTTCAATTTTTTTTTCAAGGAATACCAAAAATTCCACATATTTTTCTTCAGGTTTTGATTTGGAATAGAATGCGTAGTGTTCCCGGTACATTTGTGTGTATGGAAATAAAACCTATTATAAGGATTTTGAGCTTTATTCACTTTTTAAACACACTGATATAGTTTTGAACACAACTATGTTTTCTTTGATTAAAAAAAAGCATATTTAAAAAAAAATAAATAAATAAATAAAATAAAAAATAAATAAAAAAAAAAATTTTTTTTTTTTTGGTCTTGGCCATCTGCAAATCACTTTCCAAATAATCTTCAGGCTTGGTAGCGTGACCATTAGTAAACTCTGTTTTGGCAGCAATGTTATTTTCAGAAAGCAGTAGCTTTCTCCTTGCAACCCTGCCATGCACACCACTCTTGCTCTGTTATGTTCATGAATGTGTCATTAATAAAACAAGTCAATCTGAGAGAAGCTTCTATTTACTTAGAAATTACCGCAATAACTATTGTTCATAAACCACTCTGTGAGGCGCAAACATTCGTTCATTTTCTGAACCGCTTAATCCTAATTAGGGTCGCGGGGAGGCTGGCACCCATCTCAGCTGACTCCGGGCAAGGGCAAAGTACACCCTGTACAGCTCACAAGGCCATCATAAGACAGAAACACGCTGACAGCAACGCAGTCTGCTCTTTACAAAAGTCAGCAATGGTTCTTTTACATCCCTCTCACCATAGACAGTGAGAGACATGGCCGGCCTCCGATACCCAGTTAACTGCACTGGGATGGGGCGGGGGCGGGGGGGGCAGCAATCTAGCAGGAGGTGCGAACAGTGATTATGAATTTGCTCCATTTGTACACAAATCGGTCTTACTGTGGCTGGTGTACTTGAAACCGGTTTCGAGATGGTTTTGTAACCTTTTCCAGTCTGACAAACATCAACAAGTCTTGATTGTGCTATCATACACCTCAAAAAATATGTTTTGAAGGCAAGAAACAATCAGATCCCTCTTCTTTCAAAAACAGGAGCACACTCAACACCTGATTGTAAACCTACTAGTTGAGAACACCAAACTAATTTCAATCTTAAATTCTACCATATTCCTAAAAATACATAAATAAGCATTATAACAATAATACTAAGAATTATAATAATTCTAAAGAGCCTGCAAATTTGCAACCACTTGAACCACGCTTGAATTTATGAAATGAGGTCATGGAAAAGGTGTGTCTATTCAGGGTTATTTTTCCAACATGTTTACTGCTCACACTAACCATGAGAACAGTTATTTTATACCTTGAGAATGTGAACAAAGAAATTGTCTTGTGAAGAATGATTGATGCATTCCTAAACACCAGTCAAAACAAATACACTTGATATGTTACAGTGATAACAGCGGTTGGCTGCAAATATTTTTTCTATCTAGGTTAAGGTCAAAAGACAGGAGTGTTTAAAAATAGTACACACACACACACACACACACACACACACACACACACTACGACTGAATGCTCTACTTTTTACTACCTCATGTGGGTCCCCCAAGGCCTCTCCTAACATCTTCTCAATGTTCCTCATAATGGCCACCTTCTGATGGGCCTTCAGTGGATACTCTATCCTCTTTGGAGTGGGGGCACCCTGAAAAGAACAATACAGGTATGTATTACTTGTGATAAAACAAAAGGCTCTCTATGACTGGACTAAAAAGTTTCGAAACAAGACTGTGATCTTCGGCAGTGCCAGGCTCATCTGTGATCTTCGGGAACAAAGAACAAATGAGCCCTTTGAGCTTCGTATATGGTTACTGAAAGATCATTTGGGTTAATCAGTACAATTACTGTACTCTTTAAACAAGATCTTCAAAACTCATATGGTATATCAATTTATTATGTTTGTACAGCTCTATTTATTGAGCAAATCTGATGATAATCACAGTCAATATTCATTTTGTTTGATAAACCTTAAACCAGGGCTGTCAGTGATAATAATCCACCCTGTTGGTGGCACCTTGAATAGCTCACTAATCCATTGCAGGACACACACACATACCTCTCTATAGGCAACACGGAATAGCCAATCTGCCCAATATGCATGTCTTTGGACACGCCTGTGGGAGGAAATTGGAGCACCCAAAAGAAACTAATACAACCGCAGGGAGAACATGCAAACTCCATCCAGGAACACCCATGCCAAGCTTAAGACCTTCTTGCTGCGAGTCAGACATGTCAGCCTCAATGCCACTAGACATGAGTTTATTATACAACCCCAAATCAAAAAACGTTGGAGTTGTATAACAAATGCACCCTTGCTGTTTACATAAGATTCCTCCAGACTCCAGATGTAGTTAAATAAGTTGGGGTTGAAAAGTGTAAAATCAGTCTGCGTGTGCATACCTTGTACCAGAAGTTGACAGTGATGGTTTCTCCTCCATTTAACAGGGACTCAATGTGATGCCACCTGTATTATTAAACAAAATATATATATTCAAACTATAACCTTTTCACTTTCACCATCAAACTTTAAAAAGTGGAAAACCTATTGCAGTCATCATGTAATTGGATAGTGTCTCTCCCATTTTGGATTTGTAGAATATTGAATTTAATTGCAAGTTCTCATTCATGAAGAAACTGACCCCCTCCAAAAAAAAATATTATAATAATAATAATAATAATAATAATAATAATAATAATAATAATATTCATACACCACTACCCAGACTTGCACAATTTATATAGATATTATTTATAGATCCCACAATGGAACTCGGGTAGCCAGAAAACTTTTGTTGACAAAATAATGCATGGACAAGTAGGTGGAACACGAACTTGATGCACAGACAATTAAACTACCAAGACCGGAAGTGCAAATCAATGTGGAAATCAGCTACTGAAAGGTGGCGGCAAAAAACTACACTCGGGATTAACCTTCCCTTCTTTAACTCCATATGCAGACCATATGTATGAAATGCAAAGGAGACTGATGTATGTATTTCCTCCAAGCATGAATTTAGTTCAGTCCTTAAAGAAGCTGTGCTACTCTTATTACCAAAAGCTTTTATTTTATTCAGGGGTATGCTGCCTTCACCCCAGAGTCGGCAGAAATATGCTCCCTGTGGCCCTAGTACGGTTAAGCAGTTTGGCAAAATGAATAATACACGAATGGACACTACCTCAGAGAGGCGTCAACAACTATTGTAAGCCCTTGCCCATTCGCGGTTCAGCGGTCGAGTCCCCGCATCCTCGCAGATTAGCAGCAAATCCAGAAGTTACTGGCACGTGATTCAAATTTAGCCAATGGCTGAGAGCTTTTGTTTCTCCCTCCTGCTGATTGGTTGGAGATGTGTACACCTCTTTTTTTTTTTCTCCTCCGCGCACGTCATCAACTTGATTTCCTGAGTTGTGAATTCACTGGGGTTTTTTTAAGTGTGTTTTTAATTATTATTTAAGCCCTATGATGCCACTCAAACCCCCTGCATTCTTCTCTAGATTCAGGTAAGGAGCCTAAGTGCTTTATTCATTAATAAATTATCACATTATTCATTATCACAGTACAAAATTAAAAGGTTTTTACTTAATCATTAGTACATTTTACCGCATTATTACTGGAGGCATCCCAGTGAGGTTTAGAAAAAATAGAGGAAGCGAGTTTAGAAATAGAGGAAATTAAATCTTTCAGCTGGGGGTCAAGGGGGCCGCAGGGCCCCTTGCGAGGTACAGGGGCAGAGCATGTCATGTAAAAGAAAAATCATGCAAACACAATCATTGTTTTGTAAAATGCATAAACTAAACAAAACAGCTTAAATGTAAAAAAATACTAGTGTATTATAGTACATCTATGTAATAATAGTGTAGATGAACTCACATAATTCAAGTGGCATAGCTCTATGGCTCGTAATTCATGTGTAACAATTATCAAATAATTATGAACTAATTTGTAGAATGATCACATGATACATGACATATATTATCACAATAAACATTTGTGTTTAACTAGTGAGCGTACCTGCTACAAGTTAGTATGTTAATAGTATAACACTTCTCTTTTCCTTTCGGCTTTTTCCCTTTCTCGGGAGTCGCCACAGTGAATCATCTGATTCGCACATTTTGATTTGGCAGAGGTTTTTACGTCGGATGCCCTTCCTGTCACGACCTTTTTAGCAAGGGACAAACACGCTGACGGCTTTGCAGCCTACTGTTTACGAAAGTCAGCAATGGTTCTTTTACACGCCTCACACCATAGACAGTGAGAGACTTGGCCCGCCTTTGATAACCCAGTTAAGCTGCACTGGGGGGACAGTGACAACCTCGTGGAGAGTGGGACCCGAACCCCCAACCTTAGGATCAGTGATCGAGCGCCCTATACCACCAAACCACCACTGCCCCGTTAATAGTATAACACTATAATTCAAAATGTCACAACATTTACTCAGCACTAGTAAACCTTCTTACACTGTACTTATTGCATAAATTTATTAAAATTGACTCACCGGGCAGTTTGTAGTTTTGTTTTCTCAATTTTTTTCTTTTAAGCAGGTTTACTGCCCTCACAATGCTGTTTCAATGCCAACCAACCTTTACCTCCATAATTCATCACTTTCCCGTCACACAGACTGCAAAGTGCTTTCCCCGTATCTTTATGTCTGTAAATTAATTCCATTAGTGGGCATCCGTCTACTACTTTTCCAGCCACGACCAGTTCCATGAATTTTTGATCCCAGCATCTAACCCTGATACCGTTCCGCTATCTTTCTTATGGAGAATGTCTCTCTTCCACGACATGTTGAAATCGAGAAATCCGGCAAGAAATCGACCAAAAATCCAGCAAGAAATCAACTAGAAATGTTGCAAGAAATCGACCAGAAATCCGGCAAGGAAGCCACCATATATGTTTTCTCATTATTTTGCGTACATTCTCACAGTACTTTACTTCCAAGTGTTATCAAATGTCAATGGAAACAATTGACATCAACCAAAACATATCTAAATCAAGCCAACTCTATTGGCACACATTCCATTAATCTATTAACCATCCACCCAATTTTTTTAGCGAAATTATACAAGAATAAAAAGATTTATCACTTTGGCAAGTAAAAATAGCAGAATTCCACTAAATAGCGGACGTCTGGGATCCCCGTTACTATATTAATGAGTAAGACTGTCTATAGCATGTGTTTAAGAAGCCTATTTTAGTGCATGTAATATCATACATAGGGTTTTAAAACCGCATCAATATTTCACGGATTTTCAGGATCCGTAGGAAGGGGTGGAATGCAACCACCGAGAATAACGGGGGCCTACTGTATCTGAATTGAAGTGGAATGACCAACCATTTACCACTAATTTGACAGGTCAAGTAGTATTCACCATGCATCACAATTCTAGCATCAGTCCAACTCAAGCCACTTCTTCAGTGAAGTTAGAGATATCACCAGAATGTATGCACAAATCATTAAGTGATTCAGTGAGACTTCCTTGAGATGCATTTCCATTTGCGGAGCAGGAATAATATGTTCAAAATATTAACTACTCGATATTCATTCCGTATTTATAAAACTTTCATATAAACACAATACTGTACTTATAAACTTTTACTGATTAGAGACTGTATTATTATGGAATACAGTAAGCCCTTGACTATTCACGGTTTTGCACTCACGGTTTGAATATTCACGGCCTGCCGAGCAACTCGCACGTGATTCAAATTCAGCCAATGGCTGTCCTCCTTCCTGCTGATTGGTTGAGATGATGTAATGCCCCTTTTTCCCCTCATTCGCACACAAGTTGGCAATGAGCCTTTTTTTAGTGTGTTTTAATTACCAGTTAAGTTCTATGATGTCACTCAAACGCCTGCTTAAGCACCAGAAAAAGGTAATGAGGGATGTCTCTTCTGAAAAAATAAGACTTCATTACTGAAGACGAATAATCGTTTGAACTGTTGTAAAACACTCCACTATTAAAGTCTTTTTCAATTATTATTCCAGTACATGACCTAAGGTAATGTTTAAAATGTTTGTGTGTAATATGTTATTTACTGTGGTGTAGCATGTTTCTCATTTTGTTTTGTTTATCCAATTTATTACATTGCTTGTTCTTTTATGTCCTTTTTGTTATGGTCTGTGTTTTGGGGGACTTTGATTTTGACGCTGTGCCTCTAACTAACTATTTACTTCCTGAGGGGCGTGGCTGAGCTGCTCAGTAGTACACACCTGAATTCACTATTCTCATTTACTCCCAATAAGCAAAAGCAGGCTCACCTCTGCACCAGAAGATTAACTCACATCAACATCACCGCTTCTTTGGTTTGTAACGCTCTCCAACTCGATCACTCTAAAATTCTACTCGCTTCGGCTGGGGGCTGTGGCTGCGCTGCTCGGACTTGATGCAGTTAATACCTGAAATCAGTCATCTCATGCCTAATGCAATACGTTCCTCAGGCATGTGATTTGACAATCACCAAAATATCTGAAAATCAGCCAGGGTCTGAGGGGGCGTAGCCCCCACCCCGAAGCTCCTCCCCCCGAAGCTCCTAGCTTTTAAGTATTTCAGAAGGGGAAAAAGGCTATTTCATGACACTGAAAGAGCTCTAGAAAGTTTAATTTCTAATCTCCATATGCATACTGTACCTCAACTTGTGGGTTTATCATGTGGGATTCCAACACTAATAAAAGTGTCACAGTCACAAATCAAATAGTCACTCTTATAGATATGTCCTGCCTCACAACACTATTATCAACAGTCATTGTCTTTAAACACAATCTGGAAACAAACTATACACACGACATGCTATACATGACATAAGTTTTTGAATTAATGTTTCTTTCTGGATGCTGAGGCGTTTCGGTCAAGTCTCAGGTTCATAGTTTTACATTTCCAATATTAATAAGCTAATTACACGAGCACACACACACCCGCTACTGTTTAGAAACACTGAATAACAATGCCTATTTACATAAGTTAATTACGAAAAACTGGTGACTTAATGCGGCAATAATTTATTTATTCTAAACAGCAGAAAAATGATTCAGTGAACATAGAGTCGGCTCATTTGATTCAGTTCACGGAGTAAACACATGAACGTCCTACAACTAAAACATGCATGCATTCACAATAATTTGAAAAATATAATCGGAAACTAGACAAGAAAATTCTCAAACATACCTCAAAATTAATGACTCGATCGGCGACAGGTACTGGTTGTTTCACTGGCTCTTTTCTTTGCACAAAAATTTCTGGTCGAACGGCAAACTAAGGGTTAAGTCCGTAGAGTTCTGGAATCTTCCGGCAATTGAATAATTTGTTAATTACAGTTTTTTGACATGTTTCTTGCTTATCGCGTGGCTGTCAAACGCCTTAAAAGCCCGTCCACCGTAGTCGATAGTGTCATTACACCACGTACACAACGCATATGTCTACGTACATGCTTCAACATGTTTCAACATCAGCCAATCATCAGCCAATCAACATCAGCCTGGTCTTAAGTAAGGT
Organism: Plotosus lineatus; assembly: GCA_024760905.1. NCBI lineage: Eukaryota > Metazoa > Chordata > Actinopteri > Siluriformes > Plotosidae > Plotosus > Plotosus lineatus. The sequence goes on along the minus strand of CM045736.1, from coordinate 39,239,239 downwards.
CTCAAGAGAGGTCATATCATGCAAAACTCGGAACAGAATAAAAGCGGAAAAAGGTTATTTTGTATTCAGCTCGTTTTTGTTTTTTTTTACTGGACCAATGAAAAAAATCAGAATTCTGATATTTCGCGGAAGAATCACATGTCTGGTTCCTCTAGTGGGCATTTTTGAAAACTATAGTGCTCTATGTTTTTTCAGAGGATGCTTTGAAAGGTGTTGTATGCTGTATAATGTTTATATTTTATCATCAAAAAATATAACAGTAAAAATGTAAAAGTTTTTCTTAATCATTCTTAATCTTAATCATACTACATTAATACTGAATTAATGAGTAAGACTGTCTATAGAATGTGTTTAAGAAGCATATTTTAGTGCATGTAATAGATACATAGTATTTTACTTCCGGCTGCTCATTCGCGCATGTGACGTGATATATGGGGTTTTACTTCTGGGTGCAGAGCTCGCGGATTATATCAATTTGCGGGAGGGGCCGGAACCGAACCCCTGGCGAATGTCAAGGGCCTCCTGTATCCCATACAAATTAAACCATAATATATAATGAATTTTACCAATTATTACACATCTACTTACTAAATACTTAAATAATTTGATTAGATTGTAGATTTAAAAATGACCGATTTTAAAATAAACATTATTAAAACCAGACTCTTGTATTCAAAGGGGGTGTGTAATAATATAAACAGACTGTGTTAATGTTCAATTTTACACATTTAAAATTATAGAACAACCAACCGTAATTCAAGACCAGTGTTCCCATTAAGCTAAATTGGCACGACAGTGGCGCAAATTATTTTAGATTGGCACAAGGAACTACTGGCGATGGGCCAGTAATTTAAGTCTTTGTTTTAAGTTCCACAATTTAAAACATTTGTCAAAATGTTCAGCATCTATCGGGAATACACCAATTCACAAATGAGACATTTCGGGGCAGACTGGTTCCTGTACCACCAAGGTCATGCTATATTATATGCACAATGAATGCATTCCATGAATGTATACAACCCTACATGAGAACACTAGCGTAAAGTAACAACCTCGACCGTATCCAGAGGATTCTGATTCAGAAGCCGATTTTTATTACTGATTTCGAGTTGATTAGAACTTGTTTTCACTAGTAAATTGTAAGCTACCTATGAACTATGAATAAAAATTAAAACTACTGAAATTCTGTCATTACATGCACAAATTCTTCATCATCATCATCTTCTGCTTATCAGGTCACGTCACGGGGTCAGCAGCCTAAGCAATGAGGTCCAGACATCCCTCTCCCTAGCCACTTCCCGCAGCTCATTCGGGGGGACACCAAGGTATTTCCAGACCAGACGAGACACATAAGCCCTCCAGCATGTTCTAGGTTGATCCCAGGGTCTCTTCCTGGTTGGACATGCCCGAAACACCACACCAGGGAGGTGTTCGGGAGGTATTCTAACAAGATGCCCGAGCCCCTCAACTGGCTCCTCTCAATGTGTGATTCTACTTCAAGGTCTGCCTGGATGGCTGAGCTTCTCACCATATCTCTAAGGGCGAGCCTCGCCACCCGGCAAAGGAAACTCATTTCAGCTACTTGTATCCGCGATCTTGCACAAATTATTTTTATTTTTATTTTTTAAATCAACACTTTTGACTCCAGATTTCATATTTCAATTGGAGACCCCAGACCCCCCCCCATTCAGGAAGGAATACCCCTCCAGCACCCTCCCCGGATTTCTTGAAGCCAATGCCTCCAGTGTCCGAATCATCTGAACGCAGTATTGGTGCAAGCTCAATTCTCCTTAATGGGAACACTGATCAAAAATATTTGAATAAATAATTTATAATTACAATACCATGACAAAATCAATCTTCTGTACACACAACTGATACACTTCTTACCAGTACATAGGAATGTAAAGCACATCACCAGGTCCAACCACAGCCTCATATCCAAGGGCATTTTTAAATTCAGGAAACTTTTCATAATCAGGGTTTTCAAAGTCAACCTACAATGCAAAGATGATACAATTAGGAATTATTTTGTGAATGCGTCTTTACATGGCAGTCATGATCAGGAAATTTTAGTTGCCATAAGAAAACATATTGCAATTAAATATATAATTGTATTGAAATAATCAGTTGGATAATAATCAGGTGGCACCCTTTCTTCACTCATGCCACAGCAGAAAAAGAGGGTGCAAAGGCAGTCATCCAAACAAACAGAGAAAATAGTGAGTGGAAAATGGCATTTCTCTTGGTTTTATCCAGTTGATGTCATAAAGACACACTGAAGACATTCTAATGACTGTGCAAAATAATTGTACTCGAGTCATATATGCACTTTGATGATTTTGACAAACCTAGTATACCATACTCATAATATTATAAGGATTGTAGTAACTAATGTAGTGAAAGGAAAAGTAGTAACTTAATTGACTAGAACGTGCTGATTAATTTTCTAACAGCAAGTCTGACAGGTTTATAACATTCTCTTAAATGCCTTAGCGTTTCTATAGTAACAACCTGTATGGTGGATGCATCACAGAAACCAATTTTTTAATGTGCATTACTGTCAACACTAAAGTTTTGTGCAAGTCTTCAGGATGGATGCTTAAGCAGCATTTTTTTCTTTGCTTGTTTGTTTCTCGGTAACTTGGAAGGCTGCATGTTTTATTTGAGAGAGAGAAAGAGAAGAAAAAGAGAACGAGGCTGGTGAGAGAACCATAGTTTATAGCAGCTATAATCCAAGTACAACCAGTAATTAACTTTTGGTGACATTCTAAACATTGTGCAAAACTATAAATAGATACTTTTATGAACAGCTAATGCATTCAAAAGTAAAGACAGGCTCCTGAGTGAGGCATCGGCAAGGGAGCATGACTATCAACCCGGAAATCTAAAGTTCAAATCTAGGTTGATGCCACAACCATCCGTGACTGGGAGTCCATGGGAACTAATTGGATAAGCTTCCATGGGAGGGAGGGATGAAATATGTACGCTTCTTGTCATTCAGAGTGATTACCAGCCAATCATAAGCATCTGTGACCCATTCGTATGAGGTGGCAGTTAGCGCTTTCCCTCCAAGTGTGTTGCACCGCCTCAGAGTACGCATGCACAGCAGTTTGAAAAGAGATGTGTGGTCACATTGCATGTTACAAAGGGGCCATGTGCATGCTTACACCCCTCCCTGGATGGTGGTGGTCATGTGATAGGGAAGGCAGGGACTATAATTTAGAGGAGAAGAAGGGGAAGACAAATTCCTATATTAAAAGAGATATGTAAAAAAAAAAAAAATACAATCACCTTGATTGTAATGCAGGGCATTGAGTATTTTCCTAAAAAGCACATGCCAGTGTGTTTTACTGTTTAAATAACATACACCAAAAAAAGATTTGAGTGTCAGCTATATAACAGTCTGCGAGCCACAGTGGTCTAACCCACAAAAACTGCAAAATGAGATAAAGTCAAATTCAGTCAGGTGTGAATAAGATTCGTGTGCGCCAGAATGTTCCCTTCATCCTCCTTATGAGTTTGAAGCACATTGTGAGCATTATCCCTGGTTTCTTTTTTGTTTTTTAATACTGCAACAAATTTCAAGTCATTTTTTTCAAAACAGCTTCCTGTTGGTTACTCCCACATTGGTTCACAGCTGTTCACTTCTAAATTAGTCGCAATACCTGACTCTGCCGATCACATGGATGATGAACAGGATAAGGGTACAGGCAATCAAACTGATCTGGTGGGAAAAGGATGCATCTCTTGTAACCTTTGATTTGTGCAAAGAAATTCTGCTGTTCATCATAATGTGCTGGTGTCACGTTGCCTTTAATTTTCATCAGAATTCATAGCATGGAAGAGAACACAGAAGAGACTGATGTCAAATTTAACATTGAAGATTAATTATTAAAATTTGTTATGGTATGGATGGCTATCCTCCTGACATAACTGGCTGTACAGTATGCTATGACATTGTACCTTCCATTCCTATGAGTAGCAGGTTTGATGTTAACTGCCCCCAGTTTCGTTTGGTTTGCTGTTTGTTGATCCAATTCCAGTTGAATCCCAAAAAATCCACAACAATTTTTCTCCCAACTGTGTCATTCAGGGTTTGCTGCAAGTACACTCTAGAAATCAAAACAGAGTTGATGAAAATACCAAGATCATGAATGTTTTTTAACTAACTATCTGTTCATGTATTTTGTGTAAAGACTGCATCTGTCATCAGTGAAAAAGGACCACCATTGGACCTCACCATATTCTCAGCACAGCAGTGACACCAGCATGGTAACAGCATGGTGTGTGGATGTACAATTTATCAGAGACAGCAATACTGCTCTTGAATTTGTACAATTAAAGACCCATGGATGCTGAATAAACATTGTGGATAGTTGGACCGAAAAGCCAGTTACACATCTCTCTTCAGTAGCTGTGCCCTTCAAATTCAAGGACACACATTGCCAAAGCAGTGTTACCAACATCACCCCCATCTCTCTTCCAGCCAATCAGCAGCAGGGTGCATTTGTACTGTGCATGAGCACAAACACCCCCTGTTGCCGACTGGTAGGGATAGAAGTGTTCGGCTCGCAAAGAGCCACTTTGTTTTTCCTTTCCAGAAACAAGAGTTTGTATAAACAACTAGAGATTTTTTCAGCATGTTTGAACAACAGAAAAGGTAGCAAAAGGAATCAAAGAACTACTCACTGAATATTAGAAAAACTATATTGGACTAGAATTGATGTGAATGCAACTGTAACAGCTTTTGTCATACAGAATTTGTATAAAGGATCATGGAAACCGTCCCTCGGAGGGATTAGTCCCTCGTAACTAATTAGTTTCTTACCATAAATGCTGGATATTTTGTTTGGCCAATTGTTTTTAATTAAGCAGTGACATTTTTTTTGAAAACCCTAATAACACTGATGCACTACTATGTTACTGTTAATTCTTAGTCCAGAACCTATTTAATCTAATCAGGATCTCCTGTAGTGGATTAATTCTTCATCCATACAATGTAGATGTTGGCTGAGGAAGCAAATTCTAAAGTCAGTCACTATGGCCTTACCTACAGTATCCAGACTACATGATATATATACCATATTTTCTGTACTACAAATCTCACTTTTTTCATACTTTGGCTGAAGGTGCGACTAATACTCCAGAGTGATTTATATGTGAGATTATTACATATAATTCTGTTCGTCATCATAAACATAATTTCACACGTTTGTTATTTTTACACTTGCAACCACAAGAGGGCACTCTAGGCTTGGGTAGAGTATCTGTTCATCCACCACTGAAGAAATGTCTCCAAAAATAAATCCTATTCTGTAAATTACAAGCTGCAAGTCGTGAAATATGCAGCAGAAAATGGTAATCGGGCAGCAGAAATAAAAGTTTGGAGTGAACGAGAAACTTGTGAGGGACCAGAGAAAAGCGGAGATTATTATTACTGCAATGAAGAAAACAAAAAAAGTGAATTGCGGCCTAAAAGCTACATGGTCACAGCTAGAGGAACGAACTCACACATGGGTGCTTGAGCAACGTGCTGCAGGGAGAGGCTTGTCAACAATGCAGTTGCGTCTCCACGTCCAGGTAGTGAAATTATTGCATATAATTCTAATAAGAGGGCAGAAAAGCGGAAAAAAGAAGAAAAAACATATGTTTCACTGGACTATAAGTCGCAAACTCATGGAAACCGTCTACCTTGGCTTAGCCTGAGGACTTTCTTGGTGTTAGCGCTTCATGCAACGCAACTGCCGCTCTATCAGAGCGAGGACCACAACATCACAAACTGCCAGCAAATTTCCAAGCCAAGGTAGACGGTTTCCATGAGTTTGCGACTTATAGTCCAGTGAAACATGTGTTTTTTCTTCTTTATTATGCATTTTTTTGGCTTGTACTTTGGAGCGATGTATTGGCCGCAAAATACGGTACACAAGATAGAGAACGCATACAAAGTACATTCATCTTATTAAAAAACACTCATCTGTACAACAACTTGGCTTTTTTAAGCAAGAAATGAGGAGTCTTGAAAAGGGACTTAATCATTAAACTCACTACTTCATTAAACATTTGCCATCCCAATGGAAAAGTTCAGCTTGTCAGTTAAACAATTTATTTATTCACCGTAATAAGTTTCAAATTAAACACTTTGTTGTTTTGCAAACAATTAAACACACATTATACTTCCACATCCTCAGAGTGGTAAGGACAGAGAAAGTTCATAGCTTATACCAATCCTACTAGGGTCAAGTGGAGGCTGGAGCCCATCTTAGCCAACACTGCGCAATAGAGGGATACACCCTAAATAGCGCACTAAACCATCCCAGGGCAACACATATATCAAACCATTCATACCTAGGGGCAATTTGAAACAGTCAATTTGCCTAATGTGCATATCACTGGACATTGGGAGAAAACCCATGCAAACATGGGGAGAACAAAAACACCCTACTGAGCTCCGGACTCAAACCTAACACATTCTGCTTTGAAGTGAAGATGCTAACCACTATGCAACCAGACTTATAGCTTATATCAAATGGAAACTATTGATTGCACTTACTTTCCTTTATATTATGTCATATTAAATAAATAGGAAATGACAGGATTACGTAGTTGGTTTTACTGACTCATGATAAAATCCCAATTGATTCCGGTGTTCAACACTTTCTGAATAAATGAATCATTTTTCCATACAGATTTCACGGTTACACTTTTTGAATAGATGATGAGTGTTTGAGCCTCAGTGACCTAGAAATTAGTGACGCTTTCCTCTTAGGAAGAGTTTGACACCTCTGGCATACATGGTCAATACCCTTTTTCCTTCCCAATGCTGATACCTGACCTTTTAATACTTGCTGATACCGATACCAATCTGATACTCATGCATTACAAATATCTATTCATTTTTGGTAACAGCTGCGTACCACAACATAGGTAGATCTGTAATCCTGAATACATGCAGAGGATGAACACCATAATCCTTTCTTTGAATCTCTTTATTAGTTTATTACACAAAAAGAATAATAAGGCAGTTATATGTTTTACTTTCACATTTGTTCCTGTGAAGCTTATCAGGCTGTCTAAATGCACTTTGTTCTCCACCCATCTTCTGCCACAGTGAACTTACTACATTGCATTCTTTTGAAATGCACATCTTTTTTATTTTACATATATATATATATATATATATATATATATATATATATATATATATATATATATATATATATATATATATATATGTTTTTGGATTTCAGTTTCAATATTAATAAGAAATCTTATTTTACCACTCACTTTCGTGAGCAATACAGAATAGCCAATCAGCATCAACTCAGTGACATGGCGGCCTTAACGGATCTCCTGAGGGGCAGACATGGACAGCCAGCCAAATCATGTTCCATGCCCATGATACTCTGCTCAGGAGTACCGTTTTGAAATGACTCTTAATTTAACTGTCAAGGACGAAATGATGACTAAATGCCAATTAAATGAAAGACATTCTGAATGGAACAGATGTACAAAACATAACACTTGAATCTGAACAAGGACAATGTAATGTCTATTAATATTTTTTTTTGGGGGGGGGTTTCATTATAATATATATATTTTTTAACTGCAGGTCTCTAAATATTTTTCTGAAAGAACAGAGCACAGTGGAATATCTTGTACCATCATATTCCCTGAGCTCAGGCAAAATGATGCCAAGTTTTGCCTGAGCCAGAGTACGCTGAAACACATATTGCTAACTTTAGACCACGGAGCTAAAATTCAACCCACACAGATATGCTGTACTAAATTAAATGACAAGCTCCCTATTAGCATTGATGAAAAACCACCATTTATCTATAGTGGTGCATAAACAGTATGGCCTCCAAGTAGTCAACAGTATGAATAACATGAAACCTCTCCTTAATACACTTAAACAGCATGTCTAACTAAGGCAGCGACACCAAAAGTGAAATCAAGGCATGAAAAGGTCAGAGATCCTTCCCCTGACCCTACTGGCTGATACAGAGGGCTGATTTTATTCCTCGATTGGATTTCATGTACCTCAATGCGTTATTCAACTCCACACACCTGCTGTTAAAGGCTTTAACCCAAACTAGTAAACTTCCACAATATTAATTTTCATCGGGACACACGAACCATGGTTTACATTCTACCCAACAGAAATTAACATGTTTTTAGACTACAATTTTGAAGACACAGAATAAGTGATTCATGAATACACCTCACCTCTGTCTTCCACCCAGATCTTCTGTTTGCTGCATCTTTTCTACAAACTCTGAAAACTTCATCTCTATTCGGCGTGACTTTGGCACAAAATTCTCAAAGTTTGACATTTTCTTCTCATCATAGTAAAGGAATTTGTGGTCTTCCGAAATGTACACAGAAAAGTCCCCATTGCCAATGTTCTCTTGCAAGTAGCTGATGTCCCACTTGAGTGCTGGATAAACCAAGTTGGTATCTGTTAACACTACAGGTTCCTGTGGACAGAAACAACAGCATTAAACATGTAGAATCACATAATGTTTAATAATTATTTGGCCAAAGGTGAGGTCGACATCACCGAATAATTCCCAAGAAGGACTTTGAGGTGACTATTTAGTAACAATCACCAGCCTGCAGTGAATTACTGTTTAACTAGGTACCTAAGCAGGTGTGTACAAGTGCTGACCAGCACTGATAAGAATGCTGTGTTTAACATGGCTGTACCAGCCTTCTGTCAGCTTTTGTTTGGTAAATCGTTCCTGACTCTTTGGAGAGTTTATTGACCAATACCTGTTCATTCAAAAGAGGAAAGGGTTCCCTTTTCACTGCAATCATAATCTGACACTTTACCGTTTCTGTAGTTGAATGTTGGGGTTGCTTATATACACCAGCAGAAGTCTGAGCCAGGCTTCACTCCTCACAAGCAGGTTATATTCCACTGGGTGTGTCACATGTTTGCCTTCCTTAAGCAAAACTCTTTGAAACAAGCTTCAAGGCTTTAGCATACCTATTTATACAATAACACCTCAATAGTCACACATTACAATAACCCAAGTTACATTATCTGAACACATGGCAACTACAGGTAGACCATAACAGTTACACCAGCCTATGTTCACCACCAACCATCAGTTACACAAGGTCCAAAAAAAAAAAAAAAAACCCTTACATCTCAGCTCTATACAGACAAGATTCCATTTACATGGGGTGTTGGAATAACTACATCATTTGCAGGTGCTTCACTGTGATTATATTTCTATCCATGGACATCAGCCATGTTGGGGTTTATCTCCCCCCCTTGAGGAAATTAGAGATATACAGACGTCCGGACGGCTGAACATAAGTTGAAAGTGAACGCAAGTTGTTACAGTGACGTATGAAGTGTGACGTATGACGCTCATACTGTACTATATATCCATAAATACCATTACCGTATGTCATAAAATACCCCTAAATCAATTATTATAAACATAACATTGTAAAATAATATCAAATATATCAAATAATATCAACATTAATTTCAAATAAGTCACTTATTTATACCGAGTCACTTTACATGAAGCTTAAAACAGCCAATGAACGCTTACAATATGTGAGGCACTCAAAACCGAAAGTAGTGTACTCGCGAAAGTAGTGTACTTGTTGTGGGTTGTACGGACTGCCGGTCTTTCAAGTGCGCAAGGGTGCCGTTGAACTCGTTTAGAACACAGCCTGCACTGATGTGAATCACCAGCAGAGCGGAGAGTTCTCTTTCCTGGATTCGGGTTCTCATTCATTTTACAACTCTCTTTGCTTAACTGAGTATGCATGGTAGATTGAGCCAATCCGAGCAGATAGTTAATTCATCTCTGTGTATGAGACTTGCACCAATGCTAGTAGGCTTATGCTTCTGACCAACCATATTTGCTTAGGGTTACAAAAGGCCGCAAAACAGTGTAAACACAAAGATCACAGAGACGACATCTTAACACAAGGGTAACACGCTATATAACTGAAATATATATATATATATATAAATATTATTATTATTATTATTATTTTTATTATTTTTTATTTTTTATTATTTTATTATTATTATTATTATTATTATTTTTATTATTATTATTAATAATATTATTATTATATATATATATATATATATAAAACTGAACTGGGAAGAAAGTAGGGATGTCATTGATATTGACAATATACTTATGTCGATCGATAATCGATACCTATAAAAGGGATATCGATACTTCTAACATTATAGCTTCTTGTGTTCATGACAGCGTCTGTAGTAAATGCCATTTTCAATGACACCCTAGTAAATGGTACGTCCCGCCTCTCTGTATGGTAAATGGTACGTCCCGCCTCACTGTATGGTAAATGGTACATCCCTGCTTCTAGTGTGCCATCAGAACTCGTGTTCTCCACAGCAGGGAACATTTTGAACAAGAGACACTTATCACCGGATAATGCAGATACAGTATGTGCATCTTCTTGCATCATAATTATGAATTGTAAAAATGCATATATCAAACTTTTCAATTGACAAGTGTTTGTAGAATAGAAACAACTTGCTTGAAATTAACTAGTAAACAAGTGTTTATAGATTTGTTAAATACAAAAAGGTGTTAATTAAAATCTTGTCATTGGAAAACATTTTCCTGCCTTTTATTTCAGATTTGGCTTCAATAATTGGTCACTTTATCATAAAATATTCAATGCAATATACAAACTACTGTAATATATCTTAGTCTGTTCTCGTTAATGCCTTTATGGAACAGTACAACAATATTCTAATGTATTGATACATCAGAAATTTTTTTATCAATATATCAGTGGTGGTCTAGTGGTATAGGGCGCTGGATCGCTGATCCAAAGGTTGGGGGTTCGAGTCCCACGCTCCACAAGGTTGTCACTGTGCCCCCCAGTGCAGCTAACTGGGTTATCAAAGGCGGGCCATGTCTCTCACTGTCTATGGTGAGAGGCATGTAAAAGAACCATTTCTGACTTTCATAAAGAGTGGGCTGCAAAGTCGTCAGTGTGTTTCTGTCCCTTGCTAAAAAGGGTTGTGACAGGAAGGGCATCCGACGTAAAAACCTCTGCCAAATCAAATGTGCGAATCAGATGATTCACTGTGGCGACTCCCAAGTAAAAGGGAAAAAGCCGAAAAGGAAGACAGACATTGATACCAATAATAGGTTTTCAATGACACCCCTAGAAGAAGGAGGGGCATGTTCAGTGTGTTGTTTGTAAACAATGGACGCAGCATCATTACACTACGTAAGTACGTCTAAATTCAAAATTTGATTTTTTTTTTTTTTTTTTTTAAAAGGAAAATCGAAAAAACGTAAAACGGATGAACGTAAGTCGGGGAGCGTCTGTACTGCTCTGACCTGCTGTTTGTCCAACTCTACGGTCATCTGATAAGTTATGTCTTGTCACAGTGGTTATATTGAGAATTTCGTGGTCAGATGATGGATCTTCCACTGGAAAGTGCTGCTTAACGCTGTATCTAATCCCTAACATGTGTATCCCCTTCCACAAATCACAAAAAGATGAATGTTTAATAGGAATCAATAAACCTATTGTCTATGGGTTCCAACTACAGCAGGCCTCTGTTATTCGCAGAGGTTGCGTTCTGACCTCACCCACGGATCCTGAAAATCCGCAAATTATTGGTGCGGTTTAATAACCCTATGTATGATCTTACATGCGCTAAAATACGCTTCTTAAACACATTCTATAGACAGTCTTACTCATTAATACAGTAATAATGCAGTAAAATGTAGTAATGATTAAGTAAAAACTTTTAAATTTTGTACTGTGATAATATTTATTAATAAATAAAGTGCTTAGACTCCTTACCAGAAGCTAAAGATGCAGGGGGTTTGAGTAGCATCATAGGGGTTAAATAATCATTAAAAACACACTAAAAAAATTTACTTCGTAATTCAAGAAATCACGTTGACAACTTGTGTATGAAGGAGGAAAAAAAAGACATGTACACATCATCTGCAACCAATCAGCAGGAAGGAGAAACAAGCTCTGAGCCATTGGCTAAATTTGAATCATGTGCCAGTAATTATCCGCAAATATGCAGGGCCACGACATTTGAACCACGAATGGGGGCTCTGTATTCTCATACTGTCTTCCCACACTGGAAGCCCATTAGGAGGACAAAGTAAATACAATCAACCAGGAAAATCAAAAGCTGATGGTTTATTAAAGCTGCCATTATAATGCCATCTGTAGCGCTAAAACCAGCTTATATTCAATATTTTGTGCATATTGCATGTTGTTTTGAACAGAAAAAGCAGTATTAAAAAGAACTTACCCATCTTAAAGAAACCCTCTCTGAAGCCATCGGATAACAGCAACTACAGGCCGGTGTCACTTCTTTCTTTGCTTTCTAAAATTCTTGAAAGCATTCTTTCTATCTTTTGCAGAATAACCTCCTTTACCCCAATCAACATGGCTTCAAAGCAGCACATTCCACAGAGACTGCACTCTTGGTTGTTATGCAGAAGCTACATGCTGCAAGATCAGCCAAGATGTCATCAGTACTCATCCTGCTCGACCTTTCAGCAGCATTTGACACAGTCAACCACAAGACTCTCTTGTCCACCCTCAGGAGTCTAGGAATTTGTGGTGTAGCATGGCAGTGGTTTGCTTCCTACCTGGAAGGTCACTCATATGAGGTTACATGGAGGGGATCCACATCATCTCTGCACCGAATTTCCACTGGTGTTCCCCAGGGCTCAGTTCTTGGTCCATGTCTGTTCTCACTTTATACAAAATCCCTTGGTGATGCCATATCCTCACATGGGTTCTCATACCACTGCTATGCTGATGACACTCAACTTGTTCTCTCTTTTCCTCCCTCAGATACTGATGTTTCTGCCCGGATCTCTGCATGCCTAGTAAGCATCTCCTCATGGATGGCAGCTCACCAACTAATGCTAATCCCAGCAAGACTGAATTACTGTTAATCCCTGCTGACTCATCCCCACATCAAGATCTTGCAATCTCCTTGGACAATGCTATGATCGCTCCTTCAGGCACTGCACGAAATCTTGGAGTAACCATAGATAACTGCCTGTCTTTCTCTTATCATGTCACTTATCTTTCTTGATCATGTCGATTTCTTCTATTTAATTTCCGAAGGATTTGTTTATTTCTTGCCAGGAAGACCACTCAGATACTTGTTCAATCCCTTGTCATCTCAAGACTATATTACTGCAACTCACTCCTGGCAGATCTACCTTTGAGTGCTATTCGAACTCTGCAAATGATCCAGAATGCAGCTGCATGGCTTGTTTTCAACTTTCCCAAATTTTCCCACACCACACCACTGCTACAATCTCACCACTGGCTTCCTGTAGCTGCTCGCATTTGATTTAAAAACATTAATGCTTGCCTACAAAGCCAGAAATGGACCTGTACCTTCCTATCTCGAAGCACTTATCACACCATGCACTGCACTGCGTTATGTCAGATCCTATAGCACTGCGAGACTGATCCAAGGGACAAGGGGAAAATGCATCTAAACTCTTCTCTGTTCTGGCTCCAAGGTGGTGGAATGAACTTCCTCTTAACATCCAGGCAGCTGAGTCACTGGGTATCTTCAAACATCGACTGAACACTTACCTTTTTCAGTAGTACTTAGATTAAGTACTATACTGTATACAAACACACACAACACACACTAAAAAAACCCACACACAACAGCTACCATCTGAGATCTGAGTTTGACTGACTGTATACTTAGTCTGATTTCTAACAAACCAGTACAAGAATATATTCACTGACGGAGACTTTAGAACACTTCTGTAAGTCACTCTGGATAAGAGCATCTACTAAATGCTGTAAATGTAAAATGTAAATGTAAGAAATCAGTGCACAAGCAGCTCTCACTTGAAATTGATTTATCAGCTAATGCTATCAAATTAGCTATGATTATATAAACACTCCAGTAGAATTGCCAGTGAAAATCACTTAGTGCTTGATTCTCTCATATGGAATTTTTTCATTATTATTATTAATTATTAACAATTACAGTTACACACATGGACTCCAATGTTCTGCAAACACCCTGGTAGACGTGTTTAAAAAGAACTCAGCCTCATTATATGACTGATTTATTTTGAAACAAAAGAAGATCGAACTACACCCTTGTGTATTTTGGTGAGCGAGGAAACACAGAACTTGGATTTTATCATTTAAATTTGAACATCACCGACATTCTTTCCAATCATACACTAGACTCATACATATACAGGTGATTAACAGGCTAGTTATTAAGCGGTCTGCAGAAATGGATTATGTCTTCATGTTGGAGATGAGACCATTGGATGTGCTATGCATCACTGATTCCAGTATATCCAGACAAAGTTGGAATACTCATGTCTGTCCTCAGAGCATGGCAAGCTCAGCCATTTTAACCTCCACTCTCTCAAAAGCAAAGCAAAATACACAGCAGGATTCATTATTAAGGCATAATAAGGTTGTTTTAGGTTTTACATTGAAATAAATATTCTGCTGTTTCCTCCCACAATCTAAAAGCATGCACACTGGGTTAACTGAGTACAGGGAGTCCTCGGTTTACACCAGTCCAGACTTACACCGTTTCATGCTTACAAACGCGCCCCCATAAAAATATAAAAAATAATATTACATGTCATTACGTCTTTCGCGATTACGTAAACAAACGCGAACTAGTTTCGGGCATGCGAGGCGGAAGAATACGCTGTGTTGTGGTTGTGGGCCGAGGAAGACAGCGTTGCTTCCCTTCAGTCAGTCTCGGTACTGTAATATCACGCGTCATTACGTCTTGCGCGGTTACGTAAACAAACGCAAACTAGTTTCGGGCGCGAGAGATACAGCCAGAATGGATGTTTATCTCTCGGTTAGCCCAGAGATGGACTGGGAACCTCTTCATGAAATTTCTCCAGAGTCAGCTGGGATTTACAAAAGCTCCCTACAGTATACCAGCAGTACGGATAATGAATAAATGAATGGAGAGATGCTTTTTCCAGGGATGTTGGTGTGATGTAAAACTTTGTGCACTTAACACTAATATGTTACAATACATGTTTTGGTACTTAAAAACTAATGACACAATTGAAGGATTTTTTTTATTATTTATCCATGTATAATGATAAAAGGAGGCCTACCATCAACTGCAAAGGTAATCTGTAGTTTCGGTATATAGTGGCCCTTGATACTTCAGCTTTTAAAGTGTGCAACTGAGAAAAGTATTTCAGGACAGAATGTATGTAAAGATTATTAACTGTATTTAAAACAAAAAAAAAGTATGTTTGCTTCATATATCTGCATAAATGAAAACCATATATCTACATGCTTTTTCTGTACTTAAAAAAATCTTGATATACGAGTGTTAAAAATAAACGTGGTGTTCCACACTGAACACTAATGAGCTGTAAAACAATTTTAAGTTTAAAAATATATTTAGGTAAATTAATGCACATACATTTCAAGGCTATTAACATTTTTAATATGTGCATTTTTGAAGTGTAAAAACTTAACATCTTAAAACAATCTAGCAAAGTGCACACACATTATTTAAAAATAATCAAAGTGCACACACTTAGTATAGTATACTATACTATATATATATATATTTTATATATATATATATATATATAGGTATACTCTTCCATAAAAGTTGTTATCTTGGATTAACATATTGTAAGAAAAGACTGATGTAAGCTTTCCTGCATGTTGGAGACTGAAGGCGAGAATGCAGACGCTGGTGTGTGGACCTGTGTGTGCGCGTGGGGGGTCTGTCCCTGTGCGTATGCGCTGGGTGGGGTGGGTGTGTGTGTGTGCAGAGGGGGAGGGGGGGATTTGCGTATAGTGCTACGTGACTGCAGGAACGTGCCGCTTTTCAGCTCCTCTAGTCTTCGCGCTGAATAGCACCACGGAGCGGTCACAAGATAAACAGTAGGTTACAGATTTTTTGATGGGAATTTCAATTGGGGTTTTTTTTTGGAGAAATCACCAAGATCCGATTCTTCTGTTCATCAAAAATGCTCATTTTCAACACAGAACATTAACAGCTGATAATGTTGAATGAAATCTTACTTCACCTTCCAATACACAAATATTACCGAACGCTCTATTTTAGTTTAATCTAAATGATGAAGTCCTCACAAATGTGCAATGACCAGACAAGTAAGCCATAAATGTAAAATATAAACTAAATGTAAACTAAAGATATATATTTTTTATTTTTATTATTTTTTTTTTTGTAGGTAAAAAATCTGATACATGTGAGTCGGCTCTCGGTCACAAAAGAGTCGGTTCATAGATCCGATTGGTTCTCGAACGGCACCTCAAACAAATCTGTTGTGTTAAACAGATGACTTCGGAATGTTCATAAACACATCTATATCAGGGGCCAGTGGTGGTCTAGTGGTATAAGGCCGGCCATGTCTTTCACTGTCTCACTGGTGTGAGGCATGTAAAAGAATCATTGCTGACTTTTGACCAGAGTAGGCTGCACTGCCGTCAGTGTTTCCGCCCGAGATGGCCTGGCGAGCTGTCTAGGGTGTACTCTGCCCTCGCCCGGAGTTGGCACCCTAATAGGATGAAGCGGTTACAGAAAATGATGAACTATCTGTAGAAATTATGAACTATATCTATATCACAAAACTGAGCCAGATCCTAACACTGGTTTTCTGCAAACATGTCTGTATGAACTTATATATATCCTGAACGTATATATCCTCTTTTCCTTACGTCTTTTCCCTTTTTCAGGGGTCGCCACGGGCACATTTGATTTGGCATAGGTTTTTACATTACCCTTCCTGACACAACCCTTTCGCAAGGGACAGAAACATGCTTTGCAGCTCCTCTTTACGAAAGCCAGCAATGGTTCTTTTACATGCTTCACACCATCGGCAGTGAGAGACATGGCCGGCCATTGATAACCCACTTAGCTGCACTGGGGGGGGGGAGACAGTGACAATTGTGGAGAGTGCGACTCGAACCCCCAATCCTAGGATTAGCGATCCAGCACCCACACCACTAGACACCCCCCCACACACACACACACACACACACACAACACACACACACACAACACAGTTACTTCGTGCTTCAGTGCATGGCGGGTTTTTCAAAAATATTCATCAAAAATAAAAAATAAGGAAATTGAGGAAAATGACGCAAAGCAAGGCAATTATGCAAAAAAAAAAAAAAAAAACAACCCAAAAACTACAGTACTTACATTTTTATGTGAGGTGCGCATCTGTGTGTGCGCGCATCCTATGCATTATTTTTGAATGCGTAATTGTTATTATAAGCATTCATAGCGTTGAATATGTATTTCTTGATATTACATATTTCACATACATATACACACACACACATACATTTTATTTATGTGTATGTATATATATATATATATATATATATATATATATATATATATGGGGGGGCAGGATCGCTGATCCTAAGGTTGGGGGTTCAAGTCTCCACAAGATTGCCACTGCCCCCCCCCCCCCAGTGCAGCTAACTAGGTTATCAAAGGCCGGCCATGTCTCTCACTGTCTATGGTGAGAGGCATGTAAAAGAACCATTGCTGACTTTCATAAAGAGTAGCTGTAAAGCCATCAGCGTGTTTCTGTCCCTTGCTAAAGGGTTGTGTCAAAATGTGCGAATCAGATGATTTGCTGTGGCGACCCCTGAGGAAGGGAAAAAGCCGAAAGGATAGAAGATATATATATATATATATATATATATATATATATATATATATCTTATATATATGTGTGTGTGTGTGTGTGTGTGTGTGTGTGTGTGTACTGTATATTTAAAAGCTTTGTTTACATCAGGGAGGTTGCGTGCTGGGTGTGGAAGAGCTGCACCAATAAACCTCGGGGGCGTGGCACCATTTGGCCTCTTAATACTCCAGTAAGATTTTCACAGTTGACGTTTGCATGAGGCTGAAGTGCACACACAGTACATTCTAATACAAAATAAAACTTACTCTGCGGAATTTCTCCTGAGATGTTCCAGTATAGAACTGAAGTGTTGTGCTATACATTCCCCATCAATGAACAACCATCTCTATGTACAAACAACCCCATCTCTGTCCAGACACACCCATGTAAATACACTCTCTCTCATGTCCGATGGTTGTTAAACAACACCGAAAAAATTATGAAGGTATACAATATTACCTGCGAACCAACGAGAGGAAGGAGTGAGGGATTCTTTGTGGATAGTCATGACTGCAGCATTTCTAAACTAAAGTTAGCAGTAAATGCTGCAGTATTGCACGAATTTATGATAGGTGATGATTCAGTCTGTTGACAGTTCACGTCTGCATGACATTATTAGATAATGTGACTGTTAAAAAAAAAGAAAGAAAAAAAAGAATGCTATGTATGACTTAGCAACTGTTAGCACAGTGTGGAGGTATATACTGTATAGGAAAAGAAGAAGACTAAAGTTACAAATAAAGACAGTTTTACCTCGTTGTTGATTAGGATCTCTGCTCTGGGGTCTGTATGGGAAAGCCGTGGGATACGTCTTGTTTGAAAAGGGTATTTACGAAGCTGAGAGTCAGTCCAACCCGAATCTTGAACACCTAAGAAAGCGTTAGTTGCATCGCTCGATGTCGCCTCAGTCTCAGCCACTGTCGCGGTGGCCATTTCCTCAGTCTCCTCAGGTTCCTTATAAGTGAAACTCCGTTGTTCTCTCGGTATGCGGTAAAGGGCTTATAAAACGTGTTTTTCCTCTTCCGAGTTGTATTCTAGAAGGTCTGCACTGCACTAAACCTCACCGTGTGGGTCGCTCCAAGGTTTGTTTGGCGCCGGTGTGAATTCGCTGTTTTCTGTTCCGGTTACGTGAAGCCAGATACAGTCGCACCTCATATTCGGGCAACTAAAAACTACACACAAGTCGCAATACACAGCTCTAAAGATCTATAACTGATGCTTTATAATCACTATTTATAATCTCTATTTAAATTTCGTACGATTTTAAAATATTTGGCACTATCTTGTTTCCATTATTAATTTGAATATGCAACTGATCGCAAGCAATTTTGTGGCAGAGACTTTTATTTTGAAAATGTAAGGCTATATTATGTTCAGTCGAAAAACATTTGAGGAAACTGTGTTTCTTTTAATATCTACCTATAATTAAGCAGATCATGTTGGAAATTAATTATTCGTTTACATTTATAAATTGTATACAATATAATGTCAATCCTGTATTTACACAGCATCAGTGAATCCTAATTTTGTAATGATTCTTTTTCTTTTGAAATTTTGAGTAGAATCGGTAAAATTAAATGTCGATTCAGCTTTTTACGTCCCACGGCCGTTTACAGCTAATCTCCGGTCATACACCTGCTGAAAGATAGCCTGGTAGAACATCACTATTATGGCGTCAACTTGACGGCATCTTGGAGAGTGTTCCATCGGGGGCATGAAATGAGCATGAACACGGGACCCCTCACTTTTCGTGGTTAATTGGGGTCCGTAATCCCTGAAGTAGGACAAAGTGCATAATTAGCATTGTTTTTGTGGCATTTTCCTTTACATTACCCCATTTTCTTCTTTAATTTGCTTTTTTTTAATTCGATGAATATTAAAAAAAAAAAAAACAAGATGCACTGAAGCATGAATTGAGGGATCCCTGTATTTTAATGTCACGTGCAAGCGATCTATTGTCAAAAAACATGACATCATACCATCAGTGTGTTTATTTTTGTTGTTATGGAATACATAATCCAGAATAAATATATTTTCTTAATAAAAATGAAATTATCCCATATCACATCATGCTATTTGCATCATGCAAACATTTTTATTCCGATAGTTCTGTATATTTTAATGCTGTTTATTAGGGAAAAAATATTGCAACATATTTTTATGAAGTTATTATTGAAATAGAATAGTTAAGTACATTGACAAACCAATAAATGTGCCACTGATTGGATTGTGGGATTTGTCAGTCTAAAATAAATCAAATAATTTCTAGGCACATGTTGTTTATGGAGTTCTTTTCTTTCTCACACCATACAATCCCAATACATTTTAGTAATATGTAAACTTCCAAAATATGGAAGAAAATATACCAAAATGTAATATAACATTGAAAGAACTAAATTAATACAAGTGTTGAACAAAATAAAGAAAAGTTTAGAATGAATCAAACACTGTTGATCTACCACACCAAAATAGGTTAAACTGCTGTTCAAATATTACTGATAGTCGAATGACTGGCGTTTAAAATGTCCTACAAGAACCTTCTTACAATCGGGAAACCTAAAAATTCATGTATAGTATACTGTAGCATTCAGGATGTTGCACACACATGTACATCTATATAACATATGGATACTTAATGCATATTTGGGACATAATATCTCTCCACAAGGTTGGAGGTCCCCCCCCCAGTGCAGCTAACTGGGTTATCAAAGGCGGGCCATGTCTCTCACTGTCTATGGTGAGAGGCATGTAAAAGAACCATTGCTGACGTTGTAACGAGTAGGCTGCAAAGTCGTCCTGTTTCTGTCCCTTGCTAAAAAGGGTTGTGACAGGAAGGGCATCCGTAAAAACCTATGCCAAATCGTGCGAATCAGATGATTCACTGTGGCGACTCCCAAGTAAAAGGGAAAAAGCTGAAAGGAAGACAGACAGAGCCAAGGGCGTCGGCTGGTCTGACCGTGGGGGTTGACCAGAACTCGAGTCCCAGGGGCTATAGGCCTAAGAAGTGTAGAAAAACACAAGAATAAATTGAACGCCAGACTGTTTTAATTATACTGAAAGGAAAAGTGTACAAGACGGTGATGAGGCCAGCGATGTTGTATGGCTTAGAAACAGTGGCCCTGGGGAAAAGACAGGAGGCTGAGCTGGAGGTAGCAGAGATGAAAATGTTGAGGTTTTCTTTGAGAGTAATGAGGATGGATAGGATCAGGAATGAGTACATCAGAGGGACAGCACATGTTAGAGGTTTTGGAGACAAACTCAGAGAGGCTAGATTGAGATGGTTTGGACATGTACAGAGGAGGGATAGAGGAAGACCAAAGAGAAGATTTCTTGATGTGGTGAAGGAGGACATGAAGGTCGTTGGAGTCAGAGTAGAAGATACAGAGGATAGCGTGAGATGGAGGCGGATGATTTCCTGTGGCAACCCCTGAAGGGAAAAGCCGAAAGGAAAAGAAGACTGTTTTAATTATACATAATTTGGGTCATAATTAAAATTGGCATCGAGGTCTTATAAATGATGTTATAAATCAGTTTACAGTTATAATGTACATTACAAAAATAACAATTAGTTACAGTCACCAGTTTTCCTCTCGCCTGTTATGGTCATGCACAACTGATTTGTACTAGCTA
Source organism: Plotosus lineatus (assembly GCA_024760905.1). Classification (NCBI taxonomy): domain Eukaryota; kingdom Metazoa; phylum Chordata; class Actinopteri; order Siluriformes; family Plotosidae; genus Plotosus; species Plotosus lineatus. The sequence goes on along the minus strand of CM045736.1, from coordinate 39,217,892 downwards.
CAAGAGCACAAATTAAGGCTTGATCAGAGACTTCAGCTCAAGTCGCCTGGGGTGGATGGAAGCATAAATGGCAATCACTCGATCAAGATCTACATGTTTAGTGTAGTGGATGTTGATGAGCGCCAATGATGAAAGTCTCTCTTGACCCATGGTTGCTCTCAAGTATAAATGGAGGCGCCGCAGTGTACTTGCAGTCCTTTCACGTTCACATGAAGTCAGTGGAAGGGTACAGATAATTTGCAGAAGAGTAAATATGTTTGGAAATGTCACTTGATCACATTCTTTAATGGCTGTAGCCGGTGGCTGTGGTCTTTTCCACTCTGGCATCTTTTCCTACCTTGCCTTCCATCGTTTTAACTCCTGTGGAACCAACTCAGGTGATGGAAGGTCACCACTGTATAGGTCAGTGGTTCTTAACCTGTGGGGAATTCTCCACTGGTGGGGAATGGTGGAGTTGCCAAGTGGGCAATGACCGGTCGGACAGAAGAACCACTGCTTCAAAATTTGTTGATTTACTATACGTGTAGATTCCACAGACCTATACATCATAGTTAGCCTCTATTTTGCAACCTTTCATTTAAGCCTAATGGTCATGGAGATTTTTGAGGGAGCCCTTGTTAATATTAGTTTAATATTCAGCAACAGGTGCCGCTGTGACTAAGCTGTATCAATGAACCATTTGTTCATTGGTACAGCAAGTTAAAGAACCATATCTTTATTGGACAGTCCCAGGCTATATAATGTCAGAAGTGCTGAAAACCGATCATTTTCTCGATTGAGATCGTCCGAGTGCGGAGCTTGCAGAATTTTTTTTTCCTTATCCCATAGATACATACCCCACAGATCGAGATGCCGACAAGAAAGTACGACGACAATTACCTGGACTATAATGAGCAGCTGCCGCAGTGAGTCATTTGCCACAAAACGCTCATCAATGATTCGATGAAACCCCATCAACTGAAGAGGCACCTCTCCAATGTACACCCCGAGTTCATTGGCAAGGAGAGGCAGTTTTTTTTAATTGAAATCAAACTATTTGAAGAAAATCAGGATGGACCAGGGCATTTTGCTTGGCGAATCTGCGGTGTCGAAGATGAAGGAAGTTTCTCTGTCCAACGACACTGTCAAGTCCCATATCTTCAACATGTCGTGCAACATCAAGTCGCAGCTCTTGGCAAAGGTCAAAGTGTCTCCCATCTTTGCAATTCAGCTGGATGAGTCCGTGGATGTGGCAAATTTGTCTCCACTAATTGTCTTCGTTCGATACGTCCACGACCAAAGCATCGAAGAGGACTTGCTGTTTTGCCGCCAACTGGAAACAACAACCAAAGCCGCCGGCATCATGCAGCTTGTCGACGCCTTTTTCGAGGAGGAAGGATTGGACTGAGGCAAGCTCGTCCATGCCTGCACAGATGGGGCTTCTGCTATGTTGGGTGCGAGGTCTGGATTCGTGAAACTACTGAAGCAGAAGAATCCCAAGGTGGTGACCCTACACTGCATCATACATCGAGAAGCGCTCACATCAAGGACAATGACACAACCGCTCAAAGAAGTGCTTGAGACAGCAATTGGGCTTGTGAATTTTGTCAAAGCGAGCACCCTCAACACTCAACTACGTCGATGGTTGTGCCAGGATATGGAATCCTACTATGAAGGACTGCTGTTCCACACTGCCGTTCACTGGTTGTCGAAAGGCAACATGTTAAATCGGCTTGTACATTTGCTCCCCGAAGTTACACAATTTTTGGAAGAAAGGAACTGAAGAGATCTGAAAGCTACTGTTGCCAATGAGGCATTCCAGTGCAGGCTGGCATTTCTCGCGGACATGTTCTGTCACCTGAATGAGCCTTAACCTCAAGCTACAGGGCACGGACTCCGATATAATCGACCATCGAGACAAAGTGAACGCATTCGTCTCAAAACTTGAGTTGTCACAAGGCAAGTTCGAGATTGGCCGCAGTGCAACGGCTTTTCCAACGTTGGCGTAAATCGGCGAGACTGCTGGTGGCGTCAGCGACGTTCTCAAGAACAAAGCCATCAGCCACCTCAACAGGCTGCGGGACGAGTTTCAGCACTATTTTCCGGACTTCAAAAGCGACAACCCAATGATGGAGTTCACGGGGGATCCTTTCAGCTTTCGAGTTGACAACTTCCCGAAGGAAGCAGAAGACATCAAAGACCAGTTTCTTGACTTGGTGCATGACTCCGCAGCAAAGGCTGTTTTTGCGGAGAAAAGCCTGAACGCATTCTGGGCCACTATGCATGGTTCATATCCTCGCTTTGCTGTGGCGGCGCTCACACTACTGGTTGCATTTCCCTCCACATACCTGTTGTGAGTCGGCGTTTTCAAGCATGGTTGAGATTAAAACCAAATCACGAAACCGCCTGATTGACCTTGAATCTGATTTGCGCTGTGCCATTTCAAAAGTGGAACCGAACATTGAGGCACTTGTCAAGGCAAAACAACTGCAAAGGTCTCATTAACCTGTATGCGTCTAGTGTTGCATTTTTTAAAATGTTTTTTATGGGCCAAATAAATTGAGAAAAAACATAACGGATCTTTTCATATGTATTTTATTTCCATGTGATAACTGTTAGTAAAAAATGTAATATATGCTAACAAAAATTAAGGGCCGTAAAATGGCACAAAAAAAGCAAAGCATATATTTACATACTAAACACTGCATGGGTTAAATTTGAATTTGTCAAAGACCGATGCTGTGGTGGGAAATGGAGAGTTGGCTCACTAAAAAGTGGGGAATTGGAGAAAAAAGGTTAAGAACCCCTGGTATAAGTGAATCAATGTCAACGACTGAAGTTTTGCAAATGATTGCAGGGACAAGGCCAAACAGTGATGCTGCCTTTCGTGCCAAGCTTGAAAACTGAGCGTCCAGATTTGTGATCCAAGAATGAAATTGCAAGGTTCAGCCTGTAGTGGTCACAAATGGAAAGTGAGGCAACATTGGTGCTGCTGTCTTCCTGCAACTCTAGGTTTAGTGGGTTCTGTGCTGACCTTTTCTGCCATTCAAACTGCTCAATTGTAGATCTTTGTAAACTCTTCCACAACCTGATGTCTTTCCTCTTTGTAAGTGTCCTTTACTGCCCGGACCATTTCATGCCCTTGCATAATGTCCACAGAGGACCCTTGTAGCTTGACTGTAAAACCTGACAGGTGTGAAAGAGGCGGGCAGGATGGTCTCCATGATGGTGTCTTCCCCCAGGGAGACCTGCCTGGAGAGAGTGTCTGGTTTAGTATTCCGGGAGCTGGGGTGGTACGTCAGCGTAAAATTGAATCTCCTTAGGTAGAGGGACCATCGTGCCTGACGGAAGTTCAACCTCTTGGCCATAAGGAGGTAAGACAAGTTTTTATGGTCGGTCCAGACCACGAAGGGGTGTGCTGCCCCTTCCAGCGAATGCCGCCACTCCTGGAGCGCCAAGACTACCACCAGCAGCTCACGGTTCCCAACATCAAAGTTTTGTTCCACTGGGGACAAGCAACGGGAGAAGACGGGGCATGGGTGTAATTTCTGATCTCTTGGAGACCGCTGAGTGAGGACCGCCCCCACCCCCGAGTCTGAGGCGTCGACCTCCACCACAAACTGCAGCGAGGGGTCTGGATGGATCAGTACGGGTGCATTAACAAATTTTGCCTTCAGTCTGTCGAACACCGCCTGGGCACTAGGGGACGACTGGAAAGGTGTTTTGGATGATGTCAGCTGTGTGAGGGGGGGGCTGCTAGGCGGCTGTAGTCTCACACAAACCATCAATAGAAGTTACCGAACCACAGGAAACTCTACAGCTGTTTCCGCGTCCCCGGAGTCGGCCACTCCGCCCCTATTCAACGATGAACCCCAGGAAAGAAACTGAGGGGACATGGGGACATGGAACTCGCACTTCTCCACTTTGACAAATAACCTGTTCTCTAGGAGCCTCTTTAACACATTCTTACGTGGCGGAGATGCTCGTCATGGTCTTTAGAGAAAATCAGGATGTTGTCCAGGTAAACAAATACGAAGCAGTTTAGCATGTCTCTGAGCACATCGTTGACCAGAGCTTGGAAAACCGCCGCGGCGTTGGTTAGACCGAACGGCATGACCATAAATTCGAAGTGACCCAGGGGCGTGTTAAAGGCCGTCTTACACTCGTCCCCCTCCCGAATCCGGACTAAGTGGTAGGTGTTTCTCAGGTTAGCTTAGAAAAGGCGGTAGCATTGTGGAGAGGGGTGAAGGCCGAATCTATGAGAGGGAGAGGGTACTTATTCTTTATAGTGATGTTGTGCAGGCCTGTGCAATCAATGCAAGGTCTCAGGGTTTTGTCCTTCTTCTCTACGAAGAAAAACCCGGCACCTAACGGGGATGATGAGGGCCAGATGAGACCTGCAGTCAGCGACTCATTTATATAGGTTTCCATGGTGTCTTTCTCCGGCTTCGAGAGGTTATATAGTCGCTGAGAAGGGAGTGTGGAACCTGGGAGTAAGTCGATGGCACAGTCGTAAGGTCAATGAGGTGGTAGCAAACGAGCCCGGTCCTTGCTGAAAACCTTTCAGATCATGGTATTCACTCGGAACGCCGTCCAAGTCTAAATCTCCCAGTTCGACCGGGGTTTGTGACACTTGGGAGGGTACGGCCACCAGTAAGCAGTGTTGGAGGCAGTAGTCACCCCAGCTGCGTATGGTGAGGGTGCGTCAGTCGATGTGGGAGTTGTGGGTCTGCAGCCACAGCCACCGTAGCACCAGGGGAGAGAGCGGGGCGGAGAGGACAAACAGCTCCAAACACTCCTGGTGATAAACGGACAGACTGAGCTTGACAGGCTTCGTCTTGTGCGTGACACGAGCTATGAGCCGGCCATCAATGGCAACTACCTCCTTGGGGGTTTCAAGTTCATATATGGGTAGGTCGTGGAGCTCAACCATCCCCGAATCGATGAAATTGGCATCAGCACCTGAGTCAATGAATATGTCGAAAGAATGGGTTCGTTGTGCGGAGTTCCAGAACCCCTGCTCTAGTGGGATAGTACTTGCTGGAGTTGGGCGGTCTCCGCTCTTAACGGATTGTCACTGTCCCCACAGTGCAGCTAACTGGGTTATCAAAGACCAGCCATGTCTCCACTGTCTATGGTGTGATCATGTAAATGAACCATTGCTGACTTTTGTAAAGAGTAGGCTGCATAGCCTCTCACCATAGACAGTGAGAGACATGGCCGGCCTTTGATAACTCAGTTAGCTGCACTGGGGGGGACAGTGACAGCCTTATGGAGAGTGGGACTCGAACCCCCAACCTTAGGATCAGCGCTCCAGCGCCTTTACTACCAGGCCATGAATGCTTCTGTGATATGCAAACTTAAGACACAACCCAATAACACTTTTGGTATTAAGTGTTGATGTTTATCAAGATTTCAGATGGAGCATAATCTGACATAACCACGTAATCAGCAGTTTCATATGATTCACCAGAAGATGGCGCTATAGCACCACTCACCTACATTACTGTATATGTGTGTGCTTTTATTAAAATCTATAGTTTGTTGCAGACTCTGCAAATAACAGTCAAAGCTCACACTTCAATAGTATGATAAATATGTCCATCCTAAAATCTATATATAAACAGTAGCGAGGCTCTTAACTGCTTGGATACATACTTCACAGGTGGTTGGACATTTAGTCTGTATGTCAGATGTATGTCAGATTCTCATTTGCTGAATCCTAATATGGCCAGTAGTGTAGTGGTTAGAGTGCTTGAGAGGTCGAGGGTTAAAATCCCTGTTGGATCCCCACCATACCAAGATCCCTGGGAAATGTATTAACCACAAGTGTCCACCCAAGACTATAAATGGGTACCAGAAAAACACTCGGAAGGTTACTTTCAAAGGAAGACTGTCCCATCCTAGGTTCAACTTCCTAAGGAAACTGGGAACAAGCTCCAGACTGAAAAGCCAATGGGTTCAGGCGTAAAAGTCGAACAGACTTTACCTTTTTCCTAATACTACTATTAGGGTTGCAGGAAGGCCAAAGCCTACCTCAGCAACCTTACCTACCTTAGGCTAATATGAATGTCTTTGGAATAAAGAAGAGAACCAGATTACCCAGAGGAAACCCTGCCAAACACCGAAGGAAGATGCAAACTTCACAGAGAAACACCCAAACCTGATCTCGAACTCAGGCCCTTCTTGCTGTGAGGTGGACATGCTAACCACTATGTCATCTTCCCACCTGTATGTCAGAATATATATAAGTAAATAAGTAAATAAATAAACAAACAGGGCAGTGATGGTCGAGAGCAGTGGTGGTATAGGGTGCTGGAACGCTGATTCAAAGGTTGGGGATTCGAGTACCACTTTCTACAAGGTTGTCACTGTCCCCCAAATGCAGCGAACTGGGTTATTAAAGGCCGGCCATGTCTCGCACTGTCTATGGTGTCAGGCTGTAAAAGACCCATTACTGACTTTCGACAAGAGTAGGCTGCAAAGCATCAGCGTGTTTCCGCCCAGCAGTGGCTTGATGAGCTGTCCAGAGTGTACTCTGCCCTCGCCCGGAGTCGGCTGGGATGGGTACCAGCCTCCCTGCAACCCTAATTAAATGGATTACAGAAAATGAACTGATAAACAAACAGTGTGAAGGCAAATAGATGATAAAAATACCACTACTATATATACATATTCTTCTGTAATCACCTGAAGAGAGAGGATGGTTTCACCACCCCTCGAAACAGATCTGTAGTGATAAATGAAGTTTCAATAGAAAGTCTTTGTCCTGCCCTTTTATTTTATTTTTATTTGCTCTACGAAAAAGTATTGAGCACTCTCTTACGGAAGGATCTACTCAGAAATTTCTCTCTCTCTCTCTCGCTCTCTCTCTCTCTCTCTCTCTCTCTCTCTCTCTCTATATATATATATATATATATATATATATATATATATATATATATATATATATATATATATAAATTAAAGGGAAGGAAGAGAAACAGACTATACACCACTTCTCATCCAATGTCAAGTTTGATTTGCTCCAGCCTCCCTGCAGCTCTAATGGATAGTCAGGATGGATGAAAGGATAGATGTATTAATGTTTTAGTGGGGTTTTTTTCAGCTGATCCTCCTGACCCAAACTCTGTATTTTTACAATTTCTCCAAACCTTAAATCTTGTTAGTTTGGCTTTGACAGAACTAATAATGACCTATTAATTGCCCCATAATGTGTAAGTTGTATCACACTTCACTTGATGGAAGAACATCAACTGTCTTAATTGTGTGTTCCCACTGTACATCAAAATAAAACAAAAGTATGACTTTATAATCTGATATATATGTCATTTATATAAACAAACCTTTTGTATTTTTTCCTACAGCACACATAATTTAAATGTAAATGTACCTCACCTATGGAAATAGCATAGAAGTGTTTAAGATACAGTAGAATTTCTTTATTATTCCTCCAGCACACATATGTGGCTGTTTCCCAGACAAACGAGTCATGAAGTATGATTCATGCTTCAGTGACATCAGAAATGCACACGGACCTTCTGAACCATGTGACAGGTTTAGACCTACATGGGTGGACAGTTCCGCCTCTAAATGTCTCCTACACCTCAGTACTCATGGCTCAGTGCAAATCCCAAGTGGCAAGCGTTATGCCTAACTGAACATGCACACTGTGAAAAAGGAGTTTAACAGGCCAATGGTGTCTTAATGGTTAAGGCTCTGGGTTACTGATCAGAAGGTAGATGGTTCAAGCTCCAGCACCGCCAAGCTTCCTCCTTAGGGCCATTGAGCAAGACCTTTAAGCCTCTCTGCTCCACGGGCACCATATCATGAGTGATGCTATATGCTCTGACTCCATCTTCATAAGTTTCTAAATAAAGAAAACTGTGTTGAAATATGTGAAACAACTTAAGGCTCAGAGAGAGAGAGAGAGAGAGAGAGAGAGAGAGAGAGAGAGAGAGAGAGAGAGAGAGAGAGAGATTTGATAATCTGATCAGATTTAATGAACAGCTGTAAAAGCAGAGATAATAGTGTACTTACATTTTTATTTCCATATTCTGTATATGAACATACAACACTTTTGACATTAAAATGCTGTGTTTTATTTTTTTCATATTAAAGAGACTGTAATTACATTTAATTTCTATAATAGCCATAAAATGCAATAACCATTATAACTTATTATAACAGTAAACTGAACACTGAACCGACAGAATAATTTCTCTGTAAAGTTTAAATGAGACTTTTCTTTTTAATTTGTACAGCAGGAATTCGGTTTCGATCATAACAGAGGAAGCAAGTAAGATCACAGAAGGACTTCAGTGACATGCCTTTTAGTAAGCAGACTATGCTTGTTAGCGTTAATGCATCACACATGTTTAGTCAGCCTCTTTAATAGGATCTCCCATTTACAAGACCTTGGGTTTTTTCACTGTGTGCTACAGTAGGGCTGGCGATTCTGCAGGTGGGATGGAAGCTGGCAAGTATTTGTTTATGAACCCTCCTTGTCTAGGTACAATATTTGAACTAACCCTATTCATCAAATAGTGTGAATCCATGCAAAGCTTTTTCCCAAAGTCTCTTTGAAGGCGACAGGCCATTGAAGGAGGAGGAGAAGGGGATTAGCTTCTTCAGCAGTGGTGCATTACCGAGGGAGCTGATTAGCTTGCCATTCATTGTTAAATCGAGCAAAGGAAGGTCCTAGAGGAGTGAAAGGAGCCAAATAGGTGGGCTTGGAATAAAACATCCACAGGAAGCCCAATACAGGCCACATGAAGTTTCCCAACATTTTTCCCCCCAAGATGATGGCGTGAAAAGGAGATTAGCATACAAAATTAGAGGCAAGATAATTTGAGGGGCGACTTGGTCCATGTTTTCTCTCTGTCTTGACAAAGTTAATTAAACCAGTATTAAACAGTAAAGAAACATCCAAGTGCCAAGGCGTTGGGAGTTCTTTGAGGATTACTTAGATAGAAAAAGGGGCATTTGAAAAGGAGAAATTGAGAGAGGCGTGAAGGAAGGAAGACTATAATTAAAACTCTTTTCTTATTGTTTCCCTGCCCCAGGGTTATGTACCTCTAAATCCAAAAAAAGAAAGAAAAAGAACAGAAAAGGAATCTATAAGGCATGCTTAAAAATTGCAATCCTATCTACCAGTCTACAGCTGGCATAGAGGAGCTGTTTAAAATAAGCAGGAGTGAATATTTCAATGTAGTCTGGATGTAATATTTGATAGTTTCATGAATTAATATTTACTATAAAATATTCAGATTACTTTTAAACAATTTAAAACCACTTATAGTGACAAACCATGAGCATTTACTTTTTATAATTCCCATTCTAAAATATACTGTTAAATAGAAAAATAAGGCTTATAAAAGGGCACATTACATATCTTTAATCATAAAAGTATGTGGGAAGAAATGCAAAGAAAAAGAAACTATCCAGCAAAACATCGCTAAGTAAATGAAATAAATTAACAGTATACAAAGTGCTTCATCTTATTTACAGTTCATTTACAGAGTGTATGATTACTATGCCAAATTCAGAACTCAATAATATTGAGTAAAAAAAAAATAAAAATCAGATTCAGATATACAGGGATCCCTCGCTACTTCATGCTTCAATTCATGCGGCTTCAGTGCATCGCGTTGTTTTTTTAAATATTCATCGAATTAAAAAATAGGGCAGTGGTGGTCTAGTGAGGGCAGTGGTGGTCTAGTGAGGGCAGTGGAGGTCTAGTGAGGGCAGTGGTGGTCTAGTGAGGGCAGTGGTGGTCTAGTGAGGGCAGTGGTGGTCTAGTGGTTAGGGCGCAGGATCGCTGATCCCAAGGTTGGGGGGTTCAAGTCTCCACAAGGTTGAGGCATGTAAAAGAACCATTGCGGACTTTGGTAAAGAGTAGCTGCAAAGTCGTCAGTGTGTTTCTGTCCCTTGCTAAAAGGGTTGTGACAGGAAGGGCATCCGACGTAAAAAACCTATGCCAAATCAAATGTGCGAATCAGATGATTCGCTGTGGCGACCCCTGAGAAAGGGGAAAAAGCCGAAAGGAGAGAAGAAGAAGAAGAAGAAGAAGAAGATCGAATTTAAAAATAAGGAAATTAAGGAAGAATAGGGGGAAAGTTAAGGAAAATGGCAAAAAAACAAGGCCAATTATGCAAAAAACAAACAAACACAAAACAAAAAAACAACCCAAAACCTCCCATCAAAACTAATTACATTGCTGACAGATGTGCATCAGCTTGTGTGTGTGCGTGCGTCTGTATGTATGTGTATTTATATTTTATTTACCTCATGCATTATTTTTAAATGGTTAATTGTTATTATAAGAATTTATAGCAATGAATATGTATTTATTGATATTATATACACATAAACATGTACATATATGTCAGTCGGGGGGGTTGGTGGTTGGGTTGGGGGTGATTCTACTTTGCGGATTTCGATGGTCGCGTAGGGATCTCGGTCCAAATTAACTGCGGAAAGTGAGGGATCCCTGTATTGTAAAAGAAGGAGGACTGGAACAGTGGCATAGTGATTAGCAAGTCCACCTCAGAGCAAAAGGGTCTTGGTTTCCGGGTTCGGCGAGGACGATACTGTGTGGAGTTCTGTGTGCATGTAGTATGTGGATTTCTTCCAGGTACTCCAAGTTCCTCCCACAGTTCAAAAACATACACTTTAGGTTTATTGGCTGTTCCAAATTGACCCTAGGTGTGAGTATGAGACTGAGTGTAAACAGTTGTGTGTGCTGGCCCTGTGACGGACTGACTAGTTATACCCCTTATTTGTTCGAGTTGGCTGAGATAGGCTTCAGTCTTCCTCCGAACCTTGTAGGATTAAACAGTTTAGCAAAGGAATGGATAAATGAATGAATATTATAGAAAAAATACAGAGACAGCTTTCTTTGCTGGGATTCTGAGAACACTATTTCAACAATTGCCTTTTCATAACCTAATTAACCTTATTTTATGGTTACAGATCATGCTCAGTGCTATCTTGGAAACACAAGTGAAAAATTACTATACTTTGAAAAGCGAAAAGTGACTGAGTATGCATTGTCCATCCAACAAAACAACAACTATACTTTAATATTTTTATGAAGTGCTTTTAACTTTGCTTACACCATGTAAACTCCATAGCATTGTTGCTCCTGTTGATCAGGTCGAGGCTCAGCAACATTACAGTGACAATAAAATGAAGTCATCTGATGGCCTGAATGTAATGAATGAGCAGGTTATCACATCAACGGGCCTTTTCTCCCCTGATGACAGGGATATAAAATGGGGACTCAAATAATGAAAGAGTGGTTGAGGGAGCATGTGGGATAATTTTCTCATATGTATCTCTCCCCCTACCCCCACTCGAGTCCCAACCTTAAGCCTAAATGAAAGTTTTCGGGATGTGCTAAAGAAGACTGTAAAAAAAAGGTTAAATTCTTCCCTGATCAATTCAAGACGTTGGTGAAAAATGAACTCAACATGAGATGGAAATAATAATTATGTTGCTTCAGTTTTTTTTAAAACAATCGCATAATGATTACCTGCTAGACGTAAGGCTAAAAGTGGAACAACAACATATTTGTGTGCGTGACTTTTTTTTTTTGACCGACAGTGTACAGTGGTACCTCACCTTATGACAGTCCCAGCAAATGAAAAAGCCAGGTTACAAAAAGCATTTTCCAAAATTTTTGTTTCTGTATACGAAACAAGTTCTCCTTATGAAACGCGCCAAATGCGTCATTCAAACATTCAAATGCGGCAATCAAACATTCAAACAATGCACGAGGTGCTCTCCCATTGACTATCTTCCAACATCCCACCTCGCTGGCCTCCTATTGGCTAGGAGGGATGACGCGGCTCCCTCCCACTGGCTATCTCCCAACATCCCGCCCTGCTGGCCTCTCATTGGCTAGGAGGGCTGACGCAACTCCCTTGAGCAGCAGCTTGTTTCATGGGTTTTTCGAGTGTGCTCATTGCAGCTTTATTTTTTGGCTCAGGCTTTTAACCTTGAATAAACATTTGTAAGATTATAACTCTGCTAAGAAGACATGGTCAATTAAAAAAAAAATTCAAACAATGCACCAGTTGCCCTCCCATCGACTACTGTATCTCCCAACATCCCGCCCTGCTGGCCTCCCATTGGCTATCTCCCAACATCCCGCCCCGCTGGCCTCCCATTGGCTAGGAGGGATGACGCAGCCCCCTCCCATTGGCTATCTCCCAACATCCTGCCCCGCTGGCCTCCCATTGGCTAGGAGGGATGATGCAGCTCCCTTGAGCAGCAGCTTGTTTCATGAGTTTTTTGAGTATGCTCATTGCAACTTTATTTTTTGCCTCAGGCTTTTAACCTTGCATAAACATTTGTAAGATTATAACTCTGCTCAGAAGACATGCTCAACACACGAGCGCACACACACACACACACACGTGGCGCGTGCACACACACACACACACACACACACACACACACACACACACACACACACACACACACACACAAGCGTGCGCGTGCGCGCATGTGATTCCCGGTGCAAGTGAAAAGAAGAAGCGGGCTCATGGCATGCGGTTGAGTGATATCGCAAAGGAATATGGCCAAACCCGTCTACCATCGGTACGATATTGAAACAGAAGGAGGAGAAAGATATGCTTTTATAATTTTTTAGGGGGTAGTATTGGGAGTCTTGGAACGAATCACGCGTTTTACATGTAAAATGCGGTTCAACTTACAAAAATATCAGGTTACGAAACTACCTCTGGAACGGATTAATTTCGTAAGGTGAGGTACCACTGTATTTTGAAACATATCAGCCTGAGGCATATGTTGACATCATGTCTAATATGGAATAGTCTAGATTTCAGTCATATTAATATTTGTTTATGCACTGTATGTGTTCCATTTCAGTGTCAATGTTTTTAAATGCTAATACACTGTCAGAATTCATGTTGAATATATTATGGAGTACACTGTGTCCTTTTCAAGCTTTGAACACCCACATTAGTGCTTCTTCCTCAAACGAAGAAGACCTTTTCTCCGACTTGCACTATCATTTTTAAGCTGCTTGGCTCTCACACAATAGTACTTGGTGACAGTATTGCGGCACTGCTCACATTTTACTGCACAACACCAGTGAAACTTGCAGTTGCAGCTGGATATAGTTTCTGCCCTGCGTTCCTCCACGGCCAGACCACAGTCACTGCATAGTCGCTTGCAGCTACGCTTTTCCATCTTACTCAGGTTTTTGCCCTTTTTTAAGCACTCACGGCCTTCGGTGCCTGCAAGGCCTAGTGTGCGGTTTTCAACACAGTAATCAGGAGAGTCCTCCAGGTGCACCAGTTCCTTACGAGAGATCGAGCTGAAAGTCTCAGCGACAGCCCCGCGACTGGCAGCACTGTTTCCTGCCCCACGCAGAAGGTCTACCTTAATGGCACGATGGTACTTCTCTTTCAGGTAGTTGCCCACTTCTCGAAAATCAGGCAACTGAAGCCAGCAGGTCTGAGTGGTGCAGCTACCAGAGACACCATGGCATTTACACGTCCTTTGCATGGTCCCTTTCACAGCCTGGTGTAAGAAGACATCACAAATGAATAAAATATACTTGGGAAAATTATATCACTCATACTAATTTTGGACAATTTTCAAATGACTTATTTACTTATTTGTACTTCTTTTCCATGTTTTAGAGACATTTGAATTGATTATTTTTCAAGATGACACACAATGAGTCCATTATTGAACAGACTATATAACTAAAAAATCCACTTTACAAAAAAAAAGTGGATTAAATTTGGGTTTAATTTGGATAAAGAAAAGCAGGTTCAGGGTTCAAGCTTGGGTGTTTCTCTTTTTTTCACCTTTTGTGTCTGCACAATTTATCTTGACTTCCGATGAAACAAACATCTGTCATATGAAAGGAAGCGTCTCTTTTCTCAAGGAGGTATTTGCTCTTGATAGGAGTTAGAATCAAGGTTTCACAGTGAGCCGAATTGTTCAGCACAGGAAAGGGGAGCATTTATTTAGCAAAGCCATTGTCAACATGTTTTCTGCCATGGGCAGACCCAATGGTAAATCCATTCAGAATGAAATGAAAAAGAATTCTTTTGCATTTTTTTTTTTCGTTACAATGATGCTCCAGGTGCCATAGTGAGCTGACAAAACCTGCAGACGGGATCCTGGCAGGAAAAACAAAGCACTTCAGCTGTATGGATGTGATGCCTGTGGCTCTCTCTTGTGCAACAAAGACCAACATAAATGTAAGATCCTTATTGCTAGAATAAAACTAAATGCTTATTTGAGAAGCAACAGAATACAGAACCTTTGCAACGTGCGGCCCCCTCGGTCCTCTAATTAAGCTCGCACCACTGATCCCAAGAACCTTGAGTTGAGGTCTTGTCATAAAGGACATTCAAAGGCTGTAAATAGGCCCATCTGGTACAGCGCAAACACTGTTGGGGGAATGAGTGGCACCTTGCTTATAAGGCCATGAATGAAACTCTTGGGTGGTAAGCGATCACTGGAAGCACTAAAATGATTCAAAAGGCACTTTACATTCTGTTGGTGGCCAGGCGAGCTGCCTATGTTTCAAGTCCCATCTTGTTGTGCTGGAGTACATCCCCCACTCTAGCAAACTATGTCTAGCACCTCTCATAAGCTAAAGTTCGTGGGAGAAACTGGAGAAGCCTTCTTCGATATTCAGGATACCTTGCGTCCAGCTTCATTGTTGTGCAGGTTCATAGCAGCACGTGCATCTTGCCCGGTCTCTAATGCATCAACAAATTGTTTGGAGATGGCCTCTCCAAAGCCCACATTATCACTGCAGCCTCCCCAGAGCCAGCCTTTACCACCTGAAAAATACACGTAATTTCAATTACACACAACATAAACCAGAAGCACCTATTGCACTTGTTATTTTAACTAAGTGTGTCAAGTGACAATACTAGCCCAGTGGTGTGTTCCTAGGATGGGCGTCAGGCCACTTACAATCGGACCACAATAGCAGTGTTGTTTCACTCTAGTCTGTCATTGTGAACATTGGGTACAGTTTCTATGCTTACCTCGTTGACCATTCTTGGTGTTGTCACAAACACAATTATCAAAGTCGCCCAGGCTGCAGTTCCTTGTGAGAGTGTACATAACCCCAGCAGAACTGATGGCGTGTACAAAAGCCGTCTCTCGTGTTGCTGCAAATACGTATCATTTGTGAAATTTGTTCTCATATTTTTGTGCTTAACATGACATACTGCACATCTATAAAATTAATTTTTATATTTTACTTTTATCTGTATTTGTATATACTGTACAGGGATCCCTCACTTTCCGCAGTTAATTGGGCCCGAGATCCCTACGCGACCATCGAATTCTGCGAAGTAGGATCGAACCCCCTGACTGACGTATACGTACATGCATATGTCTGTCTTCCTTTCGGCTTTTTCCCTTTTACTCGGGAGTCGCCACAGCGAATCATCTGATTCGCACGTTTGATTTGGCAGAGGTTTTTAACGTCGGATGCCCTTCCTGTCACAACCCTTTTAGCAAGGGACAGAAACACGCTGACGGCTTTGCAGCTACTCTTTACGAAAGTCAGCAATGGTTCTTTTACATGCCTCTCACCATAGACAGTGAGAGACATGGCCCGCCTTTGATAACCCAGTTAGCCGCACTGGGGGATATACGTACATGCATATGTGTATATAATATCAATAAATACATATTCAATGCTATAAATGCTTATAATAACAATTAAACATTCAAAAATAATGTATAAGATGTAAATAAAATATAAATACACACACATACACATATATTTTTATGTAACGTGCGCATCTGAGTGTGTGCACGCGCATACACTCAGATGTGCACCTCACATAAAAATGTAAGTAGTTTTGATGGGAGGTTTTGGGTTGTTTTGTTTGTTTGTTTGGGGGGTTTCTTGCATAATTGGCCTTGTTTTTGTGGCATTTTCCTTAACTTTTTCTTCTATTCTTTCTTAATTTCCTTATTTTTTAATTCGATGAATATTTTTTTTAAAAATGCGATGCACTGAAGTCCCATGAATTGAAGCACGAAGTAGCGAGGGATCCCTGCACTGTACAAAACTTCATGAGATGTTAAAATTTGTTTACAACTGCTCGTGGCTTAGTTTGTTGAATCAAACAGTGAAGCGCACAGTTGGCATAAGCTCAGTAGTCTCTCAATTAGGTAGGGGTCGGCACTAGACTGGGTCAGGTTTCCTTTTAGCACTTGAAGAATTCACAGTGAAAGGACTCTAAGGCAAACCTTTGACCCACACCCTCCAGATTAAGAGGACATCCATTTCACTCACTCATGCTGCCTCACAATAACATCGAGGTGGCATTCTGTTTACTCACCTACATGCAAGGTTTAATTGATATGAGAAATTAGTGTAGCATATGTGACAGTGTCCAAGTGGTTTTGAATCAGCTTACTATAATTAGATAATGTTACAGTCAAAAGTAAATAAAAACATTACTGTAACTATAATACCATTGATATTTTTACTGTGTAGAGACACACAAAATAAGAGACTATTTTGAATAATTTTTGAAATCACACACTCACCACTCCTGAGTCCACTGTGGGTAGAAAGCTGAAGGGCTCGTTCTGGACAATTCCAGCGCTCCCACGCAAACTGATCCTTGCATTCCTCAATCCCACTCTGAGCCCCTGCAGCTACACTACTGGAATAGATCAGGTAAGCCTGCGAAAGCAGAAATACAACTTGATTTTTTCCTCCACACCCACATCTCCACACACACACACACACACACACACACACACACACACACACACACATATGTCATGTCTACACACACACATGCATATCATGTATATGCACACACACATACACACTCACATATGTCATGTATACACACACATGCATATGTCATGTATATGCACACACACACACACACACATACACACTCACATATATCATGTACACACACACACACACACACACACACACACACTCACATATGTCATATATACGCGCGCACACACACATATGTCATGTACACACACATACATACATGCATACACACTCACATATGTCATGTATACACACACACATACACACTCACATATGTTATATATACGCACACACACACACACACACACGCACATACATGCATACATACATACATACTCACATATGTCATGTATACACCCACACACACACACACACACACACACACACACATACACACTCACATTTGTCATGTATACACACACACTCACACTCACATATGTCATGTATACACACACACAACACACATATACCTCATATATACGCACACACACATATATGTCATGTACACACACACACACATACACACACACACACACACACACACACACATACACACACACACACATACATACATACACACTCACATATGTCATGTATATTGACACACACACATACACACACACACACACACACACACACACACACACACACACACACACACACATACATACATACATACATACATACACACTCACATATGTCATGTATATAGACACACACACACACATACACTCACATATGTCATATATACACGCGTGCACACAAACACACACATACACATGTCATACACACACACACACACACACACACACACACATACACTCACATATGTCATGTATATACACACTCACATATGTCTTGTATATATATATATGTGTGTGTGTGTGTGTGTGTGTGTGTGTGTGTGTGTGTGTGTGTGTGTGTGTGTACATACAAATACAGATTCTCTGGAGAATTTTCTGGAGACTTACCTTTACCATAACCACAATGTGCTCAAATTCAAACCTAACCTGGCCTTAAAATATTAAAACATGACTTAATCTTAAAATGTTATTATTTACATAGTAGAGACATGCATTTTGTCCCTATAAAGGAAGTCAAGTCCCTATAATGTGACAGTTAGTTCCCACAGTGTGATAAATACCGGGACATACATAATATGGTTTAAGGATTTGCAGGCTCACACAATCTGTAAATATTTAAACATCACTTAAGATCAGATGTGGTGCCATTAGTAAATGTACTATAAGAAAAAATAATAATGTCAATGGCATGCATTATTTGAAAAGTAATCCTTTATCTTAAAAATTATGACCTACTTAAATCACTGCCAGAATATTTTGACTCTTTGCCTTTCAACTAAGATTATATAGATCAAAAGTAAATTAGTAAATAAGTAAGTAAGGCTTACTTTTGGGCCAGTCATCAGGAAATTATTCACTGACCTGGAAGACACCGTAAGAATGTTAGGACTCCCCCGTGACCATCAATTTTCTACACAAGATACTTAAAAGGAAAGGATAAAAAGGGTAAAGGGTTGCAGTGTGTACGAACATACGCAAACAAAAAAGATAAACAAACAAACAAACAAAAAAATTCTTAAATTTATCATTCATACATGTACAGTATATATGAGCAGAGCTACCAATTACATTTATTATAAGGATTCCTTAAATTGGAACAAAGCAGTTATTTACAGCATGCACATATTTTATTATGTAAAAAAAAGGGGGTGGGGCATTTTGAAGGAAATTACACTGTTATGTAGTTCTGCTGGAAAGAAAGGATGCAAAAAGGAATACTTTACATTTATACTACAATGTGGAATGTGCTGAGAGTAACTAGCAGGTTAAATGGCCAAGTTATTATTATTATTATTATTATTATTATTATTATTATGTGTGGAAAAATATCACATTCAAAAGACTGATAAAACTTTTGAAATAAAATTTAGCTTTTAACCCTTAAACAGGCACAAGTGATAAAACATCTGTATACAACAACAACAACAACAACAACAACGTTATTATTATTATTTTTTAAATTATTATTATTATTTATGTGTGGAAAAATATCACATACAAAAGACTGATAAAACCTTTGAAATAAAATTTAGCTTTTAACCCTAAAACAGGCACAAGTGATAAAACATCTGTATACATTATTATTATTATTATTATTATTATTATTATTATTATTATTATTATTATTGTTATTATTATTATTATATAGTATCTAATTAAAAGATTCTCATTCTTTTTTTTTAAATACAGTACCTTGTATATTCTGGATTATATGAGTTATATTTCCCAGTATGCATTGCCTTAAGGTAAGAAACAGCAAAATTCTGTAGTATCTCCTACCACATTTATATCCTCAATATTTATTCTTTTTAAAATACTTTATTTTAAACAAGTAATCGTAAGGACTAAAAGCAAATCCTAATTCAATGTCTTCAAACTTTTGTGGTTTGCAAAATGTATGATTAAAATGCAGAGAGATGCAATACTTGTACTGTTGTTCAATTTTGGAAGTTTACATTTCATTCAGGGAAAAAAAGTAAAAATATTTAATTACAAAAACCTCAAAATGTGAAAAATCACAGAGAAGACATTAAACCTGGTCATTCTGGGAAATAGTTAGGAATATGATTGAACAGACCAATAGGATGAATAAAGAATGAGTCGAGCCAATCGGATACAAGCAAGTACTGTAACGCAGATAAGCACAAGCAGAACGAAAGAGTTCATCCAAATGAAATGGCCTGCAAACTCTGGTGTGTATTTGGGGCTGTGTGTGTGTGTGTGTGTGTGTGTGTGTGTGTGTGTGCTGTGTTATTCGTCTTGATTCGGTTATTATTCGAATAATCGAGAGATCCTGTCCAAATGGTCCTGCATGTCTTGAAAATACCAGCCGTTCATGTGAACACTTTTACAAGACAATCCAGCCAATTGTTTTTGAAATGTGAAATGAAACTCACCAACTGCAACAGGATTTCATGTGAACCAGTAAAATGAACATGTAATAATAAACGTCCAGATGGATGAACATCCTGAGGGAGGGAGAGCGCCCGCGCGCGCGCCGCTGGAGCCAGATGTTCGATTAGAGAACCGAATCAGGCGCAGCAGAGTCGATGCAAGCTGCAGGCGAGTCTCTGAAATGGATCTGCTCTCATCCCAAACCGAGATGATCTGCTTAATTAAAGCCTTTTCCCCCGTCTTAGCCTTTCAGCCAATCAGCACTTATTGTGCCCAGAAGAGACTGAAATGATCAAAAGGGCACAGTGGCTCCCCGGGGGCCAAAGAGCGGGGAAGAGCTCAGTGTGCCTTCACAGTTGGGAAGAATCCATCTGAATTCAGACTGGAGATCAGTGATCCCAAAAGCCTGAGCCAGCATGCTCGGGATAATCACAACGATCACACGCTTCCGGTGTTGCGGATTCTTCTCTGCCGCGGAAATTACTGCAGTTTCACACAGGAGATCGAGATGCAGTCATCCTCAGTCCAGACAGTCCAGACAGTCCAGACCAGCCCCTTCACACGAGCCGACAAATGTTTTCTTTCGCTTCTCTTTGGAAACTGATGGAAATCCGTGCACAACACAAAAGACTCGCCGCCTCGAACCTTCTCGATCCTCTCGCCCTGTGCACAAGCTTCGAACGCACACCCATAAACAATCCAAAACCAGAACGAACAAACTGGCTCACTGGAAAGAAAAGGTCCAATTAAGAGCAGGAAACGAACCGAAACCGTTGAGATCGATGTATGACATCGACGGGTCTTGATCGCACCGTTTACTCTCCTAATCCTGACGAGCTCGAAGCTCTGCGGTCGCGATCTTCATAATCTTCACTTTATCCCCAGATCTGTGATCTCCACGAACTTCATTATCAAACACGTCTCAGCATTAGATCATCCAATAGGATCTTATTATTATTATTATTATTATTATTATTATTATTTCTTCTTCTTCCTCCTCCTCTTCCTCTTCTTCTTCTTCTTCCTCTTCTTCTTCTTCTTCTTATTATTATTATTATTTCTTCTTCCTCCTCTTCCTCTTCTTCTTGTTCTTTTTATTATTATTATTATTATTATTATTTCTTCTTCTTTGTCTTCTTCTTCTTCATATTATTTTTTATTCTTCTTCTTTTTCTTCTTCATATTATTTTTCTTCTTCTTCTTCTTGTTCTTCTTGTTCTTGTTCTTGTTCTTCCTCTTCCTCTTCTTTTTCTTCTTCTTCATATTATTTTTCTTCTTCTTGTTCTTCTTCTTCTTCTTCCTCTTTTTCTTCTTATTATTTTATTTTCTTCTTCTTCTTCTTCTTCCTCCTCTTCTTTTTCTTCTTCTTCATATTAGTTTTTCTTGTTCTTCTTGTTCTTCCTCCTCTTTTTCTTCTTCTTCTAATTTTATTATTCTTCCTCTTCCTCTCTTCTTCTTATTATTATTTCTTCTTCTTCCTCTTCTTCTTATTATTATTATTTTCTTCTTCTTCCTTTTATTATTATTATTATTTTTTTTTTAATTCCTTTTATGATTATTATTTTTATTATTATTATTATTATTATTATTATTATTATTATTATTATTATTATGGATGCTAATGGTTAAGTGACGCGTCTCAAAACGACTTGCCTGCGTTATTGATTTGAACAGATGAACACTTCTATCTTGTAAGTGAATTTATTCGATATTATTTTGATCTGCATCTGTTGCTATGTTTGTGTGGAGCCGATGACGTAGCGGTTCGAGTGCTAGGATCACGATCGGGAGGTTGTGTGTTCGAATCCCATTTAGACCCCCACTGTGCTAAGACCCCTGGGCAAGGTCTCAACCACAAGTGTGCTTCTGTTCACCCAGCAGTATAACTGGGGACCAGTAAAAATATACTGGGAAGATAACCTCGATGGACTAGTCCCACTGGGCTCCGGTGGAAAAAGCCCAACAGACTCTGTTAATCTGCAAAAGAGAGAGAGAGAGACAAGGAAACCCAAAGTTCCGTTTATTCATCCATTTTAAGGTTTCTAAAATTAGTACTGTATTGCATCCACATCCTGGGGTGTTAATTCTGAAAAGGAAATAAATTGAAATTAGAGTTAAAATGGAAAAAAATCAAAATTAGTGCAATCATTAAGTTTTTTTTTATAGTTTTAATTGTTAAATAAATCAATGACAGTTTTAAAGTGATACTAATTAATTACTTACAAATGCAAAACTACCACCCCATTAACTAACATCTAAAATATGGGCCACATCTCAACAATAACACAGTATTAGGGTGTACACATCAGGAATTTATAAACAATGATCAATAAGAAATGGGGTTCAATTGCACCTTCACCTGCTTCATGCACGAGTGCTTTCTAGTGTGCAGCCAGCAGAGGGGGCCAGTGTACAACACATACAGTCAACAGTCAAAGGCCTTAATAGCCTTGAGAAACCTTCCTTTGAGAACTATCCCTCCTCTGTACATGTCCAAACCATCTCAATCTTGCCTCTCTGACTTTGTCTCCAAAATCTCTTACATGCGCTGTCCCTCTGATGTACTCATTCCTGATCCTATCCGTTACTCACAGAGAGAACCTCAAATGAACCAGAATATGTGAATAGATATGTAGGCAGGTATATATATATATGTACCTTTATATATGTAAGGTACTTTACCTTACCTTTACCTATAGATTTTACATGACTAAAAAAACACAAAAACATTCTTTAAAAGACAATACACAACATAAAACTCTTTTATAAGTTTTTATTTATTCAATTGTACATAAAGTGACAACTTTCTTTGACCTCACTTTAAGGCTTCCATACAGGTAAAACCTGCTGTAAATTACTGAGAAATAACAATAAATTGTGTTTTTATCTCAGTGATTAATGTGAGAAAATATGCAGTTAGTAGCCTACAGAGGCGTCCTGAATTTGATAAAGAATTTCTGTAATAGAAAACAGCTTATCTACTAAAATACACAAACGAGGCCTGGTGTAGTTATTATTACAGAATATAAGGATGGATGTGGATGTGGGAGACATTTTTATCTTGATTTTACATTCATGTATGAAAAGAATCTAATAAGCAATTTTCATTAAAAATACATGTCTATTAAAATTATGGACAATCCTTGAATTTCTTATTCAAGCAAGTATGTTACAGATTCTTAAATAAATAGATATGCATAAATTTAAATACAACTCAGTATAAAATAGTACATTTCAGTTTCTTCCCCACATACAATTCAGAAATTAAAATGTTTATATATTTTTATAATGGGGAATTAAAAATGAACATGAAAATGTATATATGGCCAAAGGAAAAAAAAAAACCCTCTGCTTTCATTAAACTGCAGTATGTGAAGTTCTATTAATCTTAAAACATTAAAGATGAATGGCCATACAGAAAAGAAAACACATGAGCCGAGCAATTCAATATCTTCTTCTTCACTTCACGGATATCCCTTAACATCCGGGGATGTCGTTGGGGCACCTTCATGGCGAGACTTGGGCTGATTTGGCCTGGTGGCGCCCATCCCTCTCCAGGTTGTAGAAACACGCTGACGGCTTTGCAGCCTTCTCTTTACGAAAGTCAGCAATGGTTCTTTTACATGCCTCTCACCATAGACAGTGAGAGACATGGCCCGCCTTTGATAACCCAGTTAGCTGCACTGGGGGGACAGTGACAACCCTGTGGGGACTCGAACCCCCAATCTTCGGATCAGCAATCCTGCGCCCTGTCCACTAGACCACCACTGCCCGCCAATTCAATATACAGTACCCCAATTAATGGGCAGTAGCCACTTTCTGATTATTACTTTAAATGACTTGTGTTTGTGTGAGCACTAATCCTGATTTTCATTTAGATTAATTCAACTGCATGTGTAGGTAGAAAAGGGTTTTTTTTCTGAGAAGTATTTGAAACTGCCTAGATAAACACTGCTCTATTCAGGAAGCGGCATAATGCATTCATCTTCTTAAGTACTTTAGCTTGGTCAAATTGGAAGGGATCAAATGTATCTTTTGTAGTGAAGGCAATCTGATAACTCTGTTCCTTGGACTCGATCTCAAAGGATTAACAAAAAAATGGTGGACAGAATTTTAACGACACTTTAACGGCTCCTGGTTTTGGTAGGAATGGGTTTAAATGCATGAGGCAGCTACCAGCTATCTCAGTCAGCTTCCTGTTTGAAATAGCATAAAAGCTTACCATGTTTCAAGAGCCTAGTTGTGCTTTTGAGAAATGTTCTATATCGAGACTATCAAGGGCTATTTCTAGATCTATATTGCACTGCACCGACAAGGTTCAAATTTGTTCTCTGACCAGTATCCCAATTTTAGGTAGAGATGCAGAGGAGTTGATGGTCAAAAGCTTATGATAAACATTCCACCTCATTAAAATGAAAACAAATTATATCTATCTATCTACCTATATATATATATATATATATATATATATATATATATATATATATATATATATATATATATATATACACACACACACACACACACACCTGTGTATATATATATATACACACACACACCTGTATATATATATATATATATATATATGTATGTATGTATGTATGTATCAAAATATTTTTTTTCAGTGATCTGACTAGGTCATACCATGATGAATTACTAACAATAAATTTAAACTTATACAGCATATTTGTTTAAATTACTTTGAAATGTGAAGGCCAGCATAGTTCTCCACCTTAAACATAAAATGTGGATTTTATTTTTAATTTACTAGAAAATGTGTCAGTATGCAACTCAACAGTATCAATGCAGAGAAACCTTCATCCATAGTTCTAAAATTTTGATTCTTGAATCCGTTCTTTCACTTTTATCACTTTATGACGACTTGAATATAAACCAAAAGTGCCAAACAGATTAATAGCACATATGTGATGTTATATAAGCTGTAACTGTATAGGTTGCATAGTTTACTAGAATCTTCTTACGTCAGTGTAAATTTTACATTCTGAGATCCATTAGGTTTAGCTGAATGCACGGCTTAAGCAACACTGTTACTGTACCTTAGAGTTAGAGTGTACCACGTTTCCAAATAAAAAATTTCCACTGCTAAAGTACACATAGTTTCATAACAAAATCTGCCAAAAATGAAACAATGGTCCTTAGTCTGTGTAATCATGATAGAATTTCTTAATTCACTGTCAGCTTGGACCCAACACGAGGACCTTCGCTGTACGCATATATTTAGATGTTGGTTTAGGTTCCCATGACACATTTTGGCTTCTGAAAAATTAGAATTGTATTAGCCACTTTTGTGACTGCCATCACCGGTGCGTTCAGCCCGAGCCATGATTGTGTCATAAGATGGCCTCTTGCGGTCGTCGGCAAGGCCAATGTACCACATAAAATCAATAAAGATCTTGGTGAAGTTCAGCGAGCTTCCGTACTCACTGGTAGCATAATCATATGGAAATGTGTGGTGGTAGTTATGGTAGCCTTCTCCTGAAAAGAAAGACGGAATATTAATCAACTGCCAAACAATCCAATCTTTATCCTGACGATCAATATTTCTCAACAAGAAAGATGGATTGGACAATATTAACACATATTTGAACGCTCTCTGTATCTATCTACTATATATTCCTGTAAATCTTGGTGCAATATAATCGTGCTAGTACAGACCTATATGCTAGATCAGAGCTATATCATTAAAATGTCTACTACTATATGTGCAATTTTTTAGAGATTTACAGTATAAAATTGTGCTATTATTCTTTCTCTGAAGATTATGTACAAAGAAAACAGTATATATTTTGGGATGACAAAGTTTCTCATATGTCAAAACTCAATATTTATATAAAGCACTACAGTATAAATGATCAACTGCAACACATGCAAAAGAATAAGTTTAAATCTTCTTACCCAGAGCACTGAAGGCAACAAATTTGTTCTCTCTGGGGTTGATGAAGCGGTCATAGGGTCTCATGCCCCACATATGGGCAGCACTATTAACAAGCCAGGTGGCATTAAGGACCACAGTGTATCTTAGCAGTCCAGGGATTAAGTAAGCCACCCACAGGCTTTCCCCCCAGAAGTACCATGGCACCAGTGTGGGAATGAGGAAACACATCAGCACTACAGACGACTTATAATACCTAAAGCAGTAAAAAATAATGTTAATGCACACATTTAATCTCTTTTCAAACCCATACATAACAGATTTCAGATACACTAAGAGTAGGCTGCACAGCCGTCGGCGTGTTTCCGCCCTGCGATGGCCTGGCAAGCCGTCCAGGGTGTACTTTGCCCTCGCCCAGAGTCTGCTGGGATGGGTGCCAGCCTCCCAGTGACCCTAATTAAGATTAACCGGTTACAGAAAATGAATGATTGAATGAGATACAGGATAATATTACTTGGAGAAAGACGCAGCAGCTTCAAATTATCAGTAGGACGACTCAAACAGTCTGAATGTAACATGGGCAGAATGAATAGCCTTCTATTAACTTGTTTATTACCAATAATTGTTTATTTACCAATTTTGCCACGTACAGGCAAATTCTGTTTCATTAAGCGTGCACCTGTCCACCGATTCATGTGGTTATTGGACCTGTGGAGACCTTAATAGAGGCTCAGTGGGACTTGAAAATAATGAGGTATTTCTCTTGTCACAAAATTGAGCGCGAAACATGTGTAAACTTGGAAAATTATAATAATATAATTATTATAATAATATTAATCTACTCAGGCCTGGGTTCGATTCAAGGGTTCAGGCATTTCTATGCAGAGTTTCACATCCAAAAACATACACAGTAGGTTGATTGGAGATTACTTAATGTCCCTAGAGGTGAGTGTGAGTATGATTGGTTGTATGTGCGTTGGCCTTGCAATGGCCTTGCAAACTGTTCAGGATATACCCCACCTTCGCCTAGAGTCGGCTGAGAGGGGCTCCAGCCTCCTTATAGCATAATCCTAATTATGCCTCAGAAGTTAGTGTTGACCCCTTTAGCAAAAATAACTTCTACATATTGTGCATAATTGTCCCCAGGCCAGATATCAGCTTACTAAAAGTCTTAACCACATTTTCCTCTTTCCATACTCCATATCCATACTGCTTATCTTGTTTAGGGTGGCAGGGATAGGATAAAACCAATCCAAGTCAACTCTGGGTGAAGGTGTAGGACACCGTAATCAGCTCGCCAGTCCATTGCAGGACGGACACAGACACACAACCATTCACATTCTCATTCATATCTGAGGATAACTGGAGCACCCAGAGAAAATCCACACAAGTGCTCTCTATAAATGTCCGCACCAATCACAGGGCTCAAACCCAGAATCTTCTTGCTATAAGGCAGAGAATACCTAACACTACCCTATCAGGACCACCAGGTAAAATATTTGCTTATTGAATTACACTGAAAAAAACACTAATCTCAACTGGATGCACTTATTTTTTCACATGCCTGGATTATGATAGAATGAAGTGTCTATTCTATTTTAAAAATGCTATCGAAGCAGGTACCATTCTCCTAAGTAATAACTTAAGAAATATATACAAGACGCTCCCCGACTTACGTTTTAGTTCGGTTCCGGACAGCTGAACGTAAAGGTGAAAAAAACGTAAGTTGTTACTGTATGTTCCAGTGACGTATGACGTTCATACTGTACTATACATCCATAAATACAATTACCATATCTCATAAAACACCCCTAAATCAATTATTATAAACATAATCTTGTAAAATAATATAAAATACAGACGCGCTGCGACTTACGTTCGTCTGTTTTACGTTTTTTCGATTTTACTTTTTTTTTTTCAAAAAAAAAGTCAAATTTTGAGTTTAGACGTACCTACATAGTACACTGATGTAATGACGCCATGATGCTGCATTCGTTGTTTACAAACTACAGACTGAGTATATATATATATATATATATATATATATATATATATATATATATATATATATATATATATATATATATATATATATAGTGGTTTTTGTAGGCCTCCGTCAGTCCCGAAGGACTATGGCTGCGTTCTGGCTGGTATCCCGTCTGGTGATACACTCCAGTACACACAGCCAGGGTCGGGAGTAATGGAGGACAGGCTGTTACCCAAGTAGCAAGTCCCTCCTCTCGGCGCCACCGGAAGGACCCAATGGGAGGGCAAGTGCCAATACGACTGGGTTCCAGTGCCACTGCAGGAGTTGCTAGAACGTCACTGTGAACGAACTGCCTCAGGGGACTCCGACTCCCCATTAGAAACACGCTGACGGCTTTGCAGCCTACTCTTGTCGAAAGTCAGCAATGGTTCTTTTACATGCCTCACACCATAAGCATCCCCAAAGCATGATGTGTCCACCACCATGCTTCACAGTAGGTATGGTGTTCTTGGGATGCAACTCAGCATTCTTCTTCCTCCAAACATGACGAGTGCTGTTTAAACCAAAAAGTTCAATTTTGGTCTCATCTAACCACATCACATTCTCCCAATCCTCCTCTGGATCATCCAGATGGTCTTTAGCATATTTCAGACGGGCCTTTACATGTTTTTTGTTTAGTAGGGGAACCTTTCGGGCAATGTAGGATTTCATCTCATGACGACGTAGTGTGCTAGTTATTGTCATCTTTGTGACGGTGGTCCCTGCCGTCTTCAAATCATTGACCAGTTCCTGCCGTGTGGTTCTGGGCTGATTACTCACTGTTCTCAGGATCCTTTGAACCCCACGAGGTGAGATCTTGCATGGAGCGCCAGTCCTAGGGAGGTTGTCAGTGATGTTATACTTCTTCCATTTTCTAATAATGTTTCCAACTATTGATCTTTTCTCACAAAGTTGTTTACTCTCTCAAGCTTGATGTGTACCTATGATGAAAATTACAAACCTCTCTTATCTTTTTAAATGGGTGAACTTGCACATTTTTACATTGCCCAATACTTATTGGCCACACTGTACTTTCAGTATTGAGCGCTTCACATATTGTAAGCGTTGATGACTGTTTTAAGCTTCATGTAAAGTGACTCGGTATAAATAAGTGACTTATTTGAAATTAATGTTGATATTATTTGATATTATTTTACAATGTTATGTTTATAATAATTGATTTAGGGGTGTTTTATGAGATACGGTAATGGTATTTATGGATGTATTGTACAGTATGAGCGTTATACGTCACACGTCATACGTCACTGTAACAACTTACGTTCACTTTCAACTTACGTTCGGCCATCCGTAACCAATTAAAAACGTAAGTCGGGGAGCGTCTGTATATCACATACCGTAATAACAACATTAATTTTAAATAAATTAAATTCAAGCAAAATAATTTCAAATAGATAAATTTTAACAAAATTCCCTCATCAAATATCAAATACAGTATCAAATATAACCTTTAACATTCTCTATGATGCGATCTTTCTGCGTGTAAATGGTTCCGATGGTTGACAGAGCCATTTGGAAGAAACGTGCAACATTCACGTGTTTTTCACTAACATCAATTTTCTTGATAATAGCCATCTTCGTTTCTAACGAGATGGCTTGCCGCTTTTTCTGATAACCACTATCACTAGTAGGCTTACACTTCTGACGAACCATATTTCCTTAGGGTTACAAAAATCCAGAAAACAGTGTAAACACAAAGATAACAGAGACGACGTCTTAACACGAGGGTAACACGCAGTGAACTGGGAAGAAGGAGGGCAAGTTCAATCTGTCGTTTGTAAACAATGGACGCAGCATCATTACGTCATTGTACTACATAGGTACGTCTCGTACTACAGAGAGCATGCTAAACTCAAAATTTGACTTTTTTTTAAAAAAATGTAAAATCGAAAAATACGTAAAACGAATGAACGTAAGTTAAGGAGCATCTGTAATAACACTTTCTGTTAATTTGAGTAGAAAAAGCTATAGAAGCAACTTCATATTAATTTCTACACAGTTACTCTTTTACTAATTACCAAAACAGCTCTGTGAGCTACTGTACTGTTTTTAGGGTATTATATGTTCAGCTGGGTGTAGATGTGCTAATCCCTTTTCAAACAGATTCCAGGCCCACTGTACAACTGCACACACAAAAACGGAACAGGTCACTGTCCTCTGTTCATTCACTGTGACCTAATATGTGCTTTGACTGAGGTGGGCAGCCTTTGTCAACATGCCACACCACATAATGTGAGTAATACGTTGGCTCAAAAGAGGGAGAGAGAATAAAATAACCCAACTTGCATCAATTTGAACAGCATATTTAGGTTTGTATTCATGTCGAGTTTAAGCTTTGCAGTGCATAAAGAAAAGGATATTGTCTAAAGACGCATAAATGCCGAGTCAACAGATAGTAATTTACATCACATTGTGATATAGAACCCAATGTTTGGGTACAAGGACAAATCCCACTAACCGTTATTTCATACAATCCAATAACAGACTTCTATGTTTTATAGAAAGGGAAAAGTTGAAAGGAAAAGAAGAAGAATCAGTTCAATAATTATATTTAGTAAATTAATTGGATAACTATACCTTCTCTGGAACATAACAACACCATCTGCCTTGAGGTCACTGAGGTCCAGCTTGCTCCCTTTCTCACGAACATCTGGGTGCTTACGTACCAACAGCCAGCCAACATGAGAAAAGAAGAAGCCTCTCGTGGCATTATGTGGGTCTGCATTGGTCTCTGAATACTTGTGGTGAACACGGTGGTCTCTACACCACTCATAGATATCATTCTGAATGAGCAGAAATAGCAGAGATGATAATTATTAATCAGGCACTCCCCATTAATCATAACTACAGTACAATTAAGAAAAAAATCTTAATGTGGGATCTTGTATAGTACTTTGCTGCAGGGTTTTCCAAATTCAATAATAAAGTTTTAATTCATTCATTTTCTGAACCGTGCGCCCATCTCAGCCGACTCCGTGCAAGCACACCGGGCAGAGTACATCCCTGGACAGCTTGCCAGGCCATCACAAGGCAGAAACTCTGAAAGTCAGCAATGGTTCCTTTACACGCCTCTCACCACAGACAGTGAGAGACATGGCTGGCCTAGGATAACCTCGTTAACTGCACTGGAGGGAGAGCAGTGACAACCACTGACAGTGGGGCTTGAACCCCTAACCTAGGGATCGGTGATAAAGCACCTTACCACCGGGCAACCACTGCCCTAAAGTTTTGCAAGCCAGAACAATAATATCTTGGAATGCTGGGTTTTATCAGATTGAATTCAAAGTAGGACACAAGTTTCTGGAAATCCTGTCACTGCCACTGCAGATTAGATTTTTAAAAAACAATGTCATGTTATTTTCCTACACACTCCATCAACTGGCTTTTTTTTAAGTGACAGCAGTGAAAAGTGAATAAATAGAAGAACTCCAAACTAAATAGAACACCCCGCCCCATTTTCCCCCTGATTCAGTATCCAATTCCCACCCATCAGGCATTCCCTTCCCTACCACACGACCACCATCGACCAGGGAAGGACGAAAGCATGCACATGCACTCACTGTTACATGCAATGATAGCCGCCCGCCTCTTTTCGAACTTGTGGCGCATGCACATTTGGGGATGCTCTAACACTTGGAGAGAACGTACGTTACTCATATGATCATATGAGCTCATAGGCGGCGATAATTGGCTAGCAATCGTTGAGTGACAGGGAGGTGAGCATATGCCATCCCTCCCTCCCTCCCTTCTGGCTCTGCTTCACATATGCCTCTGAGCCTCGAAATGTTGCCCAATTATTGATTTGCGTCGAATTAGTACCTGT
The DNA here is from genome assembly GCA_024760905.1 of Plotosus lineatus. Taxonomy (NCBI): domain Eukaryota; kingdom Metazoa; phylum Chordata; class Actinopteri; order Siluriformes; family Plotosidae; genus Plotosus; species Plotosus lineatus. The sequence goes on along the minus strand of CM045736.1, from coordinate 39,186,353 downwards.
ATTTGGCTGCTATTTAGTTTACATGAAATTGGTGTAAAATAGAAAAATAAATTGTGATCTCTGTTTTAAGTTGGGTTATGACTGAATCACTGAAGACGTTTAATTTACCTGAAAGGCCATAGAGTTTGCAATGGCCAGGAAGATTCTTAATGGCAGTTTAGCTTTATAGGACCTGTGGCTCCAGAGGCGATGCACCCCAGCCGTTACTCCCAAAGCACTAATCATGAAACACATGCATGCTGTAAAATAAAAAAAAACAATTTTAAAAAATTAGTAAAAATGTTCAGGCTTTCTTCTTCACTGACTGCTGGTTCTGTGGTATTGGTGTATGAGTTGCATGACCCTAAGATTACGTAGGGTCCCCCAGCCACTGGGGGGGGCCCACAAATGCATGGTTTATAAAGAATATAAGCATTACAGTATATAAAATGTGCACCCTAGGAGTCCCAGAGATTCAGAAATAGCCCTACTGAGCTGTGCCTTCCATGCTCAGAGATGTTTGACACTAGTGCTGAATGTCTCACTGTGTTGTGTGTTCAGACAAGGTCTGCTTGGACTATGAAATCCCAAGAGAAAGTTCTGCTAGTGATAAATACTGTCTAGCTCAAAACAGACAGCCTATTGACACACTGACTGTGCATTGTTCTGTTGGGCAAAACAAGCAATGTGATCATCCAAACCAGGGCTGCACGGTGGCGTAATGGTTAGCACATCCGCCTCATACATGCACTGCTTTCGAGTCCTGTGATCTGCAACAGTGATTTTGTATGGACTTCTCTGTGTATTCTGGTTTTCCTTACAGTACAAAAACATGCATATTGGCTTCATTGGCTGTCTCAAATTCCCCCCTGAGGTGTGAGGATGAGGGCCCTGCAATGGCCTGACAAGCTATTCAGGGTGCACCTGTCTTCATTCTCTCTGTGGCCACAGCAGGAAAAAGTGGTTCGGCAAATGTATTGATAAATGAATAACCCAAACGTGTGGGAGATAAATTTTAGAGATTACTCAGTACAGTTTGTGCCTGGACTCTTAAAAAAATATTTTTTTATCTTCCTCTTCCTTTCCTTTTGGCTTTTTCCCCTTTCTCAGGGGTCGCCACAGCAAATCATCTGATTCGCATGTTTGATTTGGCATATGTTTTTACGTCGGATGCCCTTCCTGACACAACCCTTTAGCAAGGGACAGAAACATGCTGAGGGCTACGCAGCTCCTCTTTACGAGAGTCAGCAATGGTTCTTTTACATGAACCTCTCACCACAGACAGTGAGAGACATGGCCCGGCTTTGGTAACCCAGTTAGCTACACTGGGGGAACAGTGACAACCTTGTGGAGAGTGGGACTCGAACCCCCAACCTTAGTATCAGCGATCCAGCACCCTATACCACTAGGCCAGTGCTTCTCAAGCATTTTCTGTGCCCCCCAGAAAAAAAGAAACATTTCACACTCCCCACCACCCCGCCAGCGACTATAAATAATATTATTTGTCTATAAAATTGTTATTAGTACACCTCTGCATAACATTGTATCTTTATTAACATTAAAAACAAACAAAAAGAAACTAAATATAGCTCAACTTACAATAAAGAAAAACTTCATTAACATTGATTTTTTTAATCTCTAATGGAAACGATCCCATTGCACCAATCTGCCTGAAATTAAAAAATAAATCCTTATTTAAACTCATTCAACTTATTTATGTCTGAATATCTCCGTCTCTCTCCACCTTTCTCTTCGTTCCTGTTATAAATTTTTCTGTTGTTTCCTGAGGGGTTGTTTACTGCAAATTCATATCGTTTGCTCGTGAGAAAAACCGCTACACCATACCGCGACATTGAGACCGCCACTGCCAACTAGTGGAGTGGAGGTGCACTTACACTTAATTCTCGTGCACAATTCCAGAAAAGCATGTTCCCCATGGTCATACGTGCTCTCCCCGGCATCACACCACGCATCACACCACGCCCCCCTTTTTCACACACTATTTCAGAAGCATTGCACGAGGCTGTCAAAATTCTTTTGATACGTAATTCATGGAAATAGGAGTTCAGTTCATATCCCTTTATGATAAGGACACGTGTGTCTCTCTCTCTCTCTCTCTCTCTCTCTCTCTCTACCTCTGCCTATTCACCTTTCAACAAGAAAATCTCTTCAATTATGATCAAAATATACATTCGAGAAACACAATGATATGTGTACACGTTTGATTAAAAGAATGACTTGGTGATAAGTGGACGTCTCTGTTCTCTGACAAAAGACAATGTGTCTCTATCAGCGAGGCAGCACGGAACCGCCCCCTCGCCTCCACCACAGTACAGTATATGAGCCTGATGGAGGAAAAATATTAACAAATAAGCGCCTGTGTTAGCAAGCATAGCACATTCTACACTCATTGTGAAGATACCGTAAGATCCATAAGAGCAAACCCACCCCATAAGAGTGTGAAAGCTTTCGCAGAAGGGATCACGGCGAGTCCATAAACGGCTCCGATGTGCAGTGAAGCCATCAGCACCACATTTCTCCAGACAATCTTCGGTGAAGTCGCCGTGTCCGGTTTCTCTTCGTACGATTCATCAAAAGCATCATCGACCCACGAAGCTTCGCCATTTTCCTCGACGATTCGTTTCCTGGTCGAATAACAATCTCCCTTTGCTGTATCTGTCATATTTGCAGATTGGTTTGTAGCGTCTGGAAGAGAGAAAGCATGATTATTATTATTGTCATCATTATTATTATTATAATATTATTATTATTATGTCACGTGACAGGCGCACATGAAGAACGGAGTTGCATTTGCTTTATCGCTGCCCTCCTCGTGCTTTCCCTCCAGTGCCGGCTGTCTGAAGCTCCTCGTTGTCTTTTACCTACCTTTAAATACGTGTTACAGCCACTACAGGAACAGCTGCACGTCAGGAGGGCGTTGCACAGCTTGCTTTTTATTCCACTTGCTTACCTAAGCTCCTCATTCCGTTCAATACAGTTATAAATGTTGCAGTTGGTTGGGAGGCGAGATGCCATCTAGTATTGCTAGTCTCATTGGCTGTCAGCGGGTCTGATGTTCACACTGGATGCTACAATCTAAACAATCCTCCTCCTCCTTTCTCTCTCTCTCTCTCTCTCTCTCTCTCTCTCTATTCATTGCACAAGTGCCAGTGACACAGACTCGTTGTTTTAGTCACTCAGTCCATGTACAAGAGTAACCCTGAGAAAATAGAGGCCATTGCACTTTAATAAGCAGGAATATGACACCATGTGATTCTCTTTCTTATTTTAATACCCAGACACTCCCCAACACATCTCTTTTCTACACCAAAGGAACACATTTAGAGCTGGGGGAAAGGGGGAAATCCTCAAAAAAAAAAAAAAAAAAAAAAAAAAAAAGACCAGAAGGGTCCAAGACACTTCCACCAAAGGACCATTTCATAATGTGCTATTTTCTAAAGGAGAACTAGCATACCCAGGCAGTGGTGGTCTAGTGGTATAGGGTGCTGGATCGCTGATCCAAAAGTTGGGGGTTCAAGTCCCACTCTCCACAAGGTTGTCACTGCCCCCCAGTGCAGCTAACTGGGTTATCAAAGGCAGGCCATGTCTCTCACTGTCTATGGTGAGAGGCATGTAAAAGAACCATTGCTGACTTTGGTAAAGAGTAGCTGCAAAGTCGTCAGTGTGTTTCTGTCCCTTGCTAAAAGGGTTGTGACAGGAAGGGCATCCGACGTAATAAACCTCTGCCAAAGCAAACGTGCGAATCAGATGATTCACTGTGGCGACTCCCGAGTGAAAGGGAAAAAGCCAAAAGGAAGACAGACGGACAACTAGCATACCCAGGTGTGAACGCCCCAGCTTCGGTGAGCAGCAACTTTCATGTCCGGAAACCTAACATACGAGTACAGTTTTAACCCTGTGTTACCTTGAAAAGTTGGTCAAGGTCACACAAGTAATTCTAGCACTCACAGTAATGATGAACCAGCTTACCAAGTTTGAAACCCCAAGCTTCAGTGCAAGGCAAGTAAATGTCCAGAAACTACACTATGATGGACCGATGGACGGAACCTATTTCTATAGCTCCGTCCCAAGCCACTTTGTGAACGAGAGCTAAATAAATAGCTCAAAACAAACAAAAAAAAACGAGACGACCCAATAAAAGTACATATTTTAATGGTAAATAAATAAATAAATAAAACTTAAAGACAATCAGATTAAAACAGTGGTGGCCCAGTGGTAGGGCGCTGGGTTACTGATCAGAAGGTCAGGGGTCCAACTTAACTTGGTTGTCAAAGGCCAGCCTCTCTCACTGTCTGTGGTGTGTTGTTTGTAAAGTGTAGGCCATTGGGTTGCCATCAAATTAAATAATCAACGTTTCAAAAGATAAATGAAGGAATAATCTTTTTTTTTTGTACACATGGAACTTCCTTGAATACAGTTTTTCGACATCATGGTTTAAAGATGATATCCTTCAAATAGTGGACATTGTGGCATATACACGCTTGAACATTTCTAAAGGTAGACATGAACGGGTCATGTCAGTGGAATAGTGGCCATCTCCTGTTGAACAACTCAAGATATTTGGGTTAAGAAGGTAGCTCCACCGATAAAAGTCACAATGAATGAGGTCATGGGAAGGGGGCAGTCACCCAACATCGCTCCACAACAAGATCAGCCGAGCCGGAAACATTTTCTTCAACACTTTCATTGATCTTCAAGCTGTGCATGTCATTGCTCCATCTTTCTGAAACCACACACTGAGCTCTTCAAGCTCACACTGTTCAAGTTGGGGTTAAACAACCAACAGACCTTAGTATCAAACCTCCTGCCTCACTAATTTATTGTGTGCAAATCGTAATTTTACCTCTAAACTTTATTTACCTTTGAAATTCACCCAAGTTTACAATAACAAGCTAGAGGGCCATCCCACAGTTACAGGGTCCTGGGTTCAGCACCATCCGATGCTGTTTGGCAACACTCTCACCCGCTACTACTTTGCAGTCACTGACTTCCTTCAAATTACATCGCCTGCACAAGATGTAGTCTACTTGTGTGCTCCTACCTCCACTTTTATAAGTCACCCTATGCTCCTGTCTCTTCTGTAAGAAAATATTTACCACAGCCATTTCCATCCTTTTTGCAAAATCTACCAACATCTGTCCTTCTGTGTTCCTGTCCTGGATACCAAACCTGCCCATCACTTCCTCATCCCCTCTGTTGCCTGCACCAACATGTCCATTGAAGTCTGCACCAATGACCACTCTTTCATCTTTGGTGGTACTCTGCATCACTTCATCTAACTCACTCCAGAATCTCTCCTTCTCTTCTCGCTCACATCCTGTCTGTGGGGCATAAGCACTAACAACATTGAACATCACGCCTTCAATTTCTAACTTGAGACTCATCACTCTGTCTGACACTCTTTTCACTTCTCGAACATTCCTGACAAACTCCTCCTTCAAGATGACCCCTACTCCATTTCTCTTCCCATCCACACCATGAAAAAACAGCTTAAACCCTGCTCCTAAGCTTCTAGCCTTGCTACCTTTCCACCTGGTCTCCTGAACACACAGTATGTTCACTTTCCTCCTCTGCATCATGTCAGCCAGCTCTCTACCTTTTCCTGCCATGGTTCCAACATTCAAAGTCCCTACTTTCAGTCCTAGCCTCATGCCTTTCCTCTTCTCTCTCTGCCTACGGGCATGCCTCCTGCCTCCCCTTCAACGTCTTCGACCAACAGTAGTCCAATTTCCACCAGCACCTTGCTGGTTGAAAGCACTAATGGCGGTCGTTGTTAACCCGGGCCTCGACTGATCCGGTATGACATTCTTTGTAGTGACTCGCATATTTTATTTGCCATTTGTTTTACGCCGGATGCCCTTCCTGACGCAACCCTCTGCATTTATCCGGACTTGGGACTGGCGTGAGGGAGAGACACTGGTTTGTGCCCCCCCCCCCACGGCTGCATTGAAGAATTGAATTCAGAGTATGCTCTGTAATACTTCAAATAAGTTTATATATATATATATATATATATATATATATATATATATATATACACACATATATACATATATATACACACACACATATATATATATATATATATATATATATATATATATATACACACACACACACATATATACATATATATATACACACACACACACACACACACACACACACACACACACAATGAGGTAGGTTTTCTTCTGAAATAATATGCTGAGATAAAGGAATCTTGTATTTAATCTTGTATCACGTTCTCTTGCAAAAACAAGACACAACATGCCCAAATATGCTTCACTCATAATTAACATAACTGGTTATTCTCTGTGAACTAATTGTTGAAGTATCTTTCAAAAATATTTAAAATGTCAATGCATTTGAGATATACAGAATTTTAAACCAGGGAAAGAATGTTTTATTACCGTTTTTTGTGCTTGTACAGAGAACCATCCCATGGGCTCCTAAATCTAAAAAGGGGATCTTTGCCCTTCAATGGCCTGGAGGGCTGCCTAGGTGTAGTAGTACTCTGCCTTCGCCCAGAGTCGGCCAAGATGGGCGCCAGCCTCCTTGTGGCCCAAATTAGAATTAAGTGGTTCAGACAATGAATGAATGAAATAAGTACAATATTTAAGAAAAAAAAGATTATTCTTATAATATAAATTAAATGTAAATATCGGATAATTATAATAAACATTTCTGCTAGGTTAGGTTAGGTGGCCTAGGCCAGAAAACTTGGGTTTGTGAGCAAGAGCATGCAATCAACATTTGATTTATATGGGATAATTTGGGCTAGCCCGTTTTATCCAAAATCTAGTGGCCTACCCTTTCCAGAATGTTTCAGGATTTTCAAAATTTGGAAAAACTACTTTTCTCATCTGTTTTTTTTTCTGTTTCATTATAATTCTTACCCATACAGTTGTTCAAAGGTGCCAAACTGTGTCCGTAAAATAAACTGGTAAAGTATACCAAACATTTCTGTGAGCTACATAAAGTAGAAAAGAGTACACATGTATAAACATGTATAAACCAACGTGACTAAATCTAATATGGCTATCCTATGACATCATATCCTGTCATGTGACAAAAGAATTATTCTCATTGTGTGCTGTAAATAATACATCTAAGGTATCCCATACTACCTACTGGCAAATATTAATTACCCCAGTCACATAAGATTCATCTCAACGAATGCATCAAAGTGCTCAAACTTCAACATTTCACGATGATAATAAAAAAAAAAATACATATTCTATACCATAATAATCAAGATATTGTACTTATCCATAATGGCCTATAATAGAAAATGTATTTCACTTCTTGTGCAGACTGGTGTCATTTTAGCATCTTCATCTCATAACAGAGCTTGAAAGGTCAAAATCACCCCTTGCTAAATAAAAATAATAGCCCTACAATGAACATTCAGGATATATTTCCATCTCATGCCTATTAAACCTACACCCACCCAAACCCTGAGCATGATAAAAACAGTTATTGAAGATGAATAAGTGAATGCACTCAAAGTATTACTTTGGAATCAAATGCATTAATCCATAAGAAAATACATTTCCTAAAACTTTTGCAAGCCTGAAATTTGTAATCCTAGCCAGACACACAAAATTAGCAATATCAGTTTCATCACTCTATACTTTCCCTTGCATGAACTGAACTTTTACAGTGTCATTTGTTTACACAAGTTCAAAGCTTTCCATGATTCAGACCATATTCTTATCAAATCTGTTCACTGTGGTCTAGGTCAGTATGTAATAACTGAAAAACTGAGTCATGCAATAATACACTTGCTCCAGATAAAAGGGCACTATGTTGCAACACCTGGCAAAACACTTTTCAGACTTCTCTGAAGGACATCTAACACAATCCACTGCAATAGCACATTGACTGGGCCCAAGTATTTAGAAATATGATTCCATTGACATTGAGGTTAATCTGATCAGCTGGATCAGAAATTAAACTAGAATCAGCTTGCAAAGTGTATGCTTGGGTTACAGATTCAACCATTAAATTAATAACTAGACCCATCCTCCGTCAAACTCATTTATTTATCGTTCCAAAACAAGCACAAGTTCACAGTGAGGTGTGTGTGGAAACATGTCCACGGGAACAGCAAGCTTTGGAGTAAAGGGCTCTCCAATAAGCTTTCTCTTTAAATCAGTCTTTCCACAAAGCTCCCTGAAATTCCTCATCGCTTCTCCTTCTGGCTTGCAGGATATGTAGATAAGTTTTTGAAGGTTAGGATGATTGCGCAGGGCTTGGATCACTTTATAATGAAGACCTGCCCTGGATGGATTCACAACAGCAGTGAGGGCTCCCTCTGAGTGCACTGTAGGCATTAACTTAGGAAGAACATCCTCTGCTTTTCCTGAGAGAAACTCACAGTTCTGTATGGCATTTATTGTTGCATTATACTTGGCATCCTCTACAGCTTGCTCAATCAGTTCAATGCCTATGACTTTTTTCAGTCGTGGGGATAATGAAATGCCAATAGCTCCTGTACCACAGCACACGTCCAGCAGAATTCCCTTTTCACTATCACTGATCAGCCCTCCGACGGTCGAGTACAAGGCCTCTGCTCCGCCCCTGTTCACCTGAAAAAAGGAATCAGCAGAGATGCGGAACTTGAAGCCAAGGATCTCCTCGTAGATATGAGGCTTCCCATACAGTAGCTGGTAGGGAGACTCTTCATGACTACATCTGGTCATGGTGCTTTCCTGAAAATAAAGAGAATCTAGCTCACAAACTGTTCCTGGTCCTTTTGTGAAGTATTTTACCAGTGATGCTTTATGGACTTCAATCTCCTCAGGACTTAAGTTCTGTGGATGGAAATATACTATAGCCATTGTGTTACCGGCAGAATTTGTTCTGACTGTAATCTCTCTCCAGTGTCCTCCATCATGAAACAAAATGCAAGGTGTAAGAGGTGACGCACGTATAAAATCCTCATAACACCGTCCCACCAGACTGTGCTTTGGTGGCATGTTGAGAAGACGGTCACCATGAATACAGACAATGTTTCTACGCTTCCCAGTGCCAATGTAGAACCCCACAGTTTTTGGATCTCCATCCACTCCTTTGTTGACAGAGAAGGTGGATTTATTGCGATAGCCATTCTGCACTGGGGAAGCTACTATGGGAAGTAAAGGGAAAAGGAGGTCTCCATTACTGTTGGGTGTGGCAGATGAGTCCTGAGCCAGATGGTCGGTCATCTGAAGTAAGATCTTATGCTGTTGTTCTTGTTTCCACTGAAGCTGCTCCTCATACCTCATTCGCCATAAAGGAGTTACAGTATCAGCAAGCATTTCTTCCAGGGACACAGCATCTCCATTTAAAAGCCAGGAATTCTTTTTTCTTCTCTTTTCGGCACAGCTTCCATACACCAAACTGCGGGTTGTTATCCCATACCTTACAGGAACTTTGATCACATCCCCTGTACACTTCAACACTGCTAACAACATCTTATTCAAGTGCATGCTAATCATTTATAGTTTTAACATCATAGGAGTCCATTCAGTCATGTAAATTTGTATAATATCCAATTTAACTAGAAGTTTGTATTGTATTTTAATTTATTTTGGCTTCCTTACGCTCGTTGTTGCTTGGAGCGGTGACGCATAATTCATGCGTCAGGTTTCTACGTCATTAGTAGGCGACTTAAAGCCATTTCAGTTCCGCTGTCGCAATGGAATCAAACAAGGACGAAGCGGAACGCTGTATAGAAATAGCTCTCGCTGCGCTTCGAGATAAGCGACCCGACAAAGCTCGAAGGTTTCTGGAAAAGGCACAGAAATTGTTTCCAACGCAGAAGGCACAACGTGAGTGAAATGGGTTCTGTTATGCTACATGACAGCTAAACTGTCGCTAACAATCATGGGCTAACCCACTGGCTAATGTTCACCAGCCTTTCAGTGACGAGTTAGTTTAAGCTGTTTTAAAAACCCCAACACGTATATGTATTTTTTTCTTTCTGAACTGTTCTGAAATCATCTCTACCGTTATTTAGCATGTCAACAAGAGCTAAAAGCTGTTTTGCTAGCCAGTGTGTACAATTCGCTGCAGACAGCTACGTATACCCGGAATTGGCAATGAACTTGGACCCATTTGAAGAAAAATAATAATGGAATGGTCCAACATAGTCACGTGACTGCAGTGTCGTCCAGAAATGAGGAGCGGGAGACCAGCAAATAATATCATTACAGTAAGCTTAAATGTACTTTTGAGATAACCTGTCAGGGCAAAAATTGGTCATGCTGAGTGACCTTAACGTCAATCATTCTGATCGAAAGATGTGACTCTGTTATAAGCAGCAGGAATGGTCTGAGCCATCATGCTTGATAGGAACAATGTACAGCAGTGTCATTGGCTTTGGGGAACATTTTCCTGATGCACTGTTTTTATCCATTATTCTATGTCATGAATACATGGTACTGGTTTGCACTGCAGCCATGAGGATGGGCACAAACAAGTATCCATCCTCACGCCAGCACGGATAAATGCAGAGGGTTGCGACAGGAAGGGCATCCGGCATAAAACTTTTGCCAAAATACACAATGCGAACTGCTAATACGAATTTCATACCAGATCGGTCGAGGCCCGGGTTCACAACCATCGTCGTCAGTGCTGTCACCAATAGGGTGCTGGTGGAAATTGGACTACTGTTGGTCGAAGAAGGATAGGCTGAAGAAGGAGAGGTGGCAGAGAGAGAAGAGGAAAGGCATAGGATGCTGAGGTTGGAACTACCAGGCAGAAGGCCTAGAGGAAGACCAAACAGAAAATTTATGGATCTGGTGAAGGAGGACATGAAGGTAGCTGGAGTAAGAGTAGAAGATGCAGAGGATAGGGTGAGATGGAGGCGGATAATTCGCCGTGGCAACCCCTGAAGGGAAAGGCTAAAAGGAAAAGAAGACCGTCACTTTTCCTTTTGCACATATTTCCTGACAGTTTACAGGTCCTTCTCAAAAAATTAGCATGAAAATTTTTTTAAAGGTCTTTTATTGTTTTAATACTGATGATTTTGGCATACAGCTCATGAAAACCAAAAATTCCTATCTCAAAAAATTAGCATATCATGAAAAGGTACTCTAAACTCTAAACGAGCTATTAACCTAATCATCTGAATCAACCAATTAACTCTAAACACCTGCAAAAGATTCCTGAGGCTTTTAAAAACTCCCAGCCTGGTTCATTACTCAAAACCGTAATCATGGGTAAGACTGCTGACCTGACTGCTGTCCATAAGACCATCATTGACGCCCTCAAGAAAGAGGATAAGACACAGAAAGAAATCTCTGAGTGAATAGGCTGTTCCCAGAGTGCTGTATCAAGCCACCTCAGTGGGACGTCTGTGGGAAGGAAAAAGTGAAAGAAGAGCTGATTCCAGACCTTGGGGGACCTGTGCAAGCAGTGAACTGAGTCTGGAGTAGAAAAATCCAGGGCCACCGTGCACAGACGTGTGCAGGAAATGGACTACGGGTGCCGCATTCCCCAGGTCAAGCCACTTTTGAACCAGAAACAGCGGCAGAAGAAAGTACTTTTTTCGGATGAAAGCAAATTTTGCATGTCACTCGGAAATCAAGGTGCCACGGGGCAGTGGTGGTCTAGTGGTATAGGGTGCTGGATCGCTGATCCAAAGGTTGGGGGTTCGAGTCCCACTCTCCACAAGTTGTCACTCCCCCCCCCCCCAGTGCAGCTAACTGGGTTATCAAAGGCGGGTCATGTCTCTCATTGTCTATGGTGAGAGGCACGTAAAAGAACCATTGCTGACTTTGGTAAAGAGTAGCTGCAAATCCGTCAGTGTGTTTCTGTCCCTTGCTAAAAAGTGTTGTGACAGGAAGGGCATCCGACTTAAAAGCCTCTGCCAAATCAAACGTGCGAATCAAATGATTCGCTGTGGCGACTCCGGAGTAAAAAAGGGGAAAGGCCAAAAGAAAGACAGACTCGGAAATCAAGGTGCCAGAGTCTGGAGGAAGACTGGGAAGAAGGAAATGCCTGAAGTCCAGTGTCAAGTACCCACAGTCAGTGATGGTCTGGGGTGCCATGTCAGCTGCTGGTGTTTTTTTTTTTTTTTTTTTTTTTTTTTTTCTTTTTCTCTAATCAAAAAGGCCTAAGGAAACACCCTGGACACATCTTTCAACAAAATTATAGTAACTTTAATAATAATAATAATAATATAGACGCTCCCCGACTTACGTTTTTTCGCTTTTACGGTTTTGTTTTTTTTTTTGTTTTTTTTTCAAAAAAGAAAAAAAGTCAAATTTCGAGTGACGTACCTACGTAGTATGCTGACGTAATGATGCTGTGTCCATTCTTTACAAACGACAGACTGAACGTGCCCCTCCTTCTTCCCAGTTCAGTTACATATATATTTATTGTTTTTTTTTTATATATATATATATATATATATATATATATATATATATATATCTCAGTGAGATAGCGTGTTATGCTTGTGTTAAGACGTCGTCTCTGTGATCTTTGTGTTTTACACTGTTTTGCGGACTTTTGTAACCCGAAGCACATATGGTTGGTCAGAAGTGTAAGCCTACTAGCATGGGTGCAAGTCTCATACACAGTGATGAATTAACTATCTGCTCGGATCAGCACGATTTACCATGCATACTCGGTTAAGCAAAGAGAGTTGTAAAATATGAAAACCCGAATCCAGGAAAGAGAGAACTCTGTGCTCTGCCGGTGATTCACATCAGTGCAGGCTGAGTACTAAACAAGTTCAACGAAGCCCTTGCTCACTTGAAAGCCGGAAGTCCGCATAACCCGCACTTTGTTTCAAGTAAGTAAACTACTTTCAGCAAGTGCACTACTTTCAGTATTGAGCGCCTCACATATTGTAAACGTTGATTGGCTGTTTTAAGCTTCATGTAACGTGAGTTGGCTCAGCGTCATGTCATGTGACCATCCGTCAACCATCGGAACCATTTACAAGCAGAAAGATCGCAGCATAGAGAATGTTAAAGGTTATATTTGATACTGTATTTAATATTTGATGAGTGAATTTGATGAAAATTTATCAATTTGAAATTATTTTGCTTGAATTTAATTTATTTGAAATTAATGTTTATTATTTGAGATATATTCATTTTACAATGTTATGTTTATAGTAATTGATTTATGGGTGTTTTATGAGATACGGTAATGGTATTTATGGATGTATGTAATACAGTATGAGCGTCATACGCCATACGTTACTGTAACAACTTGCGTTCACTTTCAACTTGCGTTCGGCCGTCCGGTATCAATTAAAAACATAAGTCGGGCAGCGTCTGTAATAACAAATATTACTCACAAATTCATGAACAACACAATCCTGCACACTCAAGGTCATCTCACAGCTGACTGAGGCATGTGGGACCAAGCTGTGTTGCATCAGGCAACAAGTATAGAATACTTTCTGAACAGCAGCAACACGCGTCTAGTAGTAGCATTTTTTTTTTTTTTAAAGAGGACCATATGGTCCTACTGGGCATTAAAGTGGAGACAAATTCCTTGTTTGTGTTCAGAAACTTGGCTGATCATTCTGATAATTTGGCTTTCACAGCTCTTACATCTCAGCTTCTTGTAGTATCTCAGTGACTATATTGAAGGAGTGCTGCAGACTTTTATTTGATGAAATTGTGCACTATTCTGTGTGATACATTTTTCACTACAAAGGAAATATTTATGCATTTTTATAGTGCATCGTACTGCTGTTTGTCCCCAACCCAAAAATTTCTTTATCAGACTGTTTGACCCTGACCCAGTAGTGGCTTAAAGATTTTTTGCTAATCTTTTGATGGGACATGACAGGGCGCATCCTATATCATAGAAACCTGATCGACACACATCCACCATGACAAGTCTGATGTAATGAGCTCTGTGATGTAGTGACGGCACAGGCAGCTACGTTAGCAATAGAGGTGAGAAGAGTACTCGCTAGTTGTTGAAGGGACCAAGCTCAAGCCTGGGCAACTGAGGATTCTGCTGTGAGACCCAAGAGTCTGTACATCACTAGTTATCTCTGGCCCCAGCTTGCCACCTCTTACCCTCACTACAACCGGCCTATGACCGTCTACCAACCAGGAGCTTAGCTGATTTACTTACTACATACATGTGTAATTGATACATTTACTGGCTCAATCTCAATAAGTTTCAAACCGACTTCCTTTTACCTGATTTGGACCTTTCCAAACACTTCTGGAACTCGTGCCAGTCCGTCACATTGGTAGTAAAAAACATCTCCTGTAATGCAGCACCCTTGTACTAGTAATCTCTCAAAGTTTTAAATCTTATCTTTTATTCTAGTGTTAAAGAAATTGGTGTGCAGTAATTGCTGATTAGTTAATTTACTCTGGCATAATGTCAACGGTTGTACAATATTCTAGATGTACATTTAATCACCAGGAATACTTGTTTCCAATTTTCATACTTTTTTACTCTTTATATTTTTACTGTCTTTTAATCCAGTTATACCATTTTCTGCTGTAAAAAAAGAAAAAAAAATTCCCCACTATCGAAAAACCATCATCTTCTCTTATCTTACCAACTTGGTTAGTTCCTCTGTGGTTCGGTTAGATTTGCTTGTAGGTCGACTTGTCGTTATGAAAGTCAAGATTATTTTCATCTTTTTTTCCTTTTTAAAAAATTATCCAACTTGCTGTTTTAGGTTTATTAGAATCTATATCCCTGAATGGAGATGCACATGGTAGTAATAATAACTGTGGTGAAAATGAGAGCAGTGGCATTAGACACAGAGCTGCCAGTGCACGGGAGGGAATATCAGAAGCCAGTGCTACAGATGGAGCCAAGCCATATACAGCCGAACAACTGGATTCAGTCAAACGGTGGGTTTGTTATTTTGGGCATGATTTTTACACATCTGTGGTTAATAAAGCTGTTGTAATGTTAGTAATTGTGGCATTTTCTGGTAGCTGGTAATGTTTTTTGTCTTGGTTTAGTGATCTGACTTTCCTATGATACAGGATAAAGAAGTGCAAAGATTATTACGAGATTCTTGGCGTCAGTAAAGATGTGTCAGATGATGATCTGAAAAAAGCTTATAGAAAACTGGCTTTGAAATTCCATCCAGATAAAAACAATGCTCCAGGTGCTACTGAAGCATTTAAAGGTATGTCATATATTTAACTCTCAGTTTCTAAGTCATATAAAATATGATCATTATTGACAACTTGCATTCAGTGCCCAAGGAACAATTGTTTGTCCTTTTATTTATTTTTTAAACAGCTATCGGAAATGCTTATGCCATTCTTAGTAACACAGAAAAGCGTAAGCAGTATGACCTTTATGGTGAGGACAAAGTTCACCATTCACGTCATGGCCATTCTCATCAAGGATTTGAGGCTGATATTTCACCTGAGGATCTCTTTAACATGTTCTTTGGAGGTGGATTCCCATCTAGTAAGTGAACAGTCTACCAGTTGGATATTGATCAATATGTACAGTATTTTATAAATGATAAAGCAATTGTGAAGAATTCAAGAAGAGAAGACCAAGAGTGACACCTTACTGAAACATGATCTGATGTTTGGCCAGCCATAACTTCCCACTCTGTATGATAGAAAGAATAAATGATCACAGTAACACTTTCACATGGAAAACTTTTCCCAGAATCGGCTTTTTTTTTTTTTCTTTATTAATTTGGTGTATATTGAGTATTAAAGGAAGAGATTGATGATTGCATGCAGACAGATATCTCTCCATACTCAATTTTAGACTCAACTCTACCTGCACGCAGATATATACCTTTACCTCTTCTGGGGTGAGTGAATATATTAGTGTTAGTAATCAGACATGTTTAAATGAATGAAGTGTTCAAGGTGCACACATTCTTTATTTAATTATTTATATATATATTATTAAAGTCGAAGTACAGAGAGTTGTGCTTTTAAAAAAAGGACTGTTAAATGTAGACTTTTTGCTTCGATATGTTAACTCAAGGAAAAGTAAGCTGTTTCTGAAGTGTCGATCTTAAACTGAGCATAAGAGTGACCAATAATCTTGTTTTTCTTTTTTTCCCTCCTGCTCTCTGCACCCCACACTCTGCTGTTCTGTGGTACATTCGCAAAGCTCTTCATGTATCCAAAACAATCGATTTCCGATATCAAGCATCATTTCCGTAACTCTCATAACAGTCCCGGAAGTATTGAACTATCTTCAATATTTATTTATTTTAACAATTTTCTTCTTTAAAAATATGAATAAAACAAAAATGTTCTGTTTGTAAAACATGCAGAGTAGAAAGTACAGATACTTGTGGTTTAATATATAGAACAAGTTGTCGTCAAAATACTCAAAGTTCAGGTACTTTGAAAATGTACTCTGTGGTTAAGAAAACCATCTGGCGAAAGCACAGCATTAATTTTTACTGCCTCATGACTTTTCTTTTTCTTCTTTCTTCAAGAGTGACATCCTGCCTTTGAGAAACTTCTAAACATTACCCTAAAAGTGTACAGTAGACTCCCGTTTTTCGCGATGGTTCAGTTCCGGTCCTTCCCTTGGATCAAAAAAAATCCGAGTTATTGATGCGGTTTTAAACCCCTATGTATGATAATGGTCTGGTCTGGTATCTTCCGAGTCATAGGACAATTCTTGGCGACCTGCCATGAAGATAACGCCTTGATTATCATCTTCGTGGAGCTTTTCTTGGCAAGGATAGTGCACTGGTTTGCCTTTGCCTTCTGTACGATGCGAACCTACGGGCACTTTAGAAGAGCCAATTACTTACTGCGCATATTTTTGGACCGTGGGAGGAAACTGGAGTACCCAGAGGAAACCCACGCAAGCACGGGGAGAACATGCAAACTCCGCACTGAAACTCTCAGGCCAGGAATCGAGCCCAGGCCGTCTTGCTGTGAGGCGGACGTGCTCACCACTACGCCGTCATGCCGCCTATGTATGGTAATACATACGCTAAAATATGCTTTTTAAACACAGTAATAATGCAGTAAAATGTAGTAATTAAGTAAAAACGTTTTAATTTTGTACTGTGGTAATATTTATTAATAACTAAATTGCTTAGGCTCCTTACCAGAAGCTAGAGAAGATGCAGGGCGTTTGAGTGACATCATAGGGCTTAAATCATCATTAATAACGCACTTAAAAAAAGTGAATTCACAATTCAAGCAATCACGTTGATGTGTGTGAAGGAGGAAAAAAAAGGTGTGTACACCATCTGCAACTAATCAGCAGGCGGGAGAAACAAAAGCTCTTAGCCATTGGCTAAGTTTGAATCATGTGCCAGTTTCTTCTGGGTTTTGTCGCCATCCGCGAGTATGCGGGAGCACGAGCGCTGAACCGCGAATGGTCAAGGGCCTACTATAGTTGTTTTTGGAGAGATCGGATAGGGGTTAATAATGCAATGCATGTTGACTGTGACCACTGTAGACCCCCACACACCTTATTTATTTATTTATTTTTAATTAATGGTAAGTTGTTTGCGAGTGATGTAGCTGTGATTTTGATTTGCAATTCAAACGCTGTAGCTAATCATGTGTCTGCTATTCAGTAAAACACTGTAACACCCCCTCTAGGTGTTTGTCATTAACCTTTTCATTTCTTCCAGGTAATGTCCATGTATATAGTAATAGCAGAATGAGATTTGGACATAACCAGAGGCATGAACAAAGAGAACAACGGAGAGATGTGAGTAACTGGGCAAATAAAAAAACCAACAAAATTCATAGTACTTTGGAACTGTAATTTTTCAATTCTAAAATAGTGAGTTTTGTTCACAAAGATTCTATATTACCATTTATGCATGCCAAAATCTGATTGTTTACAATTTAAAATAAAATAATGTTTAATACCTTTTTCTTTATTTTCCATAAATTAGGGAAGCCTTGCTCTGTTTGTTCAGCTGATGCCCATCCTCGTCCTCATTGTAGTTTCAGCTCTTAGCCAGTTGATGGTGTCCAGCCCTCCCTACAGTCTCAGCCACAGGCCGTGAGTCTGCATATATTGCCTTCCAGCAGCATACTTAAAATATCAGCTTTTAAATGTTTGCTAACTACACATTAAATCATTTACCTTCTATGGGAATCACTAGTTTTTATAATGTTTAAAGGTCTGGGAGCATAAGTGTAAAAAAATACTACTGTTTATCATTGTAGTGGAGCTCCACACTAAATCAAATGCTTTAAAGGCACAAACTTGAATCCGGCACATCTGTGTCCACAAAGGCAACCCAATATATTGTGTGCGTACGCCGTCACCATCAGCGCTGAGTCTTAATTGGGACAGAGATCTCCCCGCGACCAATGAATTCCGCAAAGTAGGACCCCCCGACTGACGTATATGGGTATATAATATCAATAAATACATATTCAATGCTATAAATGCTTATAATAACAAACATTTTTTAAAATTGCATAAGATGTAAATAAAATATATATACAGATGTGCGTGCACGCACTCAGACGCACACTTCACAAAAATGTAACTTATTTTGATGGGATGTTTTGTTTTTTTGTTTTTTTGCTTAATTGGCCTTATTTTTGTGGAATTTTCCTTAACTTTTTCCCTATTCTTCCTTAATTGCCTTATTTTTTAATTCAATTAATATTTAAAAAAAAAAAAACGCGATGCACTGAAACCGCATGAATTGAAGCACGAAGTAGCGAGGGATCCCTGTATTAAAATTCTTTATTTCTTTGAGTGGGTGAACTTGTATAAGTAGATGAGAGCAAATCATTTTCACCACATCATAACAGTATGTTATAATATTGACAATAACTGAAGTCGGAAGTAATCTTTGAAATATTTTCATGGGGGTTCAGAGTTTCTTTGTGTTTACTTTGTTCCCTTTTTGAATTAATGCTCTAGTGCACTCATACTTGCATGAACTCTACATGTTTGTGTAAAACCTTTTAATCCTTTCTATATCAAATCCTTTTTTATTGTTGCCCAAATATGTGCTTCAGTAAAAAAAATTAAGCATGGGGGAAGGGGGACAGATTTTTGAGAATAAAGCAGTTAACATTACCTGTAAAATATTCTTTCATTTAAATCGGGACTGTGGTGGAAATTTTTGTCTCCAATCTTACTTATGTAGGGATCAATGAGGCATGAAGAGAGCAAATAGAGATTTTATTAGAATACTGTGAAGGGCATCTGTCTCACAAGCAGAGAGAGAGAGAGAGAGAGGATTCCCTCTGGCTGCTTCTATTTTTACTTGGGAGGGAGGTGGCTTGAGAATTGTCCTCAGATGTCGGAATGTCCTGCTGGAACATGCATTTTATTATTTCATTATGCAACAGGGATTCAACACCTTATCTCAGCAGAATGGAACTTTTCTTTGAGAGTTTAATGTCAGTCATGTGGCATGTACACAGAAAAGAGTCGCACACTGTGGGGAACTAAACACAGGAAAAAAAACAAAAAAAAAACTAAGTATTGCTTAAAAGGGCTTTGACACTACATTATAGTATATGGGATTGACCATTTTGATATTTTTCCACAATACAGGACCTAGAAAAGGAGCAGAATCTTAAATTGTTAAATACCATATTCGATGTAATGTGTCCTGCTCCAATAAGCCCCCCCCCCCCCCCAGTGTTTTTGCGCTTACATCTAATAACCGCCCATGTGTACTGGGAGCAGAATCATTCATCAAACTTACCAATTTTATGCAATCAGTCTCTGTAACTGTAAAATGAGGCGTTCACTGCCAGTAAAAGTGAGTTTACACGCTATTTCAAGACCCCTGCCACTGGGGAATGTCTATAATGTTCATCAGTAACAGCACATTTGATTGTTCTGCCGTGCTTTAAAAAAGAGGAAAATATTTTGCTGTGTTCTCCTGTTCAGTGGAGGAAGGAGCGTTACCGCAGGTCCTTCATTCCCACCGCTATCAGACTGTACTTTGCAACCACTTTGTAACTGTCTGTAAAAAAAAAACAAAAAAAAAAAAACGGTTATGCACAATAAAAACCCCGTGCACTTTAATCAGCCATATCTACCCCACTGATTGTGAACCATATCAACCCATCTACTCTGCCCTCAGATACATGTACACTTGAATATAGGCCAGTCTACAAAGTTGTTCTTTTCTTTTTATTGTATATTACTTTATACTATTTATGTATCTATTTATTTATTTACTTATATAATATATATGTATGTATGCGTGTATGTTTGTATATGGCTCTATTTTGCACCCCCTACTGATGGTACCTCAAGAGCCTGTAACAGTGAATTTCTCCATTGTGAGATTAATAAAACTGTATCTAATCTATCTAATCTAATCTAAATCTCCAACAACCGATGAACCATTATAAACTGCTATAGCAGAACTATGGGATGCTCTGAATCAGTGTTTCCCAACCTTTTTGAGCCAAGGCACACCTTTTACATTAGAAAAATCACGAGGCACACCACGGAACAAAAATGATACTGCCCTCTAGCAGAACAGCACTGTTACTACACACTAAGTGAAATTGGTTGATCTTCCGCAGCACACCTGATGATTTCTCACGGCACACTAATGTGCCGCGGAACAGGGGTTTGGAAAAACTGCTTTGAATGAATGGAGCGATGAGCCAGATATGGACCTATCAGAAAGTGATGACGAGTATTTTTCACCCGATTCTCCTGCTCACTAATTTCATAAATTTAAAGAGGTTCCTGGCCATGTGCTTTTGTTTATGTTCGTGTTGATTGGTTCAATGTGCTAAATTTGACATTCGTGTTGATTGATTGAACGTGCCATGTGCTAAAGTTGACAATCATGTTGATTGGCTTGATTTTTACTTCCAGGAAAATGTTTAAAGGAACAGCACTGGGAGGGAAAAGTAAGGGGTCTTTTTTTTTTTTTTTTTTAATTTATGCTGTTTTCTGTTTATTTTCAGCTTTCATGTAAGTTGTTTGGTTGATAACACAAAATGAATAACACAAATACCATTAAAACTCTTACTGTCCTGTTATTGTTCATGTTTTCCACCTCTATGGTAATAAACACTTACCGTTCCACTCCGCTGGTAACATTTTTAATAAGCGCACACCCACTCCAATTTTTTAAGTTCCCTGGGCGCTTATCACGTCGAATACGGTATTTAAGATATTTAATTATTTAGGTTATTAAAATATTAAATTCTAAACTCTCCATAAATTCTCAATGTTCGATTGAACAAATCCCAGATTTCTCCATTTTAGAACCACTGCTTATTTTTTATATATTTTGTAGATCTTCCGGACACACAAACAGGCGACAAACATCTCATCTGAAGGTGCCTTACTATGTGGGTGACCACTTTTCAAAAGAATATACTGGAAAGCATCTTAAGCATGTCGAGCAAAGTGTGGAAGATGACTACATTTCAAACCTTCGAAATAACTGCTGGAAGGAAAAGCAACAGAGTGAGTAAAATCAGAAATGCCATTGAAGTGGTGCACCCCAGCATTTGAAGTGTTATATGATCTTAGATAACATCAATCACATTTACATGGAGAGGGGAATGTAATTGAGCATTCAGTATGGAATTAGGCTGTGGTGTACAAAAGTGCTGCACAGATATTGTAATCAACACACATACATGCACTATCTTCAATATCTGAGATATTGAAATAATATTTTTTCTTTCCCCCCCCCCCCCCATTTGCAGAGGAAGGACTGTTGTATCGAGCACGATATTTTGGAGATTCAGACTTGTACCAAAGGGCCCAGAAGATGGGCACACCAAGTTGTTCTAAGTTGTCAGACATTCAAGTCCTTTTACATGGGCACTGAAGGTAGTTTGATTAGTCAGAATACATATTTCGATAACAACATGACTTATGAGAGTAATGGTGGATGGAATTAACTGGGTTATATTTATGGGTTTTGTCAAGACAGTCATTCTAATGCATCCTTAAATTATTGACTTTAATGTTATGAAGAACACCCCACATAAACTGATGACTGAAACATTTGTTTATGTTTAAACAAAATAAAAAAAATAGAAGCTATAATCACTTATAAGGTTGTCAAGGGATGGACTCCTTCAATTTAATGTTGAACTACATGTTCGTACCACTATGGGAGGGATGGGAAATTACCGTATTTTCCGGACTATAAGTCGCACTTATTTTTCATACTTTGGATGAAGGTGTGACTAATACTCCAGAGTGACTTGTATGTGAAATTATTACATATAGTTCTGTTCCTCATCATAACAAGCATAATTTCACATGTTTGTTATTTTTACATTCACAACCACAAGAGGGCACTCTACGCTTGGGTACCAGTACCTGCTCATCCACCACTGAAGAAATGTCTCCAAAAAGAAAATCCTATTCTGCGGATTACAAGCAGCAAGTAGTGAAATATGCAGCAGAAAATGGTAATCAAGCAGCAGAAAGAAAGTTTGAAGTGAACAAGAAACTTGTGAGGGACTGAAGAAAAGCGGAGATTATTATTACTGCAATGAAGAAAACAAAAAAAAAACAACGCTAATCGCGGTCTAAAGGCGAGATGGCCACAGCTAGAGGAATGAGCTTGCACATGGGTGCTTGAGCAAAGTGCTGCATGGGAAGGCTTATCAACAGTGCAGTTGTGTCTCCATGTCCAGGGGGTTGTCGAGATGAATATAAATGACTTTCCGTGAGGACTTTCTTGGTGTTACCACTTCATACAACACAACCGCCTCTCTATATCAGAGCAAGGACCACAACGTCACATAAACTGCCAGCAGATTTCCAAGCCAAGGTAGACGGTTTCCATGAGTTTGCTACTTATAGTCCAGTGCGACTTGTGTTTTTTCTTCATGATGCATTTTTATGGCCAATGCGACTTTTACTCTGGAGCGACGTATAGTCCGGAAAATACGGTAGTGTTTTTCATGTTGCATTGTCTCACTAACTTCAGGAGAGAAAATAAGAGAGTCTGGTGATGGGTGTGACTTATCTATATCCTGTATCAAATGTGAAGATACTTGTCTATCAGACATCGATAATTTTAGCAAAAGCATGTGGACACCTGACCATAACCCCACCATATGGTGGGCCCCACAGGACAACTCCCATATTATATATTAACAAACACGTGTTTCTTTTAGTGATGTGTAGAAATTTAAAAGCACAATGTTTTGTGCATTTAATACATTTACATATAGTTATGTAGTCCCCACCCAGCAATACAGGGTTCCCTCACTTTTTCCGTGTTTAATTGGGACCCTCGCGACCACCGAATTCCGCGAAGTACGATCAGCCCCCAACCCCCTGTTACTGATGTATACGTACATGTATATGTGTATATAATATTAATAAATACATATTAAATGCTTATAATAACAAACACTCAAAAGTAATACATAAGATGTAAATAAAATATAAATATACAGACGCATGCACGCACTCAGATGCACACCTCTCATAGAAATGGAAGTAGTTTTGATGTGGATTTTAGGTTGTTTTGTTTTGTTTAGGTTTTTTTTTTTTTTTTTTGCATAATTGGCCTTGGTTTGCTGCATTTTCCTTAACTTTCCCCGTCTTCTTCCTTAATTTCCTTATTTTCTTAATCCATGAATATTTAAAAACAAAAAAAAAAAACGATGCACTGAAGCCGCATGAATTGAAGTGTGACGTAGCGAGGGATCCCTGTATTCCTATTAGCAGTTATTCAGTTTTTGAGTTCCCTCTTAAATTTAAATTAAATCAAAGTCCAGTTCAATTATTAATCATGGACAGAGTGGTGACATCAGCCCATTTTTAATCTTTCATGTACATTTGGTGCTGCTGCATAAGATTTTATATATTTTGTCCATATTGCAGATCTGCGTCATTTGTACACGTTGTGGAAATGAGTGGACGCTTCAAACTTTCAATTCTGTTTGTGTCCATATCCATATGTTTGTCTTTTTTGTTTGTTTTAGGAAGATCTTTATTTGTCGGTGACCAACTACAGAACCACCAAACTTTC
Organism: Plotosus lineatus; assembly: GCA_024760905.1. Classification (NCBI taxonomy): domain Eukaryota; kingdom Metazoa; phylum Chordata; class Actinopteri; order Siluriformes; family Plotosidae; genus Plotosus; species Plotosus lineatus. Next base: position 39,162,448 of record CM045736.1, on the reverse strand, counting down.
ATGCAGAGTGGAAATCTGCACCAGATTAAGAAAAACAATCTCGATCTGCATCTTTACAGCAACAGCAAACTTTATTTTTCCTCTCTCCCACCATGTTGATAAAGTGGGATAGCAATGGCTAGCTACTGATATGTTTATTTGAAAGTAATTGGTGATATGAATGTGAAACATGACCAAATCTATATTATGAATGGTTAATTAAGGTTCCAGGTTCAGTACCTTCAGTGTTCATGCACTTCTATACTTAAGCAAATCGTAAATTTCCATCATTGGGATCTTTGAGCCAATGCAATTTTTTTTTAATGGTTTGAACAGCAAGGAATACAGTACTGTTATTTTAATTATTTAATTCTTCACTGTAGGTTGCTTTTTTTTTGTTTTTTTTGTTTTTTAAAAGTTGAGATTCATGAAGATGTTACCTTGTATTTATTAAATTGTATCACATGTGCGTGTTTATTACTAATTTACTATATATTTAATCAAGGCTCAGCCTCAAGTTGAGGTGCAAAGCCATGAGGCAAGTTTTAACATGCATAAGCATCACAGGGTGAAATGCCATCCACCACCATGGCAACGGCACAGTGCAGCATTCAAGAGCATGTTTACCAAGAAATAACCAAGTGAGTCCAGCTTGTTGGCATTTATTCAGTTTTATTTGTAAACCCCCACCACCCCCCCCCCCACAAAAAAATAAAAAAAAAGTGCCACACAATACAACTTTGGCATTAAAATCAGTTTCAGTACTTTTATCAGTGTTCCTCATATGGGAACAGAACACTTGCCAAGTCAAACAAACAGATGTAACAGTTATAAAGCAAAGTAGTGCAAATTCAGAGGTGCATAGAGTATTTTTACAGGTAAAAGTCTAATAGTTTCTCTCCTGAAGTAGTTCCGTTGTAGCTGCCTGTAAACAAGGCTATCTTAAGGCCTCCATTGTAAGTTCTAAACACACCTTGCCCTGAACCAGTATAGAACTCCTACAATAATTTGTTCATCCAGCTTTTAATAAAAAAAAAATATGGGTGTCAGTTTGACAATTCTAGGGCCACTTAA
>CM045736.1:39143895-39158895 GCA_024760905.1 Plotosus lineatus | reverse complement strand
ACATTTTATCTCATCTGTTCCAAAATGAATTTTTATAAAATGTTATTATATATCATTACTTATGAATTTCCAGGGCTAAATGGATCTATATGGGATTTTGTGTGGAAAACTCTTTAACTGGTTTAATGTCAACTTGTGGATCCATTTATTCAAGAACATTTTGTTTGCTGCTGTGTTTTTAAGAATCTGTTTTTTTCTAGTCCCACGAACCAATCAGCGATGAGTGCACGTTCACAACGTTCCACTCCACTGGAATTCAGTGGTCTGCTGCCCCCCCCCCTCCCCCCACACACACCCAATTTGGGAACACGCCAAAAGTGTCACGTAGACACTGTGAGTGTAACAGTAACTCAGGGCTGCAGCCCAGGAAAGCACCACGTTGTAGTTGATAAAGCAAAAATTAGTATTTTGAACTGAAAATTAGTATTCGTAATAGACAAAATTGCTCAAATTAGGATTCCACAAAATTACATATATAGACATACTTTATATACATTATAGACATACTACAGACATCTTTGTCAAATTTTACTACATTTTTTGATTAATAATGAAACAACAGCATATTTGAGAAAACCAGGTTTATTTGACATAATTCTACTGGTTTTATAATATAGCATATAAAACATAATAATAATTATTATTATTATATATTGCATATTTATTATTATATTATGCATGTCCCTGAATAATATTTAATATCAGCATTTACAAATAACAAGTAAGAGAGTTCAGGACAATAAAAAAGTTATAAAGGAAGCAAACCGGTCACTAGTTGGCTTTGTCTGCCTCGCTTTATTTGCGCTTTAATATCAAAAACGGCCGAATGCGCAAGGCTAAATTTCACATTGCAAATTGTGCAAAAGGCCATGTATCTGTCATGCTTCTTAATAAATGAATAAGTTCTTGAATATTCCCATGAAAATTCTTGCTTTCTTTTCATCGCCATTTTGGGTTTCCCGCAACCATTTAATGATTGGCTCTGGTTACCACGGAGTGTGTGTAAGATATCCACTAATTTGTGGAACTCGACCTACCTTGCTGCCAATTAATGAGTCAAAATGTGGTAAAATATAATAGTAACATCCCGTGAGATTATCACGAGACTTGGCTTGCCAGGAAGGTAAACATGTAAACACGGATCGAATTTGATGTAATTCATCGGAATTGTTGATAAAATATTGTCAAATAAAATTGAAAGGAGCATACCGTAGGTCCTTGACCATTCGCGGTTTTGTGCTCGCGCCCCCACATACTCACGGATTACCGACAAACCCGGAAGTAACTAGCACATGATTCAAATTTAGCCAATGGCTGAGAGTTTTTGTTTCTCCCTCCTGCTGATTGGTTGAGATGATGTATAAGCCCCTTTTTCTGTTATTTGAGCACAAGTTCTCAATGTGCATTTTTTTGTGTTTTTACTTACCAGTTAAGCTTTGTGATATTACCCAAATGCCATGCATTTTAACAGGCTTCTGGTAAGGAGCCGAAGCACCAGAAAAAGGTAATGACGCTGCATGAAAGAGTAGAACTGCTTGATACGATACAAGAAGGAAAAAGTTATGCTGCAGTAGGGCGCCATTAGGGTTGGGACATCGATCACCTTCCCGCGGTCCAACCCGTCAGTACTAGTACTCACACTGCCAGGAAGCCAAGAATCGTCATGGAGTGCGAGCTGACAACCGCACGGCTATAAGGAGTAAAAGGATAAACACTCACCTTACAGCAACATGTCTACCCTTCAAGGGCGCACACAACCACAACCCAGACTCCAAGCCAATCGCCTGAACATAGGCACATGGAACATACGGGGACTTCCTGCTGCATCCAAGAAGCAAACTCCAGGCTCTGACTGCCAGCGATACAACATCGACATCCTCTGTATTCAGAAACCAAGATCAAAGACAACCGAGAACAGACTCTTCAGACTGGCCACAAGCTCATCATCCTGCAACAGCATCAGACCATACACCATGGACTCGGATTTGTTATAGAACCAAAACTCGCCAACAACATAATCTGCTACAAGCAAATCAGCGACAGAGTTGCCACCATCAAACTTGTCATCCATACACGCAACGGAGATGAAATAAAGGTACGAATTGTCAACACCTATAGACCCACATCAGAGAGAGCCCAGGAAGACCCACCTCTGCTGGAAAATTTCTATGAAGAATTGTTTCACACCATCAAAACACCCAGCAGATGGCTGGCTTTTGTATGTGGAGACTTTAATTCTAATTGACCGCAGAAGATATCCATACTGGACTCTCAAGAAACATGGGATCGTATGGCAAGAGTATCCGAAACAGCAATGGCAATGCTTTAATGGATTTCATCACCACCAACGGCCTCTTTGCCAGCAACACAGCATTCCAACACCCGAGTAGGGACTGCACCACATGGATAGGACACATCAAAGATGTCAAAGAAAGCAAAAAGACCAAGCTAATCTTCAACCAAATTGATTACATCCTCTGCAATCAGAAGACAACCCCTCTTCTCCGAGATTCACACTCATATGGTGGAACAGACCTGAACTCTGATCATAAACTTGTTGTTACCAAACTACAGATGAACAACATCCATCTAGTATACAAGCAGGACAAGAAAAAGTCAGGCCAAAAACATATCAACATAGGGCACCTAAGAACTGACCAGCCCACTAAAGAATCATACAAGGCAAAGCTACACCACAAGATCATAAATCTAGAGGACAACAACCACCCAAATGCAACCTTAACCAATATCTGAGAATGCATGAGAGAAACAGCCCTAGAAACTGCTGGGGAATGCAAGCTTAACAACAGACGTCAACTAACCAGCGACTCGGTGGTCCAACAACTGTCCAAAGAACAGAAAGCTCTCAGATTGCGCATCTACCAACATGGCAACAGCGACGACAGAACAATGCTGAGGGAAAAACACAACAATATTCTGAAAGCCATCACAAATAGACTCAAAATCATTGCCATAAACCATGCTGATACCATAGCAGAGGAACTTACAGCCACCGACAACTGTCAAAGAATGTTCAATGCCGTTAAACAACTTAGAGCAGCTAAGTCAAATCCACCTATCACTGTTCACGATGTGGAAGGCTGTTTCATAGGCTCAGACAAGGGAAAAGCAGAGGCAATAAAAACATGGTTTCAAGAAAAGTTCACAGACAAAGAGGACGACCCACTCGAACCATTCACTGGCGACCCAAGACCTCTCCAGACACCCATCAGTGAAGAAGAAGTCAAAAACGCCATACACGCCTTGAAGAATGGAAAGGCAGCTGGACCAGACAATATCAACAGCGAGCTCTTCAAGGAAGCCAAGGACACTGTCTCCATAAACATTGCCGCCATTATCAACCAATCCCTTGAACATCATATTCCAATTGAAAGCCTCGGACAAGGAACACTGATCCCGCTGCCAAAACCAAGGAAGCCACCAGGGCCACCAGCAAACCTTAGACCAATAGTATTGCTGAACAGCATAAGGTAAATCCTTTCCACCATCACATTGCGTAGAATAAGAGATAAGATCAACACCTACACAGGAACCTGTCAGAGTGGCTTCAAAAGAGGAAGAAGCGCCGGAGACATTGTATGGGCACAACGCATGCTGGTCTCTATTGTATTGACAAGGAAATGGGACTTCCGCAAAATGGGACTTGACCTGTCAAAAGCCTTCAACACCATCAAGTGTCAGCAAATTCTCAAATCCCTTTTCAAGGCCAAATGCAATGAAAATGAACTCAGACTGGTCCGTATGCTCCTTGCAGAAACAAGACTAGTCATTAGAGAGAAATCAGAAACATCTGCAGAATTTACCACTTCTATAGGCTCCCCACAAGGCGACAGTCTATCACCAGTTCTCTTCACCTGCTATCTTGCAACTGCCCTACAATCTATAAGGACATTAACATAAAGGTCTGAACCACTAATCTCCAACATCGGAATGCCATTGGAGATGGAATACGCTGACGATGTGAATTTCCTCGACGAAGAAAGACCTCCGCTTGACATCCTTCAAAACATCGCTAAAAACACCCTAGAGAAATAAAACCTTTTTATGAATGAAACCAAGACTGAATACACTCATGTCTTCTTAGCCGAGAAGTCAGAATTGGACAAAGAAGGTCAAGCATGCCGAGGAAAAGAAGACTGGCGAAAAAGCAAGATCCTAGGCTCACTACTCTGCAGTAATGAAGATATCACATTGCGCTGCAACCTAGGAAACATCGCTTTCCAAACTTACTGGAAAATCTGGTGTAGGTCAAAGATCCCAGTACAGAAGAAACTCCACCTCTGTGACGCACACTGTACATCTATCATGATATACAACTGCAACAGCAGGGCCCCAACATGAAGCAGCCCGAAGAAACTGGATGCATGCCACCGCAAACACCTGCGCAAAATCACTGGACACAGCTGGCCACATAGCCTCATTTCCAACAAGGCTTTCTACAGGACATGCAACTGCGAGCCACTCTCTAAGAGGGTTGTGAGACAGAGATGGTCCATGCTAGGCCACATCCTCCGCATGGACATACAATCACCAGCACAACAACCCTGCAGTTCGCTCTCAATGGAAGCAGAAAGTACCAGGCCAGGCAAGGAAGACATTGCACCAATCTTCTTGAAATCATTCATGGAGACATCAAACGAGCTGGCCTGGGACCCCTACATACCACTAACCATCTGAACCACTGAAGATGACTGGCTACGGACAAGGTCTCGTGGAGGGCACACCTCAAAGGACTGATTGCCGACTCAGGATGTCACAGACCACTGAGGGGGCAGAACCAGTATTAGGAGGGAGGGAGGGGAGGGTGTCATTATGCAGTGAATGAATATATGTATATATATCACGCACACTGTTTTTTTTTCCCTTTTCAGCTTTTTCCCGTTCTTGAGAGTCGCCTCAGAGAATCATCTGATTCGCACATTTGATTTGTATACTGTTTATATATTTTATTATCAATGAATATTATCATAGTTCAAAATGAAAAAGTTTTTACTTAATCATTGCTACATTTTACTGCATTATTACTTTACTAATGACTAATAGATGTCTATAGAATGTGTTTAAGAAGCGTACTTTAGCACATGTAATATGATACATAGGGTTTTACTTTCACATTAATAATTTGCGCATGTAATATAATACTGTATATAGGGCTTTACTTCTGGTAAATAACTTGCGGAATTTCTTGATCCGCGGGAAGGGCCGGAACCCAACCCCCGCGTATAACGGGGCCCTGTTTTTTCCTGAAAGTTTGAAATTCATATTCATGTCTGAATGAATTGTATTGCCATATTTTATGTTATTTTTCGTATGAATATGGATAAATTCACACAAGTTGGCAGCCCTGGTAACAGTTAAGTTGAAGATCCAACTGCGAAACGAAAGTCGCAATTAAAATAATGAAATACTGCCATAGTATTAACAAACAACAAAGATCCTGTGAAACAAACACAAATGAAACATACTGTCAAGGTGAAGTTGAAGATGTATTCTTATAGTTTTCACTGCACGGAGACCAGTGTATCAGGATTATTTCCTTTAAAAAGTCCAACAGACTTTATCTACCTTTTTATGCCATAACTAGGCAGGAGTAATTGGGAAGTTCTTTATTAAAACTTATTTTACTTCAATGAACTATTACAAACTTTCTTTTGGATTTTATGTCTGGCTAAAGCTTAGCTTATATCAGAAAACATTTTTATGGGACTCATAAACAATTTCTGCATTCTGGAACTTGCGTTTACACTGAGTGGTCTTTTTGCAACTGGGTTTCCAATTCAGAAAGCATTATACTGTACATTTCATAGCCATTTTGTATTTTCGGTTATGAGATATGTCTTTGTGTCTTTGTACTTGTTGGTGTGTATGTCTGTCTATGTATATGTGTGTCACCACAATAACTTGAGAAGTAGTGGACAGATTTCCCTGAAACTTTAATCAAATTTGCATCTTGGCTCAACAAAGAAAATATTAAATTTCGGGTATGATACAAGTCTGGATCCATGAGAGTTTTGAAGGCAATTTTTTTTACATCGCAAGATCACTGCTGGAGTAGGGCTGAAAGTGCTGTAAGCAAGTTCTCGCGAGGTCGTCTGTGATCAATGATAATGGAGCCTTTCTGATAGACACAGAAACATAACTTTTTTTTACCCTTTGTTTACCTTAATAACTTTGTTCTCGAAGGGGGCAGTGGTGGTCTAGTGGTATAGGGTGCTGGATCGCTGATCCAAAGGTTGAGGGTTTGAGTCGCACTCTGCACAAGGTTGTCACTGTCTCCCCCCCCCCCAGTGCAGCTAACTGGGTTATCAAAGGCCGGCCATGTCTCTCACTGTCTATGGTGTGAGGCATGTAAAAGAACCATTGCTGACTTTCGACAAGAGTAGGCTGCAAAGCCGTCGGCGTGTTTCCGCCCTGCGATGGCCTGGTGAGCTGTTTAGGGTGTACTCTGCCCTCACCCGAAGTTGGCTGGGATGGGCACCAGCCTCCCCGTGACCCAAATTAGGATTAAGCGGGTACAGAAAATGAACTGAACTGAACTTCGTTCTCTTCCAAAAAGTTTTCCTCCACCAAATTTGTGTCATGAACAAGAAAACAACCATTCTGAGAATGGATAAACCCATGTTGAACGCAGTCAGCTCTGAGGTCAAATATAGCATTACAACCCAACTCTCTAACAACGTATCATGTTGCTATGATGTTAGCGATTACTTTAATTTAAAATAAACTGGACAGGATGTAACATTAATTAAACACAACATCAGTTGTCAGGCTTTTTTTGTACTGCTACATCCTCATTATACTGAGGTGTAATACTGCTCCACCAACCACTAAATAACAAGAACAGGAACACTAGAGGCATTTCTGACAACTGCAGTTGTTTACATTCATAATGCTGAATTTAAATGTGTGCATATTTTACAGAGCCAATGGGGAAAATACTCCAATAAATTACAAATCAATTTGATGATTTGTTTATCACTGAAATAACCAAATGATCCTACACTGTCCTCCATATTGATTGGCTGGTTGGGATGTGTTAAAAGCCTTTAGATGAATGAAGTTTTTATTGCAGAAACTACTCTCCTACTGAAAATTGTAGAAAAAAAATGTAACCTTCAACTCAAGTACATTTTTTTGGGTGGAGGTACCTTTAATAATTAAGAAATAATTATTTTTTATAAAATCACATGTTCCACAATTACTGGCACCCCTAATTCCTAGGAAATAAATGTAATCGATGTATTTCTGTCATTTCTCCAGTCGTTTACAAAGTCGATCAGAGAGTCTCGGAATATTTAATTAGTAATTCATCACTTCCTGTTTCCCTGTGGTATAAATATGATGCGACACGTTTCTCTGATCCACTCTTCAATATGGGAAAGGCAAAAGGAACACATAATTCACGTAAGGCAGTTGTATGTCGACCTTCACAAGTCAATCAATGGCTACAAGAAAATTACCCCTCGCTTGCGCCTGCCCATATCTACTGCCAGAGGAATCATTAAGAAGTTCAAAACAACTGAACCATTTAAAGATAAATAAAAAGTTCTCCAAAGCTCACTGTTAAAGAATTGCAACAAAGGTCACAAAGTATCCAAAACAACCATCAGGCACCTTCTGTATACCAACAAGCTGTTTGGGAGGCATTTACAGAAAAAAATTTTTCTCAGTGACAATCATAAACACAAACGTCTGGAGTTCGCTACCAGGACTTCTACTGGAATTGTGTGCTTTGGTCAAATGAGACCAAGATAGAGCTTTTTAGCAACAATCACTGTAAGTGGGTCTGACGGAACACGAAGGATGAGTATGCAGAAAAGCACCTCATGCCCACTGTGAAGTGTGGGGGAGGGTCGGTGATGGTGTGGTCTGTTTCTCTTCCAGAGGTTCTGGGAACCTTGTTAGGGTGCATGGCATCACGAACACTTTGAAATACTAGGACATTTTAAATCAAAATCTGGTAGACTCTGCCCGAAAGCTGAACATATGTCGTCACTGGGTCTTTCAGCAAGATAATGACCTAAACATGTGGCCAAATCTACACGAAAATAGTTCACCAGACACCGAATCAAGCTCTTTCCATGGCCATCTCAGTACCCAGACCTCAATCCCATTGAAAACCTGTGGAGTGAGCTGAAGATGAGAGTGCAAAGGAGAGGACCCAAGTAACTGGATGATTTGAGAAATTGTGCAAAGAGGACTGGTCCAAGATCCCTCTTTCTGTATTCTCCCATCTTGTGAAACATTATAGTAAAATATTATGTTTTATTGGCAAAAGGGGTATGTACAAAGAATTAACATCGGAGGTGCTAATAATTGTGGCACACATGATATCCATTCATTCATTCATTCATCCATTCATTTTCTGAATTGCTTAGTCCTAATTAGGGTCACGTGGAGGCTGGTGCCCATCTCAGCCGACTTGGGGCAAAGGCAGAGTACACTTTGGACAGCTTGCCAGCCTGAAATACACTGATGGCTATGCAGCCTACTCTTGTTGCAAGTCAGCAATGGTTCTTTTACATGATTCTCACCTGAGACGGTGAAAGACATGGTCAGCCTTTGATAACCCAGTTAGCTGGACTCGGGGGCCAGCAGTGACAAGCATTGACAGTGGGGCTTGAACATCAAACCTTAAGATCGATAATCCAGCACCTTCCCACCAGGCCACCACCGCCCTCACACATGATTTGATGTAAAATAATTATTTTTTAATGTTGGATCACCCCCCCCACACACACACACACACACACACACACACACACTGAATAAATGCCCTTGAATTAAAGGTCAGAGTTCCCTAATTTTTTTTATTTGTGATCTGGTATTAATTCGGGGAAAAAAGCTGGGGAAAAGGGGGGCAGTGGTGGTCTAGTGGTATAGGGTGCTGGATCGTTGATCCAAAGGTTGGGGGTTCGAGTCCCACTCTCCACAGGGTGTCACTACCCCCACCCCCCCACCCCAGTGCAGCGAACTGGGATATCAAAGGCCTGCCATGTCTCTCACTGTCTATGGTGTGAGGCATGTAAAAGAACCATTGCTGACTTTTGTAAAGAGTAGGCTGCAAAGCCGTCAGCGTGTTTCCGCCCTGCGATGGCCTGGCGAGCTGTCCAGGGTGTACTCTGCCCTCGCCCGAAGTTGGCTGGGATGGGCACCAGCCTCCCCGCGACCCAAATTAGGATTACGCGGTTACAGAAAATGAACTGAACTGAAGCTGGGAAAAATTAACTTATTAGAATCTAAAGAATACATTTTAACCAGGGGTGGCAAGAATTATGGAGGGCGGTGTATGTACATATGACATATTAAGTGAGATGTGTGAGATGCTACTGCTTTGCATAGATAATTGATTGTATTTGTTTTGAGGTTAAAATAAGTCCAGTATTGTTAGTAATGGTGGTGATATTTCTGGTATTGGTGCATGGGGCAGTGGTGGTCTTGTGGATAGGGTGCAGGATCGCTGATCCTAAGGTTGGGGGTTCGAGTCCCCACAGGGTTGTCACTGTCCCCCAATGCAGCTAACTGGGTCATCAAAGGCGGGCCATGTCTCTCACTGTCTATGGTGAGAGGCATGTAAAAGAACCATTGCTGACTTTCATAAAGAGTAGCTGCAAAGTCGTCAGCGTGTTTCTGTCCCTCGCTAAAGGGTTGTGGCATGAAGGGCATCCGACGTAAAAACCTCTGCCAAATCAAATGTGCGAATCAGATAATTCGCTGTGGCGACTCCCGAGAAAGGGAAAAGGCCAAAAGGAAGAAAGAAAGTTTCCTGGTATTGGTGCAGCAGTGATGTTGTTTTAGGCAGATTTTCACAGCACAAAAGTAATGCTCCAAACCAGAATGTCAGTTGTAATTTTACTGTCAGCATATGTACACATGTATGCCAACCACGTCGGAGGGTAAATAGTTGTTAAAGATTCTATACATATGTATATATGTCCAGTCAAGCAAGTGAAACAATCATTATTGTAATTTAGATTACAATGAACATCATAAGTTACATGTTAATTGTGTGAAAATGGTTTGTATTAGTGAACATTAAGCAGTCTGATTGGTAGATTTAAAAAAATTGTAACACAAAACGTGACCACTAGGAGGCATCCATGAGCTATTATACAAAGTATTATATTTCATGGAAAGCAATTTGTTTTACAAATATTGTTCGATTCTTTTGTATATTCCTCTAATTGTATGCGTGTCTGTGTGTGTGTGTGTGTGTGTGTGTGTGTGTGTGTGTGTGTGTGTGTACTGTAATGGAGACAACCTTTTTTTATACAAAAGGGCCACCATGTTAAATCCACTGCAGCTACAAACTGTCAATGACCTGTGGCACATCTTGATTTCCACTTTTTTGAACATATAGGATTTTGTCCTTGCTGTGAATTTGTGTTTGTGTTTGCACCAAGAAGAACAGCAGATCATTTCTATGCCCTCAACATAGTGAGCAATGCTAAATCAAATGTAGAGGCAGTGCTGGAGGAGAGTCCCAGGGTTGCATGGAGTAGTCTGTATCCATAGAAACGCCATGCTTTTGGAACATGAAGGCTTCTGTTTGGTATGGACTGCATCCACTGAAAGTCTGGAAGTCTTATTTACTTCTTTTCTCCAGTTTGCCATCTCAACATAAGATGGCAAGTACAAATTAATACATATAAACTAGCATGTGTTTAATATGTCTGCCAGGTTTTATGTGTTTTATAGCTAAAATAATTTTAATATTTTAGAATAATATGAACAATATTAAACCAAACTTGTGGTCCACCAAACTGGTAATTTTTGTGTTTAGATGAAGTTGGAGTGTTGGTTTCACTTGTGTGTGTGTGTGTGTGTGTGTGTGTGTGTGTGTGTGTGTGTATGGGCTCTTAGTCACTGGCTAAAACATTGTTCCATTTACAGTTTGATTTATAGCTGGAGGAGCTAGAAGAGGATTCCAATTCCCAAAGGTGCAGAAGAAACAGTGATGCTGGATAAATCTTGCTGAGAGGCAATGTTCTCTTTTTCAATGCTCACACATTGCCCGGCACCTCTTTGTACAATCTTAAGGTTAATGTGGTGGAACACTGTGTATAAAGTTGACAGTAGTAATAAATTACGATAAATCAGTAAATTAATAGTCACATTATACTACCATGCCACACCGTAACATTTGTGCTAAAGAATAGCATAAACATAAAATGCTTTCAGGAGCTGTAAAACAACAATGTAGCTCACACCTTTTTATTTCAGCAATGATAAATCAAGCCAGTAATGAGTTCCTTAAAATGCATTTTATGTGTGTAATTTAAGATGCGCCATGATTTTTAGAACGTTAAGTCGAGTTAAGCAAATGTCAGCATCAAGCCAGATATGAGTTTGATGTAATGAACAGAAAGCTCCCTTTTTTCCTTCAAAAAAATAATCCCTGTTTTCTGGGTGAGGAGGGAATAAGTTGCAGTATAGTGAGGCATACTATACATAGTGGAGCTTTGTCTATTTCTCATGTGATCTGATTTATTGATTTTTATTTGAGTTCAATCTCTGAGAAGCCATTCCTTCTATTAATTAAAAACATGTACTGTCCAGAATACTGTATGCTGCATCGAGAAGAAATGTGCAAGATAACAGTGAGATTAATTATTAAAACTGAGGGTAAGCTGCATTCTAGGAGTGGCTGAATTTGTGTTGCCTTACTTCAGTCCAGATCTCATCCTGAGAAGAAAGGTTTTTATTAACAACAGCAACATGAAGGCGTTGAACATCACTATCAATAATCAACAGTTATTTAAGGGAATATTGAACTCAAAGATTAGTTTAATAGTCCTGATTCACTGCATGGGTTGCATCTATTCATAGTTAATTATATAGCTGAGCTTGTCTTGTCTTTTTTTCTGATTCCAGTCTGGCTGCTTTTACAGCAAGACAGAACAAAGAAGACAAATTACAGTTCAAATATAATTCTTAAATGTAAAGCAAGCATGGCCTCAAAGTGACGCAAAAGTCAAACCTTCCAAGCTCTCCTGTTCTACAAATACACATTGTGTATTTACTTACATTTTTAGAAGATGAAATCAGCTGAAATGTGTCCCACAGTTTACATTACACTGTTTGAAAATGCCACCATTTGGAATCTGTATCACTCTGGCCAGTGTGCAAAATTACTTGAATAGGACATGAATTTGTCAGTGCATGATGATAGCAAAAATAACAGTATATAGATATTAAACTAATGAATCATATATAAATGAGTGAAATTTGGGATATAAAACATACACATACACATCAGACAAACATTGGCTCCATTTTAGGTACAAATGGTATATACCACCGTTATTCATATGCAAATTGCCTCAATGTTTACCATCACATACATTGGAATCACTTGTGACTTTAAGAAGTATAATGTTGCCCTGTGAGAAAATTTGCTACTTGTCCTTTTATCTTCATAAATAAGCTTGTAATAACAATAGTACAGTTTGATGTTCAAAGACTTGTACAACGTATACAAGCTTTTATTAAAGTTTGGGTTTAATTTCCTGATCAACTCATTCTCTCTAGTATTAATTTTGCAATTTACCAATCATTTGCTCTACTTTCTGCAAGGGACACTATATACTGCACTATATATACCATATATGCAAAGTTATAAGCTCCAGGTGTGTGTATTTTATTCATGTGCTTAAAAGCGATGCTACTGGAAAGTGATGACAGACACATAAATGTAATCTGTAATGGATAGAAGAAAAACCTATTGAAACAGTGTGTGTGTTCTTCTCTGACCAGTATAAGACTGCAGCGAGTATTGATAACAGAGATGTGTCAGCATCTCACTGCAAGTGAAAGGGGATGAAATCAGGGTGACTAAGTATAATATTGGTCTTCACTGCGGCATATCAGTGACAGAAGTGACCCTGCAAAGCAATGAAGCAAACTGCTGAGATCAGGGGAAACAGTCCTCTCCAATGCAATAAAATGCAATCTCATTTCCAAACATTGATGTTTCTCCCTTAGAGGATGAAGAAAAGAAAAATTGAGCTGGCAGTCTGTATCGAGTAGTCAATCCATTCTATATAAAAAGGTGAATAAGAACAAAAATGGCAGAAAATAATAGTAATCGTAATGTGTGTATGTGTATATATATATATATATATATATATATATATATATATATATATATATATATATATATACATATGTATATATATATATATATATATATATATACACATATGTATGTATATATATATATATATATATATATATATATATATATATAAAGGAGCTTTCATTGAAGTGTCATATCTTAAGTGACAGGCAGATTGTTCATTTTACTGAAAAGGCCTTCTGCCTGACACGGGGGCCAATTTTGGGTTGGATTTTTCCAGACCTCACACAAAAATGCCAGAAAATGGCAGTGGGCCGGAGCTAATTTATCGCCCAGATATATACATTATATATATCTATCAGGAAGTGGTGGCTGGTGGTAAAGGGTGTTGGATCGCTGATCCTAAGGTTGGGGATTCAAGTCCCACTTTCCAGAAGATTGTCACAGTCACCCCAGTGCAGCTAACTGGGTTATCAAAGGCGGGCCATGTCTCTCACTGTCTATGGTGCGAGGTTCATGTAAAAGAACCATTGCTGATTTTTGTCAAGAGTAGCTGCATAGTCGTCAGCGTGTTTTTGCCCCTTGCTAAAGCGTTGTGTCAGGAAGGGCATCCGATGTAAAAACCTATGCCAAATCAAACATGTGAATCACATGATCACTGTGGCGACCCCTGGGAAAAGGGAAAAAGCCAAAAGGAAAAGAAAAAGAAGAATATCTGTATATATATATACAGAGAGAGAGAGAGCGAGAGAGAGAGAGAGAGAGAGAGAGCGAGAGAGAGAGAGAGATCGATACCCCAAGTGCAGGTATATGGGTTATCAAATGCTGGCCATGTCTCTCACTCTCTATGGTGGTTGTGTCAGGAAGGGCATCTGACGTAAAAACCGATGCCAAATCAAATGTGCGAATCAGAAGATTAATTGTGGCGACCCCTGAAAAAAAGGGGAACGCCAAAAGGAAACTACACACACACACACACACACACACACACACACACACACACACACACACACACACTATAATATATATATGTGTGTATATATATATATATATGTGTGTGTGTGTGTATCACAGCAAGAAAGAAGACCTGGGTTAGATTCCCGTTCTCAGGCATTTCTGTCTGGGGTTTGCATGATTGTATTGTATAATATTCATTGTCAACTATATGGACAGTTGTAAACTTTATTATCATGCTGGTCTTGATTTTTTTATTCTTTCCACAGTTGACAGCAATGCTTGAGATAATGTGCCATTGCATTAAAGGGACTCCTGGATTTAATACTACCTATATTGCATATGCGAACGTAATACACTGAAGATATTTTAAAATGAAGGCAAACTTTTTTTAGTGGATATAAATAGAGTATATTTAAGGTTAAGCAGGCAGCATGGTGTTGCAGTGATTATCATTGTTGTTTCAGTTAGAAAACTCTGGCTTATAACCTACTGTTCAACCAGGCCTTTTTCTTTGTGTAGTTTGCTTGATGGTCTGGGCGTTTCCTTGACATGGAATGCTGGGTGTCATGGTGGCAAAGTAGCATTTTCACCAAACCACATGAAGGTCCTGGGGTTGGAGAGCATTGCTGTGTAGAGTTTGCATGTTCTCCCACAGTTCAAAAATACGCAGATTAGACAAGTTGGCTATTCCAAATTGCCCCTTGGTGTGAATATGGGTGTGAAATGTAGTGTGTGCATATGTGTGTGTGTGTGTGTGTGTGTGTGTGTGTGTGTGTGTGTGTGGGTGTGTGTGTTGCCCAGTGATGGATTGGTAAGCTTTTATGGGTGTATACTGCCTTTGCCCAGAGTCAGCTGAGAAATGCTCCAGGCTTCCCTCTACCCTCATAAAGTATAAACCAGTTTGGGAAATAAAATGAAATGGATTGCTGACGTGCCCAATTTGT
>CM045736.1:38943895-39138895 GCA_024760905.1 Plotosus lineatus | reverse complement strand
CTACTGAAAGCTGTTGTAGTGCCACCTGTCACTTTCTCAATCTCACTGAGTACCCCAGAAACAATTCATCCCCATATTATCTGGTACTAATTACTCATATGTGTATATATGTATATATATATATATATATATATATATATATATATATATATATATATATATATATATATATATACCAACAGCCTCCCCGCGACCCAAATTAGGATTAAGCGGGTACAGAAAATGAAGCTATATATATATATATATATATTATACTCACTATCCGAGTTACGACGCACGTGAGTTATGAACATCCGTACTTACCACCACGTCTAGTAGATTCCTATTATGAGTTTATTGTATATGTCCAGCAGCGCCGCGCATATGATGATTGTGGCAGCACAGCATCCCAGCATCTCACCCTCACAGCATTCTACCACTACACTCAGTGATTAGATACCGTCACCGTAACATCTCTTCTACAGTACAATTTTACATTCATTTACTGTACACCATTACCATGGCTCCCAAGAGGAAGTCCGATTCATCAGATGGTAATTCTACCAGGAATGCAAGGAAGGCACTGTCGTCGGAGACGAAGATGAAAGTGATAAAGCAGTATGAAGGAGGAAAAACAGTAAATTCCATCGCTTGAGATCTCCATCTCTCCCACTCCACGGTGTCGACAATTTTGAAGAACAAGGACTGCAATAAGGAAGCAGTGAAAGCAGCAGCCCCAATTAAGTCAACTATCGTCACAAAACAACGTGAAGGACCCATTGTAGAGATGGAAAAGTTGCCATACATGTGGTTGGAAGATAATAGGCAAAGAAATGTGAAAGTGATGTTGCGAGCAGTGCAAAGTAAGGCTACAAGTTTATTTCACATGTTGAAAGAACGTGTAGGTGAAGAATACGCTTCACATGAATTCATAGCGAGTGTTGGGTGGTTTCGGTTTCATTGTGTTAAATATCGGACTTACGACTGGTTTCTTGGAACCGATCTAGGTCGTAACTTGAATAGTGACTGTATATATACAGTATATACAGTATATATATATATATATATATATATATATATATATATATATATATATATATATACACATACAGGGATCCCACGCTACATCGCACTTCAATTCATGTGGCTTAGTGCATCGCGGGTTTAAAAAAAAATAATAATAATATTCATCAAATTAAAAAATAAGGAAATTAAGGAAGACGCACATCTGCGCACGTGCATGCGCGCATGTATGTGTGTTGTCTTCTTCTCATGCAATACCATCTGTATGTGTGTGTATTTATATTTTATTTACATCTTATGTTATTTTTTAATGTTTATTTGTTATTATAAGAATTTATAGCATTGAATATGTATTTATTGATATTATATACACATATACATGTACATCTATGTCTACGTCAGTGGGGGGGGTGATCCTACTTTGCGGATTTCGATGGTTATGTGAGGATCTTGGTTCCAATTAATATATATATATATATATACTGTATATAGAAATTTTCTGAACCATTTAATCATAATTATTGTCACGGGGAGGTTGGTGCCCATCTCAGCCTACTCTGGACGAGGGCAGAGTACACCCTGGACAGCTTGCCAGGCCATACATATTAAAATTGTGGTGTTCATGATGAATATGGATGTAGATACACACAACTTCTTGTACTGTCTTGGTGGAAGTATGTGTGTTCAGATGCTTTTCTCACGTTTGAATGTTCTTTTAAACAGAGCTGATATTGTAAATACAGAGAAAGTGCATTAACACTTTAATATGAGCAGTGCGTATATGTTTTTGTTTTGTTTCCATGTGATGCTCCAGCTTCAGGGAAGTCGCATTGTTCCTAATGGTTACTGAGGAGTGCAAATTGGGATTTGTTACCTTACGTCTCTGGTGAACAGACACTCGAGAACCCCTGTAAATCTGATCCACCACTCCTCCTCCTGAGAACAGCTACAGCAGCTGCTCTGATGGAAGTGTGAATTTAGCAGCAAGAAACTTGCGAGTGTATCTTGCAATAGTTCATTCTTTTTAAAGAGCCCTCTTCTCTTGTTGTAAGCAGAAGAGATTTATTAGCAGTCTATGTGTCCTCTGAGATGGTGAAGATGCACCATTAAGCTGAGAGGCACATCTTTTGAAAACAGGCAGGAGCATCCTTCATGCACAATTTTTAGCAGACTCATGTCCTTCTCTCTCACTAGAATGATAATGTGTTATAATGCACAATCAACTCCTGAAAAAGTTATACATAGGATTATTATTTGAGCTAATTGTGTAAAAGCAATACATCGAATATTGAAATGACATAGTAGTGTTATGTTTATTAACTTTTCCAGACTGGTATACAGGGATCCCGCGCTACTTCGGGCTTCAATGCATGCGGATTCAGTGCATCGTGGGTTTTTAAAAAATGTTAATTGAATTAAAAAAATAACTAAATTAGGGAAGAATAGGGGGAAAAGTTAAGGAAAATGCTGCAAAACAAGGCCAATTATGCAAAAAAACCCAAACAAACAAAAACAAATACACAACCCAAATCAAAACTACTTATATTTTTACGTGAGGTGCGCACCTGTGTGTGCGTGCGCGTCTGTATGTGTGTATTTATATTTTATTTACATCTTATGCATTATTTTTGAATATCTAATTGTTATTATAAGCATTTATATAGTTGAATATGTATTTATTGATATTATACACACATATACATGTACATATACGTCAGTCAAGGGGGGGGGGGGGGGGGGTTGATCCTACTTTGCGGAATTCTACGGTCGCGGGGGAATCTCGGTCCCGATTAACCGCGGAAAGTGAGGGATCCCTGTAGTAGAAAAACTGCATCAAATGTGTTCTGTTTGTGAGAATATTTATTTTATCTTCCCTGGGTATCAAGGCAAACTAAAATTACAGAAATTGATTCAGACGTTTAATATCCTTCGAAATGCAGAGCAGTGAGTGAGACTGTTACAAAAGATAACCGTAATCCAGACAACAGGGAAAAAAGCACATCCTCACACACACAAAGATATATTTTTTATGAACAGTTTTTACTGACTGAAATGGTGGGAGGAGATTCCTGTAGGTATGAGTTCTCCACTGTGATACATATTTCTTTTGCTGATGTGCTTAAAATCTTGACTTTAGTTTATTTTCTGCCTGGAGGTTGAGTGTTGCTTTCTATTCGGACCGTTTGCATCGAGGTTTTTGCACTACCCTTTGCAGTGTCTCTTCAGGCTGGAACACACTAATCTAATGTTTAAAATAGTGACGATGGAATATCTCTGCAACAGATTTTCTGTCATTTAACAAGGACATCAGAAGAGCCATGACCATGGGGATGAAAAAATATGCTATGTTTGCTCATCATTTTTACATGGCTCTATTCCCCCACCACCCCCGGACTTTCTCTCTAATTAAGTACGTGCCTTTTGTACATTTAGTAGGTTCTCCCTAATCAAGTACGTGCTTCCTCCAAGGCACTGTTGTGCATGCATATTCAGGGTCAACATTTCAAGGGCAGGGCTATCCTCCCCCTTGTATGTATGAGTTTTCAGACGCTTAGTGCCATGTATATGTGAAAGGGGAGCGAGAGCTATTCCTTCTTGGCCAGTTAACTCTCATGGGTTCCTGGCAGCAGATGGCTGCATGCAACAACTGAGGATGGAACCTGTGAACTCTTGGTGTTCTGCCACTCGGGAACCCACACATGGTTCTTTCTTGCTTGTCTCAGATGCTTATGTCGAGCTACTTTTAATCACCCATATGGCTCAGAAGAAGTTGACTCTTGAATTATCAATCACTGGTTTGTTGACCCAGTGTTGTCAGATGGCCAACCTTCAACAGAGAACTAATGAGATAACTAATCTTATAGATCCTGAAATACCTTTTCTGCTCCTAATTTTTAATATATTTTTAATATATTTTAAATCTTTTTCTTTTCCTTTCGGCTTTTTCCTTTTTCAGAGGTTGCCACAGCGAATCATCTGATTCACATGTTTGATTTTGCATAGTTTTTTTTTTTTTATGTCGGATGCCCTTCCTGACACAACCCTTTAGCAAGAGGCAGAAAAACGCTGACGGCTATGTAGCTACTCTTAACAAAAGTCAGCAATGGTTCTTTTACATGCCTCTCACAATAGACATTGAGAGACATGGCCGGCCTTTGATAACCCAGTTAGCTGCACTGGGGGGCAGTGACAACCTTGTGGAGAGTGGGACTCGAACCCCCAACCTTAGGATCACCAATCCAGCACCTTTTACAAACAGGCCACCACTGCCAATGACTTTTTAATATACGGTAATTTCTAGACTATAAGCCGCTACTTTTTTCACACCCTTTGAACCCTGTGACTTAAACAACAATGTGGCTATTCTATAGATTTTTTTTATGGGCTAATGGCCTCCAGGGGGTGCTCTAGCAGGAATTGTAAGAGCGAGACAGACAAATGTGGCTTATAAGGAGGTGCGGCCGATATGTGTACAAATTGTTTTTTCTTTGTAAATTTAGTTGGTGCGGCTTATATTTGGGTGCGCTCAATAGTCCGGAATTTGCATTATTTTAAATGTGACTCAAATATTATCCTTAAACATTGCCTAATATTCATGATTTATGAGTTTGATTTGCTGACCTCTATTAATACCTTAATTCGTTTTTGTGAAGGGCAAGATGAGTTCCCTCCCCAAGTTGGCAGAGCAACATTTATGATGAGATTTTCAGTAAAGCAACGATGACTAGGTTGAAACAAATAAAGCTAAGGAGATGTCTGCTTTCAGTAACAACGTGGACTTGATCTCCTTGAATCATGCCGACTGTCTATTTGCATATTGTGTGGCATGTAAAATCCTATTCTATGGTTGATATTTAACCCCATATGAATGACAGTCTAAAATAATACACCATTTTACATCCTGGCTAAATATTATTATGTATAATGTTTCATCATTTCATTTTTTAAACCGCTTAGTCCTAATTAGAATCGCAGGGAGGCTGGCCCCCATCTCAGCCAACTCTGGGCGAGGTCGAGTTACACGCTGGACATTTCGCCAGGCCATCACAGTGATATGTATTTGAACCATCACATAATCATCAGTGTCAGAATTTAACCATGTGATGGTGCATAAAAAAAGAATAAATGTGACAGCAGATGAATGTACAGCATTTCCTCGGCTGCAGTATCATTGTCTTCTAAAGACCATCTCAGTGTTGTAATGGGATTATGCTCATTATCAGGAGGCTATATGCAGCAGTTCTGAGAGTGCATGCCTCTGATTGCCCGCTCTTCTACCAGCAGCGGAGAGAGAGTTTCTCAGAAAGCAGGAGTGAAGCTGTCATCTGTTCCACTGAAAATAAACAACCAACAGAGACGGCCAATCCTCTGGTGGCTGCCAGCCTCTATCTCTCTCCCTCTCTCAGTGTAGAAGGAGCTCATTAAAAGCAGTGCTTCCCCTCAGCAGCGGAAGCTGTGTTAGGCTTGCACCTGTTACACCACCACTACATTTTTAATGAAGCAAAATGTTTCATGCATCTTCTCTCTGGTTTTTCAGTCATTACCATGTTATTAAGAAGCACACTGGACCAGGCTGAGGTGGGTGTAATAATGCTGTTCTTAGGGAAGCTTGTAATTTGATAGATTTCCTACTTACAGATAGGAAGCTGATTTTAAAATGAGCTGGGCATGATGATGATGAGGATGATGATGATGATGATGATGATGATGATGATGATGATGATGATGATGATGATATTTCATAAAGACTTCATTGCTAGAGCTGAAGATTGTTCAAGAGATTAATTAGTTTCCTCTAAACACGACATTAATCACTAGAGGAAAAGGTGGATGCTGGTTTGCATTTACAAGCTTAATTAATTGATAAAGCATGACTACCATAACAGCTGATAGGATGAACCATCCATCTTCTCCTTTAGTGATCGGAGAGGTGCATTGCTCGGTAATGTGAGGAGTGAGCTGCCATGACAGTCCAATAGGGCTTGCATCTCAGATACATGAAAGTCCCTCAGTACTGGCATAACTGACACTAATCCATTAGGATTCAACCGCATTGCCGTGAAGGTGGGTATACTCCTGTTGTTGTGTTTTCATTATGGCACATCGGATATGATTATCTATAATCCTCCATAAGGTAACGCCAGCAGATATCCCAGTTCATTCTGTGTTTAGACAAATCACAGTGCCGCATGCTACACAAGCACCCAAAAACCAAGGAATCATGTAATTGCACGGTGTAGGTTTTTTTGGTCTAAATCCACTGATAAACTTGCAAGTTTGGCCTGAGGGACTGGACACAGGCTTAATAGGCAGCAGAATTCGAGTACACCGAAATGCCAGCAAAGGCAAGTGAGTGGGATGTAGAAGCTTCGGGCCACACACTACTCTTAAGGGGGGATTTTAATTGAGTCAATAGAAACTGCCCTTTCATCATGCAGCACCTTTGGTCTGTGCTTTTTCCAGCTGAATCGGGAATTTCAGACTGCAGGTGCAGTGTGTGGCAGGTCCAGCACCAGTTTCGGTACTAATCAGTTTCCTATAAATTTCTGACCGAGTGCCCCCATCCCCACCCCATTTCTAAGACTGCAAACCCAGTAATCCCCCTTATTTCGCAGTCAATGGGGACCAGCTCCCCGCGAAATGCGAAAAACCGTGAAATAACTTCTGCCATTTATTAAGGACACCCACTCACCTATATATCATATAAAATTTATATAGAAGTCAATTTTAAAGTCTTCAGAAGACCTTTATGATGGAGAGACATCCAAGGAAGTAGGTCACTGTGGTTCCCCTCTGGAGCCAGGCCTGCGGGAGGGGCTCGAAGGCGAGCGCCTGGTGGTCGGGCTTCTGCCCATGGAGCCTGGCCGGGCCTAGCCCGAAAAGGAGACATGGGTCCGCCCTCCCATGGACCCACCACCTGTGGGAGGACTTTTAGGGGTCAGGTGCAGTGTGAGTTGGGTGGCAGCCGAAGGCATGGGTTCTGTCGGACCGATCCTCGGCTACTTACTCTGACCCTTGGGACATGGAATGTCACCTCTCTGGTGGGGAAGGAGCCTGATCTGGTGCGTGAGGTGGAGAGATACCGACTAGATGTAGTCGGGCTCACCTCAACGCATAGCTTGGGCTCTGGAACCATCCATCTCAAGAGAGGCTGGACGTTATTCTGTTCTGGAGTTGCTCATGGGGAGAGGCGGCGAGCCGGTGTGGGCATTCTTGTTGCCCCCCCATCTCAGGGCCCAAATGTTGGGGTTCTCCCCGGTTGAGGAAAGGGTAGCTTCCCTCCGTCTTCGGGTGGGGGGATGGGTCCTGACTTTTATTTGTGCTTATGCACCAAATGACAGTTCAGAGTACCCGCCCTTCTTGGAGTCTTTTGGGGGAGGGTGTTGGAGAACGCTCCCTCGGGAGACTCACTCATTGTCTTGTCAGACTTCAACGCCCATGTGGGCAACGACAGTGTGACCTGGAAGGGTGTGATCGGTAGGTACAGCCTCTCCAGTCTGAATCCAAATGGTGTTTCCTTGTTGGACTTCTGTGCTTGTCATAGTTTGTCTATCACGAACACCATGTTCGAACATAAGTGTGCCCATAAGTGCACTTGGCACCAGGACACCCTAGATTGCAGTTCGATGATTGACTTTGTAGTCGTGTCATCGAACTTCCGGTCGTATGTTCTGGACACTCGGGTGAAGAGAGGAGCTGAGCTGTCTACCGATCACCACCTGGTGGTGAGTTGGCTTCGGTGGTGGGGTAGGCTGCATTCCAGACCTAGCAGGCCCAAGCATGTAATCAGGGTCTGCTAGGAACATTTGGCAGAGTCCCCTGTCTGAGAATCCTTTAACTCCCACCTCTGGCAGAGCTACAACCACATCCCGGAGGAGGCAGGGGACATGGAATTCGAATGGGCCATGTTCCGTGCTTCCATTGCTGAGGCAGCAGCCCATAGCTGTGGCCGGAAGGTCATCGGTGCTAGTCGTGGCGGTAACCCCCGAACCCAGTGGTGGACACCTGCGGTGAAGGGGGCCGTCCAGCTGAAGAAGGAGGCCGATCGGGTTTTATTAGCCTGTGGGACTCCCGAGGCAGCAAACAGGTACCGGCAGGCAAAACGTGTTGCAGCCGAGGCTGTCGCAGATGCAAAATCTCGGGCGTGGGAGGAGTTCGGTGAGGGCCTGGAGAGTGATTATCAGTTGGAGTCAAAAAACTTCTGGACCGCTGTCCGACGCCTCAGGAGGGGGAAGCAGTTCTCCACAAACACAACGTTTTACTTTGGAGGTGGGGAGCTGTTTACCTCGACTGGGGATGTTGTCAAGAGGTGGAGGGAATACTTTGAGGACCTCCTCAATCCCACCAACACCCTCTCCATGGAAGAGAAAGACCCTGGGGGTTTGGGTGGGGTTCTGCCCATCACTGGAGTGGAGGTCACTGAGGTCACGAGATCCGCCCAGAATATCTCAGGGCTCGGAATGCTGTAGAACTGTCTTGGTTGGCACGTCTCTGCAACATCGCGTGGTCATTGGGGGCTGTACCTCTGGCTTGGCAAACTGGGGTGGTGGTCCTGATTTTTAAGAAGGGGGACTGGAGGGTGTGTTCTATTATCGGGGAATCACACTCCTCAGCCTACCTGGGAAAGTCTATGCAGGGGTACTAGAGAGGAGGATCCGACCGATAGTCGAACCTCAGATTGAGTAGGAACAATGTGGTTTTCGTCCTGGCCGTAGCACTCTTGACCAACTCTATATGCTCCACAGGATTCTGGAGGGAGTATGGGAGTTTGCCCAATCTGTCCACATGTGTTTTGTGGATTTGGAGAAGGCTTTCGACCGTGTCCCTTGAACAATCTTGTGGGGTGTGCTCCAGGAGTACGGCGTTCCGGACCCGTTGCTACGGGCCATTCGGTCCCTGTATCACCGGAGCCAGAGTTTGGTCCATATTGGCAACAACAGGTCAAATTCATTTCCGATGGAGTTGGAGTCTGCTAAGGCTGTCCTTTGTCACCGATTCTGTTCATAATTTTTATGGACAGAATTTTTAGGCACAGTCGAGGTGTTGAGGGGTTCTGGTTTGGTGGCCATCGGATCTCGTCTCTGCTTTTTGCATATGATGTTGTCCTTTTGGCTTCATCAAATCGGGACCTCCAGCTCTCATTGGAGCGATTCGCAGCCGAGTGCGAAGCAGCCGGGATAAGGATCTGTTCATAATTTTTATGGACAGAATTTTTAGGCACAGTCGAGGTGTTGAGGGGTTCTGGTTTGGTGGCCATCGGATCTCGTCTCTGCTTTTTGCATATGATGTTGTCCTTTTGACTTCATCAAATCGGGACCTCCAGCTCTCATTGGAGCGATTCGCAGCCGAGTGCGAAGCAGCCGGGATGAGGATCTGTTCATAATTTTTATGGACAGAATTTTTAGGCACAGTCGAGGTGTTGAGGGGTTCTGGTTTGGTGGCCATCGGATCTCGTCTCTGCTTTTTGCATATGATGTTGTCCTTTTGGCTTCATCAAATCGGGACCTCCAGCTCTCATTGGAGCGATTCGCAGCCGAGTGCGAAGCAGCCGGGATGAGGATCTGTTCATAATTTTTATGGACAGAATTTTTAGGCACAGTCGAGGTGTTGAGGGGTTCTGGTTTGGTGGCCATCGGATCTCGTCTCTGCTTTTTGCATATGATGTTGTCCTTTTGACTTCATCAAATCGGGACCTCCAGCTCTCATTGGAGCGATTCGCAGCCGAGTGCGAAGCAGCCCGAGGCCATGGTTCTCAGTCGGACAAGGGTGGAATGCACCCTCTGGGTCGGGAATGAGGTCCTGCCCCAAGTGGAGGAGTTTAAGTATCTTGGGGTCTTGTTCACGAGTGAGGGAAGGATGGAGCGGAAGATCAACAGATGGATCACTGCAGTCTCTGCTGTTAAGCGGCGCCTATACCGGTCTGTCGTGGTGAAGAAGGAGCTGAGCTGCAAGGCGCAGTTCTCAATTTACCAGTCGATCTACGTTCCAACCCTCACCTGTGGTCACGAGCTTTGGGTAGTGACCGAAAGAACAAGATCACGGATACATATGGCTGAAATGAGATTCCTTCGCCGGGTGGTGGGGTTCTCCCTTAGTGATAAGGTAAGAAGCTCTACCATCCGTGAAGAGCTTGGAGTAGATCGGCTGCTCCTCCGCATTGAGAGGGGCCAGTTGAGGTGGCATGTTAATGTCATACAGGCAACGTGTATTAATTTCCAGTATAAATAAATTATACACCTTATAATGACAATAAATATATATAAATACTGTATAACAAACCTTATAAATAACAAATCCACGGCCACGTCGAGAAGAAGAATCACTGGCGGCACTGGTGCCCTGGTTTGGGGCTCCTCAGCACCTCCAGAGCCTTTGCTTTAGTACATATCATGTTCGTATCCAAACTCACAGGCGTTTAACTCTCTCTCTCTCTCTCTCTCTCCAACTGCATGTGTTGGTGACGGGCGTGGCTGTTACCCGCAGGCGAAATCCAGAGAGCGCACCTGAAGCCACTCAGCCATCATCGCGCTATAAATAGCTCCGTGCTCGACCAGTTTCCGTATTATACTCTCCCAGTGATTTTGGTTTTTGTTTTCCCCCACCACTACGGTAAACACGATTTTTCCCACACCCCAGTGCTTCCCCTGAGCTCAATAAAAGTTATATTCTTTCTCGTGAGGGAGGACAGGTGTGTTGGAAGCTGGGAAATATATCTCGACCAATCAGCTTGCTGGATTCACAGCCAATCAGAGAACACACAAGTCAAGCAGTAGAACATAGCATGTTGGATAGCGTAGTTGAACGTAGTGTGCATGAATTTTGAATAATCTTTCTCTCTCTTTCTCTCTCTCTCTCTCTCTCTCTCTCTCTTTAATTTTTTAATTTCCCGATGGGAAATCCCGCAATATTGCGGGGACGCGAAGTAGGAAACAAGAAGTGGTGGCGGATTACTGTACTATTATTGGCTAATAAACATTTCTTTCCGTCTCAACACAAAACATTGAGGGCAGCAATGGCATAATAGCTAGAGAAGAGGGTTTGGGACAAAGGTGATGGTCGAAGAGTGATCATTTTCATGGCTGAAGTGCTCTTCTGCAAGACACCTAACCCCCAACTACTCTTCAGGAGCCGCAATGTGACTGCACACTGTTCCGAGGGTGTATGTGTGTGTTTGTGCTCACTTCAGATAGGTTAGCTGTGCAGACAAATTTCCCTTGCAGGATAATAGAATATATGAAATCAAAATCGCAAATTATTAAACACAAAATATTAAACAAGGAAAACAGTTCAATCATCTGAAATAAACCTATAAATTCAATTTATTAACTGAGTGTGAGGTGAGGCACAGAAATTGCAAACTGAGACTTTGCATCAAGCTGAGGTCTCAAATTCCCTGTGCTGATCAAAGTCACAATGTTAATGAGTTATTATATGCAATTTTTATATACCCCCAAATAAAAGGACAAAATCAGGAAAAAAGAAAAGGAAGTTGATTTGTGCGTTTGGTAGCGGAAAGCTCCTTTGTGGGGATGCGAGTGTATCAGTTTGTGTATTGTCTTGATCAGTGCCAGCAGTATATAATTTTGTTTTGTTTTTTGTAAAACTATCCCACTACAGTGGTACCTCGGTTCTCGAATGTTTTGGAGGTTGAACAAATCAGAATTCAAACAAAAAATCCGGGATTTTTTTGTCTTGGAAGTCGAACAAAATTCGGAAGTCAAACTCGAAAAACGTGCAAAAAAACAAGACCAAGAGTTGAGGAAAAGTGCGCAACTTCTGGAAATCAGTCTCTTTTGACTCTACTCGACCACACTGTGTGTGTGGATGTGCTTGCTCCTGTTCTACAAAGTACAGTATTCCGTGTTTTTTTGTTTATTCGATTAGATTAGCTAATAAACTTGTCTCCAAAGAAAGCTACTGAGAAAAGGTCAGTTGTGCGGAAAACTGTTGCATTTAAGAAAGAGCTGATAGCTAAGCATGAATCAGGCGTGCGTGTTACTGATCTTGCTAAGGAATACCGGCATGGCTAAATCAACGATATGCGCGATCCTGGAGAACAAAGAGAGTGTTAAAGCCAGTGATGTGGTGAAACAAAGGAAACAAAGACCGCAAGTGCTGGAGGACATGGTAAAGAGGATTTGGAATTCGAACAAATCGGAATTCGAATAGCCTTTTGGAACGGATTAAGTTCAAGAACCAAGGTAACACTGTACAGTATTTTATATTTTTGAATTAGGTTAACTGATGGAGTCAAACAAAGCCATTGCATTCACAACAACTTGTACTTTATGACGTACTGAATATCTGCTTATACAGTATTCCCCTGTTTTTCACGATGGTTTGGTTCCGGCCCTTCCCACAGATGAAAAAAATCCGCGAGTTATTGATGCGGTTTTAAAACCCTATGTATGATATTACATGCGCTAAAATATGCTTCTTAAACACATACTATAGACAGTCTTACTCATTAATACAGTAATAATGCAGTAAAGTGGAGCCGGTGGTGTAGTGGTTAGAGTGTTGGGCTCAAGATCGGGAGATTGTGAGTTCAAATCCCACTGAGACCCTGACTGTGCTAAGACCCCTGGGCAAGGTCTCAATCACAAGTGTGCCTCTGTTCACCCAGCAGTATAAATGGGTACCAGTAAAAAATATCCTGGGAAGGTAACCTGCGATGGACTAGCGTCTCAGTTCAACTCCTGATTGCTTCACGCTATGGAAACCGGGGATAAGCACCGGCCTGATGAGCCGCTAGGCTCGGGTATAAAAACCCAAACAGTTAATCAATCAAATGCAGTAAAATGTAGCAATGATTAAGTAAAAACTTTTAAATTTTGCACTGTGATAATATTTATTAATGAATAAAATGCTTAGGCTCCTTACCAGAAGCTAGAAAAGATGCAGGTTTTTGAGTGACATCATAGGGTTTAAATAATCATTGAAAACACATGGTGATCACTTGTATGTGACGGAGAAAAAAAGAGGTGTACACATCATCTGTAACCAATCAGCAGGAGGGAGAAGCAAAAGTTCTCAGCCATTGGCTAAATTTGAATCACATGCCAGTTACTTCTGGGTTTGTCGCCAATTCGCGAGTATGCAGGGGCGCGAGTGCCTAAAGGCTAATGGTCACGAGCTTACTGTATTTCAGGTTAATAAAAACAGGGTAGTAGTGGCTTGGTGGTTAAGGTGCTGGCTTACTGATCTGAAGGTCAGGGCTCAAGCCCACCATCACAGAGTTGTTACTGCTGCTCTCCCAGTGCAGCTAATTGGGGTATCAATGGCCAGCCTGTGCCGATGAGAAATGGGTGCCAGCCTCCCCGCGACCCTAATTAGGATTTAAGTGACTCAGAAAATGAATGGATGGATTAATGAATGCAACTAGCAGCCTTGTTGATGTTATCTTGTCCATATTGGTTAGGTATTTTAAAAATACAGTTCTCCTCAATGCTATATAAACTACACATGTAAAAATATTTTGATCATCTAGTAGAGATTTTGATGATCCGAATGTTCGTTTTAGGTTTACTCATTTTAAAACCCTAATATCATAAATTTGTCAACCCTATACTTTGTGTGTATGTATTTTATTGAAGTGAAAATTACTAAAAATAGTATGATAACCAGCTAACCCAAGACAAGACAGATAGTCCATCTCATAATCCCACTTTGTACCTCAGGAAGCCTACCCTCATTCCTAATTTATTGTTTAAGTTGGATTATGCTCAAGACTACTTGTTGGGAATAACTGATAAGTTGTCAACTTTGGCCCAGTCTGTGCCACGTTTCCCAACTATGGTCTGGAGCGAAAGGAGGAAAGGCTCATTCATTCATTCATTCATTTTCTGAACAGCTTAATTCTAGTTAGGGTTGCAGGGAGGCTGGTGCCCATCTCATCCGACTCCGGTCGAGGGCAGAATACCCTTTGGACAGCTTGCTAGGCCATCGCAAGGCAGAAACACACTGATGGCTATGCAGGCTCTTGTCGAAAGTCAGCAATAGTTCTTTTACATGCTTCACACCATGGACAGTGAGATACATGGCTGGTCTTTGATAACCCAGTTCACTGCACTGGAGGGACAGTGATAACCCGTTGAGAGTGGGGCTTGAACCCGCAACCTTGGGATCAGTGATGTAGCACATTACCGCCATTCCACCACTGACCTTATTAGGAAAGGCTAACTTTGGGTTTAACTAATGGGTTTTCTTTTCACCACCTTTCATTGGCTGATTTCCACTTTGGTTTATAATCACTTGTCTTGATAGTTTAAAAAGTTCATGTTCCATCAAGCTTCAGATTTTAGCTTTTGCTCCATTTACCTGCAAATGTGTCTGCCTACCTGAGTTTATTCTACGTAAGTCTGAAATATGGTGGATTTTATTGCTGCTTGTTGCTATGCAAGTCAGCGATACATAATCGCTGATCAGAACCAACTCAGCAATCTCTTTGCCTTTTTATTTTCTGTGGTGGACATGCGTGGATGTGGAACAACCACCTACGCCATCTTCCATGACTGTGGTGCTCTGCTCAGGAGCTCCACTAATAACTGTAAAGTAAGATTGTATGAACCCGATAGTTGATCAAATAAAAATAAGTTTTCAATATTCAGTCACTGATAATTGTTACAGGGTTCTGATGGTGGTGTGTTTAGGGGGATGCTTTTGAGCATTTCATTGTTTCTTATAATAGGGTTCGACATCCCAGTGTTCTTGTGATATACTGGAAAT
Source organism: Plotosus lineatus (assembly GCA_024760905.1). NCBI lineage: Eukaryota > Metazoa > Chordata > Actinopteri > Siluriformes > Plotosidae > Plotosus > Plotosus lineatus. Next base: position 39,124,165 of record CM045736.1, on the reverse strand, counting down.
TACGATTTGTTTGAAATTTCCCAGTATGAGTTCATCAGGTTGCCAATTCTTACAAATAGAACCTGAACTCAAAGGCCAAACATACTTCAGGCTGGGAACCTTTCTTTAAAATTAGTAATGAATAGTCAGGTTATTTGGAAGAGACTTGGTCCAATGCCAGAGAAGTACAGTCTGGCTCTAGTCATAATGAACCAGAGTATATTGGGAATGCATTTAGGAAATGTGTAAGGTTGACATGCCCTGTCAAAGCTGTCAAGATTTGCTCCACTGCAGTCAGATCCCTCTCTTCTTTCTGCTGCTTTTGGGTAGAATGGGTTATTGACTGCATCTTATGTCAGATTTGCTCATTTAAAGGCATCACTTGATTTTTCTGTTTCTCCTGTATTGCTCTCTCTGGCTGTCACCTTTATAGCTGTCAGTCAGTCACAATGGGCGGCTTTCTGACAGTAAAGTGTGTACCGAAGTCTAACAACCAGGAAGTTTTCACTCGGTTCAAAATACTGTAACTTGTTAATTTGTCTTTCAGAGCTTGCATGAATTAAATAATGTGTATAGAGTGGGATTAATTAAAACTCAGAGATTATATTAGTGTGCCTTGACAAATTAAATGTAACTCACATTAATTAATCAGGAAAATGTATGGCTGTACCATTCTGCTTGTGTGTCGTTACTTCTACTGTATAATAAATGTTATCAGTCCTGTAATCTTGATTAGAGACTATCATTCATTCATTCATTTATTTTCAAAACTGCTTGGTCCTACAAGGGTTGCAGGGAAGCAGGAGCTTTTCTCAGCCGACTCCGGACAAAGGCATGATAAAAAAAGCTAATCGGTCCATTGCAGGACCAACAAATACACACTTGTATTCACACCTTGGGGTAATTAGGAGATAACCAATTAGGCTAGGGCAGTGGTGGCCTGGTGGTAAAGGCACTGGATCACTGATCCTAAGGTTGGGGGTTCAAGCCCCACTCTCAATGTGTTGTCACTGCCCCCCCCCCCAGTGCAGCTAACTGGGTTATTGAAGGCCGGCCATGTCTGTCACTGTCTATGGTATGAGGTTCATGTAAAAGAACCATTGCTGACTTTCGACAAGAGTAACTATATAGCCGTTGGCGTGTTTCCGCCCCGCGGTGGCCTGGTGAGCTGTCCAGGGTGTACTTTGCCGTCACCCAGAGTTGGCTGGGATCGTCACCAGCCTCTCCGCAACCCTAATTAGGATTAAGCGGTTACAGAAAATGAACGATGATGAACCAGTTAGGCTATTGTGTACGTATTTTCACTGTGGGAAGAAACCCACATGTGCAGGGGAAAGCATGCAATCTCCACATGTATACACCATTGTGAAGAATGGGACTCGAACTTAGAACCTTCTTACTGAATGCAATATCACTTTCAATAAATAGCTTATCAATATCACTTTACTTTAGTCTTCTTCTTCTTCTTTTCCTTTCGGCTTTTCCCTTCAGGGGTCGCCACAGCGAATCATCTGCCTCCATCTCACCCTATCCTTTACATCTTCTTCTCTTACACCAACGACCTTCATGTCCTCCTTTACCACATCCATAAATCGTCTCTTTGGTCTTCCTCTAGGCCTTTTGCCTGGTAGTTCCAGCCTCAGCATCCTATTACCAATATACTCACTATCCCTCCTCTGTACATGTCCAAACCATCTCAATCTAGCCTCTCTGACTTTGTCTCCAAAACGCCTTACATGTGCTGTCCCTCTGACGTGCTCATTCCTAATCCTATCCATCCTCGTTACTCCCAAAGAGAACCTCAACATTTTCATCTCTGCTACCTCCAACTCTGCCTCCTGTCTTTTCCCCAGGGCCACTGTTTCTAACCCATACAGCATCGTTGGCCTCAACACCGCCTTGTACACTTTTTCCTTTCATTTTTGCCGATACCTCCTATCACACATCACACCGACACTTTTCTCCAACCATTCCAACCTGCCTGCACACGCTTCTTGACCTCTTTTCCACACTCTCCATTGCTCTGGATTGTTGAGCCTAAGTACTTAAAATCCTCCACCTTTCTTATCTCTGCTCCCTGTAATTTCACCGTTCCTCTTGGTCCTTGTCATTCATGCACATGTATTCTGTCTTACTGAGGCTAATCTTCATTCCTCCTTTCCAGGGCATCCCTCCAGCTCTCTAGATTTTCCTGCACTTGTCCTCTGCTCTCACTACAGATTACAATGTCATCTGCAAACATCATAGTCCATGGGGAATCTTGTCTAACCTCGTCTGTCAGCCTGTCCATCACCATAGCTTGAACAAGAAGGGGCTGAGAGCTGACCCTTGATGCAGTCCCACCTCCACCTTGAACTCTTCTGTCACACCAACAGCACACCTCACCACTGTCTTACATCTCTCATACATGTCCTGCACCACTCTAACATACTTCTCTGCCACTCCAGACTTCCTCATGCAATACCACAGTTCTTCTCTCGGCACCCTGTCATATGCTTTCTCCAGATCCACAAAGGCACAATGCAGCTCCGTCTGACCTTCTCTACTTCTCCATTAACGTCCTCAAGGCAAACACTGCATCTGTGGTGCTCTTTTGGGCATGAAACCAAACTGTTGTTCACAAATGCTGACTTCTGCCCTTAGTCTAGCTTCCACTATTCTTTCCCATAACTTCATCGTATGGCTCATCAACTTTATCCCTCTGTAGTTGCCACAACTCTGCACCTCTCCCCTTGTTCTTAAAAATGGGCACCAGCACACTTCTCCTCCATTCCTCTGGCATCCTCTCGCTTCTCTAAGACCTTGTTAAATGTTCTTGTCAGAAAATCTACTGCTACCTCTCTCCTAGACACTTCCATACCTCCACCGGTATGTCATCAGGACCAACTGCCTTTCCATTCTTCATCCTCTTCAATGCCCTCCTCACTTCACCCATACTAATCTTTGCTACTTCCTGGTCCTCAACAGTCACCTCTTCTACTCTTTTTCTCTCTCATTTTCCTCATTCATCAGCTCTTCAAAGTACTCTTTCCATCTTCCCAGCACGCTTCTGTCATCAGTCAGTACATTTCCCTGTCTGTCCTTTATCAATCTAACTTGCTGCTCGTCCTTCCCATCTCTATTTCTCTCTGCTGTGCCAACCTGTATAAATCATTTCTCCTCCTTACTTTCCAACCCGAGCATACAAGTCATCAAACGCTCTGTTTGGCCTTTGCCACTGCTACCTTTGCCTTACGCTGTGTCTCCCTGTACTCCTGTTTACTCTCTTCGGTTTTGTCAATGTCCCACTTCTTCTTAGCTAATCTCTTCCTTTGTACACACTCCTGCACTTCCTCATTCCACCACCAAGTCTCCTTATCTACTTTCCTTCCAGATGACACACCAAGTATTCTCCTACCTGTCTCCCTGATCACATTCGCTGTAGTTGTCCAGTCATCTGGAAGCACTTCCTGACCACCCAAAGCCTGTTTCAACTCCTCCTTGAAGACAACACGACACTCTTCCTCCTTTTCAACTTCCACCACTTTGTCTTCTGCTCTGCCTTTGCCTTCTTTCGCCTTCCTCACCATCAGCATCATCCTGCACACCACCATCCTATGCTGTTTGGCAACACTCTCACCGCTACTACTTTGCAGTCACTGACTTCCTTTAAATTACATCGCCTGCACAAGATGTAGTCTACCTGTGTGCTCCTACCTCCACTTTTATAAGTCACCCTATGCTCCCCTCTCTTCTGGAAGAAAGTATTCACCACAGCCATTTCCATCCTTTTGCAAAATCTACCAACGCCTGTCCTTCATGCTCCTGTCCTGATACCAAACCTACCCATCACTTCCTCGTCCCTCTGTTTCCTGCACCAACATGTCCATTGAAGTCTGCCCCAATGACCACTCTTTCACCTCTGGGGTACTCTGCATCACTTCATCTAACTCCTCCAGAATCTCTCCTTCTCTTCTCGCTCACATCCTGTCTGTGGGGCATAAGCACTAACAACATTGACCATCACACCTTTAATTTCTAACTTGAGACTCATCACTCTGTCTGACACTCTTTTCACTTCTAGAACATTCCTGGCAAACTCCTCCTTCAAGATGACTCCGACTCCATTTCTCTTCCCATCCACACCGTGATAAAACAGCTTAAACCCTGCTCCTATGCTTCTAGCCTTGCGACCTTTCCACCTGGTCTCCTGAACACACAGTATGTCCACCTTCCTCCTCTGCATCATGTCAGCCAGCTCTCTACCTTTTCCTGTCATAGTTCCAATATTCAAAGTCCCTACTTTCAGTCCTAGACTCATGCCTTTCCTCTTCTCTCTCTGGCAACGGACGCCTCCGCCTCTCTCCTTCTTCGACGTCTTCGACCAACAGTAGTCCAATTTCCATCAGCACCCTGTTGGTTGACGGCACTGATGGCGTCGTTGTTAACCCGGCCTCGACCGATCCGGGTATGTCATTCTTTCTTGTGATTCGCATAGTTTATTTGGCATTTGTTTTACGCCGGATGCCCTTCCTGACGCAACCCTCTGCATTTATCCGGGCTTGGGACCGGCGTGAGGGAGAGACACTGGTTTGTGCCCCCCCCTCACGGCTGCATTATCACTTTACTTTAGTAAGTTGTTTAATACATCATTGTCTTTTTGTGTTTAATATGTGATATATAAAACCGGCAGAGTTGAAACAGCTTCCCATTCAGACAATACTGTTTATTCTCCTGTGATGTTTCTGATTTAATAATGGCATTTGTCATAGTCAGATGAGATTCAATTACTTTTCTGAAATGATCATCATGGGTGCATAGATACGTATTAGAATGCACACATATAAATTTAGGCAAGGCACAGACCAGCAAAACAGTGTTAAAACTGACACGGTGACTCATTCGCTGTGCTTGATACAGATTACACTTTGATTAACAGGTAATATAAGTAATAGCTTGTGTTTTCCGAGAACATCTTTTCATGTTTGGCGGTAACGTGGCACTGTGTATGCTGCAGATGAGCAATTGTACACACTGACCTCTTGGAGTTTGAATGCAACAGAGAGAGATCACTATGCTGAACCTACCACCCACAGCGTTATGTTTCGCTAATAGACAATAGTGAAGTTAGACATTAGTCAACTGCAGGGCATTCTCTCTGAGATGTGCACTGAATTCTGTGTAAAGCCTTTGGGCTTCTTAAAATGATTTGTCAGTCTAGGTCAGAGATGTGTCTCAGAGGAGCTGCCCGCTTGTCTTTCTTGGCTCGGAAAAACCTCTTCTGAATGGTAGATCTTCAAGCTTCCTCCTGAACATGATGGTAGGTTGGGATGTTCTGAATCAGCTGAGTGGGCTGGTAGCAGTGCTTTTGATGTGCCGTGCTTCTAATCTGAAAAGCCTGGTCAAATAAGCCTTGAGCATAAATCAAGTGGGAGGCTTATGTTGGCTTGTCTGCTCCAACTGTTCTGCGACAGTGAAAACTGAGTTGTGGTGGGCGCATTGCATATTCCTGGTCTTTTCGTGGTACATGACTGATTGGATTCTCAATTAAAAAGCAACTGAATGTGAACACATGTATTTGTGAGCTGTGAGAAGCCCACATGTTTGCTAGCAGAACAACAGATTATCTTTGTGTGGGATGTGAGACAATTTTGAGGCCTTTACCACAATGATACATCCGATTTTTACGAAACCTTCCTACATGTTTTTATTCAAAAAATCAAACAGTAGAACTGTCAGGAATTTTGTAGTGTCCCCATATGACTTATGAGCTACCTGTCTGTCTTTCTTTCGGCTTTTTCCCTGTTACTCGGGAGTCGCCACAGCGAATCATCTGATTCACACATTTGATTTGGCAGAGGTTTTTACGTCAGATGCCCTTCCTGTCACAACCCTTTTTAGCAAGGGACAGAAACACGCTGACGACTTTGCAGCCTACTCTTTAAAAAAGTCAGCAATGGTTCTTTTATATACCTCTCACCATAGACAGTGAGAGACATGGCCCGCCTTTGATAACCCAGTTAGCTGCACTGGGGGGGACAGTGACAACCCTGTGGAGAGTGGGACTCGAACCCCCAACCTTTGGATCAGTGATCCAGCGCCCTATACCACTAGACCACCACTGCCCCTTATGACTTATGAGCTACCTCCCATTGGCTATTACGGCGCTGCATCTACCATAATGATTTTGGTGTAAAGGACAGAGTTACTGTAGTTTCATGCTTTATTTCTTGAGTCAGGCTTTTAACCTTCCATAAACATTTTTAAGATTATAACTCTGCTAAGAAGACATGGTCCACACATGCACATACAAACACACACACACGCACACACACACACACACACACACACACGCACACACACACACACACACACACACACGCGCGCGCGTGTGATTTCCAGTGAGAAGAAGAAACGGGCTCGAGTGATATCGCAAAGGAATATGGCCAAACCCGTCGACCATCGGTACGATATTGAAGCAGAAGGATGTCTTAAAAGGTATACTTTTATAATTTTTAAAGGGTTTAGGGGGTAGTACTGGGAGCCTTGGAACGAATCACATGTTTTACATGTAAAATGCGGTTCAATTTACGAAAAATCCAGGTTAAGAAAAAGGCTCTGGAACGGATTAATTTCGTAAGGTGAGGTACCACTGTATACAGTATATAAATATAATATCAGTAAACACATATTCAATACCGACATGCGTGCACACACACACTCAGATGTGCACCTCGCAAAAATGTAAGTAGTTTTGATGGGAGGTTTTGGGTTGTTTTTTGTTTTGTGGATGTTTAGGGTTTTTTTCCTTTTTTTTTGCATAATTGGACTTTTGTGGCATTTTCCTTAACTTCCACCCCTATTCTTCCTTCATCATCAGTTCTGTTCATTTTCTGTAACCGCTTAATCCTAATTAGGGTCACGGGGAGGCTGGCGCCCATCCCAGCCAACTTCGGGCAGAGTACACCTTGGACAGCTCGCCAGGCCATCGCAGGGCGGAAACACGCCGACGGCTTTGCAGCCTACTCTTGTCAAAAGTCAGCAATGGGTTTTTTTACATGCCTCACACCATAGACAGTGAGAGACATGGCCGGCCTTTGATAACCCAGTTAGCTGCACTGGGGGGGACAGTGACAACCCTGTGGAGAGTTAATTTCCTTATTTTTTGCACTGAAGCCACATGAATTGAAGCATGAAGTAGCAAGGATCCCTGTATGTTTCTATAATCTCCATCAATTGAGTGGTGAGGTGTTCAGAGCATATTTCTTCCAGCATGGGCTCCAGACCCATTATAACCTTGAATGGATGCTGAATTTTTATGTAAATCATTACAACTTGCTATGCTATGCAATATTAAAATTAAAAGAAGTTGCACTGTGCTCCTCCTCAACTGTAAGGAGGAGCTGATCCTGCGCATTCAGTCTTGCTGAGGTTGCTTTTTAAACCTGCATGTATACATACAAACACATGCATGCACTCAAGGCCTAATGCACACCTCTAAAACACAGTGCAATTTTCAAAGAGCATGTTACAAGATTAGAAAGCTGTCCATCAGTATTCAGCATTGTTATGCATATGAAGTAAGTGGAATATTGTGCTGCACTGAATGCTGCAACATAGTCCTGTGAGTGATATCCATGGCAGAGCTCATTTAAAGTTCTCTGGAATATCTGATAACCCAAAGCATTCATTGGTTATCAAATAAAGCCAGATGACACCAGATATGTGCTCAGAAAGATCGAGATAAAGGCATACGAACTGTTCCCAAGAGATTATGTTATAACTGGATTATATTTGCACCTATAATGGCAGGTTCTTTCCAAAAAAAAGAAAGAAAAAGAACAAAAAATTGTCATAGTTTCTCATGAATCACACAGAAGAAGTACTCAGAGATCTAGTGGTGTTACTTCGAGAAGACGGTACAGAGTGTTGAACAATTTTGACACACCGTCTTTTTTTCCACACTGTGTGTAGCCGAGTTGTCTTACCAGTGAAGGACGTGTATTCACTCAATATAGAACCTACAGGGTCAGGTAACATCACAGCTATCTAATTTCCTTTAACGGATTCCCAGGGGTATTATAAGATTTTGTAGGTTGACAGCTCTGTGAGATGAGATGATCAAATGCACAGACTAATGCGCTACTTAGTAGGTTTCAGTTTAATTATTTCCGGTGTGCATCAGTGAACTTGTACTTGTATTGTCAGTATTTTCATATTGAATCTACTTAGAATAATTACAGCTATGGTGAAATATCACAAAGTTATTAATAATATGGCCAGAGCGGTGGCATAGTGGTTATCATGTCTGCCTCACTGCAAGAAAGTCATGGATTGAAGGCTTGGGCATTTCTGTGTGGAGTTTGCATGTTCTTTCTTGTTTTCTCTGGGTACTCTGGTTTCCTCCCACAGTCCAAATACAGGGATCCATCACTTTTTGCAGTTAATTGGGACCGAGATCCCCACGCGACCATCGAAATCCGCGAAGTAGGATCACCCCCCCCCAAACCTCACCCCCGACTGACGTATACATACATGTATATGTGTATATAATATCAATGAATACATTTTCAATGCTAGAAATGCTTAAAATAACAATTAAACATTCAAAAATAATGCATAAGATGTAAATAATATATAAATACACACACATACAGATGGTATTGCATGAGAAGAAGACGATACACATACATACGTGCAACAGAGGCAACAGTGTAAGTAGTTTTGATGGGAGATTTTGGGTTTTTGTTTTGTGTTGGTTTAGGGTTTTTTTTTCTTTTTTTGCATAATTGGCCTTGTTTTTGTGGCATTTTCCTTAATTTTAACCCCAATTCTTCCTTAATTTCCTTATTTTTTAATTTGATGAATATATATATATATATATATATATATATATATATTTTTTTTTTTTTTTTTAAACCACAATGCACTGAAGCCGCAAGTATTGAAGCGCGAAGTAGCGAGAGATCCCTGTACATGCATATTAGGCTAATTGAGCCCCTACAAGCAACAGTGACCTAAGCCTATTTTTTGTCAATTTTGAGTTAAGTACAGAAATAAATAAATAAAGGTTTAATTTAAAACAAATGCCCATTGAAATCCAAGTAGAGTTTCAATTTTGAAATATAAGAGGTAATTTACTAGTGCAACAGTGGACCAAGTTCCAAATCCAAGATAGTGGCAGCCTCCACATCTAGGAAAAACATAACCAAAAAAGAGGTTGTTCAGTTAAAAGAGGGCTTGGAAAATAAGTATTAATTTAGATAAGACACTACTGTATCTGCTTGGTAGTATTTAATTAAATGTTTTTCATTATTTTTTGTAATACAGGGATCCCTCACTTTCCACGGTTAATTGGGATCGAGATTCCCCCGCGACCGCCAAATTCAGCAAAGTAGGATCACCCCCCCCTTCCCGACTGACGTATACGTACATGTATATGTGTATATAATATCAATAAAGACATATTCAATGCTATAGATACTTATGATAACAATTAAACATTCGAAAATAATGCATAAGATGTAAATAAAATATAAATACACACACATACAGACGCGTACCTCACATAAAAATGTAAGTAGTTTTGATGGGGGGTTTGGGTTGTTTTTTTTGTTTTGTGTTGGTTTAGGGTTTTTTTTTTTGCATAATTGGCCTTGTTTTTGTGACATTTTCCTTAACTTTCCCCCTATTATTCCTTAATATCCTTATTATTTAATTTGATTAATATTTAAAAAAAAAAACGCAATGCACAGAAGCCGCATGAATTGAAGCGGGGACTAGAGAGGGATCCCTGTATTACTAAATTTCATAGATATTTAGACTTAGACCACTGATGCACTTAAAATAAAATTTAAACCGGAACAATTAAAGGAAAAGAAGATAATTAGTGTATTGCAATTCTGCTAAATCAAAATATTTGGCAACATATCAAAGTCCCAGCAACACAGCAGTTTAGGCCAAAAAAAGTACAGTCGGCCCTCTACTTACGAAAAGTTCTGAATACGAAAAATCCAGGTTACGAAAAACAGTTTCCTAAATTTTCGTCCTCTGTATACGAAACAACTTCTTCTTACGAAAAGCGGCAAACGCGCCATTCAAAAATTCAAACAATGCGCAAGTTGCTCTCTCATTGGCTGTCTCCCAACATCCCGCTCCGCTGGCCTCCCATTGGCCAGGAGGGTGCAGAACTATACCCATTACTGTACCCATACTTCCTAGTGGCACACGCGTGAAGGGGAGTTGAACAGGACTGTTGGCTTGTGAGTTTTTTTGAGAGTGATCATTGCAGCGTTATATTTCGTTATCCATCATAAGCCCCAAGAAAGTGATTCCTGGTGACACCGAAAAGAAGAAGCGGGCTCCGTTATCAATCGAAGTGAAACAGGAGATAATAAAAAAATACGAATGTGGGATGCGGCTGAGCGGATTCGCAAAGGAGTATGGCCGAAACCCCTCTACAATTGGGACGATATTGAAGCAGAAGGAGACCTTAAAAGCAGAGATACAGTGATGGTGGCGATTATTTCGGAAAAAGCAACCTTACTTAAGGACCTCATGAAGGAGGGTAGGGTGGAGTGAGGGTTCTTCAGACCAGCAACCCCCATACTTTAAAGCGTCGCATGGGTGGTCGAGAGATTTAAAAAAAGGTAAATAATTTTCCTTAACACATATTTCATACAAAATTGGTATACTTTTATAATTTTTAAAGGGTTTACGGGGTAGTCTTGGGAGCCTTGGAATGAATCACGTGTTTTACATGTAAAATGCACATCTACTTACGAAAAGTCCAGGTTACGAAAAAGGCGCTGGAACGATTCAAGTAGAGGGCCAGCTGTATCGAGATGTATTTGGTGAGACTGCAACCATTGAAATATGAATCATATCAATTTTTTTGACAGCCTTAAAACTTTAAAGCTCCCTCCTGAAAATTCACAAAAATGGACTTAGCTCACTGTTGCTCTGATTGGCTCAATTCTTCTTCTTCTTCTTCTTTTCCTTTCGGCTGCTCCCTTCAGGGGTCGCCACAGCAAATCATCCGCCTCCATCTCACCCTGTCCTCTGCATCTTCTTTTTTGACTCCAACGACCTTCATGTCTTCCTTCACCACATCCATAAATCTCTTCTTTGGTTTTCCTCTTGGCCTTCTGCCTGGTAGTTCCAACCTCAGCATCCTACTGCCAGTATACTCACTATCTCTCTTCTGTACATGTCCAAACCATCTCAATCTATCCTCTCTGACTTTGTCTCCAAAACATCTTACGTGGGCTGTCCCTCTGATATACTCATTTCTGATCCTATCCATCCTCGTTACTCCCAGAGAGAACCTCAACATTTTCATCTCCGCTACCTCCAGCTCTGCCTCCTGCCTTTTCCTCAGCGCTACTGTTTCTAAGCCATACAACATCGCTGGCCTCACCACTGTCTTGTACACTTTTCCTTTCATTCTTGCTGACACTCTCCTATCGCACATCACACCGGACACTTTTCTCCAACCATTCCAGCCTGCCTGCACACGCTTCTTCACCTCTGTTCCACACTCTCCATTGCTCTGGATTGTTGAGCTTTAGTACTTAAAATCCTCCACCTTCGTTATCTCTGTTCCCTGTAACATCACCGTTCCTCCTGGGTTCTTCTCATTCACACACATGTATTCTGATTTTCTGAGGCTAACCTTCATTCCCCTCCTTTCCAGGGCATACCTCCACCTCTCTAGATTTTGCTGCACTTGTTCTCTGCTCTCACTACAGATCACAATGTCATTTGCAAACATCATAGTCCATGGAGATTCTTGTCTCACCTCATCTGTCAGCCTGTCCATCACCATAGCAAACAAGAAGTGGCTCAGAGCTGCCCCTTGATGCAGTCCCACCTCCACCTTGAATTCATCGGTCACGCCGACAGCACACCTCACCACTGTCTTACATTTCTTATACATGTCCTGCACCACTCTAACATACTTCTCTGCCACTCCAGACTTCCTCATGCAATACCACAGTTCTTCTCTTGGCACCCTGTCATATGCTTTTTCCAGATCCACAAAGGCACAATGCAGTTCCCTCTGACCTTCTCTGTACTTCTCTATTAACATCCTCAAAGCAAACATTGCATCTGTGGTGCTCTTTCTTGGCATGAAACCAAACTGTTGTTCACAAATGCTGACCTCTGCCCTAAGTCTAGCTTCCACTATTCTTTCCCATAACTTCATCGTATGACTCATCAACTTTATCCCTCTGTAGTTGCCGCAACTCTGCACGTCCCCCTTGTTCTTAAAAATGGGCACCAGCACACTTCTCCTCCACTCCTCCGGCATCTGCTCACTCTCTAGGACCTTGTTGAATGTTCTTGTCAGAAAATCTACTGCTACCTCTCCTAAACACTTCCATACCTCCACAGGTATATCATCAGGACCAACTGCCTTTCCATTTTTCATCCTCTTCAATGCCCTCCTCACTTCACCCTTACTGATCTTTGCTACATCCTGCTCCTCAATGGTCACCTCTTCTACTCTTTTTTCTCTCTCATTTTCCTCATTCATCAGCTCTTCAAAGTACTCTTTCCATCTTCCCAGCACACTTGTGTCATCAGTCAATACATTTCCTTCTCTGTCCTTTATCAATCTAACTTGCTGCACATCCTTCCCATCTCTATCGCTTTGCTGTGCCAACCTGTATAGATCATTTTCTCCCTCCTTACTGTCCAACCGAGCATACGCCCTCTGTTTGGCCTTAGCCACTGCTACTTTCGCCTTACGCTGTGTCTCCCTGTACTCCTGTTTACTCTCTTCGGTCCTCTCAGTGTCCCACTTTTTCTTAGCTAACCTCTTCCTTTGTACACAATCCTGCACTTCCTCATTCCACCACCAAGTCTCCTTATCTACTTTCCTTCCAGAGGACACACCAAGTACTCTCCTACCTGTGTCCCTGATCACATTTGCTGTGGTTGTCCAGTCATTTGGAAGCACTTCCTGGCCACCCAAAGCCTGTTTCAACTCCTCTTTGAAGACAACACGACACTCTTCCTTTTTCAGCTTCCACCACTTTGTCTTCTGCTCTGCCTTTGCCTTCTTCACCTTCCTCACAATCAGCGTCATCCTGTACACCACCATCCTATGGTGTTTGGCAACACTCTCACCCACTACTACTTTGCAGTCACTGACTTCCTTCAAATTACATCGCCTACACAAAATGTAGTCTACCTGTGTGCTCCTACCTCCGCTTTTATAAGTCACCCGATGCTCCTGTTTCTTCTGGAAGAAAGTATTTACCACAGCCATTTCCATCCTTTTTGCAAAATCGATCAACATCTGTCCTTCTGTGTTCCTGTCCTGGATACCAAACCTGCCCATCACTTCCTCATCCCCTCTATTGCCTGCACCAACATGTCCATTGAAGTCTGCACCAATGACCACTCTTTCACCTCTGGGGTTACTCTGCATCACTTCATCTAACTCACTCCATAATCTCTCCTTCTCTTTTAGCTCACATCCTGCCTGTGGGGCATAAGCACTAACAACATTGAGCATCACACCTTCAATTTCTAACTTGAGATCTCATCACTCTGTCTGACACTCTTTTCACTTCTAGAACATTCCTGACAAACCCCTCCTTCAAGATGACTCCTACTCCATTTTTCTTCCCATCCACACCATGATAAAACAGTTTAAACCCTGCTCCTAAGCTTTTAGCTTTGCTACCTTTCCACATGGTCTCCTGAACACACAGTATGTCCACCTTCCTCCTCTGCATCATGTCAGCCAGCTCTCTACCTTTTCTTTGCATAGTTCCAACATTCAATGTCCCTACTCTCAGTCTTAGACTCATGCCTTTCCTCTTCTCTCTCTGCCTACGGACACGCCTCCCGCCTCTCCTTCTTCAACGTCTTCGACCAACAGTAGTCCAATTTACATCAGCACCCTGTTGATTGACAGCACTGATGGCGGTCGTTGTTAACCTGGGCCTCGACCGATCCGGTATGGGAGTAATGCTTCTGATTTGCATCATAAAAGTTTGACATTGGTTTTACGTCGGATGCCCTTCCTGACACAACCCTCTGCATTTCTCCGGGCTTGGGACCGGCATAAAATGTTAGCCCCCCCCACCGCCTCATGGCTGCATTTGTTGTTTAAAATTGCCCTCTAAGTGTGAAGGTGAGTGTGAGTGGTTGTTTGTGTTACCATATGATGATTTACTGAGCTGTTCAGAGTGTACCCTGCCTTTGCACAGTGTTGGCTGAGATAGGCTCCACCTTCTCCGTGGCTGTAATAGGAATGAGTAAGTGTTTTGGCAAATGAGTGAAGGTCATAATAGTATTTGTATGACTTTTCTAATAAAACAAAGACCTGAATCGGGCCATTAGATAATCAAAACAATCCATCAAAATGAGACACGGGTATTACGGCCTCCCTCTCTGTGGTGTACATTAAAATTGTCAGGCTTTGTAACTTTCATGGTGCCCAATTGCACAAAGGTTTTTTGAAAACACATCATTTTGGGACATATGAATGTGGAACATAATGACATTTGTTCAGTCTGCTAGATGTATTCTGTGGCATGTGCAAAATCCTAAATCCCATGTCCAAAGTGATAAATTTTGAGGCTGTTTTTGTACAAACACCAGAACTCACAAAATGTAATGTTTCACCTGTGAAGCTGTACTCATATTCGAAAGCCTTGTCTTTCATCATTAGGCGCATGTCTTGACATTAGGAGACTGTGCTTTGGCAATGTTTTTGTGTGGTGCGGCACAAATAATCTCTGACACCTTGTGTTTACTCATCATCACATAAAATCAAAAACATATTAGCGGAACATTTTCTGCTCACATTACCGCCCGACTGTACATCAGTTCAGACAGTAGGAGTGCTGGAATGGTCTGAACTCCTACTGTCTGTGCTGCTTTACACTCAGGAGATAGTGCGACTCCCCGGTCACCTGAATTTTGATATGTACACCACAAACACAGCTGCATGCACTTGAACTCGATTGCACTCCACATGTATATAATTCAGGTATTGTTCTGTGTTATAATGACTTACAATCACTTGTTTGATTCCTCATGCTTACATCCGTCCTTCCTAGCCTCTTTTATTCCTGTTCTGTTTTCTGTTAATCATCTGCTTGCTGTTGACACTACCTTTGGATTACTCTTCATGAAACGGTTTCAAGATGGCACTGGAAAGAACCAAACAGAATAGCTACCTGACCAAATGAAAATCTGTAATTTCCTTTGGATACCTTTTGCTCCTTGACAACACACTAAATAATGTAGATCTCAAGGTACCAACTATACGCCTGCTTATCACTATAGATTACCCAAGGTGTGAAGTTCTAGCCTTTTAGAGAGTGACATCATTCATGACTTTATTGTACAAGATAAAGGGGTGAAGCTGTTTTTCATTTTGATGGCACAGAAAGGCGTTTAGATGGCTGAGGTGGCTTGATTAATGTTATGCAAATGGAAAACTTGATGTTCTGCCAATCATACAACAATTTACTTCAATGAAAAAGGTCTTCAAATTAAATACCAAAGTGCCACGCTTTTTTATGAGGAACGCTTATTCCTCTGTGATCCGAAGCAGGAGTTCCTGACAGCCTTTTTATGTCCTGTAAATTTTTAGAGTACTGTATTTCTCAAGACACTACAGCCCTGGAAATGGTACATAAATTCACAGAATGACTTGTATTTACTGTAGGACTAACAGCAAATAAGCTGTATACTGTGTCTGGATGGTCAGTGACATTGTTTTATACTGTATTTTAACACATCTGCACTGGTTACTGATCTGGATTTATAACAACACATCTCTCCTCTGAATGTATCTTGCACACAACTTGGCACACCTTTAGTTTTTGGAGTTCTTTCCCATGTTTATGTAATCCTTGTGAAACTGCATTAAACTCAAATGATTAAAAGTGCATGAAATTTAATCCCAGTCATATACTGTATTTGCTTACATTTCTTATTTCCATACAGAGCAGCAGTAAGAAATGTGTGTAAGGAAAATAACTGGTGCTAATACTTACATATGTGAATGTGAAAACCATGAATAGCAAGTGCATGATGAAACGATTTAGCTACTTTAGTGTACACATTGTGAAATATGGAGATGAATTACCCTGCCTAGAGTCCAGAGAGATATATTAAGCAGTTGTACATTGTCTTCTATTTCTTTTGTATGATCTTCTATGAGACTTATTCTCCTCTAACTGTCTGCTTTTTCTTTTCTCTTTCACTCATCCGCCTCACGTTTTACCAGGAAGTAGAGGTCAGTAATTTGCTTCACATCCTTGCCTTTCCTTGATGTTTCTTTTTAGGAGAAAGAAACTATAATCATGATCTATTTCACTTTAACGCTGTGCTTCTCAAATAGTGGGGTGTGCCCCCCGGTATGATGCCGGGGGGGGGGGGGCGTGGTGTGGTGCTGCGGGAGCGCGTGTGACCCTGGGGAACATACTTTTATGGAATAGTGTACAGGAAATACGTGTAATCGCACCTCCAGTCCACTAGTTGGCAGTGACGCTCTCATTGTTGCGCGATGATGCGTTTTTTTGCACGAGCAAACGATATGAAGTTGCAGTAAACAATCCCTCAAGAAACAACACGGATAAGTTTCTTACAGGAACGAAGAGAAAGGTGGAGAGAGACGGAGATATTAAGACATAAATAAGTTGAATGGAGTTTAAATAAGGATTTATTTTTTAATTTCAGGCACATTGGTGCACTTTAAATCTTTTCTCCCGATTAAAAACAATGTTAATGAAGTTTTTCTTCATTGTAAGTTGAACTATATTTCTTTATTTTTTGTTGTTGTTGTTTTTTTTGTTTTTAATGTGAATAAAGATACAATGTTATCCAGAGGTGTACTAATAACAATTTTATAGACAAATAATATTATTTATAGTTGCTTGCGGGGCGGTGGGGGGCGTGGAATTTTTATTTCTTCCAAGAGGGGGCGCCACAGAAAGTAATTGAGAAGCACTGTTTTAATGTGAAAATGACCTTTTTCCTTTTGCTTGCATTAACTTATTGATGCTCATTATGCTCAATAATGAAACCTGGAAGTGCTAAATTTCAATATTTTATTCCGAATAGAACATAGATGTCTCTTTGCAATTTTTCACTGGGAAACACCTTTCTGATATTGCTCCACTATCTTTCTGTGAAACATTGGGGAAATTGGTGATCCTCAATACATCTTTGCTTCTGAGACACTGCCACTCTGAGAAGCTCGATTTGTACTCAGTCATGTTGCCAATGGACCTCATTCGTGGTAATTGGTCTTCCAGCTGTTCATTATAAGTGAAATTGACTTTTCCAGCCTCATATTGCTACCTGTCCCAACTTTTTTGAGATTTGTTGACACCATGAAATTTAAAATCAACATATTTTTCCTTTAAAATGATACATTTTCGCAGTTTAAACTTTTGAACTGCCATCTATGTTCTATTCTGAATAAAATATTGAAATTTGGCACTTCCACATCATTGCATTTAGTTTTTATTCACAATTTCTATGGTGTTCCAACTTTTTTGGAATCCAGTTTGTAGATTATATAGATTTCACTCACTAATTTGAGCTTCATTTAATATACTATATATTCATATCTTTTTCTGTCCATTAGGATGATTACATCAGATCATGGGATGAAAATCAAGGCTCAAATGAAAGTAAGTTCAATACATTTACGTACGACTAATTGACAATCTTGTCTGACCTCTGTTAAAAGTGCCATGATCAGTGGTAGCAACAGATATAAGACAACAATCAAGCCTACAGTTCATGAAGATAGACATCCTCATTAAAGCTGCAGCCTGCCACTTGCTACTATCTGTAATATCTTATAGCTGATAAGAAGTGACCCCTATGTTAAACAGGAAAAAGGGCCAGACGCACTTGAACACTGTATCTCGATATACAGTTTAAATGATGGCCACCGAATTGAGGAGTCCATTATTACATATCTCAGGCTGTAATTAAAGAATCGTTGTCAGGTCCACTGAATGTCTAATAAGAGTCTTCGAGGCTTGATTTAGCACTGAGTGACATTGACTTTGTTCCAGCCCACTTAAGCTGAAGATATCAAAGACGTTCCTGACTTCATTACTTGATGTAGGTTAGCACTCAAATTCTTACTTTGCAGCAAACTAAACTCTGTGACTCGTCATTTGAGAGAAATTAAATTTAATAACCAATTTTAGGAAATACTTGTCATAGTAATAACTAATTACAGTGGTACCTCTCCTTATGAAAGACCCAACAAACGAAAAATCCAAATTACGAAACGCATTTACCTAAAAATTTCCGTCTCTGGATACGAAAAAAATTCACGTTACGAAACGTGCCATCTCAAAAATTCAAACAATGCATGAGTTGCCCATTGGCAATCTCCCAACACCCCGCCCTGCTGGCCTCCCATTGGCTTGGAGGGAGCTGCATCTACATATTAACCATAATGCTTTTCGTGTGCCTTCGACCCATTGTTCGTCACGGAGTTCTAACATGCGTAAAGGAAAGAGTTACTGTTGTTTTGTGAGTTTTTCCGAGTGTGCTCATTGCAACTTTATTTTTCGTCATTCATCATGGGCCCCAAGAAAGTTATTCCCGGTGCGAGTAAAAAGAAGAAGCGAGCTCGTGGCATGCTGTTGAGTGATATCACAAAGGAATATGGCCAAACCCGTCTACCATCGGTACGATATTGAAGTAGAAGGAGGCCTTAAAAGGTATACTTTTATAATTTTTAAAGGGTTTAGGGGGTAGTATTGGGGGCCTTGGAACGAGTCAGGCCGTTTACATGTAAAATGCAACTCAACTTATGAAAAAATCAGGTTATGAAACCACTTCTGGAATGAGTAATTTCGTAAGGTGAGGTACCACTGTATTCGTATATAACACAGAAGGGCAGTAGTGGTCTGGTGATAGTGGGCTGGCTTACTGATCCGATCAGGGGTTGAAGTCCCACTATCACCAAGTTGTCACTGCTATCCCCCAGTGCAGTTATGAATAGGCCACTAGGTTGCCATCAATGTTCTTTTGCTCTGCGATCACCTGGAGAGCTGTCTAGGGCGTACTCTGCCCTCGCCCAGAGTTTTCTGAGATGGGCATTAGTAACCTGCAACCCTAATTAAGATTAAGGAGTTCAGAAAATAAATGAATGAATATAACACAGGAATGGCACAATCTGATTCATTTCATATCCGGGGACTGGTATCCAAGTGGATAATGCTGAAAGGGTACCTGTGGTGACTTTGTATCTCAAGCTCATTAAAATGATCAGGTATGATATCAGCTGTTCCATCAGGCAGTGTCAGTCCCTGCTACCTGTCCAATGTGTGTGACTACTGGGCATGCCTGCCACACAACATGTATGTACACAGGCACGCGCAGCAACATGTTGCCTTCTTCATTAGTTGTCTGGCTGGTAGTGACACAAACTCATTGTTTTGTCCTATTGGCTGGCCTGCGATGGACTAGTAACTGACCTCGTGTAGTTGCTAGCTGAATTAATATGCTTGTTTACTTGCACTGGACAATTGCCCCAATGAGTTAATGTCACTTTCGAGATAAAATTGTTGTTCCGCTTCGGTTGAGCACTCGCTAGTAATACACAGGATAAAATTGCCCAATATATAGAATATGTAGTACGGGGATTCCACACTACTTCGCGCTTCAATTCATGCGGCTTCAGTGCATCGCATTTTTTTTAAATATATTTTCATATTCATCAAATTAAAAAAATAAGAAAATGCCACAAAAACAAGGCCAATTATCCAAAAAAAAAACAAACAAACAAACACAAAACAAAAAAACCAACCCTAAACCTCCTATCAAAATATTGTGGTGAGGTGCGCATATGTGTGTGCACGCGTGTCTGTATGTGTGTGTATTTATATTTTATTTACATCTTATTCATTATTTTTTTAATGTTTAATTGTTATTATAAGCATTTATAGCATTGAATATGTATTTATTGATATTATATACACATATACATGCACGTATACGTCAGTTGGGGGGGGGGATCCTATTTCGCGGAATTCGGTGGGGGTCTCGGTCCCAATTAACAGCGGAAAGTGAGGGATCACTGTTTATATTAAAACAATTACAGTATTCACTGTTAGTGCGACAACTATTTCACAATGTCCATGTTGCCTTTAGCAAATAATTGTCAATTATTTAATATTTATGTCTGCTACAAAAGGGAAATTAAAATGAAGCCATGCATGAATCCATATACTATACTGTATTACCAAATTAATTTATGATATTCCATGTAGCTTTTTATTATACTACCCCCAGTGCAGCTAACTGGGTGTTCAAAGGCCGGCCATGTCTCTCACTGTCTATGGTGTGAGGTTCATGTAAAAGAACCATTGCTGACTTTCAACAAGAGTTGGCTGCACAGCCATCAGCGTGTTTCTGCCCTACGATGGCCTGGCGAGCTGTCCAGGGTGTTCTCTGCCCTCACCCAGGGTCGGCTGATATGGGCGCCAGCCTCCCGGCGAACCCAATTAGGAATAAGCGGTTCAGAAAATGAATGCCCACTAAGACAAACTTACATTCCAACACTTGTGCAATTATGATTCTTGGGTTATGCCTTTGGCTTTGTTTGCCTCCTCCTTCAGTAGCTACATCATATTTTTTTGGTTAAATAATGAAACAGAAAAGGAATATGCACCTAAGAGATTCTTCAGACTCCGTATAACTCAACTAGATTGATGGCTTCAGTTAAAAGACAGACACCTGTTGTGTGCACTGTCGAGACAAAGCCTTGGTAAGAAAAAAAAAAAACAAGTGAATTGTTTTATAAAAAGGAACTTTCCTGAGCTCTTTGAGTTTCTCACATCTCAGTGAATGTAATAGAATCATATTGCTGACAAATGCTAGAAATAGTCGGCCGGCTCCAACATGGAGAGCCCATCACCTGAGCCATTATTTTGACATACATTGCAGAGAATTCCCAAGTGCAAATAGATGTCTTCTAAGTTCCGATAAAACAGAGCAAGGTCTGCTATATTCAGGATGAGAAATATAGTTTTTTACATTATCATATACAGTCGGCCCTCTACTTACAAAAACCTCTGAATACAAAAAATCCGGGTTACGAAAACATTTTCCTAAATATTCGTCCCCTGTATACGAAACAACCTTTTCTTACAAAAAGCACCAAACGCGTCATTCAAAAATTCAAACAATGCGTGAGTTGCTCTCTCATTGGCTGTCTCCCAACATCTCGCCCCGCTGGCCTCCCATTGGCCAGGAGGGTGCTGAACTGTACCCATACTTCCTGTACCCATACTTC
This sequence comes from Plotosus lineatus, assembly GCA_024760905.1. NCBI lineage: Eukaryota > Metazoa > Chordata > Actinopteri > Siluriformes > Plotosidae > Plotosus > Plotosus lineatus. Next base: position 39,102,906 of record CM045736.1, on the reverse strand, counting down.
CGGTTTGTCACATGCGTGAAGGAGAGTTGAACTGTTGGCTCGTGAGTTTTTTTGAGAGTGATCATTGCAGTGTTATATTTAGTTATCCATCATGGACCTCAAGAAAGTGATTCCTGGTGACACCGAAAAGAAGAAGCGGGCTCCGTTATCAATCGAAGTGAAGCAGGAGATAATAAAAAAATACGACAGTGGGATGCGGTTGGAGTATGGCCGAAACCCCTCTACAATTGGGACGATATTGAAGCAGAAGGAGACCTAAAAAGCAGAGATACAGTGATGGAGGCGATTATTTCGGAAAAAGCAACCTTACTTAAGGACCTCTTGAAGGAGGGTAGGGTGGAGTCAGGGTTCTTCAGACCAGAAACCCCCGGACTTTAAAGCGTCGCATGGGTGGTTCGAGAGATTTAAAAAAAGTAAATAATTTTCTTTTACTTTTAACACATATTTCATACAAAATTGGTGTACTTTTATAATTTTTAAAGGGTTTACGGGGTAGTCTTGGGAGCCTTGGAACGAATCATGTGTTTTACATGTAAAACGCAGCTCTACTTATGAAAACTCCAGGTTACGAAAAAAGGCACTGGAACGGATTAATTTTGTAAGTAGAGGGCCGACTGTACTGTCATGTACTGTATGAATTTCTTTTTTGGTAATGATGCATTTATGTCTGTTCATTTAAGTTAATTGTATCGTTATTGGCTCAATAAACATAAAGTCATTTTGTTTATCTGTAACCACTCACAAAATACCATTCGTATCATGACCTGTGTCATGGCATGCAACAGTGGAATCTTCTCTAAACACAACTGTGCCATTGTGACATTATTTTTTTATCTGTCTTTAGAAGTGGATTAATTATTCCAGCACACTAGCATTTGGCAGGCTCGTTTGCATTTGCATGCTTAACATAAAGAATGGTTGGTTGTATTAAAATAATGACTGCTAATGCTTGTAATGATGCTCATGGAAGGTTCAACTCCACAGCGTCAAGATGCAATGTGAATGTCTCTTAAATATATCAACAAACAGCATACTATGGCTCAATGCAATGAAATTTCAGTGGGAACAAAATGATTGAAATACAGTACAGTTCTGTACAAAAGTCTTAGGCATTCTACTTTCCTTATTATTAACTTTTCCTGTACAATATATTGTTTTTTTAAATATTGTTTTATGACTCCTCTATTATTGGAAGAGTATGAAAAATAGCAGTTTAGATTTGCAAACGTTACTGATAAATATTATATTACATTATAAGAAAGCATTAAATAACACAAACGACCACTTAAATCATCATGAGGTCTGCTGGGTTTGGCGGCAAACATAAAAAAACATGTGACATAATGCTCAGAAACACTTGTAGCTCATTTCCTTATAAAAGTACACACATTCTACTTAAAAATTCAGGGATCCCCAACTTTCCGTGGTCAATGAGGACCAACACCCCCCGCCACCGCCAATTTCCGCAAAGTAGAATCGAACCCCCCTGACTGACATATATGTAAATGTATATGTGTGTATAATATCAATAAATACATATTCAATGGTATAAATGCTTATAATAACAATTAAACATTACAAAATAATGCATACGATGTAAATAAAATATAAATACACACATACAGACGCCTACACACACACACACACACATACACACACACACACACACACAGATGCACGCGCGCACACACACACAGATACACACATCACATAAAAATGTTAGTACAGTAGTTTGGTTTGGGGTTGTTTTTTGTTTCTGTTTGTTTGCATAATTGGCCTTGTTTTGTGGCATTTTCCTTAACTTTTTCCGCTATTTTTCCTTAATTTCCTTATTTTTTTATTTTTTTATTTTTCAATGAATATTTTTGAAAAACCCACGGTGCACTGAAGCCGCAGAAACTGAAGCATGAAGTAGCGAGGGATCGCTGTACTTTTTTGAAGCAAAGGCTGTCACACCAAAATAGTGGAGTTAGTGGTGCAGTGGTGCTGAGGTCTTAACGACAGGTTTGGACTCTTTCCACCCAGCAGTAAAAAAGGGTACCAGTAAAAATACTGGGAAGATACAGTAACTTACAATGGACTGGCATACAACTAGGAGGAGTTGTACTCCTAGTTGCTTCATGTGGGCGGCACGGTGGCATAGTGGTTCGCACGTACGCCTCACAGCAAGAAGGCCTGGGTTCGATTTCAGGCCTGGGTGTTTCTGTGTGGAGTTCTCCCTGTGCTTGTGTGGGTTTCCTCAGGGTACTCCGGTTTCTTCCCACGGTCCAAAAACATGCACAGTAGGTTAATTGGCTGTTCCAAATTTCCCGTAGGTGTGAGTGAGTCCGTATGTGGCTCAGTAAACCATATGGCACATCATTGTGATCACAGCCATGACAATCCATATATGAGCATCATTCAAGCTTCAGGGATCGACGTCCATTCCTCGTGATTGGATGTAGACGTAGAGAGAGAGAGAGAAAGAGAGAGTTGCTTCATACTACCAAAACTGCTATAAGTTCTGGCTTTGGTGATAAACTCCGGGTTGTGTGTAAGAAAGGCCAATGGCTTTACTGTGCCATCAAAATACTGAGTTAGTTTAATTTATTACTGTTTGCTACTTTTTATTTGTTTTATTTGACTTTTGAAAGCATTTTTGCTCCACATCTTTTCTTTATATGTGCCTCCCCAATATTGTACATCACTCAGAAAGAATAATAAATCTCTTACACTCTTGGACTTCAACAAACTGCTATATGAGTAATTGTCTGAAAAAATAAAAAAAGGATCAGATGCCTTTTCAAAGCACTGGGTGCTCAGAATTGTGCACAATCAAACAGTGCATGGCTACTGATGTTATAGAGGGATCTCTCGCTACTTCGCGCTTCAGTTCATGCGGCTTCAGTGCATCGCGGTTTTAAAAAAATAAATAAATAAATATTCATCGAATTAAAAAAATAAGGAAATTAAGACGAATTGGGGAAAAAGTTAAATGCCACAAAAACAAGGCCAATGACCGGTATGCAAAAAAAACAACAACCCCTAAAGAAACACAAAACAAAAAACAACCCAAAACCTCCCATCAAAACTAGTTACATTGTTGTGAGGTGTGCATCTGAGTTCGTGCACACGCACCTGTATGCGTGCAAGAGCGTCTGTATGTGTGTGTATTTATATTTTATTTACATCTTATGCATTATTTTTTCATTTTTAATTGTTATTATAAGCATTTATAGCATTGAATATGTATGTATTGATATTATATATATATATATATATATATATATATATATATATATATATACAAAAATAAAAGGACAAAGACTTTCTATTGAAACTCCATTTATCACTACAGATCTGTTTCGAGGGGTGGTGAAACCATCCTCTCTCTTCAGGTGATTATATAAGATTCTTCTATAATCACCTGAAGAGAGAGGATGGTTTCACCACCCCTCAAAACAGATCTGTAGTGATAAATGGAGTTTCAATAGAAAGTCTTTGTCCTTTTATTTTGGTTATTTGCTCTACCAAAAAGTATTGAGCACTCTCCTACGGAAGGATCTACTCAGAAAATCCTCTATATATATATATATATATATATATATATATGTATATATATGTATATATATATATATATATATATATATATATATATGTATATATATATATATATGTATGTATGTATGTATGTATATATATATATATATATATATATATATATATATATATATATGTATGTATGTATACATCAGTCACGTGGGGTTGGTGGGGTGGGGTGAACCTACTTTGCGGATTTGAACGGTCACGTGTGGATCTCGGTCTCAGTTAACCGCAGAAAAGTGAGGGATCCCTGTATATCAGTCTCTTAAGGCCATTGGACATTTTCCATTACTATACTTGATAATCATCCTTGATCATAAAGGGAGATTGAGATTTCCTTTCGGCTTTTTCCTTTTATCAGGAGTCGCCACAGCGAATGATTCGCATGTTTGATTTGGTATAGGTTTTTACGTCTGATGCCCTTCCTGACGCAACCCTTTAACGAGGGGTGGAAACACGCTGGTGGCTTTGCAGCGACTTTACGAAAGTCAGCAATGGTTCTTTTACATGAATCTCTCACCAGTGAAACAGTTAGACAGTGAGAGACATGGCCAGCCTTTGATAACCCATTTAGCTGCACTGGGGGGGGAGGGGGATAACCTTGTGGATTGTGAGACTCGAACCCACAACCTTAGGATCAGCAATCCAGTGCCCTATTCCACTAGACCACCACTGCCCACATCCTTGATCATACAGACACAATCATAAAAATCAAATAAATTGTTTTTTAATGTATTGCTCCATACACTTGGCTCCTGCGATAGCCTAGCAAGCTCTTCAGGGTGTTCCTCAGCCGGAGTTTGCTGAGATGGGCGCCAGCCTCTCCATGGCCCTAATTAGGATTAAGCGGCTTAGAAAATAAATGAAGGAGACTGGATGTTCCACGCACATTACTCATAATTTTCATAATCATTTGGAGATATGCAGTAGTTTAGAGATTTTGCAGCTGTAAATCACATCCTATCCAGTGCCAAATCCAGTCTGCAGCGTTCCATCTGCTGTTTACTGATGGTGCAACTCAAGTGTTGAGCTTGTTGCTACATCAGGAGTTCAGTTCCAAGACAGTGATGATCATATTAAATGTGTTTTCATGCATAAACAAAGCATGAGCATGACATTTAGGCCAAGAAAGCAGAGGCAGAGTCTCTCTAAATCGTCTCAATTTTCCTTCTGCTTCAAAACAGGATCACTCATAACAAGTTTATTTTTAGTTTTATTCGCCAAACCTGAAAATGTAATGTATCCAAAGAATGAAAAGTGGAAAATCAAGATATCAGAGCTGTGGAAGCGTATATCTGGGAATGGGTCAAGGAATTCCTTAGCAGAGCAACAATTATCCTGTTTCTCTATAGTGGGTCTGTTGCTATGGCAACATCGTTCTTTTGTATTCTTTAATGTTACTGAGGCATTAGTGATGTAGTTGGGTTTATAATTCCACCCACATCCATGGTACCATTGAATACCTTCCAACGTCAAAAGGAAAATGTGATGTGATACACTGTGGATGGAGACACTGTAACACAAGAAAACCAAAGATATGAAGTGTTAAATGTGACTAAAGCACAAATGCAATCAGTAATTAATTAAAAAAGGGCATTACTTATGGTCCTGTAAACACCAAACAGCAAGATGATGGTATAAGTTTAACATAATCAAACAACATAGTTTGCCTGTCTTTAAATTTTGAATGAAGTTGAATTATTGTATGGAAACATTTGAATGAGTTCTACATTATCTAAACATTTGGACCTTGAATTGAGAGACAGACTGTCACAAACTGGAAACTCATGGAAAACATTGGTTTATAAATTAACCAAAGTCAGATAGATAATTGTAGACTCTCTATAACCTGTTGGTCTCCCACCATGATTGTTAAAATGCATTTTAAGATCCCGTCTCCTCCGACAGACGTAGACACAACAAAAGACCCCTGCCAGAAGGTGAAATGTAGCCCGCACAAGGTGTGTGTTGCCCAGGGCTACCAGCGTGCTGTATGTGTCAACCGTAAGAAGCTAGAGTACAGGTAAGATGAGCTCATCCTTTAACAATCCCCCCATTTCTATATCGCTCTGTCTTTCTCGCTTGCTCTTTTACCAAAAAGTAATACAGTAGTTCTATCATAAGAAATCAATTATAGATTTGCTTTTTTCCATATGTATGTACACAGACACACACACACACACACACACACACACACACACACACACACACACACACACACACACTGTATATAATGTACTATATATATAGTAAGCCCTCATTATTTGCGGGGGTTACGTTCCTCCCCTACCCGCGAATCCCAAAAATCCACAAATTATTAATGCGGTTTTAAAACCCGATGTTTGATATTACACGCGCTAAAATATGCTTCTTAATCCCATTCTATAGACAGTCTTACTCATTAATACTGTAATAATGCAGTGAAATGTAGTAATGATTAAGTAAAATCTTTTTTCATTTTATACTATGATAATATTTATGAATAAATAAAGCGCTTAGGCTCCTTAACAGAAGCTAGAGAAGATGCAGGGCGTTTGAGTGGCATCATACGGTTTAAATAATGATTAAAAACACATTATAAAAATGTACTTTGCAATTCAGGTAATCACGTTGATAACTTGTGCATGAAGGAGAAAAAAAGGTGTACACATCATCTGCATCCAATCAGAAGGAGGGAGAAACAAAAGCTCTCAGTCATTGGCTAAATTTGAATCACGTGCCAGTTACTTCCAGGTTTGTTGCCAATCCGTGAATATGCTGGGGGCGAGCGCTGAACCGCAAATGGTCAAGTGCCTACTATATATATATATATATATATATATATATATATATATATATATATATATATATAAAATATACACACACAATCCCAGTTTTAAATACTGATCAAAATTTTTTAAATACAGAAGGGTAGGACACATTAATGAGACATTAGTTTTATTATAAAACGTTTAAAACATAAATTATTGTCCAGTAAAAGCTTATCTATCTTCTCAGTGTCTTCTCACTGAAACAATCGCTCGCTGAACTGCTTAATCATACTGAAACCTACCTCATCCAACACTTTTTAAAAGCAGGACACATCTTGAACAGCCCACCAGTCCATCCCAGGGCCAAAACAAGTGCCCTTGGACTATGGGAGGAAACCAGAGTACCCAGAGGAAACCCTCGCCAGAGCTGGAAGAACATGCAAACTCCACACAGAAACGCCCAAGCCCGGGACTCAAACCCAGAACCCTTTTGGAATGAGATGGACGTGCTAACCACTCCACCACCTTGGTGCTCATCAAATGTCTTTGTCTTACAGTGATATATAGAAATCTATGCGCATCTCTGGCAGAAGCTCTCAACCCCGGGATGAGGTCATCTGAGATGTGGCTGGGGGTTGCAGAAACACTTTTCCAACACTTATTGATAATGTGCTTCCGTGTACATAAACGTGATTTATGAAATATTTCATTCAATTTGCAGCTCCTCTTAAGCCCATTTTTAGACCAGACCGTAGCGCTGCCCCATCCATCATGCTGCCATGTTAATCAATTTGCTCTTTACACCAAACACTTCAACATACATAGCAGCTATTGAAAATAGAAATAAACCTTTGTGGGTGGCACGGTCATGGTTTTAAGTTAAAAAAAAAAAAAAAAAAGCAAAAAACAAATGCTCATTTTATAGTTGTTCATATGCTTGTAATGTAAACTGAACATTGCTGATGTTGGAGTCTAACATAACCTAACACAATGTGCTTGGGCATCAGTTATATTTCAAGAAAGTTTAAACTGGGATCATATCCAGGGATTCTGCATACTTATAATATTTACAGACAATTTCACAATCAAGTATTTTCAAATCCAGGATAAAAAGCACATAACTTAATGCCCCTCATCACAGCATTGCATCCTGTAATGCTTTTGGTGGAAAATGTACTTAATGCTCAAAAAATATTACATAAAATGCAATAAATGAACCGAATTAGACCGACAAACCATTTGCTTACATTTATGTATGGGGCACAGGGTTCAGTGCCTTTGTGTGAATGAATCAAAGTAGCAATCAAGGCTGAATATAGCAGCTGAACAAACTACCACCCCCTGAAGCTGCAGAAGCCCAGGCTGCTCATTAGATATGGTGAAGAAAGAGAGCCTGGAGATGTGGGATCTCACATAGTGATTCAGAAAAGCATTGTTTAATGTGTAAATACACAAAACCCATTACTATCCTTTCTTCTTTTGTGTACTATTAAATGAGATATACAGCATGAGACTAAATATTTTATGTATTTATTTCTTATCATAAATATTAATCTTAAATGGAGAATTTCCCCGGGCCGTTATTTACTCTAAGATATTATGAATGTTTTAGAGTATTTAATCTATGAATTATTTTAATTATAAATGTTTATGGGTGGGGGCCGTCACGAACATTTTGGGCCCCAAAAGAAGTCAAGTTCCAAAAAAGGTTGCCTTAATTGTGGGTTTACACTGGGCCATGAAGTTTACAATCCACACAATTTGAGAGAATCATGATGAGTGTGGGCGGTCGAACAGCGATCTTGAGGAAATTTGGTGGATTCTGATGATCTTAAGAGAACTTAGTGGATTTTTAATGATCTTGAGGGGACTTGGTGGATTTGTGATGACCTTTTTGAACCTCGTGGATTTGTGATGATCTTAAAGGAATTTGGTGTATCTGTGATTATCTTGAGGGAACTTGGTGGATTTGTGAAAACATTGATGAAATTTTTGCAGATTTCTGATGATCGCAGTGATTTGAGAAATTTTTTACTAAATTTTTTTTGGTCATGATTATTATAGTGTATTTCGATTTGATAGCACTCTTGATAGAAGGTGAGGATTGTAGTAAAGCATAGTAGAGATTAACAGACCTTACAAGAGCATAACAGACCTTGATGCACCATTGTAGTGGATCTTGATGAACTTTGAAACACCGAGTCGTGCTCTAAACGTCATAAATCGTGCCGCTTTATGCTTTTTTAATTGCGGAGATTGTGGGCGCCATATCCCAGTATAAACTTGGATAAAACACCGGATAATATTGATAGATTATTATGTATGTCTTTTTGTGATTATTAATTGAGTCAGTTGACATCATATTTGCAATATGTTCAATCAAAAGCCATTCATTCATTTACCAAACCATGTGATCCTACCAGAGCCATCATAGCAAACTTGGAGACAAAAGTGGGGTACACCCAAAACAGCCTGCCGGTCCAATACAGGGTCAAAACACACACTCCACCACTCACACTTACACCTAGGGTAGTGCTTCTCAAATAGTGGGATGATTCCAGGTGGACGTGTATGACCCTGGGGAACATGTTTTTCTGGACGAGTGTCCAAGAATTAAGTGTAATTGCACCTCCACTCCACTAGTTGGCAGTAGCGCTCTCGTTGTCGCGCTATGGTGTAGCGGTTTTTCACACGAGCAAACGATATGAAGTGCAGTAAACAACCCCTCAAGAAACAACGCGGAAAAAATTCTAACAACAACGAAGAGAAAGGTGGAGCGAGACGGAGATATTACATAAGTTGAATGAGTTTAAATAAGGATGTATTTTTTTATTTCGGGCACATTGGTGCACTTTAAATCTTTTCTATTACAGATTAAAATAACAATGTTAATGAACTATATATATATATATATATATATATATATATATATATATATATATATATATATATATATATATATATATATATATATATATATATATATATATATATATATATATATATATATATATATACGTGTATATATATTGTTTTAATGATAATAAAGATAAAATGTTATGTAGAGGTGTACTAATAGCAATTTTATAGACAAATAATACTATTTATATTTGCTCGCGGGGGGAGGGGCCTGAAATGTTTTTTCCTTCCTAGAGGGGGTGCCACAGAAAATAATTCAGAAGCACTGACCAAGGGGTAAGTGGGGGGGGAAATGCCCTTGCTTGAAAAATCCCTACACTTGAACCCAAGCTGTGGGTGCCATGGGTGCAGCCATGTTCCCATCAATTGGAAATCCTGTAGTGTCATAGCACTTACTCGAATATGGCCTTATTTGCATTATTTTAATGGCCTGCAGATTGTATCTCAGAATCATAATTTTTAAATGAATATTAGTGCATGACAGAAAGTACCAGTAGTAAAATTTAAATGTACACGCCAGAATAGGGGCAACTGTAGCCTAATGGTTAGAGAAGTGGCTTTGGGGCCGATGGGTCACTGGTTTGATTTCCCAAATCAGCAGAAAAAATGTGTGGCGAAGTGAGCTGCCTCATCCCTTCCTCCACCTTCGTGGCTGAAATGTCCTTGAATCGTGGGTGCTGCAGTGTGTAACAGCCCACTGCTCCAAGTGTGTGCGCTCTCTGTTTATATATGTGTGTGTGCACTCACTTTGGATGGGATAAATGTAGAATTCAAAATTTCCCTTGTGGAATTAATATTGTACAAAATATATTAAAATAAATATAAATGTGATGAAGATTGCAGAGACAAATACTGTACCTATAAAACAATTAGTTAATGCACATTCCCGTAAGGCTGTATGTAGAAATGTATTTGGCTTTCAGAGATGTGATTATGTTGACATCCATGAACAGCATAAAATAATGTTTAAATGCTCAATATGCCGATTTTAACAGGATTATAAAAGTTATTTTAGGTTTTTTTTTTGTTTTTTTTTTTTAAATAATGTTCTCCCCGTGCTTGTGTGGGATTCCTCTGGGTACTCCAGTTTCCTCTCTCAGACCAAAGACATAGTTATAGTATGACGCTCACATTCAGCTGACAGATTAAGAACACAGTGATGGGTTGCTGAATTGTCCTTTGGTTCAGTGGCTTCACATTGGGAACTCAGCATGATGGAACTGTAAGCTTCCTGGTTGGGTGCCTGGATATTATAGATGATTGCTCTGTACTTAAGGTCTTTAGATTTCGCTGATGATCACTACTGCTGTGGAACCCTGGGCCTGTTACAGCACGGTCCCCCTGCTTCTGTGAACATGCTGTCCCTGGAATAGAGCAATGACTGCTTTTTGACCTTGGTGAAGAACAAAACACTTTTAGAAAGCCATGATGGGTAAATATTAGCAGGAATGCATGTAGATAAAAACTGCAGTAAAGCAAACATACATCAGTTTCGGTTTGCTGAGAAAAGCATCACTCAAAGCTCTGAGCTAACACAGCACAGTACAAAATGCCCAAGAAAACAACACATTGATATTACTTTGTGGGATTCATACTTTCATTCTCCTGTCTCGTCGTGTATTCATTCATCTTCAAGTGCTTTATCCTGATCTGGATATGGAATCTGGAGCCTGTCCCAGGATCATAGAGTGGGTGGTAGAAATACACCCAGAATGGGATGCCAGCGCATCCCAGGGCACCATATAAACACATGTTCACACAGTCATTCACACCTAGGGGCAATTTTGCATCGTTTCTCCACTAGAGACAAAAAATGTAGCGAAACAGCATGCATCACGGCCCAAAGAACATTCCCCACTACATTCAGTACTTCCAGAAGTGAGATATTTTCTTTTTTTTTTTCTCCTTATTATAATGCAGTGGGATATCCATCAGTATGTCTGTCCATCTGTAATAATTTATATTCTGACCCAGAACTTGGGAACCGTTTGAGATCTCTCCATCAAACATGACCATTATCTATTCTAGGCAGTGTAATTGTACCTACATTTTTATGTTTCCATGACACCCAATTTAACCTGTAATAAATGGGTGGTGTTCATTTTGTGGCTAGAATTTGAAAACCAGTTGCAGCTTCATTATCCCCATCCTTATTGGGGATGGCTAGGGGTGGGGCGGTTAGGGGTATGTATCAGAATGTCCCTGCGTCTGGCTGTCTGTCATCATTTCAATTCCGGGAGCAATAACTGCCTGCGCATCGAAGTAATCAGATGACTTACATGACTGTTACAGTAATCGGTGTCATTTTATAGGCTGAAGCATCCGGTGACGGCTCAACAGGAGAACAACTGCAAACCATGTCCTGTGTCCTCTTCTGGGCCTGTGTGTGGTTCTGATGGACATAACTATGCATCTCAGGTAGAATACACCTGCTACTGATATGCACATCTAATACTGTATGGTTATTTATTTATTTCATTTCATGACCGATTGAGATGTGATCAAAACAAGTGATCGTGTTGTCAAGTACATAGCTTAACAAAGCAGTGAAAATGTTTTTATTAAAGATTATTATATTATTAAATATTATTATTTACTATTATAAAATGTAACTGGCGCTCGGCTAATAGTAGCCGGCGCTTCCGCTGGCCACCAGCACTTAATGAAAAGTATGAATAATGCATTTTGCCGTTCTCTGATTGTGTTCGATAAGATGAACAGTCTGTAGCGATCAGCACACAATACATTTAAGTTCGAATTTTTTTCGCGTACAATAGCTGACAGAGGAAGTGAAATTGAGTTTGTGTCGGTCATTCTTAAAAATCCTTTTTCAAAGCAGACTTTTTCAGAAAAGTTCGATATCATAGGGAGAGGTTGAGAAGGTAATTTTTACGCTTGTTACATTCGGCTGGGTGCCAGATTTAGCGGTCACTTCCAACGGTGGTCGCTGGTGGAAGTCGTTTAATGCTCAGAGTTACGAGTAGAAATATGCAAAATTCCCATTTTTTGTTCAATGCACATTCCATTTGTTATATTATGGTTTTGTTTATTATTGTTGATGGTTTGTATAATTGTGACGTGATAGTGGTAGTATTAAGAGGTGGAGTAAGGTTGTTAAATCCCCTCTAAATTCCCAGGTACCAAATGCACAGCCCGCCACTGATGAAAGAACATTTACATATATATAGTTTTATGTTATCTTTTACTGACCTTTTGTTGAGAGGATGGGATACTGAAGAAAATTCGAAAGGCTTAACAGCCTTCCCAGAAAGATGATACCTCATGTGACTGATAAATATTTTTCCTTGTGGTCACCTTTACAAAATATCTCTTCAGTATCTGAACTTTACCTTGAATCCCACTGCCTAGATGAACAGATTGTATGCCCTGCTACAAAACGATGAATGGATGCTACAGCATGTGTTGTCTTCTCATGTTATCTATGTGTGTGTGTGTGTGTGTGTGTGTGTGTGTGTGTGTGTGTGTGTGTGTGTGTGTGTGTGTTTGCCTCAGTGTAAGCTGCAGCACCAGGCCTGCCTCACTGGGAAGGAACTGAGTGTGAAGTGCACTGGTCCCTGCCCATGTTCCACCACAGCTATGCCGAATACAGTGACTGACAGTAAACATGGTATGTAGCACTTTCATTGAACATCAAAGCACTGCAGTTGTTGTGCTGCTATAACATCCTTCCCTGCACCACCGCAGACTTTAAACAGCCATGATTTATTTATTGCTGCACCTGCACACATTGCTTTTTCTTCTGCTCCTGGTCAGTGGTTTGGAGTAGTGGTCCACTGCAGTACTGTGCCTCTATTTCAGGGGTCGGGAACGTTTTTGACTAAGAGAGCCAAAAAAAAGATATATTTTAAAATCTAATGCTCTGAGAGCCACACACACACACACACACATATATAATATATATATATATATATATATATATATATATATATATATATATATATATATAAAAAAACAAAAATAAAAGGACAGGACAAAGACTTTCTATTGAAACTCCATTTATCACTACAGATCTGTTTCGAGGGGTGGTGAAACCATCCTCTCTCTTCAGGTGATTATAGAAGGTTAACAGAATATTTCTTCTATAATCACCTGAAGAGAGAGGATGGTTTCACCACCCCTCGAAACAGATCTGTAGTGATAAATGGAGTTTCTATAGAAAGTCTTTGTCCTGTCCTTTTATTTTTGTTATTTGCTCTACCAAAAAGTATTGAGCACTCTCCTACGGAAGGATCTACTCAGAAAATCCTATATATATATATATATATATACACATATATATATTAATACTGAAGACAACTAAATTGAAAAAGAAAACCAACAATTTGAGAGTATATTAAGACTCTGAATTTATTTTTAACTATATTGTCATAACGAAGTTATTTATTAATCAGAAAAATATTTCTCTATTAATGTGACTTCTGGTGCTGCATGGTTTTGCTGATGGCTTTGTAGTCTGGTTGATACGTGCTGAGGTTCAGCTTCATGCAAGCGTTTAGGCTTCCATCTATTACACGTGACAGCAGGTTGGTCTTGATGTTTATCAGGTGTGAGAAGGACTGCTCGCGTGTGCATGTGGAGCCAAACATGGTCAATCCGACAGGACTCACACTGCAGTGTTTCTGTGACAGGAAGCGCGTCCCAGGTTTTGGCAATCAGCTGGTCTGCGGGTTGAAGTTTTTCCATGTCTGTCCATTTGTGTTTGCTTGCCAGATGTGCTTGGCTTCGTGTAAATGAGCTGATCAAAAACGAGGGAAATTTACCTCTTTACTCAAAAACAACATGCGCAGTCTGTGACTGTTGTTATAATCCAATAAAATTAGAGTTTCAAAGGGATCGGACCCGCCCACACACTTGCGTACAGGATTGGCTCTCCGCTGCGCGCCACAGTGACATGGCATTGAAAATAAATGTACAGATTTAAATGCGTGAGATTTATTCATCTGTTTTTGTTTTATTTGATGGCTTTTTTTGTATTTTTATTTAAATGCAGTGAAATTATGTATGCGTTATTCTGTTAAGAAAGGCCACCTGCTTTATCTGAGAGCCAGAGACAGTCATCAAAAGAACCACATCTGGCTCGCGAGCCATAGGTTCCCGACCCCTGCTCTATTTCATTCACTAAACTCACAGAAGCAGATTTTTACTCAACTGCCTTTCGCTTAACTCATTTCCATAAAGTCTTCGCCAACAGGGGATTTCATTCCGTCCAAATGTGTGTGATTTGCAAACACAGTCGACCTAGTTTGCAAAAAAATGAGTGCCAAATGTCCTGAAAGATTATACTTATAACGGACTCTTTTCAAGGACGTTACACCAGGCCAGTTAAAACAAACTACATGATGTGTAATAATTCTATATGAGTGCAATATAAAAGATTTAGGGGCATAACCTGACATGATAATTGATAAGACTACTCTTGCTTAGGAACAGCCTTGAGACATTTTTCTTCTTCTGACATCTCTTACAGCCCTCCATGTAACACAAACTACTGATTAATCAGCAGTCCACAGTTTATTCTTGCTGTCCCTTTCTTTTTTGGGGCTATCATCACAATGTCATGCTGCCTAACTTCAGGGATTCTATAGTATTCATCCCTTATTTTCTTACTGCTCTCACTGTGTGTTCCATTCTGTCCTACAGACAGTTGTACAGGCCAGGACCTGGCGGATCTGGGTGATCGTCTACGGGACTGGTTCCAGTTGCTCCAGGGCAATGCCAAGCAGAACAACACACGCAAGCCTACTGCAGCCACATCAGCATCAAGTAAGGCCCAAAGCTCTCAGCTGTCTGCTCAGCCATTAATTTGATGCTGAACAAGATTATACTAGAGAGCTTTTGCCAAGGCTGCCTAAATCCACAGCTCTTTGCTTAGAAACAGAACACGGTTTGCATGTAATATTAGGAATGTGCTTGTAAGTGCAAGTTCTTCCCACTGAATAGAAATGAACACAAATATTCCCACCTGTCATAAAGTCATGCTTAAGCAGGATCAGCTTAGTTTGAGTTTGATTATATCGCCTTGAGATCAATCAGATACATCGTCATCCGAGAATTAACAAGGTCTATCTGCCATTTGAATTAATGGCAGATAGATCTTGTTAATTCTTGTTTAATGATATATGTCAGATGAAAATAGTGTTTAATGTTTAATAATGCATTTTTCTGTATAGTTTTGGACCGTACCCTAGTGGCGACCTGTAAGGATTCCATTGGATGGATGTTTTCGAAGCTGGACACTAATAATGACTTGTATCTGGACCAGGCCGAGCTGGCTGCTATTAATCTGGACAAGTACGAAGTGTGTATCCGGCCCTTCTTCAATTCCTGTGATTCCTACCGCGATGGGAAAGTCTCTACAGCTGAGTGGTGCCTCTGCTTCTGGAGAGAGAGTAAGATCCATTCATACAGTTGTGTTCAAAAAAGTGAATAAAGCTCAACATCCTGATAATAGCTTTATTTCCATACACACAAATGCATTGGGAACACTACACATGCTATTCCAAATCAAAATATGAAGAAAAATAGATCAACTTTGTGTGATTCCTTTTGGTGATATTGGCTCTAAGTCACAGTGTACAGGATCATGTCTTGGCACCAAATATATTCAGGGTCTTGTAGAGTCCATGTCATGGCATATCATCTTTTTGTGGCAGGACGAGGATCAAAATCATGTGAGGGTGAATGGTCATTCAGTTTTGTATCACCTACATATGTGGATCCCTTTTTCTTTTTTCTTTCTTATATATATATATATATACATACATAAATACATACATACATACACACACACACACACACACACATATATATATATATATATATATATATATATATATATATATATATATATATATATATATATATACACACACATATATATACAGGGATCCCTCGCTAATTTGTGCTTCAATTCATGCAGCTTCAGTGCATTGTGTTATTTATTTATTTTTTTAAATATTCGTTGAATTAAAAAAATAAAGAAATTAAGGAAGAATAGGGGAAACGGTTAAGGAAAATGCCGCAAAACAAGGCCAATTATGCAAAAAAATCCAAACAAACAAAAAACAACCCAAAACCCCCAAACAAAACTAGTTACATTTTTATGTGAGGTGCGCATCTGAGTTTGATCTGCGCGTGCCTGTATGTTCAATTTCCTTTCAAACATTCAATTCATTTTCTGTAACTGCTTAATCCTTATCAGGGTCGGAGAGAGGCTGGCACCCATCCCAGCCAACTTCGGACGAGGGCAGAGTACACCCTGGACAGCTTGCCAGGTCATCACAGGCAGAAACACGCTGACGACTTTGCAGCTACTCTTTACGAAAGTCAGCAATGGTTCTTTTACATGCCTCACACCATAGATAGTGAGAGACATGGCCAGCCTTTGATAACCCAGTTAGCTGCACTGGGGGGACAGCGACAACTCTGTGGAGAGTGAGACTCAAACCCCCAACATTTGGATCAGCAATCCAGCACTCTATACCACTAGGCCACCACTGCCGTGCCTGTATGGGTGTGCATTTATATTTTATTTACATATTATGCATTATTTTTGAATGTTTGTTATTATAATTATTTATAGCATTGAATATTTATTGATATTATATACACATATACATGTACATAAACGTCAGTCTGGGGGGGTTGTTGTTGATCCTACTTTCGGCGGTCGCAGGAGGATCTCGGTCCCATTTCACCGTGGAAAGTGAGGGATCCCTGTATACATTTTTCTAGTTTTAATTTGTGGTACTAACTACACACACTGCCATCCAGTTTGCTTTAATCAATTACTCTTTAAAGCTAAAGCATATGAATACATAATTTTTTCTTTTTCCTTTTGGCTTTTTCAGGGGTCACCACAGCGAATCATCTGATTTGCATGTTTGATTTGGCATAGGTTTATACGTTGGATGCCCTTCCTGACACAACCCTTTAGGAAGGGGCAGAAACACGCTGACTCTTTACGAAAGTCAGCAATGGTTCTTTTACATGAACCTCTCACCATAGACAGTGAGAGACGTGGCCAGCCTTTGATAACCCAGTTAGCTGCACTGGGGGGGACAGTGACAACCCTGTGGAGAGTAGGACTCGATCCCCTAACCTTAGGATCAGTGATCAAGCACCTTTACCACCAGACCAACATTGCCCCTCATATGAATATATAAACTAGTATGTATATAGTATATGTATATAGTAAGTATTAGAATAGTCTTTTTGGTGCAATATCACGCTGAGAGGACTCGTGAAAAATGGCCCTGGTGTAGGCTTAATTGGTTTTCGAAATAGAATCAAAAAATTTGAGCCATATTCAACCATGTGTAGGGCAGTGGTGGCTGAGTGGGTAAGGTGATGAGTTACTGATTTGAAGTTCAATGGTTCAATCTCCACTATTATCACTGGTTGGCCCTTGAGCAAGGCTCTTAATCCTCAATTGCTTAGTTGTACTAAAAAATGATAATAGTAAATCACTCTGAATAAGAGTGTCTGGCAAATTATGTAAATGTAAATATGTGGAATACATGGATTACAGTAATCCGAAGCTTTCAGGTTCTTTACCTACAGTTTCAGCCCCTCCCCGCTGGCGTCGAGTGCAGTGGTGAGGGGAGTGAGACGTGCTCGGCATTGGGCTTTATTATGATGTCCAAATATTTTTTTGCATAAGGAAAAGAAAACGAGTCATGTATCTGTTTCCACTGCTTCTCAATTCTGCTTCTCAAGAAAGCTTGACTGAATGAGAACTACAATGAGACTGAGGCTTAGCAGATGCTTTGTGTGTGGGTGGCAGTGTAGTGTTTGCTGAGGGGAAATCCCTTTTTGAATTCCTGTGTGTATGTCAGTCGGACATAATGCATAGTGTTAACACTAACTGGCTGCTTCTTTCCTGTGTGTGTGTGTGTGTGTTGGGGTTGGGGGGGTTGTCATGCAATGGAGTAGGATGAGACTGTTTTTATATATATATATATATATATATATATATATATATATATATATATATATATATATATATATATATATAAAAAGCATATCCTCGAAAACAGGAATGGCACAGAGAAGAGTCTCTGCACAACACACACACACACACAAGTTTTACTTGTTTTTGATTCTGCGTAAGCTTTCCCACATCCTCTGATGCAGCTGCATTTTTTTATTTGTCCGATCACACCTTTTCCTTCTCGGATTTTCACTGATGGGGGGGAAATAGCCATCACAGAGCACTATAGAACAAAAACATCACTCATGTTTTTTGACAACCTGCTCAGCCTAAATCACAGTGGCATTTAACCACACCTGGAGGAAACCCACGCAAGCACAAGGAGAACATGCAAAGTCCATATAGAAATGTCCGAGCCCGGGACTTAAACCTGTGACTTTCTTTCTGTGCAGCAGATGTGTTAACCACTGTAATTTATCCCGTTCTAACCATAAATACATGCTGAATTTATGCTAGGCTGGTGGGATCCCAGTGTGATTCAGGCTGTTTGTTGAGATAGGCTCCAGCCTCCCTGCAACCCAAGTAGAAGTAAGGCGTTTGGCAAATGAAAGAGTGAGTGGGAGCATTGATAGCCTTTTGATCCTTGACTTTTACTTCTATCTGACTGATGTAACATCTGAAGTAATTTATACATTAATTATAATGATTCATTCATATACTCAGAGATGCCCTGGAATGCCATGAACAGGGCTCGAACCCTAGACCCTCTCGTTTTGAGCCAGAAGTGCTAATCACTTCACCACCATGCCACCAAAAAGAAATATTTTAAATAAACACAAACAACTTGTAAATAAATAGTGTATATATATATATTAATTCCCAGTTAATTAATTATATAATCAGATAATCACGTGGCAGCAATGCAGTGTATAAATTATAATCAGACACAGGTAAATATGTCAACAAAACTCATTTCAAAGACCAAATAGAAGAGGCATTGTGTGTAAAGTTGTTTAGAGTAAAGTAGGCACTTGACTATTCACGGTTTTGGACTCACAGTTTGCATATCAATGGGTCGCCAAGCAGCTGTCACATCGTTCAATTTCAGCCAATGGCTGTCCTCCTTCCTGCTGATTGGTTGCGATGATGTAACGCCCCTTGTTGTTGTCAATGTGCATTTTTTTAGTGTGTTTTAATTACCAGTTAAGCTCTATGATGCCACTCAAATGCTGTGCGTCTTCTCTGGCAAAGCGCTAGAAAAGGTAATGACGTTGGATGTCTCTTCTGAAGAAATAAGACTTTCTCCTGAAGAAATGACAGTTTCCTCTGAAGTACCTGAAGAATAAGAATCATCTGAACTGTTGTAAATCTGGAATATTTAATATATAGATATTTATATAAATCAGTTATATAGCGTGTTACCCTTGTGTTAAGATGTCGTCTCTGTGATCTTTGTGTTTACACTGTTTTGCAGACTTTTGTAACCTTAAGCAAATATGGTTGGTCAGTAGTGTAAGCCTACTAGCATGGGTGCAAGTCTCATACACAGAGATGAATTAACTATCTGCTCAGATCGGCACTATCTAATGCATACTCAGTTAAGCAAAGAGAGTTGTAATATGAATGAAAACCCGAATGCAAAACTTACAGAACAATTACAGATATTTATTATCTTTTAGCAGAATCCTAAGAGTGTATACTTATTTTTATAATAATATTCCTTAGGATTTGTACTTGTTCTTTGTATGCATCTCTTGAATAAAGTTTACTTACTTACACAAAAGAAAGAACGCTCTGCTTTGCTGGGAGACTGCATCTTATCAGTGCAGGCTGTGTTCTAAACGAGTTCAATGGCACCCTTGTGCACTTGAAAAACCAGAAGTCTGTATAACCCACAGCAAGTACACCACTTTTGCAAGTACACTACTTTCGGTATTGAGCGCTTCACATATTGTAAGTGTTGATTGGCTGTTTTAAGCTTCATGTAAAGTAACTCGGTATAAATAAGTGACTTATTTGAAATTAATGTTGATATTATTTGTTATACAGTCGGCCCCCAACTTACGAAATTAATCCGTTCCAGAGCCCTTTTCGTAAGAAGGGGTCGTACCTTACATGTTAAACGCCTAATTCGTTCCAAGGCTCCAGTCTTTGGACTGAATAAACCCCATAAACCCTTTAAAAATGATAAAAGTACACCAATTTTGTATGAAATATGTGTTAAAAGTAAAAGAAAATTATTTATTAAACAATTTAAACATTTTATTAACATATTAAACCATTTTATTAACATATTTATTAATTAAACCATTATTAAACATTTTTATTAACACACACACACACACACACACACACACACACCTCTCTCTCTCTCTCTCTCTCTCTCTCACGCGCACGTGTGGGCCACGCCCACAAGATATGGAATTCAAAGCGCATTCCCTGCTTGACAAACTCAACTTTAATTTGATTCCTTGAGGGATCGGAATTCCAGATAAGCTCAAATGCACCCACATTTATTCAACATTTACTGAATTAAACAACTTAAAAAACTAAAAAACTAAAGCGTTATTCCTTCTCTCTCTCTCTCTCTCTCTCTCTCTCTCTCTCTCTCTCTCTCTCTCGCCACGCTCACAAGACGTGAATTCAAAGCGCATTCCCTGCTTGACAAACTCAACTTTAATTTGATTCCTTGAGGGATCAGAATTCTAGATGAGCTCAAATGCGGCCACATTTATTAAACATTTACTGAATTAAAACATCTTAAAAACTAAAGCATGAAGCTTCCTTCTGTCTCTATCTGGGAGGCCAGCGGGGTGGGATGTTGAGAGACAGCCAATGAGAGAGGAACTCGCGCGTCAATTGGCGCTTTTGAATTTTGAATTTCTTTTCGTAAGAGGGGGTTGTTTCGTATCTCGAGGACGGAAACTCAGGAAAACGTTTTTCATAACCCGCGGATTTCATACACAGTGGTCTTCGTAAGTTGGGGGCCGACTGTGTTTGATATTATTTTACAATGTTATGTTTATTATAATTGATTTAGGGTTGTTTTATGAGATACGGTAATAGTATTTATGGATGAGTACAGTATGAGCATCATACGTCACACGTCATACATCATACGTCACTGTAACAACTTGCGTTCACTTTCAACTTATGTTCGGCCGTCCGGAACCAATTAAAAACCTAAGTTGGGGCGCATCTGTATGTATATATATATATATATATATATATAATATATATATATATTTTTTTTTATTAATAAATATAACAGTAAAAATTATAAAAAGTTTTTCTTAATCATTACTACATTTTACTACATTAATACTGAATTAATGAGTAAGACTGTCTATAGAATGTGTTTAAGAAGCATATTTTTGCGCATGTAATAGATACACGGTATTTTACTTCCGGTTGCTCATTCGCGCATGTAATACGATACATGGGGTTGTATTCCCGGGGACAGAACTCGCGAATTATCTTCATTCGCGGGAGGGGCCGGAACCGAACCCCCACGAATATCGAGGGCCTACTGTATATCAGAAATTGATTTTTTTTGTTTTGTTTTGATATACTGTATTAATCCCGTGGCGACCCCTGAAGGGAGCAGCCGAAAGTAAAAGAAGAATACTGTATTAATCCCGTAAAGGAAATTATTCTCTCTGCATGTAACCCATCCAAAGTGAACACACAACTTGGAGCAGTGGGCTGCCACACACATTGGGCCCCCAGAGAGCAGTTGCAGGTTGCCTTACTGGAGGAAGGAAAGGTGCTGCTCACTCTCCCACCGCCACACCAGAGAATCGAACTAGCAATATTCTAGTCCCAAAGTCAAAGACTAACCATTAAGCTGCAGCCTGTCCCATATGATCTTACTTAAAAATCTGTGGTGAGAAGAAAACAATCCCAGCAAACACAGTGGATCAAGCATTTTAAATGATCCTCAACAGTGCAGTTTCAGTGAGTCTGTGCACGAAAGGATTGCTCGCCAAAAGAAATGGAACCTGACGCAATATTTTGCTTTTGTGGGCCATCCAACGCCGGGTTCAATCTGTGGTGCGTTCTAAGATTTTCTACTCACACATACATACCTCCAACTGTTCTCTGTGCACTGCAGTGTAGCTGCCTGCTGTGCCGAGTGTGTTCTCACTTTAAATGGGTTAAACGAGGTAGATTTCCTCTACAGCACGGACAGACACAGACAGACAGACAACTATAAGCACTTCCTGACTATTTAAACAAGTGTGTTCATTCCCCTCTGATCTCAGCAAAGCCTTCCAACCTGCAGACCCTCACTTCACAGGATTTAGTTTGTATTTTTGCAGTGATCTGTGTGAATCCTGTCTGTGAAAATCCCAGGAGATTTGCAGTTTATGAAATACTCGACTCAACCATCTGGTATTAACGTCCATGGTCATAATCACAGCATTCATTTTCAGCCATTCTAATGTTTGATGTGAATATTAACTGAAGCTCATGACTTGTTTCTGCATTACTTTATGCATGATTCTGATGTTTCATGATTAACTGATAAGATAACGGCTTAAACGGTGTATAGGCATTCCTATTAACATCTAGTGCAAAATTATTTTATCCATGGAAGAACCAAATAGAAACCACCAAATAGAAATGTATGTTGAATAGCATAAATAATATGTCGTCTTCCTTTCGGCTTTTCCCCTTTTACTCGGGAGTCGCCACAGCGAATCATCTGATCCGCACGTTTGATTTGGCAGAGGTTTTTACGTCGGATGCCCTTCCTGACACAACCCTTTTTAGCAAGGGACAGAAACACGCTGACGACTTTGCAGCTACTCTTTACTAAAGTCAGCAATGGTTCTTTTACATGAACCTCTCATAGACAGTGAGAGACATGGCCCGCCTTTGATAACCCAGTTAGCCGCATTTGGGGGGGCAGTGACAACCTTGTGGAGAGTGGGACTCGAACCCCCAACTTTAGGATCAGCGATCCAGCGCCCTATACCACTAGACCACCACACATAAACAGAAAACCTTCACACTGAAAAATGATTCGGTGGTTCAATACGTGTAAAAAAAAAAACAAATTTGTATTGATTTGATGCTTTAAATTCTTTGCTCATGAAGGTAAATATATTATCTATCGAGGATCCATTGAATAAAGTTTACTTCCTTTACTGGGATAAATTTGTTGTTATATTGCAGGTGCTCACAAAAATAGAAAGTAAGAAGTTAGACAGAGATCCCTCGCTACTTCACGTTTAAATTCATGCGGCTTCAGTGCATCACGTTTTTTTTTTAAATATTCATCAAATTTTAAAATAAGGAAATTAAGGAATAATCGGGGGGAAAGTTAAGGAAAATGCTGAAAAAACAGGGCCAATTATGAAAAAAAAAAAAAAAAACAGGAAAAAAAACCCCAAACAAACACAAAAGAAAAATCAACCCAAAACCTCCCATCAAAACTAGTTACATTTTTGTGAGGTGCGCATCTGAGTGCATGCACACGCGTCTGTATGTTTGTGTATTTATATTTTATTGACATCCTATGCATTATTTTTCAATGTCTAATTGTTATTATAAGCAGTTATAGCATTGAATGTGTATTTATTGATGTTATATACACATATACATGTACGTATACGTCATTGGGGGGGCTACTTCACGGAATTTGATGATCGCGGGGGATCTCGGTCCCAATTAGCCATGGAAAGTGAGGGATCCTTGTATTTAGTTGAATGGATTACACACTAATGGTGGAGCGTGGGTTGTGAACTCGGCTTTTGTATGCGTTTGTGGAACTTTAAACGGATTGAGTTTGATTATAAAAAGAAGGTTGTTTCAAGTATTTTTTGTTTTTTATTATTCTTTGAAACTGGAGATTTTGTATTGTGGAATTTTTTGAAAGCTCAAGTTTTTCAGTAAAGCTTTTGTGGCTCACAGTCTTTGTGTTTCTCAGTCAGATGTAAAGTTTCTTTGTGGTTGCACACCTTAGTCAAGTAATCAAGTTGAGTTCTGCCAGTTCAGCTTCATGAAAGTGAATGTACATGTCCCACTGGAGTTCTTCTGCAAGCTGCAACCTTTAAGGTGTGAATGGCCATCAAGTTGTAATAATGTAATTACAGAGATCCCTCACTTTCTGCGGTTAATGGGGACCGAGACCCCCCGCGTGCAATCGCCGAGTTCTGCGAAGTAGGCTCGACACACACCCACACCGATGTATATGTATATAATATCAATAAATGTAGTACCGGTGGCATAGTGGTTAGGGTGCTGGGCTCATGATCGGGAGGTTGTGTGTTCAAATCCCAGTTAGACCCCCACTGTGCTGAGACCCTTGGGTAAGGTCTTAACCACAAGTGTGCCTCTGTTCACCCAGCAGTATAAATGGTACCAGTAAAAATATACTGGGAAGGCAACTTCCGATGGACGAGCATCCCATCCAGGAGGATTTGAACTCCTGGTCGCTTCATGCTACAGAAACCGGGGATAAGCACCGGCCTGATGAGCCACTAGGCTCAGGTGGAAAAAGCTCAGTTTGTTGGGTTGGGGGTTTTTTGTTTGGGTCTGTTTGGGTTTTTTTTGCATAATTGGCCTTGTTTTATGGCATTTGCCTTAACTTTTTCCCTATTTTTCCTTAATTTCCTTATTTTTTTTATATTTCAATGAATATTTTTGAAAAACCCGCGATAAACTGGAGTCGCAGAAACTGAAGCACGAATTAGCAAGGGATCATTGTATTCATTTATAATTATCTTAACTTTAATAACTGATATTTCATTTCATTTACAAGGAAATTGTTAAAGATTTTTTTTTAATTCTGGTCATTAATTGATAAAAATGAAAAAGATACCTTGACCTTTTTTTAATTTTTTTTTACTTGGGTGCACATCCATATTAACAATATCTTTAATTAACTAATTAATTGTGTCCCTGTTTTCTTTTCTGTCGCGCCCCTCCCCCATATAAATAGTGTTATTTGTCTAATAAATCCTTATTATCATGATGGAATACAAAAAAGGAAGAAATATAGATCAACTTCCAACAAAGAATAACTTTATTCACAATATTTTAGTCTTTAAACAGAAAGATTGAAAGTTTATCAATTTGCCTGAAATAAAAAAATATTCTTATTTAAACTGTAAACTTTTTTGACCAACAATTTGAACCATTTGATACCGATAAATAATAATAAATTCAAATTGATCAGCAATATTAACTCAGGAGCACACTATACAAAAACAATTTAACCTACAAAACAAAAATGAATAAAACAATTATTAGAATTAATATATATAATTTTTTTTTTTTCGGTCAAGATTAATGGTACAATGAACACATTTCGCAGTGCTCAGCTTTTTAAAGCCGGGTTTAAAGCACGATACTGAACTCTCAGCTCCTGCTCACTGCTGAACTGGGTCCTGGACTTATTTTCACAGCAGTGACGTCATCCAGCATGACAGAGACCGTGTGTGCTGCAGGTAGGATTAGTTCCTCTGCTGTGCTGTGAGGTTTTCTACACTGAGCAGTTTGGTACTCCACCTTATCTGATGCTAACAGAGCTCGCTGGTTTGCCGGAGTAGCATTCATGGTTGG
Source organism: Plotosus lineatus (assembly GCA_024760905.1). Taxonomy (NCBI): domain Eukaryota; kingdom Metazoa; phylum Chordata; class Actinopteri; order Siluriformes; family Plotosidae; genus Plotosus; species Plotosus lineatus. The sequence continues at coordinate 39,077,130 of CM045736.1, read as the reverse complement.
TTGGTTGTTGGAAATATTCGGCATGTTTTCACTGAAAAAACTCACGCGGCTCATCACGTGATCGGGGTGTGATGTCTTTAAGTGACGCCTGAGTTTATTTGGGTTCATGCTCTCCGCTGCCAGTGTTTTCAAACACAGTAAACACAGCGGTCTTTCCTCGCAGCACAGTGAATCCGAGTGCTACATCCGCTTCATCATACCTCCTCGGCTTAGCTTTCGGGAGACTTTCGTTTCTCTCACCTTCTCCGTCTCCCTCTCTTTCCGTCCCTTTTAAAAATTTCCATGGTGGGTTTATTAACTTCACTTCTTATTTTACCTCTGGGCACACTCTAACAGTGAGGAAGCCACTGCCACCTGCTGTAGTGGATGCAGAATTACACTTTATCCGAATACGGCAAAAAAAAAAAAAAAAGCATTTTCCCTGGGGTCACACGCGTCCCCCTGGCATCGCAGCGAGTGTGCCCCACTATTTGAGAACCACTGCTATAAGCCCATATCTAAACACATGCATCAGTGTGTTTCACCATAAATGGAAGTCAGCCTGAACTCTGGTAGGTGGTTGGTGTGAAAATGAGCAGTGGGTGATTTCTGCAAGAGCAATGAAAGTCCAATTAGGTACTTTGATCTGGTAATTGTGTGCTACAGTCGACAACTGGTAACCAATTTCCTTCCCCTGAGAACATTTTTAACAGCTAAAGTGAATTTTAAATTCATTTAAACATAATTATTGGTGCCAAGTAAGCCTTACTTAAATATAATCTTAGTTAAATCTACAATGACTTTATGTATGGAAACTGTTATAACACTTCTCTTGAGTAAAACCACTATGTTTACTTCACAACAATTGATTCAGGGGCAGTGGCAGCCTAGTGGTATAGGGCGCTGGATCACTGATCCTAAGGTTGGGGGTTCAACTCACCACAGGTTGTAACCCCCACCCACACCCCCCCACCACCACCCCCCAGTGCAGCAAACTGGGTTATCAAAGGCCGGCCATGTCTTTCACCGGCTATGGTGTGAGGCTCGTGTAAAAGAACCATTGCTGACTTTTGACATGAGTAGCTGCAAAGCCGTCAGCGAGTTTCCGCCCTGTGATGGCCTGGCGAACTCTGCCCTTGCCTGGAGTCGGCTGGGATGGGCGCCAGTCTCCTCGTGACCCTAATTAGGATTAACCAGTTACAAAAAATGAACTGAACAATTGATTCAACCAAATGCATCTTTTCAAATTGCTACTCATGATACACCACAGGGCAGCACAATAAACTCAGAAGCGCACCAACTGCCTTCCTTTGCAAATGACAGCTCATTTATTGGCTGGTATCACTGTGATTGACAGCTCTCTTGGACTGAGAGCCCTTAATAATAGAGCGAATGCTTTTCTGCTAATTTTTTCAAATCATGATCTTTTTGTTTTCAGATCGTTTGTCACCAACATGCCCCTCAGGCCTTTCTGATTCAAACTCGGACTTGTAGGTATTAAAGTGCCCTAAGGGTACTTTACCATTTGCATCTGATTCTTGTGTGTTACTCCTTGGTGCAGATTATCCAAACTCATATAAAGATAATGTAGATAATACATAGATCTTTATATAATATTGGGACTTGTGCTAAACTGTAATCCTTTGACCAGGGGTGGCCAACCAGTCAGAGACCAAGAGCCACATTTTTTAGTGTTACCACAAAGAGCCACATCATACCCATGGGCACACATGAACATCACCCATCCCTTTCTCACACCTCTGCTCAGCCAGATTTATTGTAAACTCACACACCAACTTTATAAAATACTCACATCTTTGAAGGTCGGGGTGCAACTCTGATTCAATATCTGTGCTAATGTCTGACATTCTGTGTTCAACAGCGTGGCAGGAAAGTCGGACGTCCAATACCATGCGTTTTAGTTTGTTGTTTTCAAAAGATAAGATTTCAACAACAACACTGAGCTATTTTTTAACAAACTCTCCTTCATTGGATGGCTTTTTGGCCCATGCAATGTTCCAAGCCAGTTGATACAATGCAAGCATTATGGTCTCTGAGCGCTTTGTAAATTTTTGAAAAACTGTATCTGCATTTCTGCCTGACATTTCAAAGTGAATAACTTGTACAGTGGTACCTCACTTTGCGAAATTAATCTGTTCCAGAGCCTTTTTCACCTGCACTTTTCATAAATTGAACCGAATTTTACATATAAAACACGTGATTCGTTCCAAGGCATCCAATACTACCCCATAAACCCTTTTAATTATAAAAGTACACCAATTTTATATGAAATGTGTGTTAAAAGTAAACGAAAATTATTTAACTTTTTTAAATCTCTCAAACCACCCATGCGACGCTTTAAAGTCCGGGGTTGCTGGTCTGAAGAACCCTCACCCCCACCCCCATCCCCCTTCACGAGGGCCTTATATATGGCGGTTGCATTTTCCGAAATAATTGTCTCCGTCACTGTATCTCAGTTTTTAAGGCCTCCTTCTGCTTTAATATCGCCCGATTGTAGAGGGGTTTCGGCCGTACTCCTTTGTGATTTCACTCAACCAAATCCCACTTTCATATTTTTTCATCATCTCCTGTTTTACTTTTATTGATAACGGAGCCTGCTTCTTCTTTTCAGTCTCATCTGGAATCACTTTCTTGCTGCTCATGATTAATAACAAAAAATGACTCTGCAATAAGCACACTCAAAAAACTCAGGAAACTCACGAACCAACAGCATAACTGTCCTTCACGCGTGTGTGTCGAACAATGGGTCGAAGGTACACGAAAAGCATTATGGGTTATTATACTGTATTATGGAGATTCAGCTCCCTCCTAGCCAATGGGAGGCTGGCGGGGTGTTGGGAGACAACAAGTGTGAGACACAAGTTGCTTTCCCATTGAAAGCAACTTGCGTTTGAATGTTTGAATGGCGCGTTTGAATTTTTAAGATGCCGCTTTCGTAACCTGAGCTTGTTTCGTATCCAGGGACAAAAATTTTAGGAAACTGTGTTTCGTAACCTGCATTTTTCGCTTAGTGAGACTTTCGTAAAGTGAGGTACCACTGTACTTGCAAAATTCTGTCCCTTTTGGAAATTCCTGGTCGAGGTAAGCATGGAGTGAGCTGAAATGGCACTGAAGATTTGAAGCTTTGAAATGCATGAATGACAACTGACATACAAGGCAGAATGATTTGCCATTATTTTCAACAAAAAAGGTCTCCCACTCTGTTAAAATGTCCTGTGTTCATCTTCATATTTTCGTTTTGTTGTGCATTTTTTCTGTGTTATTTTAAGAGCAAACGTGACACAAATTGTTTACTTAAATGATCTCGCCCATACTGTAAAACTTTGCGGTACTTTCATCTCACCCATATGCACATTTGACGTTAATACCGTATTGAACTCAAGTGAAGCAAATACACACACAAAAAAAATCTCAAACACAAACTTCGATATGAACATAAGAGCCACATGAAACCAGGCAAAGAGCCGTGGGTTGGCCACTCCTGCCTTAGACCGTCCAGCAGCTAACATTGCCAACTGTCCAGTTTGGTTGAGTGTATGCCCAGTGTAGCCTCTGATTCCTGTTTTTGGCTGACAGGAGTAGAACCTAATAGGAGGAGCCCATCTGCCTCAAGGTTTGAAGTGTTGAGCATCCTCTGATGATTTTATGCTCATCAATGAGCTTGAACCAGTCTGACCATCCTCCTCCAGTCTCTGTTATCAACAGGAGTTTCTTCCCACACAATAACTCTTCACTAGGTTCCTGGGGTATATTTACTTTTTTTTTTTTATAACATTCTTTGATAATTCCATAATGAAAATCTGAAAATCCCAGGGGATCAGCAGTCTTCGAAATAATCTGTGTGGCAGCAGCAACAGTGCCATGGTCAAAATCACCGAGTTGATGTTTTTCCGGAATTTTTCAGAAAACTTATTTGTATTTATTTCTGAAAATAGATGCATGCACACACACACACATAGACACAGTAGGCCCTTGACTATTCACGGTTTTGCACCCACGGCTTGAGTATTCGCTGACTGCTGAGCAATCGGCACGTGATTAAAATTAAGCCAATGGCTGTCCTCCTTTCTCCTGATTGGTTGAATTGATGTCCCGCCCCTATTTCCTCATTCGCACGCATGTTGTCAGTGAGCCTCTTTTCTTGTGTGTGTTTTAATTACCAGTTAAGCTCTATGATACCACTCAAACGCTATGTGTCTTCTCTGGCTAAGTGATAGAAAACGCTGGATGTCTCTTCTGAAGAAATAAGACTATCTCCTGAGAAACGACGGTTTTCTCTGAACTGTTGTAATAAAATCTTTTTCAATTATTATTCCAGTACAGTACTGTACTTCCAGTACAGGGTCGAAGACGTCGAAGAAGGAGAGGCGGGAGGCGTGTCCGTAGGCAGAGAGAGAAGAGGAAATGCGTGAGCCTCGGACTGAGAGTAGGGACTTTGAATGTTGGAACTATGCAAGGAAAAGATAGGGAGCTGGCTGACATGATGCAGAGGAGGAAGGTGGACATACTGTGTGTTCAGGAGACAAGGTGGAAAGGTAGAAAGGCTAAAAGCTTAGGAGCAGGGTTTAAACTGTTTTATAATGGTGTGGATGGGAAGAGAAATGGAGTAGGAGTCATCTTGAAGGAGGGGTTTGTCAGGAATGTTCTAGAAGTGAAAAGAGTGTCAGACAGAGTGATGAGTCTCAAGTTAGAAATTGAAGGCGTGATAGTCAATGTTGTTAGTGCTTATGCCCCACAGGCAGGATGTAAGCTAGAAGAGAAGGAGAGATTCTGGAGTGAGTTAGATGAAGTGATGCAGAGTACCCCCAGAGGTGAAAGAGTGGTCATTGGAGCAGACTTCAATGGACATGTTGGTGCAGGCAACAGAGGGACGAGGAAGTGATGGGCAGGTTTGGTATCCAGGACAGGAACACAGAAGGACAGATGTTGATCGATTTTGCAAAAAGGATGGAAATGGCTGTGGTGAATACTTTCTTCCAGAAGAAACAGAAGCATAGGGTGACTTATGAAAGCGGAGGTAAGAGCACACAGGTAGACTACATCTTGTGTAGGCGAGGTAATTTGAAGGAAGTCAGTGACTGCAAAGTAGTAGTGGGTGAGAGTGTTGCCAAACAGCATAGGATGGTGGTGTGCAGGATGACACTGATGGTGAGAAAGGTGAAAAAGGCAAAGGTAGAGCAGAAGACAAAGTGGTGGAAGCTGAAAAAGGAAGAGTGTCGTGTTGTCTTCAAGGAGGAGTTGAAACAGGCTTTGGGTAGTCAGGAAGTGCTTCCAGAGGACTGGACAACCACAGCCAATGTGATCAGGGAGACCGGTAGGAGAGTATTTGGTGTGTCCTCTGGAAGGAAAGTAGATAAGGAAACTTGGTGGTGGAATGAGGAAGTGCAGGAGTGTGTACAAAAGAAGAGGTTAGCCAAGAAGAAGTGGGACATTGAGAGGACCGAAGAGAGTAAACAGGAGTACAGGGAGACACAGCGTAAGGCGAAGGTAGCAGTGTCAAAGGCCAAACAGAGGGCGTATGATGACTTGTATGATAGGTTGAACAGTAAGGAGGGAGAAAATGATCTATACAGGTTAGCACAGCAGAGAAATAGAGATGGGAAAGACGTGCAGCAAGTTAGAGTGATAAAGGACAGAGAGGGAAATGTATTGACTGATGACAGAAGTGTGCTGGGAAGATGGAAAGAGTACTTTGAAGAGCTGATGAATGAGGAAAATGAGAGAGAAAAAGAGTAGAAGGGGTGACCGTTGAGGAGCAGGAAGTAGCAAAGATTAGTAAGGGAGAAGTGAGGAGGGCATTGAAGAGGATGAAGAGTGGAAAGGCAGTTGGCCCTGATGACATACCAGTTGAGGTATGGAAGTGTCTAGGGGAGGTAGCAGTAGATTTTCTGACAAGAATATTCAACAAGGTCTTAGAAAGTGAACAGATGCCAGAGGAATGGAGGAGAAGTGTGCTTGTGCCCATTTTTAAGAACAAGGGCGATGTACAGAGTTGTGGCAACTACAGAGGGATAAAGTTGATGAGCCATACAATGAAGCTATGGGAAAGAATAGTGGAAGCAAGACTAAGGGCAGAGGTCAGCATTTGTGAACAACAGTTTGGTTTCATGCCAAGAAAGAGCACCACAGATGCAGTGTTTGCTTTGAGGATGTTAATAGAGAAGTACAGAGAAGGTCAGAAGGAGCTGCATTGTGCCTTTGTGGATCTGGAGAAAGCATATGACAGGGTGCCGAGAGAAGAACTGTGGTATTGTATGAGGAAGTCTGGAGTGACAGAGAAGTATGTTAGAGTGGTGCAGGACATGTATGATAGATGTAAGACAGTGGTGAGGTGTGCTGTCGGTGTGACAGAAGAGTTCAAGGTGGAGGTGGGACTACATCAAGGGTCAGCTCTCAGCCCCTTCTTGTTTGCTATGGTGATGGACAGGCTAACAGATGAGGTTAGACAAGAATCTCCATGGACTATGATGTTTGCAGATGACATTGTGATCTGTAGTGAGAGCAGAGACCAAGTGGAGGAAAATCTAGAGAGGTGGAGGTATGCCCTGGAAAGGAGGGGATTGAAGGTTAGTCTTAGTAAGACAGAATACATGTGTGTGAACGACAAGGACCCAAGAGGAACTTTGAGGTTACAGGGGGCAGAGATAAAGAAGGTGGAGGATTTTAAGTACTTAGGCTCAACAATCCAGCGCAATGGAGAGTGTGGAAAAGAGGTGAAGAAGCGCGTGCAGGCAGGTTGGAATGGATGGAGAAAAGTGTCCGTGTGATGTGTGATAGGAGAGTATCGGCAAGAATGAAGGGAAAAGTGTACAAGACGGTGATGAGGCCAGCAATGTTGTATGGTTTAGAGACAGTGGCCCTGGGGAAAAGACAGGAGTCAGAGTTGGAGGTAGCAGAGATGAAAATGTTGAGGTTCTCTTTGGGAGTAACGAGGATGGATAGGATCAGAAATGAGTACATCAGAGGGACAGCACATGTTAGATGTTTTGGAGACAAAGTCAGAGAGGCTAGATTGAGATGGTTTGGACATGTACAGAGGAGGGATAGTGAGTATATTGGTCGTAGGATGCTGAGGTTGGAACTACCAGGCAAAAGGCCCAGAGGAAGACCAAAGAGAAGATTTATGGATGCAGTGAAGGCGGACATGAAGGTCGTTGGAGTAAGAGTAGAAGATGCAGAGGATAGGGAGAGATGGAGGCAGATCATTTGCTGTGGCGACCCCTGAAGGGAACAGCCGAAAGGAAAAGAAGAAGTACCTAAGTTCATGTTTATGCGTGAGAGTTTATGTTCTGTAGCATGTTTAACAAACGATACCAAAAGGATAAACTTTATTACAGTACTCTTCATGTCCTTTTGATGTCTCCAAGATGGCGCTGCCCAGAGGGCGACGTCATGGAGTTCTGAGAGTCAAATTGTTTCTTTGTTTGTTTTAATTTGTTTTTTTTTGTTTGTTCATGTTTTGCACTATGCTCGTCTACTACAGCTATAAGATTGGCGTATCTTTGGGCGTGTATAACTAAGCACGCTCAACTGGGCTTCTTGTTAGCTGGGGTGCGGCTAGCACTGAGCTAATATGCTATGGTAGCTCAATGCCAGCCACACCCCAGCTAACAAGAAACCCAGGCGGGAAATGGCCGAAAGACTACTCCAGCGCTTGGGATTGCAGGGTATGAAGGCCATGTAGCCAGCTGGTGCAATCGCCTCGTTGGGTGTACTCTTCTTGAGCCATGTCTCACAGAAACACAGCAGATCTTCTGCGCTGCAATCTGAGCATGAAGCTCGTCCATCTTGTTTTGCAGGGACTGAACATTTTCAAGCAGTATGACCAGAAGTGCAAACCAAGCGCCGGAGACTCTGAGAACTCTGCCTGGGCTTGTTAGCTGGGGTGCGGCTCAGTGCATCACCAATCCTCCCCCATAATTCACAGTGGGCATGAGGTGCTTTTCTGTATCCTCATCTTTTGTGTTCTGCCAGAGCCACTTAAGAGTGTATATCACTAAACGTTCCATCTTGGACGTGAAACGTTCCATCATTTAACGAAACCACACGGTCCCAGTTGATATCCTGGTACCGTTTAGCAAAATCCAGACATTTGTGTTTATGACTGTGAGAAAAGGTTTTTCCATGCATGCCTCCCAAACAGCTTGATGTAATGTAAATGCACCTAATGGTTGCTTTGGAAACTTTGTCACCTCAAGATGCCACTATTTGTTGCAATTCTTTAACAGTGAGCTTTGGAGAACTTTTTATTTCTCTTACCGTCCTCCTCATTATGCGTTATGCGTGGTGGCAAAATAACCTTGTGTCCTCGTTCAGGCTTGTTTACCACTGTTCCGATTGTTTTAAATTTCTTAATGATTCCTCTGCTAGTAGATACGGGCAGGTGCAGGCGAGTGACTATTTTCTTGTAAGCCATTGCTGACTTGTGAAGGTCAACACACATCTGCCTGTTTTGAATGGTGTGTTCCTTTGTCTTTCCCATGTTGAAGAGTGGATAAGAGAATTGTGTCACATCATATTTATACCCCAGGGAAACAGGAAGTGATGAATTATTAATTAAGTGTTCCTAGATACTCTGATCATTTTTGTAAACTACTGAAGAAATGACAGAAATACTTCAATTACATTTATTTCCCAGGAATTGTTAGGGGTGCCAGTAATTGTGGAACAGGTAATTTTCTAAATAAAAAAAAAAAAATTATTAGTCAGGGATTTTTTTTCACCCTTTAAATTCACTTGAGTTGAAGGTTCCAATTTTTTGGTTTGCTCACAATTTTTAGTGGGAGAATGTGCTTCTTCAATAAAAATGTAATTTATTTTAAGGCTTTGAACACATCTTAACCAATAGCAGTCTGTCATCACTAACGTGATCAAACACTGTTTTTGGTAGAAATGATATTTCTATACGGAAAATAATTTAGTAGTACTAGCGTAATAGAATCCAGCAGATCCAACAGTCATGACCTGTGTGCTGCTGATTCTGTGTAATTGAATCATTAATTGAAAGGGGCGTGTTCAAAGTAATAGCAGTGTAGACTTCAATTAGTGATGTCATTCATTCTTTGAAAAACACATGCCAATCATTGTCCTTATTTAAGGAAGAAAGTCATCAAACGTAGTACATGCTGGTTCTATTTGCATTTCTCTCTGAAATTCTGAGAATGGGTCGTTACAGATATTTGTTCAGAAGAACAGTGTACCTTGATTAAAATGTTTCTTGGAGAGGGGAAACATAAAGAAGTGCAGAAAATGATTGGGTGCTCAGCTAAAATGATCGCAAATGCTTTAAAATGGAAACCAAAACCTGAAAGGCATGTAAGAACGTGAAAAACTACCATTCGAATGGATCGAAGAAGAGCCAAAATGGCCAGGGCTCAGCCAACATTCAGCTCTAGGACGATCAAAGAAGGTCTAATGTTACCTGGGAGTCCTGTTACAATTAGAAGACGCCTATGTGAAGCAAGAAACCCTGCAAAGTCCCACTGATGGAAAAAAGACAAGTACTGAAGAGGTTTCAATTTGCCAAAGAGCACAATGACTGGCCTAAAGAGAAACGCCACAATATTTTGTGAACTGATGAAAGTAAGATTGTTCTTTTTGGGTCTAGTGGCCCCTAAGACGACCCCCAAAACAATGAATTCAAGCCGCAGTACACTGTGAAAACAGTAAAGCATGGTGGCACAAACATCATGATATGTGTTTCTCATACTATGATATCGGACCTATTTATCACATCCCAGGGATCATGGATTGGTTTGAATCCATCAGAATATTTGAAGAGGTCGTGACGCCTTATGCAGAACAGGACATGCCCTTGAAATCGGTGTTGCAACAACAAAACGACCTCAAACACACCAGTAAACAGGAAACATCTTGGTTCCAGTCCAACAAGATTGATGACATAGAGTGGCCAGCCCGATCCGCGGTCCTTAATCCAATAGAAAACTTGTGGGGTGACATCATAAATGCAGTTTCCGAGGTGAAACTAAAAAAATCCAGAAGAACTGTGGTATGTAGTCCAATCATCCTGCGCTGGAAAACCTGCTCACAGGTGCCAGAAGTTGGTTGACTCCGTGCAACACAGATGTGCAACAGTTTTCAGAAACAGTGGTGATGCAACTAAATATTAGTTCAGTGATTCAAAGGAAAACAAAATCTTACAACATTTTTCAGTTTACACAGGTGAACGAGTTTGTAGAGAATAAAGCAGACGCTGCTATTTTTTGAACAGTCATAAATTCAGTTTTCTTCAATTTCTTTACAGGAATAACACAAACCTGATCTATTTTTCTTCATGTTTTGATTCGGAATAGAATGTGTAGTGTTCCCAAAGTATTTGTGTGTATGAAAATAATTGTAATATAATTTTATTTTATAATGTATTATAAGAATTTTGAGCCTTATTCACTTTAAACACATTGCTATTATTTTTCAACACAACTGTATTTTATCCCCTAAAAAAAAAATTAAAGTACAGTGGTACCTCACTTTACAAAATTAATCTGTTCCAGAGCTTTTTTCGTAACCTGCATTTTTCATAAATTGAACCGCATTTTACATGTAAAACATGTGATTCGTTCCAAGGCTCCCAATACTATCCCCTAAACTCTTTAAAAATGATAAAAGTATACCTTTTAAGACCTCCTTCTGCTTCAATATCGTACCGATGGTTGATGGGTTTGGCCATATTCTTTTGTGATATCACTCGAGCCCGTTTCTTCTTCTCACCCGCACCGGAAATCACACGTGTGTGTGTGTGTGTGTGTGTGTGTGTCTGTGTGTTGACCATGTCTTCTTAGCAGAGTTATAATCTTACAAATGCTCATGGAAGGTTAAAAGCCTGAGTCAAGAAATAAAGCACAAAACAACAGTAACTCTGTCCTTTACACAAAAAGCATCATAATAGATTCAGCTCAATAATAGGCAATGGGAGGTTGCTGCATCATTCCTCCTAGCCAATGGGATCTCTGTCCAAGATGGCATCAGGGGGACCTGTACAATATGGCGCTCAAGTGAAGGTGACATGAACAACAGCTCAGTTGTTAGCCAACGGGAGGCCAGCGGGGCAGGATGTTTGAACGTCATTGATGGGAGAGCAGCTCGTGCATTGTTTGAATGTTTGAATGGCGCGTTTGAATTTTTAAGATGGCGCTTTCGTAATGTGAACTTGTTTCGTATACAGACAGACAAAAATTGTCGGAAAATATGTTTCATAACCTGCATTTTTTTGTTTGGTGAGACTTTTGTAAAGTGAGGTACCTCTGTACAGGGATCCCTCACTTTCCGTGGTTAATTAGGACCCAGATCTCCCCTCAACCACCGAATTCCATGAAGTAGGATCAACCCACCCCCCCGACTGATGTATATGTACATGTATATGTGTATATAATATCAATAAATACATATTCAATGCTATAAATGCTTATAATAACAATTACACATTTAAAAATGATGCATAAGATGTAAATAAAATATAAATACACACACATACAGACACGCGTGCTCGAATGTAGACGCGAGCGCATGCACTCAGATGTGCACCTCACATAAAAATATAAGTAGTTTTGATGGGGGGGTTGTTTTTGTGTTTTGTGTTTGTTTAGGGGGGGGGGGTTGCATAATTGACCTTGTTTTGCAGCATTTTCCTTAACTTTTCCCCACCTATTCTTCTTTAATTTCCTTATTTTTAAATTTGATTAATATTAAAAAAAAAAAAAAAAAACTCAATGCACTGAAGCCACACGAATTGAAGCGCGAAGTACCGAGGGATCCCGGTAAAATACATCATGTGGTTCTACTGACAGTAATGTTAATGTTGTGTTGCATTAATAGGATTTTCTGAATTTGTAGCAACGTTGAATTACAAAAATCTATCAATCATTACGTTTGTGAAAATAAATACATTGGAGATTGATTTAATGGAGCAGATGCTGGGAGAAATAAATGGCATAATGTCAGTTTCATCAGGTGCTGCTGCAAGAGCTTTGGCTGGAGGAGATTAGCACACTGCTTCGCTCTAATACTTTAAACTGTTTTGCTCCTTAGAGCCTCCCTGCCTGGCTGAGTTAGAGAGGATCCAAATGCAGGAAGGAGCCAAAAAAAGGCCAGGTACGTACGAACATTCATGGGGAAAAAAAAGAAACAAACCAGACAAAAGGCAGGAAAATGAAAGCAACAACGTGAAAAGGGAAAATCTCGCTGAAATGAGCAGAGATAATAAATGCCACAGCAGGAAGAATAAATAGTTAACAAGCTGCAGAAACAGACCATTAGAGCTACAGAGAGAAAAGGATACATTAGGAAAAGGGCAGGCTGATTAAACATCACAGAAGAGATGCTGGAGGCATTTCGTTAAGCAGATGACAAGCACGAGGCTGGGATTAGCAGCTAATCAGGCATGGGGATTAGCACAGAGCAAAGTTGGCAGTGGGCAGTGTGGCATGTTTGGCTCAGCCGCCAACAGGAATCTCCAAGGACATACTGCAGATGTAGGAATCAGCCAGTGGTGGCCAAACGCACACATGCTCCCTGATACCTTGCCACAAGTTGGCATTATATCCACAGTCAACCCGTATTTCTTCCTTCGGTTTCTGTTACATTTGCGTTGTAAAAAAAACAAACAAACAAAACAAAAAAACGTGTCTTTGGTACAATCTTCAAAGTTGCACTTTAACTGGAAATATGTTTTCACCTTTTTTCAAATGGATTTATACATACAGGTTTTTTTTACACTTCAGAAAAATTACAAGTGGAAATCAGTTGGCAAGTCCTTCTCAAGATTGTTCCCTTGTGCACTTCGGTCATTTGGCTTGGCCGCATGACCAGTTATCTCCAGAATTCAGACTGCTTTGCAATCCCAGCTGAGGGCCATTGTCAGAAATGTCTGAAATGAATGTGTGTCTCTGCCATAATAGGTACATATATTCCCAGCTGCGATGAGGACGGTTATTATAGGAAGCTGCAATGTGACCAAAGCAAGGCAGAGTGCTGGTGTGTGGACCAGCATGGAGAAGAGCTAATGGGCTCCAGAATCCATGGCAACACTGACTGTGGTAAGTGCACATGACGCACAGGCACACAAACACACATACACAGAGCACAAGGCCTCCTTTGTAGCAAGAGTTTAGATACACAAAACCATCAGTCAACCCTCTGACAGAAGACCAAGTGTTACATTCATTAGACCAGGTTCATTACCATTCCAAAAGAACAGTTGTCTCACTTGAAATAAAGGTCTGCAAGATTAATTACTATTGGCTGTGATGGACCTGCAGGTGATGAGAACAAGTATCCTGACAGGGCTTAAAATAGGCATTCAATAGCCTAATGTCAAAGTCACAAGGATTGTTTGTTGTGTCCAAGCAGGTAGCTAAAGTAAATGCCTTTTTTTTTCCCCCTGCAAGTAAATTGCTCACTTCACGTTAATGGATGTTATGAATGAATGTTGCACGCTTGCAGATGCTCTTATGTTTTTATTGATATCTAAATGCTCAAAGTTTAATTTCAGCAATTAGATTTTAACTCATAGGGCAGTGGTGGCTGCTGATCCAAAAGTTGGGGGTTTGAGTCGCACTCACCACAGGGTGTCACTGTTCCCCCTCCCCTCCAGTGCAACTAACTGTGTGATCAAAGTTCCACTCACCACAGGGTGTCACTGTCCCCCCCCAGTGCGGCTAACTGGGTTATCAAAGGTCGGCCATGTCTCTCACTGTCTATTGTGTGAGGTTCATGTAAAAGAACCATTGCTGACTTTCCACAAGCGTACATAGCTGCAAAGCCATCAGCATGTTTCCGCTCCGCGATGGCCTGGCGAGCTGTCCAGGGTGTACTCTGTCCTTGCCCGGAGTCGGCTGGGATGGGCACCAGCCTCCCCGCAACCCTAATTAGGATTAAGCGGTTAAGGAAAATGAATGATGGGATTTTAATTGAGCTTGTATTAGAAGGAAATTGCACAGTTTGTGATAGCGTTGCTATAATTGTTTATACCTTGAAATCCGCTGAACTTTCGCTGACGGAAAGTAAACAGTAAGCAGCCTTTCATTACATATTACAAGTCAGTTTGCTTATTTCCTTTTTTGTTTGTTTGTTTGTTTGTTTTTTCCTAGATGAAGTGGCTGGATACTCGGGAGATTTCGGGAGTGGTGTTGGCTGGGAGGACGAGGAAGATAAAGAAGCCGAGGACGCTGGAGAAGAGACTGAAGAGGAAGAGGAGGAGCTTGGGGAAATGGATGATGGTGGCTATATCTGGTAGACCAAAAACAAAATGTCTTGTCTGGTCAAAGCCAGGTTTATTTTGACCACTGATTCCGAGGCAGCTCCATTCTCTTGCTGACACAAAATGGTGGATACTGGAGGATTGGACATCTCTATACTGCACTCCAAACAGCCAGGGAGAGGGTGGGGGAAAGGGTATGAGAGGTGATCAATGTAGTGAAATTATGGGTATGGGAAAGAGTTTTCAAAAATGATCTTACGTATACTTGTGATTCTGTTTTGTTTTGTTTGTTTTTTTGCTGTTGTTGTATGTTCAAGATTGTGATCAAGTCAATAGCATCAGCAATCTTAAGCTGGAATCTAGCTAACTGATAACTGGACATTTTCTATTTAGACGAACTGGAGCTTTGCCATTGTTACACAGTGTGCGTCATCTCATCATGTGATGCATTATTCTTATGCAAGAAGCATAAATTAAATGCACATATAGATTTGGAAATGTTACCTTTTAGTCTTAGACTTTAATGGGAGCAGAGTTTCTGGTCCTTTGGTGGGTACACATTGTACAAGTTCTATTAACCCTATATATTTTAACTGATCTGAACACAGCAAAAATATATTCAAACGTCCAATCAGCTCTGAGAACTAACCACTGCTCAATAACTGATACATTTTCTTGTTGATAAAGAGTTTGTGTCATTTGAAATTACAGCATGTTCTGTCCTTGAATATAAATTTGTGCACCATAATAACACATTTCTTGTTGGTCGGGATATTTTAAATAAGACCAAGCTGTGCATACTCCTTGAAATATTATGCATATTGCTCCCTATACACTGTTCAATGTGATGGAATCTGCTGAAAGTCCCTCTAGTCTCCTCCCATCTTGACAGAACATGTCTTTGGAGACCCAGCAACACTTTATATCCACGTTCTTTCTATCACAGAACCAGCCTCAGAAAGTAGGTGAGGGACAGATACTTTATCTTGGAGATAACATTATGTCAAAGTAAATATATGTATGAATAGCAGTATGGAGCATAAGATATGCAACCTGATGCCGGCCTGAGGGGTGGGGATGGGGGGGGGGGGGGTCCTGTCTGTCTATTTGTCTGTCGACTAATCAGATCTTTTCATCAACCACAGTGAAACAGGAGTCTATTGTAATGTTATTTAGACTTGGTGTACATATTTTTGCTGCGAGGGTTTGCCATATTGGTTCACAGTGAGGGAAAAAATACATTTGTGAACAAATGCATTAAGTCGTTCTCCGTATAAACATTTCGTTTCTGTCAACAGATAAGACTAGTTTCAGTACAAAAGGTTTCAGGTTGTCAATGGTATCAGGTCATCTCACGGCGAGATATCATTCCCAAGCTATTTCATATACATAAAAAACAGGTCTTTTGGTGTAAACACTGTAATTCTGCTCATCCACTGAAACAATCATAACGCAATCAACTCCTTCTTGAGAGCACAACACTGTTTGAAAATGCTTTTTTCGTATGCTCAACACAAGATGAGCATAATCCACCCTGCGCATCAATGTGTGTGAATCACTGATATTATCTGGTATGGTGATGCATTCAGACAGATCCGGGCTGTGAGCTTGAAGCAGGACTGGGAATGTGATGTAATAGAATGTAATGCACTTGTCTTCTCTTTAAATCAACAACAGATAACAACTTGTTCTCAGCAGGAATGGATAATAGGATTTTTTATTTTTTTTTCAGTCGGGTTAATGATTTCAAGTTAAAATTTGAAGGAATCATCACCGAGTATGGAATAACTTGCATTTGATTGTATCGTCATAAAAAAAATGTATCGTTGTAAATAATTCGAGTATACAAACACAGTGTATTTGCCCTGGCAATTGCATTTAGTTGCATGTTTCTTTGTCCCGATATATCATCTTTTTGGCTCAGTATACAATAATTATGATTAAAGGCATTGGGCCCAAACATTGTGTTCTCTTGTACTTGGCTTGTCCTGCATTTGCACCCTGTACTCATAGCTGCAATTAGTTTCACACTCATCAGGTGGGAAAAACAAATTATAATCTCGTCTCCTGTTGATCGAGAGCAATGATAGGATGTAAAACTTGGCGGTAATTGATCCCAGCAGGTCCAGCTGATGTATGACCTTTGTTGTTAACAACCCAATGTTTGATTAATATGCAGTACTGCATCACACTGAATTGAATGCAACACTGCATTTTACTCTACCTTCCTATCCTACATAACAGTAAGAGAACACAGATTCACACAAATCGCATTATTTGAGTATTACTTCAAATACAGATAGTATTTACAACGCCAACGAGAGGATTCACTGATCACGGCAGGGAATAACAGTGATTAATAAACAGTATATGCGACATAGAAATGGAGTGATCTTATTGGTCCACTACGTTAGGCGTAACAAAAATTATTTCTTGTGGAACCAAAATGACACTCACTACTTGGAGCAGGTGACCACAATTGTCATGCTTTAGTACGGCAAAAACTGTTATGGAGAACAACATTCTTGCATTGCTGTATATTATATGTGACCAATCACAGCAAAACGGGTATCAGTAGGAAATGATAAATTTTGAGTTATTGTTAGTATTTTGCAGCTGACATCTTAAATAAATTAAAATGATGCCACGTTTTTTGCATATATATTACATATATATATGTAATACTGAATACAACTAAATTGAAAAAGAAGACCAACAATTTGAGAGTATATTAAGACTCTGAATTTATTTTTAACTGTCTGTCTGTCTTCCTTTCGGCTTTTTCCTTGTTACTTGGGAGTCGCCACAGCGAATCATCTGATCCTCACATTTGATTTGGCAGAGGTTTTTACATCGGATGCCCTTCCTGTCACAACCTTTTTAGCAAGGGACAGAAACACGCTGATGACTTTGCAGCTACTCTTTACGAAAGTCAGCAATGGTTCTTTTACATGCCTCTCACCATAGACAGTGAGAGACATGGCCCGCCTTTGATAACCCAGTTAGCTGCACTGGGGGGGACAGTGACAACCCTGTGGAGAGTTTGGATCAGCGATCCAGCGCCCTATACCACTAGACCACCACTGCCCCCTGAATTTATTTTTAACTATATTGTCATAATGAAGTTATTTATTAATAAGAAAAATATTTCTTACTATTAATGCGACTTCTGGTGCTGCATGGTTTTGCTGATGGCTTTGTAGTCTGGTTGATATGTGCTGAGGTTCAGCTTCATGCAGGCGTTTAGGCTTCCATCTGTTACTTGTGACTGCAGGTTGATCTTGATGCTTTTCAGGTGTGAGAAGGACTGCTTGCGTACACATGTGGAGTCAAATATGGTCAATATGACAGGACTCACACGCTGCAGTGTTTATGTGACAGGAAACGTGTCCCAAGTTTTGGCAATCAGCTGGTCTGCGGGTTGAAGTTTTTCCATGTCTGTCCGTTTGTGTTTGCTTGCCAGCTGTGCTTGGCTTCGTGCAAAAGAGAGAATCAAAAACGAGGGAAATTTACTAAAAAACAACATGGGCAGTCTGTGGCTGTTGTTATAATCCAATAAAATTAGAGTTTTAAGGTATCGGACCCGCCCGCATACTGGCGTACAGAAAGGATTGTCTCTCCACTGCGCACCACAGTGACGTGCCATTGAAAATAGATGTATAGATTTAAATGCACAAGATTTATTCATCTGTTTTTGTTTTATTTGATGGCTATTTTGTATTTTTATTTAAATAACAGTGAAATTATGTAGTCGTTATTCTGTTAAGAAAGGCCACCTGCTTTATCTGAGAGCCAGATACAGTCATCAAAAGAGCCACATCTGGCTCACGAGCCATAGGTTCCCGACCCCTGCTGTAATGGGTCACATAAAATTAAATATTTCAATGGATTGAAAAACAAGTGTTAAACAACACTTTGCTCTGCTTGAGGACATCAACTGCATCAGTCCTTTTTAAAACATAGAAATAAATTACCAAAATAAAGTTTCTCTGCATTTTATGTTCCCATTTACTATATACTAAAACAATTGTTTCCCTCAGGCTCAGTGAATGTGAGTGAATTGACATTCAATGGCATTCACCTTTTCTTTTCCTTTCGGCTGTTCCCTTCAGGGGTTGCCACAGCGAATCATCTGCCTCCATCTTCATGGAAGTCATATTAATGATTCATATGTTTGATTTGGCAATAGGTTTTTACGTCAGATGCCTTTCCTGACACAACCTTTAGCATGGGGCAGAAACACACTGACGGCTATGCAGCTACTCTTCTTGAAAGTCAGCAATGGTTCTTTTACATGAACCTCTCACCAGAGAAATTAACACTGAATAAATTCAGAGAGTATCGCTGGGCTTTGCTTCCCAAAACATTCAAAATAACGGAGAGAGAAAAGCACAACAAAACATACAGTAATTAACTTTTATTGAGGCACAATTACAATATAGAGCTGAAAAGCAAACTGTCAGGACAGAAAGACTTTCAAAGCTCCAATCAAGTTAATAAGTAATTATTTTAGTTCGACTTCATATAGGAAATCCCATGGCCAGGAAAAAAGAGCAGTAGTAATAACCCAGAATTTGTGTCTCCAATCAAGGAACGTCTGCTTTAGGCTTTATTTGTTTTCTAATCAGATTTATTTCGTTTCATTCGGAGGCTTTGATGTGTCTCCTAAGCACAGAGAGTACCAACAACAATACGCATGAAGAGTCACACCAATTGAGAGCATTCCCATGTACACTCACTCATTTGCTGAACCGCTTAATCCTACTACTATTGTTGTGGTTGAGGCTGGTGCCCATCTGAGCTGACTCTGGATGAAGGCAGGGTACATCCTAATCAGCTTACCAGACCATCGCAGCAACACACACACACACACACACACCACACACACCCGCCCGCCCGCCCACCGCCCGCCCACCCCCACCCCCACCCACACCCCACACACACACACACACACACACATCCATACCTGGGGCCATCTGGAGTAGCCAATTAGTCTAATGTGCATGTGTTTGGAATGTTGGAGAAAGCCTACACGAGCACAGGGAGAAGTTGCATACTCCACAAAGAAACATCCAAGCCCTGGAATCGAACCCAAGATCTTCGTGCTGCGCCCCTACACCACCATGCCACACACATTATTACGTTCAATTCTTCATATTTGACATCTATTTCATGGTTGGCAAGATACTGACAAACAGAACAATCTGTCATACTCTCAGAAAGAATTTAAAGTTCGCCATAATGCACTATGCATGGTTGGCTATATGACATGGGAAAACAGTAAAATAAACTATTCTTGAATTAAAAATCTAAACACTGCAATATCGTATTCATTGAATCGTCTTAATAACTGATACTGATGTGAAAAACACAATATACGGTTACTTAGATTACAGGGATCCCTTGCGACTTCGCGCTTCAATTCATGCGGCTTCAGTGCATTGCGATTCTCATCATCATCAACATTTTCTGTACCCGCTTAATCCTAATTAGGGTCGCGAGGAGGCTGGCGCCCATCACAGCCAACTTCGGGCGAGGGCAGAGTACACCCTGGACAGCTCGCCAGGCCATCGCAGGGTGGAAACACGCCGACGGCTTTGCATCCTACTCTTGTCAAAAGTCAGCAATGGCTCTTTTACATGCCTCACACCATAGACAGTGAGAGACATGGCCAGCCTTTGATAACCCAGTTAGCTGCACTGGGGAGGACAGTGACAACCTTGTGCAGAGTGGGACTCGAACCCCCAACCTTTGGATCAGCGATCCAGCGCCCTATACCACTAGACCACCACTGCCCCGCACTGTGATTCTTTAAAAAAATATTCATCAAATTAAAAAATAAGGAAATTAAGGAAGAATAGGGGGAAAGGTTAAGGAAAATGCCACAAAACAAGGCCAATTATGCAAAAAAAAAAAAAAAAAAAAAAAAAGAAAAAGAAAAAGAAAACCCAACCCAAAACCTCCCTTCAAAACTATTTACATTTTTATGTGAGGTGCGAATCTGTGTGCGTGCGCGCCTCTGTATGTGTGTCTTTATATTTTATTTACATCTTATGCATTATTTTTGAATGTTTAATTGTTATTATAAACATTTATAGCATTGAATATGTATTTATTGATACTATATACACATATACGTCAGTCAGTGGGGTTGATCCTACTTCGCGGAATTCGGCGGTCACAGAGGGATCTCGGTCCCAATTAACCGCGGAAAGTGAGTCTGTCTGTCTTCCTTTCGGCTTTTTCCCTTTTTCTCGGGAGTCGCCACAGCGAATCATCTGATTCGCACGTTTGATTTGGCAGGGGTTTTTACTTCGGATGCCCTTCCTGGAAAGTGAGGGATCCCTATATTCCAATTAACATAAATGACACAATGTGCAATTACCTAATAACTAATGACCTCAAAATCCCCTTTCCTTTTCAATCTATCAATCCCGTCGACTGAACCATTAGCAGTTAAAAGCAGAGTAGACTGTTTGGTAATGCCATTGTGGTAATGTAGCTTGACGGTGGGCATATAGCAATGTCATTCACACTCTTCTGAGCGAATGCAGGGGGACATATTCACAGCTTACTTTGAGGAACCTGAAGTCTCCACACTCTCTTAATCTCATCCTCTGCACTGTCCAATTGCTGAAAGGCGGCAGGGTCTTGTGTCTTTGCGAAATGACTCAGAAGAGGCTCCAACACAGAAACTGGGACGCTGAAGTTTAAGTGGGGATATGTAACCTCGGCTGCAAAGTCTCTAGTGTTACTGGACACAATACCTGTATGAAAGAAAATGCATTTAGGTTGAAATTATTGAGATATTACAGCATTAACCTTTATGAAATGTTGCAGAAGACAAAAGAACCATGTACTATTCTGGAATAATTTTTCTGTAAACTTCACATTGGTTAAATGATGCCCCCTACTGATTAAAAACAGGAAGCTCAGTGGACCCTTGGACATATGCATGTCAGGGCTCTGCTGAGAGTATTGCTGGGAATGAAAATGTGTTGTGTTACACCTAATAAATTAAGAAATTAAATGTACTTTGGGAATTATTTAACAATGGGTTACCTAACAACTCGCCCGTTTTCGCACGAACAACAGCCCCACCACTGGCACCACTGTTCACTGCACAAGTTGTCTGCAGCATTACAGGCTTGTTTCGCAGGCGCACAACTCTGGAGAGTATCCCTGAAGTCATTGATGGGCCACAGGATTTCCCTAAAGCTCCATAACTCAGCACAAGTACATCTTCACCTAGTAAGAATCAGAAATAATCTGAGCTTTAATGTTGCAAATAAATCATGCAACCTATTTTGAGAAAATTCAGTTGAAATGATTTAATATTTTAAATTTATTTATTTTTATTTAATTATTCTTTGCAGTGAACCTGGGGTACATTTTGTTGAATATTCTACAAAACAGGCGACTACTCAATTCAGTGACATCCATCAACAATGAGACACATCCCTATTTTACAACCACAAATCAGAAAACGTTGAGACATTGTGGAAAACACAGATAAAAAAGAAAGAAGTACTGTAATTTATAAATTTCGCTTCACTTGTATTTCATTGCAGACAGTGTGAACACAAGATAATTCACGTTATATCTGGTCAAGATCATTTGATTTGTAAGTAAACATCCATTCTTACTATACAGGCTAACAACACATTTCAAAAAAAATTGGGACAGTACAGCATTTACCACTTTGTACTGTTTCTTCATTTCAAAATGTGCCAACATTCTCTATAGGAGACGAATCAGGGCTGCAGGCAGGCTAGTCAGGCACTTGCACCCTCTTCTTACGCACCCCCCCGCCTTTGTTATGTCACCCGCGAACTAACCCCAGATTAAGTGGAAGATGACGAAAAAAAATGTATGATTTTCTATTTGTAAAGCAAGCTAAGGATAAACTGCCTGCACCAAGTGACTGTGACAAACTGTGTGTCAACTGAATGCCAATCATTTTGATTTAAGCAGTATCCACGCGGGATAATGTTTTCTATTCCTAATGGCATACCATGGCAGTGGTGGCCCTGAGGTAGGGTGCTGAATGATTGGTCCTAATGTTCACGCCCCACTATCAACTGGTTGTCACTGCTGTCTCCCCAGTGCAGATAACTGGGTTATCAAATGCTCTCACTGTCTATGGTGTGAGCTTCATATAAAAGAACTAACTTTCGTAAAGAGTAGGCCATATAGCCATTAGCATGTTTCTGCTCAGTGATGGTCTGGCGAGCTGTCCAGTATGTACTCTGCCCTCACCCAGAGTCAGCTGAGATGGCCACCAGCCTCTACTGATCATAATTAGGATTAAGCGGTTCAGAAAATTAATGGCAGACCAATCAGATCGCGCCATTCCAGTGTACTATCAATTATTGGATAAAAAAAATATTAATTAGATATTAATTATTTATGATTATACTAGTTTAAAACTGGGGGAAATTCTTACATTAAGAAAACAAATGCCCCCAGCAAAGAATTTCAGTTATTTCTTATATGGCAATCCATAAATTCAAGGTGAAAGCAAAGGGTAAGAGAAATTGCAGATGCAAAATGAGGTTTGCAATGTGGCTATAAGTTTTCAATCAATTACGTAATTGCATTTTTTTTCCTTACCAGGTAAAAAACTGGTTGTTATCTTTGGCACAGTGACATGTGAGAAAGGTTCCTGAAGCTGTACAACAGCAAGATCATAAGGTGAAGAGTCCTTTGCAGAATATAACACTCTGCAATTCACAGTGTGAGGCCTGAGCGGAAAAAAGACCATGCCAATTTTTGCTAAATTATAAACGACTATGATTCTTTCTAAAAAAAAAAAAAAAAAAAAAAAAAAGAAAATTTAATACAAATAAATTGAAAGTAAAAACATGAAACACTACCTTTGACTAGTACTGAGTGTGACTTTGGGATATTGTCTCCCATTGACAACATGCCTGCAAGTTAACACTAAATGGGGATTCAATACAATTCCAGAACCCCAAACCGGACCACTTTCAATCACAACCACCATGGGATATTTTGCATTTACTGACTTTTGATGAGCATGCCCTGGGACATGAAGGATATTGGCGAATGAGTGTGTTGCGATTTCGCTCAGTGACTGATGAGGCGACACAACCTGGAATATGTTTTTTAAAATTAAATGCAAAGAACAAACAAAAGTCAGACCAATCCATTCATTTGACTTCCAACAAAGCGGTGAAGTAATTAAGCCCACAAGATATGATTTGTCTCCATCATTAACAAAGAGGCCTCCTCCTTGAGTGCCAGGTAAACATCTGGCGTCTGTCAAAATCAACGCATTCTCTTCTCCAGCCAGGTTGCTCACTATGCCTTTGCTCAACGTGCTCATGAACAGATCTGGACAAAAAGAACCAAATGGAGATCCGCACGCCAGGACAGAACATCCTTTTGTGAGTGCTGTACTCTTAATCCAAAGCACAGGACTAACTTGGGTATTTGTGGTCATTTGCAGTACTGCAAACCAACTCAGAAAATTTGAGTCATGGAGAGTTTTGTTGTCCTCATCACAATCAGTAAACATCCACTGTTCTGATTCAGTAAAGAGTTTTTGGATGGCCACCTGGAACTCCTCACAGTTGATCATCATGAGCAGCTCAGCAGGTTTATGGCATGTTGAACACCCAGGAGCTGTGGATCTGTTGATACACTGGCTCATCTCATCCACATGATCTATGTAAACTTTAACTTTATTACTAAGTTTGTTAGCATGTATTATTTTGTGGTTTTGCCTGGTGCACTCTTTATCTATCAGGAAACGAGAAAATAACAGACCACTGCAGAGCACAAGTCCAGACTGATAGCTCAACACCACTCCACTGCAGCTCAGAGGCTTCTCACTCAGGCTGCTCTCACAGACGGTGACAACACAACACATCTGCTCCACAGACATTTTACACACAAAATACTCCAATTAAAATCACCTGCAATACAGACACCTCACAGCTATTCCACCCTATTCAATTCACACAGCGAAAATTAACGTAATTCCTGACCTAAATGACGTCTTGTTCATACTTTCATAGCAGTAACAACATCTTATTAGAACTTTAACGCTCGGGCTCGATTTATAAAACAAACCGAGTCAACACCAACAAAAGTTATGTCTGTAACTCATGGTATTTTACATTTAATGTAAAGTATCCACACGACAAAATACCCAGTTGTATCAAAACTAACATGGTAGCACACAATTTCTTTAAAAAAGTTTCCTGTTTTGACCTCATTGGTCGTTGAACAAACCTGTATCGTTTCTCATTGGTCACGATGAGTGACCTACTAGTATCGCGATTTCTGATTGGAGCCAGACAGCACAAGGACGGAACATGTTCTTAAAGGTACAGGAACTAAATAAATAAAATGCTTATCTCTATCTGTTTGAGTTTTAAGTTTGCCACGGTCGTATTTATGAAAAATAGTTAATACAATATATATATATATATATTCCTTTCCTATTTTTTTTATTGTTTTGTAATTGTCATTACCCCATTGGAAATAGGTTTTACCAAACTTTATGGGCTATCCTTGATTTCAACTACACTTATCCAGAGTATTTTCATTTATTTATTTGTTTTATGTATTGTCTTTGTTATTCTACATTTGTATAATACCTCATTTTATATCAGTAATGCAAATAATTCATCAGTTTACTTTATTTTTTAGCAATATATTGGTTTGAGCATTGTACAAAGAATTTTTACTTTTTATGCTATCTAAGACACTCAAAAATATAAACTATTGTATGGTATAAATTATGATTCACTGATATATTGCACTATACAGGTCCTTCTGAAAAAAAATGATGATTTTGGCATGCTGGCATCATGAAAACCCCAAATCCCTAAAAATTTAGTATATTTCATCCGACCAATTAAAAAAAAAAAAAAAGAAGTGCTTTTAATACAAAAAAAAGTCGACCTTCAAATAATTATGTTCAGTTATGCACTCAATACTTGATCAGGAATCCTTTTGCAGAAATGACTGCTTCAATGCGGCGTGGCATGGATGCAATCGGCCTGTGGCACTGCTGAGGTGTTACGGAGGCCCAGGATGCTTCGATAGCGGCATTAAGCTCATCCACAGTGTTGGGTCTGGTGTCTCTCAACTTTCTCTTCACAAGATCCCACAGATTCTCTATGGGGTTCAGGTCAGGAGAGTTGGCAGGCCAATTGAGCACAGTAATACCATGGTCAGTAAACCATTTAGCAGTGGTTTTGGCACTAGCTGCATTGACCCTGCCCTTGATAAAACACAGTGGACCAACACCAGCAGCTGACATGGCACCCCAGACCATCATTGACTGTGGGTACTTGACACTGGACTTCAGGCATTTTGGCATTTCCTTCTCCCCAGTCTTCCTCCAGACTCTGGCACCTTGATTTCCGAATGACATGCAAAATTTCCAGTGCTGCTTCTCTGTAGCCCAGGTCAGACACTTCTGCCACTGTTTCTGGTTCCAAAGTGGCTTGACCTGGGGAATGCAGCACCTGTAGCCCATTTACTGCACACACCTGTGCACGGTGGCTCTGGATGTTTCTACTCCAGACTCAGTCCACTGCTTCCACAGGTCCCCCAAGGTCTGGTATCGGCCCTTCGCCACAATCTTCCTCAGGGTCCGGTCACCTCTTCTGGTTGTGCAGCGTTTTCTGCCACACTTTTTCCTTCCCACTGAGGTGCCTTGATACAGCACTCTGGGAACAGCCTATTCGCTCAGAGATTTCTTTCTGTGTCTTACCCTCTTGCTTGAGGGTGTCAATGATGGCCTTCTGGACAGCAGTCAGGTCGGCAGTCTTACCCATGATTGCGGTTTTGAGTGATGAATCAGGCTGGGAGTTTTTAAAAGCCTCAGGAATCTTTTGCAGGTGTTTAGAGTTAATTGGTTGATTCAGATGATTAGGTTAATAGCTCGTTTAGACTACCTGAACATGATATGCTAATTTTTTGAGATAGGAATTTTGGGTTTTCATGAGCTGTATGCCAAAATCATCAGTATTAAAACAATAAAAGACCTGAAATATTTCAGTTGGTGTGCAATGAATGTAAAATATATGAAAGTTTAATTTTTATCTGTACATTACAGAAAATAATGAACTTTATCACAATATGCTAATTTTTTTGAGAAGGACCTGTATGTATGAGTATTATTTGTGAATGTTGAAATCAAATAAAATCAATCAAAAATCAATCAATCAATCAATCAATCCTTGTGTCAGAACACCTGTGGCTATCAAACCCATGTGCCATTTGAGTGTACCATTTCATATTTAATCTACTTTTGCTAATCACCTCCATTATTCTGAGAAGGTTATCAATATATTCTGATGTATT
Source organism: Plotosus lineatus (assembly GCA_024760905.1). Lineage (NCBI taxonomy): Eukaryota > Metazoa > Chordata > Actinopteri > Siluriformes > Plotosidae > Plotosus > Plotosus lineatus. The sequence continues at coordinate 39,050,570 of CM045736.1, read as the reverse complement.
GCTGTGCTGAATTTTGTATTGTCACCTGGCTGAAATATCGTACGTGGTTCGAGGGTTACAGCTCTAACCCTCACCTAACTGAACTGAGTAGGGTACCAAACTGATCTGCACATCTTTTATGAGTAGGGTTGTCGGAACATTGATCCGTCCCTGTCCAAAACACAGCTAAATGCTGGTAGATGAGAATAGTTTCTACTTTTAGAGATGCAACAGCCCCCGTTGCAGCTAACTGGGTTATCAAAGGATGGCCATGCCTCGCACTGTCTATGGTGTAAGGCATGTGAAAGAACCATTGATGACTTTCGACAAGAGTAGGCTGCAAAGCCATCAGCGTGCTTCTGCCCTGTAATGGCTCGGCGGGCTGTCCAGGGTGTACTCTGCCCTCACCCGGAGTTGGCTGGGATGGGCGCCAGCCTTCTTGTGCCCTAATAAGGATTAAGCAGTTACAGAAAATGAATGAGCTGCAACAGTATCAACAAGCATTTGTTCGCTCTCTTTATCAAGTAATCTGGGACAGTTAATTAGCCTAATGTGCATGTCTTTGGTATGTGAAACTAGAGCATGTGAAGAAACCTCACATGAGCAAGAGAAGTAAAACCAATCTCCACACAAAAACACCTCTGCTGAGCCCAAGACTTGTATCCAGGATTTTCTTGCTCTGAGGTGGACGTGCCAACCACTACGCCACTGTGCCATCTCAAGGAATCTATAAGCTGAAAAATAACTTGAGTTGACGATATCGGACATCTTGAATGCTGGTCATATTAAGATGAATTTTTAAGTACTGTAATTTTTCCACCAATTGTCTTGAGATGAGTTGAGATGTCCTTTCGGCTTTTTCCCTTTATCAGGAGTCACCACAGCGAATGATTCGCACATTTGATTTGGCATAGGTTTTTACGTCAGATGTCCTTCCTGACACAACCCTTTAGCAAGGGACAGAAACACGCTGAAACCTCTCACCGTAGACAGTGAGAGACATGGCCCGCCTTGATAACCCAATTAGCCACACGGGAAGGGGGGGGGGGGGTGCAGTGACAACCCTATGGACAGTGGGACTCGAACCCCCAACCTTAGGATCAGCGATCCAGCGCCCTATTCCACTAGACCACCACTGCCCCCTAATTGTCTTATTGTTGTGCAATTCTTCGAAATAGTTTATAATGGTGGATTCGTACAGTAGTGGTAATTCAGAACTTGTTCCTATACCAGCCATTAACTGCGGACAGCTGGTCACCGGCCAGATTAAACTAGATTTTCACCGTAATTAGTGAGGTCATCCAGTAATATTGGGTTTGGTGGCCTGGGGTTCGCTGAGATTAAAGATAAGGCTCTGTGCGGGTCACTTCAGTTACTATTTTACACTTTTACACAAACCTTGAAAATGTCTTCATGGAATTTACTTTGCGCACACGGGAATTGTTATGCTGGAACTGGTTTACGTCTCTTAGCTCACTCACTCATTCAAATTCTAATCCCCTTAATCCTAATTAGATTGTGAGGTGGCTGGCACCCATCTCAGCCGACTCTGGACAAGGGCTTGGTACAGTACCCCATACAGCTTGCCAAACTGTCACAGGGCCAACACTCACACAACTAATCACAGTCACACCTCCAGATGATTCGAACCAGTGAACCAGCCTACTGTGCATGTTTTTGGACTGTGGAAGGAAGCCCACACAAGCACGGGGAGAACATGCAAACTCCACACAGAGATACCCTCGCTGGGAATCGAGCCCAGGCCGTCTTGTTGTGAGGCAGACGTGCTAACCACAGCCGCCTCTCTTAATTCAAGTCAAGTGAAATGTAAATGCTGTGTATTCTAATATAGGGGCAGCGGTGGTCTAGGGCGCTGGATCGCTGATCTAAAGGTTGTCACTGTCCCCCCCCCCCCCAGTGTGGCTAACTGGGTTATCAAAGGCGGGCCATGTCTCTCACTGTCTATGGAGAGAGGCATGTAAAAGAACCATTGCTGACATTCGTAAAGAGTAGCTGCAAAGTCGTCAGCGTGTTTCTATCCCTTGCTAAAAAGGGTTGTGACAGGAAGGGCATCCGACGTAAAAACCTCTGCCAAATCAAACGTGCGAATCAGATGATTCACTGTGGCGACTCCCGAGTAAAAGGGAAAATTCCGAAAGGAAGACAGACAGATTCTAATATAGTGGCATTCGTGCTTCAAACTAAATGAACTTTATCTCAAATCCGGATACAACAAAGTAAAGAACATACAACAAGAACTGAAAATATTCACTTTTATTTTGATCTGCTAACAAATTATTTTTGGAAAATGCACGATTAAGGTTTATTTAGACACATAATTTCAGAATGAAAAATCTTTTCGAAAGCAGTTCTATTTACAAATGTGAAAAGTGACTGAAGCTGACAGTCTGTATTACACAAATGCTCTTTCAATAAAAAGCTGTTCATGTAGTGTTCATCACTGAAGGCCAGAAAAAAATGTACTTGATGCTAAATAATTTGTGCACTTTACGATTTATTTATTGCATGTGTAACAGCTGAGCCTCAAAAATGAAATATTATACATGCAAAGCACCAATCAGTTGTCGATACCACAACACACTCTTGAAGGCACACTGGTGTTAATAGTGTCTGAAAAATAAAAATAAATGCAAGCTGCATAAATTTCATGTTCCCCTTAGTTTATTTCTATATCATGACAAATTCACTGTCCACATTTGATAAAAAAAAGGTGTGCAATGTGTCTGCAAGTGTATGTAACAGAAAGTGTGTACAATATAAATAGACCCAACAAGCCCTGAATGTAACATATTTATCCTAAAATACCCCACACTTAACATCAATCATCAAGCTTTCTTAAAAATGTTAAAAGTTAATATTACACAATGGGTTATTAGTGTTTGATGTTTCAGAATAGACAAATATATTTTAAGAGCACATTTTATTTTTGGCACAGTTAATAAAAAATTCAACTTGAAGAAAAATTGTCGGTTTTCATTCCATTTTGAATAATCCTTTAAGTCCTGATTCAATCCTTCAATAAAAAGGGTTAAGCAGGTTTAGAGAGGATATCGAGTCTGAGCCAATTAGTCAATATATTGAGAAAGCCATCTGAAACCTTCCCCGTATCCTTGTCTTTTTAACACGCTGCACGTGAAAACTTCCATCGGCCTCATGTTCAGTTCTTTCAGTGCCACATTCCCCTAAAAACAAATAATCAATAGTTGGCAAAAAATACTTTTCAAATAAAGAAAAACAAAATAAAGATTTGTTATTGTGAAGAGATTATGCATATTACATTTTCTGCAGATTTAGAAAAAATATTTTTTCCCCATTTTAAAAGGTTTTTTTCGACCAATATGCCTTAAAGACTGGTAGATGCAGGATATTCCTTGGAGAAGCAGCATCAACAAATTATCAGTAGGACGATGCAAAAAGACTCAAAGTCAGTATGTAACATGCAGTCAGTATGTGAAGTCAGTATGTAATAATAATAATAGCTTTAGCTAATAATTGTGTAAGTAGTTATACTATGTTGTATAGATAGTGCTTGACTTGCTTTTTTTTCTTTATTGTCTAAAGTCAATAAATACTAAGTGATCGGTGGGAGCACAAGATACACCAAGTAACATGGGCATGAAAAGTTACGAATATCATCGATCCCAATTTAAGTCTGGTGCTTATTTAGCAATTTTGCCATGCGCGTGCAAATTCCAGTGTTCATTGTGCGTGCACCTGTGCTCCGATTGATGTAGTTATTGGACCTGTGGTGACCTCAACAGAGGCTCAGCAGGATGTGAAAATAATGAGATTTTTCTCTTATCTAACATAATTAAGTGTGAAAAAATGGTAAACTAGTTAGTATTTGAATTATTTCAAACACTGTGTTCATCATATGTGCATATTTTGATATGATTTTATCTCCCATGCAGGCAATAAAGATTTTGATGCATATATTCACAAATAAACATGGACACATTCATGATTGAAGTTGGTTAGTTGGAAAATGTACCAGTTTAGTTTTGTGATCTCACACACACACACACACACACACACATATATATATATATATATATATATATATATATATATATATATATATATATATATATATATATATATATATATATATACACACACACACACACACACAATAGGCCCTTGACTATTCGCGGTTTTCAACTCATGGTTTGAGCATTCGCGGACTGCCAAGCAACTGACCCGTCACTCAAATTCAGCCAATGGCTGTCCTCCTTCCAGCTGATTGGTTGAGATGGTGAAACGCCCCTTTTTCCTCATTCGTGCACAAGTTGTCAATGAGCCTCTGTTTTTTTGTGTGTTTTAATTACCAGTTAAGCTCTATGATGCCACTCAAACGCTGTACGTCTTCTCTGGATAAGCGATAGAAAACGCTGGATGTCTCTTCTGAAGAAATAAGACTTTCTCCTGAAGAAACGACAGTTTCCTCTGAACTGTTGTATTAAAGTCTTTTTCAATTAATATTCCAGTACAGTATCTAAGTTCATTCTTAGAATGTTCGTGCGTGAGATTTTACATTCATTAGCATGCTTAAAAAACGAAACCAAAAGGATAAACTTTATTACGCTTCATGTCCTTTTACATTGAACTTGGAATGACGTCTCCAAGATGGCGCTGCCTGGAGGGTGACGTCGCGGAGTTGTCAGAGTCAATTTGTTTGTTTGTTCATTTTGATTTGTTTTATTTGTTGCTTTGTTTGTTCATGTTTTGCACTATGCACGTCTATGACCGGTCGACCCTACTACAGCTATGACATCGGAGTCTTCGGGCGTGTATATCTAAGCACGCTCAACTCCTGAGCTAATATGCTATGGTAGCTCAATGCTAGTTGCACCCCGGCTAACAATAAACCCAGACGGAGTTCTCAAGAGTCTCCGGTGCTTGGTTAGAAGTGGAAGGTTAGCACTTCCGGTCATCCTGCTTGAAAATGTTCAGTCCCTGCGAAACAAGATGGACGAGCTTCATGCTCAGATTGCAGCGCAGAGGGATCTACAGGACTGCTCCATGCTGTGTTTCTGTTCGAGGAGACCAGACAAGGCAATTGCACCAGCTGGCTACACGGCCTTCATCCCCTACGATACCAAGCACCAGAGTCGTCATTCGGCTCCTTCCCGCATGGGTTTATTGTTAGCCGGAGTGCGGCTAGCATTGAACTACCATAGCATATTAGCTCAGGATAGGAAGGTGCTAAACTTCAGGAAACTCCGATCTCATAGCTGTAGTAGGGTCAACCGGTCATAGTGCAAAACATGAACAAAGAAACAATTTGACTCTAAGAACTCCATGACGTCGCCCTCTAGGCAGCGCCATCTTGGAGACGTCACTCCAAGTTCAATGCAGAAGGACATGAAGCGTAATAAAGTTTATCCTTTTGGTATCGTTTGTTAAACATGCTACACAACATAAAATCTCATGCACAAACATTCTAAACAGTAACTTAGATACTGTACTGGAATAATAATTGAAAAAGACTTTAATACTGGTGATTTACAACAGTATATGTTGTATAATGTTTATATTTTATCATCAATAAATATAACAGTAAAAATTGAAATTTTTTTATTAATCATTACTACATTTTACTACACTAATACTGTATTAATGAGTAAGACTGTCTACAGAATGTGTTTAAGACGCATATTTTAGCGCATGTAATAGATACATAGTATTTTACTTCCGGTTGCTCATTCGCGCATGTAATATGATACATGGGGTTTTACTTCCGGTTACAGAACTTGCAAATTATCTTCATTCGCGGGAGGGGCGGAACCAAACCCCCACAAATATCGAGGGCCTACTGTATATATAAATATATGTATACAGGGATCCCTCACTTTCCGCGGTTAATGCAGACCGCGCTCTGCGACCGCCAAATTCCACAAAGTAGGATCAAGCCCCCCTGACTGACGTATACGTACATGTGATTGTGTACATAATAATCAATAAATACACATTCAATACTATAAATGCTTATAATAACAATTAAATATTCAAAAACAATGCATAAGATGTAAATAAAATATAAATACACACACCTACACATGCGAACCTCACATAAAAATGTAAGTAGTTCGGATGGGGGGGTTTAGGTTGTTTTTTTGTTTGGTTTTTTTTTTTTCATAATTGGCCTTGTTTTGCGGCACTTTCCTTAACTTTTCCCCTATTCTTCCCTAATTTCCTTATTTTTAAAATTTTTAATTCATATTCTTTTTAAAAAACACGACGCACTGAAGCTGCATGAATTGAAGCGCGAAGTAGTGAGGGATCACTGTATGTATATGTATATCCACTGAAAAACATCAAAAATTATAAGCTAACATCTTCTTTTTAAGGAAAATGCTTAAAGGTGCCCATTTACTTAACAAGTGTATTAAAGAAATACACTGAAATACAGTGGTGTCAATGAGAAACCTTTGAATTCAGGAACATTAAACTGAAAATGGAGGATAAAACACAGTGGCTATTCACTAGTTTATAGGCACCTTTAAGACGCATCAGGAAATGCAAAAGGTCTATAATTATCATTAAGGCCCGCGCCATAAAATGGGTTCGATTGTTAATTTTCTACCTTCCCAGTAGTGTGTCCATGTAGGCCAAATCTTCCTCTCAGTGTATCTTCACTTATTGCATCAGATCGATCAATTTTATTTCCCAAAATAAGTATTGGCACATTGGAAATAGTCTCATCGGTGAGCAGGGCCTAAAATTCAAAGCAGAAAATAGTTGTGTTCGAATTTCTGAATGCACTGGGTTTTTGTTAATGAAAACAAAACAGATGATGATTAACATAAACTTGCTAATGTTTTAATTGTAAATATAATAATAATAACAACAACAACTTGCATCTAATTCATCTTTAGCCTCCTGCAGACGTTCATGGTCAGCACAGTCTACGAGGTAGACTATTCCATTTATGGCTGGTAAGTAATTCTTCCAAACTCTTCTTGCTACAGTTGAAGAACAAAAATACATTTAAAAAGTTGTAAATCCATTAACGTTTCACATCACTGTGACTGTAAAGTATCCACTAAAACTATACTTTGGATGGTTTGATGGAACACGATGCTTACCTTGTGTATGCCCACCCAGATCAAACGTGGTGAAAGTCATCCCAGCAATCGTTAACTCTTCTGAAGCTGACAGGAATAACAAAACAAACACAAACCCGTTACACGAACCTTGAAGATCTAAGTTAATGTTATGCTCATCGAATCTTTTTCAAGCCCTTCCCCACATACTACAGTGTGTCTGTACAGAATATAGATTCAAAATTCAAAAGTCAGCAGGACAGTGGTGTAGTGATTTGCATGTCCGCCTCACAGCAAAAAAGGTCCTGTGTTCGATTCTCAACTCGGGCGTTTCTGTGTGGAGTTTGCATGTTCGCCTCGTCCTTGTGCGAGTTTCCTCTGGGTACTCAGGTTTCCTCCCACAGTCATTGGCTTTTCCAAATCGCCCCTATATGTGAGTGTGAGTATGAATGGTGGTGAGTGTTGGCCCTGCAATGGCCTTGCGAGCTGTCCAGGGTGTACCCTGCCCTCGCCTTGAGGCAGCTGAAATAGGCACCATCCTCCCTGCGACCCTAATTAGCATTAAGGTCTGAAAATTATTGAATTAATTCATTAATTCTACACAGAATGTATGAGACAATTAACACAGTCAAGAGCAGAATATAAACACGAGCAATTATATACAGCAGAACAGTTACTGACTTGGATACAGTGTTGGCACATGTTGCCCGAGTCGATCATCCTTAAGCATGTGCAATAATGTTGTTTTTCCTGCATTGTCCAACCCTAGGAAAACCAACTTTCCGCTCTTGCTATACAGTCCTAAAGACAGAATGTGAGAAAGCAAACTGTGTGTTACTGCGATGAGCATTAATGCTGGTACTGAGGCTTTTAATGAGGAACAGTGTAATTTGAGATACATTACCTAATACTTGTAACACACTAGTGAATCCTCTATAAATCCAATTAAATAAGAAAGACATTCTGTTGTTGTTCCCTGAAGGAAAAAGGAAAACAGATTCTGAACACATAGACCAAGATCAACTGATTATTAAAACATGGCAATTCCTGAACAGTGTTTCAATGCATAGATTAATGGACAAAAACATAGAATGTAAGCAGTGGCACATTTATAAATATTTTAATAAAGCCATACTTAATTTCTGAAAAACAGTTCACTAATATCACTGTTCCTACACACACACACACACACACACACACACCATTATCATCCAGGGGTTTATGCATGCGGAGTCACTTATTTGCAAAATTCTTATGTATTCCCTGCACCATGTCCTACAGACCCAACAATAGTTCGAAAAACTATTTTTTTCAGTCCACTCTAGGTTAGGATCATTGGGACAGCTTAGTCCGATGTGAGTGCCAGAGAGCCATACAGACCGTGGGGAAAAAACATGGTAATGATATTTCCATCCGCTGTTTCGACCAAAGTTCGACATAAAAAAACCTCCCCCTCACACAAAAAGGACTCATGATGAATGATGATTACTGCACTTCGTGCACCTAATTTATGCACTGCTGCAACAGATATTTTAATGATGTACAACAAACCTACAGACTGCTGTACCAAACACTTTAATGTATGTGGGTGTGTCTGATTTACTGTAATTTGTTCTTATTATTAAAATGATGTTTGCACTGGAGCTTCAACTACCTGGCTTTATTATATAAAATTAACCTGTAACAGTTCACCTTTACTCTGATCCACAGCTATCAACATTTTCAAGTAATCAGTAATTCATTTATTAATGAAGCTCACACACCATGAAATTGTGCCCACATCTCATAAGAATTTTAATAAAAGCAGCACAGTACAAGTATTTATTTACATGCAAAAAAGTAACAATGGAGGTTTTCCTGAATTTATAAATAAAGTTAACTTTATACAATAATATGAATGTTTATAAAACATTTGAGAACCAATAATGATGATCATCCAGTCTTCCTCTTCTCCAACCAGATGAATGGCTTCAAATATGCTGCTCTGTGTACTCTTTCCTCTGTTGGTGCTGATCCATTAGATTGCAGTGGATACCTTTTCAAATTACAGTAAAAGCACATTAGGTACAGTACAGTATATTACCAACAAGTAATGTATGAAAAAAATGCAAAACATTTCTTACAAAGTTATGCAGAAGTCTTCAAGCTCTGAAAACAGGTGTTCTGCTCAGAGGACAGGTATGTATTTCATCTGCTTTCCTGGAAAAAAAAAAAAAAAAAAAACATTACAACCATGCATTTAAAGCTCCTGTAATTAAATCTTGTCTCAGTTTAAAAATCCACTCACCACATCAATGTACATGAGGCAAGAGTAGGAACACAGTACAGAAATATTTCAATAAAAAATTCAAATAAAATTCTCAACCATTACATGCAACGCAAGCATCGCATAACACATACAGTATTACCTGTACCAAATATAAATTAAATAATCATAAATAAATCTTCAATACAGATTTAGTCACATTTAACCCCTGAATTACTTTTTTTGCAGCTAAAAAAATTGATCACTAGTTTTTCCTAATCAAAAAGGCCTAAAGAAACACCCTGAACACATTTTCAATAAAATTATAATAACACTAATAAAAGTGTTAAATATGCTAAATAGTTAGCATTTTAGGCTAAATAGTTAGCATTTTTGTAAGAGGACCATATGGTCCTGCTGGCATTAAAGAATTAAATCCCCTAAAAATACATTTTAAACTGAACCGTAATTGTGTCCCGATATACAGTTTTATTAAATTGTTGCACGACACTTTCTACCACAAAATGATTACACTGGAGGATTATAACAGGTTCTCCTACCAACTGGTGCTGGTACTCGAACCCGAACCCCTTAACTAGTACTGATTATTATTAGTATTATTCATATAAACAAAACAAGAGAAACACCGCACCTTTACCTAAAATGTAATAGCAATTTGCTTAAAATGCAAACCTATTAAGAAAACAAATATTTACTTACGAGGGGGGAGGGACTCCAGCCAACTGGTGATGATACAAGCGCTGCCCTGTTGTCACTCACTTAAGTCCAGGGATGTCAATAAAACAAGACACGCCCCCAAATGTGCAAATGCTGGCACTGAATATCTTATAAACCATCAGACGATTAAAAGAAAAAAGTCCACAACATAGATAAAAGATAAAAATGATAGAATTTGGTCATTTAAGCAAACGATTTTTTTGGGGGGGGGAATGTATTGGCTGAGTATTCTATGTGAGAAGACAAATTTTTGAAAGGAATTCTCCGGAAGTAACTGTGGAGGAAGTCCCGCTTCTAAAAGGTTTTTCCGATAGAAAAATTGCAAACTTTAACTGAAAATTTAGCAGCGTGATTGTTGAAGTTTCCAGGATCATGAGCGGAACATTTTCGGTGGACGAATCTACGTCAACAGCACAGACGATGGCCATTTAACAGTGAATGGTCAAGATGGCGCATCCTGGGGCAGTGGTGGTCTAGTGGGGGCAGTGGTGGTCTAGTGGATAGGGCGCAGGATCGCTGATCCTAAGGTTGGGGGTTCGAGTCCCCACAAGGTTGTCACTGTCCCCCAGTGCAGCTAACTGGGTTATCAAAGGCGGGCCATGTCTCTCACTGTCTATGGTGAGAGGCATGTAAAACAACCATTGCTGACTTTCGTAAAGAGTAGCTGCAAAGCCGTCAGCGTGTTTCTGTCCCTTGCTAAAGGGTTGTGACAGGAAGGGCAGCCGACGTAAAAAATCTATGCCAAATCAAATATGCGAACCAGATGATTCGCTGTGGCGACTCTCGAGAAAGGGGAAAAAGCCGAAAGGAAGAAAGAAAGAAAGGTCAAGATGGCGCTTCCTAGAGGGTGATGTCATGGAGTTCTCGGAGTCAAATTGTTTTTTTTTTTTTCGCTATGCTCGTGCGACCCTACTACAGCTATGAGAGCGCAATCCTTTTGGACATTTAGAACTGAGCACGCTCATCTCATATCCTGAGCTATATGCTACTGCAGCTCAATGCTAGCCGCACAACAGATAACAATAAACCAAGGCGGAGCCGTGGCAGGCGAGGCGGGGCTGAATGACGACTCCGGCGCTTGGTTAGCACTCCTGGTCATACTGCTTGAAAATGTTCAGTTTCTGCGAAACAAGATGGATGAGCTTCATGCTGAGATAGCAGCGCAGAGGGATCTACAGGACTGCTCCATGCTGTGTTTCTGTGAAACATGGCTTGAGGAGAGTACACCCAACGAGGCAACTACACCAGCCGACTACATGGCCTTCAGAGAGGACCGGAGCGCAGCGGCTAGCAACAAGAACCGCGGCAGAAGAACGGCGGATTCTCGTTAAATAAACCTGGTGTACTGACTGTAGATTATCTCTAAACCTTGCTCTGAGAACTGAGAACATCTAACTTTGAAATTGAGGCCATTTTGTTTACCCAGAGAACTGTTCATTTTTTCCCAACAAAACAACAGGCACAGTGCAATAAAAATATAGTTATAATATAATTCAGTGCAATTTCATTTATTGCAGTTATCAACTGATTTATTTATTGTATTGATAAATAATAATAATAATTGATTACTTTTGTTGTTATTATTGTATTGTTTGGTGGGTCTGTGTAAGGTCCTTTTAGATATAGAATTTTTATGTGTTTATTTTATAGTAGTTTGTGTGTTGTTGATTTGAGCCTTCTTTTCTGTTTGTAACTTGACTCACTGAACAACCGAACAAGAATTCCTATGTGTGTAAAAATCACAATGGCTATTAAGAATCCCGAACAACGAAAAAAATTCTTCTGTTGCCTGTCCCTACCGGATCCCGGAGGGATTGCACTTCACGAGACTTCCGGGTAAGCTTCATTCCCAGCTCAAGTGGTTCCCACCTGTTGCAATACTGTGTGTGTGTACATTATATATATATATATATATATATATATATATACATACACATACATACACACACACACACACACACACACATATATATATATATATATATATATGTGTGTGTGTGTGTGTACGCGTCGCAGTTGCACAAATGTCGGATACCGACTCACCCTGAAGACAAACCCACACTGTTGATTTGCATAATAAGCGTGACACATCGTGTAATAAACTACTGCACTTCACTAAACTGTTGGTGTTCATATTACGAGTTAGTGAAATAGTTTTATTTGAAAACGTGTCATTAGGCCACATAAAAACAACAAAAATACTGGGGCCGGAGACCCCAAACCCGTCACGGGACACAAGCGACACAATAAGCTGTACTTGTGCCTGTAATATCCAGTGTGTGAATTAAAAGCATATTCGGAGAAACCTGTTCGAACTGCAGAAGGGTGTTGTTCTAATATAAGTGTAGAGTCAGTGTGACACTGCGATGGAGCATCAGACTCATATTTCAATCCAACTCACCTCTCCGAGTGTCACCCCGCCAGCTCCGAGTCACTCACAGCACCACAGCTTCCTTAATATCTCTGCTGGATCCAACACTTTATTACTGGAGCGTCAACAACAACGACTGAAAGCCACATTCACTGATTTCTTATCAAATGCGTCAGGGAAACAAACCGAATGCGCTCACGAAAGGACGGAACGAACGTGTGAGTAGCGCCCCGTGTGGTGGAAACTGGAACTGCACTGTGTGTGCGTGCGTGTGTGCGTTGACACGGGAATGTAAAACAGCAGCTGTGAGTGAAACATGGGTGTAGCAAAGTGTTCCCCAGCACCACCCGAGCACACACCAGTGGCCTGAGAGCTACAGTGACCCACAAAAACTGAAGCATGGGACAGTATCAGGTTATCTCATGGAGGCAGTTGTGACGTAATGCTTAGAGAAGCAGGTTTGGGGCCTATACGTGGCTTATTCGATTCCTGAACCAGCAGGAAAAACGTATAGTGGTGGGAGGAGCGAGCTGCACCTTCCCTTCCCCCACCTTCATGGCTGAAATTCCTTTGAGCAAGATCTCTAACTCCCAACTGCTCTCAGGGCATCACAGTGCAGAAGCCCACTGCTCCCAGTGTGTGTGTGTGTGTGTGTGTGTGTGTGTGTGTTCATTCTGGATGAAGCAAATGCACAGCCAAAAATTCCCTTGTGGGATTAACACTACATACATTTTTTGACAGATGTGGATAAGGTCTGGTGGGTGCCAGAATGGTCTCTTCCTCTACGTTACAACCTCAAATCATATCATGAGCGTTATCCTAGATTATTTTTATATTGGAAAACATTCATGTAATTTTTCTGAAAAACAGCTTGCTGTTGAGGAGACCACTCTGGTTCTCAGCCCTTGGTATACTGTGTCATGTACAGGAAGCAACAGAATAAGCTGTTGCTCAAAACCAACTGATGTGGATAAGGTCTGTGTGCCAGAATGGTCTCTTCACCTTCTTATGACCATGAATGCGCGTCATTCCTGATTTTATATACAGTATACCAAAAAAACTTTTTCAATTCATTCGTTTTCTAAGTCGTTTCATCCTAATGAGGGTTGCTTGGAGGCTGGCGCTTAGCCAATTCTGGGTGAGGGTGGGGTACACCCTGGGCAACTTCTAGGCCGTAGCAGGGCCAACAGTCACTCAAACTTACTCCTAGGGGTGATGCAGGAAAGTCGAGTAGTGCTCGTTTGTATGTATGTTTTTGGACTGTGGAAGGGAAGCGGAACACCCAGAGGAACCTCAACTTTCATCTCATTTTTCCCAAAAACAGCTTGCTGTTGAGTAGACGACTCATTCACAGCATTTCCTAAAAGTGTAAAGTACAATAAGCAACAGAATAAGCTCTTTCTCATACTCATCTCATTTCTCATCAGAATAAGCTCTTTCTAAGGACCTAACAAAATATTCACATTGTGCCATACAGTATGTACTTTGTTTCACAAATAAACAATGCAAGTAATATATATTTAAAAAAAACATAACTGTTGTTTTGGCGTTAAAATACACTTGATGAACTACTAGTTTTAAACCTTTGAGCTATCAGTATCACAAGGCACTTAAAGCACACACCTGTTTAGGCAGCCAGCTAGTATAATGTGCATTTCCTTTTACTGGAACTGAAACTAGAGCATGTCAAGAAATCACACACAAGCAAGTAAAAGCAATCTCCACACAAAAACACCTTCGCTGAGCCTGAGACTTGTATCCAAAATCTACGTTATCTGTGGTGGACGTACCAACCACTATGCCACCTCAAGGAATCTAGAAGCTGAAAAATAACTTGGTTGACCACATCAGACATCTTGAATGCTGGTCAGATTAAGATGAATTTTTAAGTTTACAATGGTGGATTCGCACAGTAGTGGTAATTCAGAACCTGTTTCTATACCAGCCATCAGCTGTGGACAGCTGGTCACTGGCCAGATTAAGCTATATTTTCACCGTAATTAGTGAGGTCATGCAGTAATATTGGGTCTGGTGGCCTGGGATGTCTTCATGGAATTTACTTTGCGCACACGAAAATTATAATGCTGGGACTGGCTGACGTCGCTTAGTTCAAATATAGTGAAATTTAAATGCTGTGTATTCTAATATGTATTGTGGCATTTGTGCTTCAAACTAAATGAACTTCATCTCAAATCCGGACACAATAAAGTAAAGACAACATACAACAAGAACTGAAAATATTCACTTTTATTTTCATCTGCTCCAAAATAATTCTTGAAAACTGCACTATTAAGATTTATTTAGACACAATTTCAGAATGAAAAATCTTTTCGAAAGCAGTTCTATTTACAAATGTGAAAAGTGACTGAAGCTGACAGTCTGTATTGCACAAATGCTCTTTCAATAAAAAGCTGTTCATGTAGTGTTCATCACTGAAGGTCAAATGAAGCTGAAGGCCAGAAGAAAAAAAAAATGTACTTGATGCTGAATAATTTGTGCACTTTACGATTTATTTATTGCATGTGTAACAGCTGAGCCTCAAAAATTAAATATTATACATGCAAAGCACCAATCAGTTGTCGATACCACAACACACTCTTGAAGGCACAGTGGTGTTAATAGTGTCTGAAAATTAAAAGTAAATGCAAGCTGCATAAATTTTATATTACTCTTAGCTTATTTTTATATGATGACAAATTCACTCTCCACATTTGATGGGAAAAAAAGTGCAATGTGTCTGAAAGTGTATGTAACAGAAAGTGTGTACAATATGAATAGACCCAACAAGCCCTGAATGTAACACTATTTATCCTAAAATACCCCACACTTAACATCAATCATCAAGCTTTCTTAAAGCTATACATGGCATATCCAAGCGAAATTTTAGTGGCATATCATAGATGACTTTTGAATTGAGAAGCTTTGATTGCATTTAAAATTTTCTGTGATTATTTACTAAAATACCTCCCTGCCGTTACAATTACGTTTAGCTGTGTTCCTCATGAATATGCATGACTATACAAAACAACTACACATGTGCGCAGGGAAAAATAGCACTGACACCATCATGGAGGAGGTGGTGAACATACTCGCTTGTTTACATTACAAAATCGGGTATGTAAGTTATAAATGTGGACATTTGGGATAGATTGGAAGTTCAGACATAGAGCTTGAGACACACTGTTGATGGGATACTGAACACAAAAAAAATGAACTGCTCGCTGTCATGTACACAAGTTACGCCATAAAATTACTGAAGCTAGTCTCAATTCAACAACTGTTCAGAAAAAAAGACAACCTGGAGAACGTACAAATGCATCAGTTTGGGTGAAGATGATGAAAAATTCAGGTCTTTTAAAAAGCTACCCTTTAACTACACCAAACTTTCTGGAGATATATTATTAACAAGCCCAAGGCAAAAGCAGAATTCTGTGAATTAAAAAAAAAATGGTAGAAAAACAGTGAGTAACTTGAGGTGGAAGGTGCAGTGTCACGGCAGAAGGAGATCAAAATCAAGGTATAGTAGGCCCTCGATATTCGCAGGGGGGGTCGGTTCCGGCCCCTCCCGTGAATGAAGATAATCCACGAGTTCTGTACCCGGAAGTAAAATCCCATGATTCACATTACATGCGCGAATGAGCAACCGGAAGTAAAATACTGTGTATCTATCACGTGCGCTAAAATATGCTTCTTAAACGCATTCTATAGACAGTCTTGCTCATTAATACAGTATTAATGTAGTAAAATGTAGTCATGATTCAGAAAAACTTTTCAATTTTTACTGTTATATTTATTGATGATAAAATACATGCGCCATAAACATTATAGAGCATATACTGTTGTAAAGCACTAGTATTAAAGTCTTTTTCAATTAGTATTCCAGTACAGTACCCAAGTTAATGTTTAGAATGTTTGTGTGTGAGATTTTATGTTGTGTAGCATGTTTAACAAACGATACCAAAAGGATAAAGTTTATTACGCTTTATGTCCTTCTGCATTGAACTTGGAGTGACGTCTCCAAGATGGCGCTGCCTAGAGGGCAACGTCGCAGAGTTCTCATAGTCAAATTGTTTCTTTTGTTTGTTTTATTTGTTGTTTTGTTTGTTCATGTTTTGCACTATGCTCGTCTATGACCAGTCGACCCTACTACAGCTATGACGTCAGAGTCTTCAGGCGTGTATAACAAAGCACGCTCAACTCCTGAGCTAATATGCTATGGTAGCTCAGTGCTAGCCGCACGCCGGCTAACAATAAGCGGGGAGAGGCCGAACGACAACTCCGGCCCTTGCAATCGCAGGGGATGAAGGCCGTGTAGCCAGCTGGTGCAATCGCCTTGTTGGGTGTCCTCTCCTCGAGCCGTGTTTCACAGAAACACAGCATGGAGCAGTCCTGCAGAACCCTCTGCACTGTAATCCGAGCATGAAGCTCATCCATCTTGTTTCGCAGGGACTGAACATTTTCAAATAAAACAAATCAAAATGAACAAACAAACAATTTGACTCTGAGAACTCCGCGACGTCGCCCTCCAGGCAGCGCCATCTTGGAGACGTCACGTTCAATGCAAAAGGACATGATGTGTAATAAACTTTATCCTTTTGGTATCGTTTGTTAAACATGCTACAGAACATAAAACATTCTAAACATTAACTTAGATACTGTACTGGAATAATAATTGAAAAAGACTTTAATACAACAGTTCAGAGGAAACTGTCGTTTCTTCAGGAGAAAGTCTTATTTCTTCAGAAGAGACATCCAGCGTTTTCTATCGCTTAGCCAGAGAAGACGCACTGCGTTTGAGTGGCATCATAGAGCTTAACTGGTACTTAAAGCACACTTAAAAAAAGAGGCTCATCGACAACTTGTGCGCAAATGAGGAAAAAGGGGCGTTACATCATGTCAACCAATTAGCAGGAAGGAGGACAGCCATTGGTTGAATTTGAGTGACGTGTCAGTTGCTCGGCAGTCCACGAATACTCAAACCGTGAGTGCAAAACCGCGAATAGTCAAGGGCCTACTGTATTAACAATTTCACTAGCAGGTAAATAATGTTGGGATTTAAAAACATTTCATAAAGATAAAAGCAATTAGAGTTCTGTTAATTTTTACGAGTTCAGGGGTTTTGTGGTGTTCTATCATCGTACACAGACAATTTGTAACTGCAAGTATATGTTGCATACTAATCAATTTCTCAACTCAAATATCATTGAATAAAAAGCTCACACATTCGAAATAAAGTCAATATTTTTGCATTCGAACCTTATTTCTCTGGACTGCAAAGAAACATGTGAAAAGGCACTATAAATACACCTGTGAAGTAAGAACGTCACAACTTTATAATCAAACATCAAGTTTTAACTTGATTTTCACTGTATTCCATCTCTCAAAATGCTCTCCAATAAAAAATATTTCTCTACATCTCTGTCTGATTGTCTTTTTTGTTCTCTCCTTTCTGATTCAATAAATTTTCCTGTGCAGGCTGGCCTGGTTCCCTTTCTCTTCATTGTCACTGTTGTTGTTGTTGTTTACTCTAAAAATAGTGTCACATTTAATTGGGGTTAAGCAAAGTACTTGGGTTTTTTTCTGACTTTGAAATTAAATAAGGTATTTGTTGTATGTTTAAATACCTTTGTTCTGCAAATGACTTTAATTGTGTAATAAGCAGCAAACTATCATCTTAAAATGTAATGATTAAATAACCTTTGTAACTTTTATAACAGAAAAATACACCCTGTATAACTTTTAAAAAGTTTTAAAAGTAGACATTACGCAATGGGCTATTAGTGTTTGCTGTTTCAGAATCGACAAATATTTTAGGAGCACATTTTATTTTTGGCACAATTAAAAAAAATTCAACTTGTAGAATAATTGTCAGTTTTCATTACATTTTGAATAATCCTTTAACTCCTGATTCAATCCTTCAATAAAAAGGGTTAAGCAGATTTGGAGAGGATATCGAGTCTGAGCCAATTAGTCAATATATTGAGAAAGCCATCTGAAACCTTCCCCGTATCCTTGTCTTTTTAACACGCTGCACATGAAAACTTCCATCGGCCTCATGTTCAGTTCTTTCAGTGCCACATTCCCCTAAAAACAAATAATCAATAATTGGCAAAAAGTACTTTTCAAATAAAGAAAAACAAAATTAGGAACATCAATCATTGTGATGAGATTTTTATATATACACACACACACACACACACACACACACACACACAGGGATCCCTCACTTTCCGCGATTAATTGGGACTGAGACCCCCCCCGCGACCATCGAATTCCACAAAGGAGGATTGACCCTCCCCTGACTGCCGTGTATGTACATGTGTATATATATATCAATAAATACATATTTAATTCTATAAATGCTTATAATAACTATTAGACATTCAAAAATAATGCATAAGATGTAAATAAAATATAAATACCCACACATACATATGCGCACATGCACAGATCACACTCAGGGGCGGACTTCACATAAAAATGTAACTAGTTTTGTTGGGGGGTTTGGGTTGTTCTTTTTGTATAATTGGCCTTGTTTCGGTGACATATATGTCACAAATTATATATTATAGTAGTAGGCCTCCGTCAGTCTCGAAGGACTATATATCCACTGAAAAAGGCAACTTCAAATAAGATAAGATGTCTCTTATTTTTGCTTAAAGGTGCCCATTTACTTAACAGATGTTGTAAATAAACATGAAATACAGTGTTGTCTCTTAGAAATAAGATGAAATTGGCCATGCGGTCTTTATAAAACTATTTGGACTTCTTAGCAAGGGTATCAGTGGCCCTTGGAAGTGGTGCAATGACAAGCAGCAGCATCTTTTTTATTGCTCTTGAAATTCTATGCTTCCTCAGTTTCTCAACAAATGGTCTCAGACTTTTCCTCTTTCTAAGAATCAGTGTTGCGCTTCCAAGTTTTCATGCATGTGTAAGATCAGTTCTCTGGTCACGCAGTCTTGTTATTTTTATTGCAAACAGACACCGAACCAAACAAGACGTAAAACAGGTGAATAAGAGACACTAAGCTCATGAGCTTGGGTGGTTTCACAAAGAAACCTTTGCATGTATGAACGATTTTAGTTCAGCATTTAACACAATCTGACCACGCAAACTTCAACCCAAATTACAAAACCTTAGACTGAACACCACAATATATAATTGGATTTTGCACTTTTTATCACCCCTTTTATTCACCCATTCACAATGGGTTAGCTTACAGAACTGAAGTACAACATCTGGCATCATGGTGTGAAATTTACAACTTGGCTCACAACATGAAAAACACCAAGGAGGTGACTGTGAACTTCCACAAAAGGAAACAATCCATTCCTGCTCCACTGACCATCAGGAGCGCGGCGATACAGAGTGTTTGACTTCAAGTTTTTGGGATATCATCACCTCAGCTGAAACAAATATCTCTCCTGATTGAGGAAACTGAAGAGTGCCAACATCCCTTATTCTGGCCTATGGTTTCCTGGTGTGGTTCTCTAGCTGTGCTGTTGCTGAGCAGCAGGAAGTCCTTAGGATGGTAAGAACAGCAAGAAGAATCATCAGGACCAGTCTCCGATAGATCAGCAACATCTACACCACTTGCTACCTACGTGGTGTTCAGCCTTGTACATCACTCGTTCCACCTCTGGGAGAAGACACAGCTCCATCCGTGCTAGAACAACCAGATTAGCCCATAGCCTCTATTCTCACACAGTGAGGATATTGAATGATCAGTGCCGCCACTCTCTGCCCCTAATTCATCATCATTATACACCACACTCCTCTCTGCAATAACTGCTACGTAAATTTACATTGCTGCATCCCTCACACACAGTCCTAACAACTTAATTTACTAACCGAACTTTATTCTTCTGTACGCTGAAGAAGGGACTTGAATAGCTCAATGTTGCACAGACGTTTTACATCTGCAGCTGAAGTGTACCGTTATCATTGGACTTTCAGTCCTATAACTGTTTTTCATTACATAACTTATGAGTATCATAGAACTAGCTACATCATAACCGTTTTATATATAGCTTTAACTTCTTTAACTGTTGTCACTGCGTGCTAGAATAAAGATGTTCAACTGCTATCCCTCTTCCTTTCGACTGTTCCATTTTTCTCAGGGGTCACCACAGAGAATCATCTGCCTCCATATTCATGGAAGTCATATTAATGATTCATATGTTTAATTTGACATAGTTTTTTTTTTTACATCAGATGCCCTTCCTGACACAACCCCTTAGCAAGGGGCAGAAACACACTGATGACTCTGCAGCTACTCTTGTCGAAAGTGAAGAATGGTTCTTTAACATGAACCGCTCACCATAGACAGTGAGAGATATGGCCGGCCTTTGATAACCCAGTCTGCTGCACGGGGGACACACACACACACACACACACACACACACACACACACACACACACAGTGACAACCTTGTGGAGAGTGGGACTCAAACCGCCAACCTCAGGATCAGTGATACAGCAACTTTTACCACCAAGCCACCACTCCTTACTCTTATTTTTAACGATAACAACAATAAAAATTAAATTTGAATTCAGGAACATTAAACTGAAAATGGAGGATAAAACACAGTGGCTATTTACTAGTTTATAGGCACCTTTAAGACGCATCAGGAAATGCAAAAAGGTCTATAATTATCATTAAGGCCCGTGCCTTAAAATGGGTTCGATTGTTAATTTTCTACCTTCCCAGTAGTGTGTCCATGTAGACCAAATGTTCCTCTCAGTGTATCTTCACTTATTGCATCAGGTCGATCAATTTTATTTCCCAAAATAAGTATTGGCACATTGGAAATAGTCTCATCGGTGAGCAGGGCCTAAAATTCAAAGCAGAAAATAGTTGTGTTCAAATTTCTGAATGCACTGGGTTTTTGCTAATGAAAACAAACAGATGATGATTAACATAAACTTGCTAATGTTTTAATTGAAAATATAACAACAACAACTTGCATCTAATTCAACTTTAGCCTCCTGCAGACGTTCATTGTCAGCACAGTCCACGAGGTAGACTATTCCATTTATGGCGGGTAAGTAATTCTTCCAAACTCTTCTTGCTACAGTTGAAAAACAAAAATACATTTAAAAAGTTGTAAATCTGTTAACGTTTCACATCACTGTGACTGTAAAGTATCCACTAAAACTATACTTTGGATGGTTTGATGGAACACGATGCTTACCTTGTGCATGCCCACCCAGATCAAATGTAGTGAAAGTCATCCCAGCAATCGTTAACTCTTCTGAAGCTGACAGGAATAACAAAACAAACACAAACTCGTTACAACGAACCTTGAAGATCGAGGTTAATGTTATGCTCATCGAATCTTTTTCAAGCCCTTTCCCATAATACTACAGTGTATCTGTACAGAATACAGCGACAATGGTGACTGACTTGGATGAAGTGTTGGCACATGTTGCCCGAGTCGATCATCCTTAAGCATGTGCAATAATGTTGTTTTTCCTGCATTGTCCAACCCGAGGAAAACCAGCTTTCCACTCTTTCTATACAGTCCTAAAGACAGAATGTGAGAAAGCAAACTGTGTGTTACTGCTATTAGCATTAATGCTCCTGAGGCTTTTAATGAGGAACAGTGTGATTTGAGATACATTACCTAATACTTGTAACACACTAGTGAATCCTCTATAAATCCAATTAAATAAGAAAGACATTATGTTGCTGTTCCTTAAAGGAAAAAGAAAAACAGAATCTGAACACATAGATCAAGATCAACTGATTATTAAACATCATTCATTTTCTGTAACTGCTTAATCCTAATTAGGGCCCCCTCCCTGAATCGCCACCTTATCGTGGTGGAGGGGTCTGCGTGACCTAATGATCCTAGGAGCTATGTTGTCGGGGGCGAATGCCCCTTGTAGGGTCACCCAAGGCAAACAGGTCCTTGGTGAAGGTCCAGACGAATTGTGATTCAAAAAAACCCTATGACACATGACATCTGAGAGAGAGCACAGGAAGCAGTCTCCCTTGCACGACGCGGGTCACCGGGGTTCCCTCCTGGAGCCAGGCCCGGGGGAGGGGCTTGAAGGCGAGCGCCTGGTGGTTGGGCTTCTGCCCATGGAGCCTGGCCGGGCTTAGCCCCGAAAAAGAGACATGGGTCTGCCCTCCCATGGACCCACCACCCATGGGAGGAATTTTAGGGGTCGGGTGCAGTATGAGTTGGGTGGCAGCCGAAGGCATGGGTTCTATCGGATCAATCCTCGGCTACTTACTCTGACCCTCGGGACATGGGATGTCACATCTCTGGCGGGGAAGGAGCCTGATCTGGCGCGCGAGGTGGAGAGACACTGACTAGCTATAGTCGGGCTCACCTCAACACATAGCTTGGGCTCTGGAACCATCCCTCTCGAGAGAGGCTGGACCTTATTCTATTCTGGAGTTGCTCAAGGGGAGAGGCGGTGAGCCGGTGTGGGTATTCTTACTGCCCCCCGTCTCAGTGCCCAAATGTTGGGGTTCTTCCCAGTTGATGAAAGGGTGGCTTCCCTCCATCTTCAGGCAGGGGGACGGGTCCTGACTGTTATTTGTGCTTATGCAGGGGAGCTTCTCTCCGTCTTTTGGGGGGGGGGGGGGGGGTTGTTGGAGAGCACGCCCTCGGGAGACTCACTCATTGTCTTGGGAGACTTCAACGCCCATGTGGGCAACAATAGTGTGACCTGGAAGGGTGTGATCGGTAGGTACGGCCTCTCCAGTCTGAACCCGAATGGTTTTTCGTTGTTAGACACCATGTTCGAACACAAGTGTGCCCATAAGTGCACTTGGCACCAGGACACCCTAGGTCGCAATTCGATGATTGACTTTGTACTCGTGTCATCGGACTTGCGACCATATGTTCTGGACACTCGGGTGAAGAGAGGAGCTGAGCTGTCTACCGATCACTACCTGGTGGTGAGTTGGCTTCGGTGGTGGGGGAGTCTGCCTTCCAGACCTGGCAGGCCCAAGCGTGTAATCAGGGTCTGCTGGGAACGTTTGGCAGAGTCCCCTGTTCGAGAGGCCTTTAACTCCCACTTCCGGCAGAGCTACAACCACGTCCCGGAGGAGGCGGGGGACATGGCATCCGAATGGGCCATGTTTCGTGCCGCCATTGCTGAGCCGGCAGCCAATAGCTGTGGCCGGAAGGTCATCTGTGCTTGTTGTAGCGGTAATCCCCGAACACGGTGGTGGACACCTGCGGTGAAGGGGGCCGTCCAGCTGAAGAAGGAGGCCGATCGGGTTTTATTAGCCTGTGGGACTCCCGAGGCAGCAAACAGGTACTGGCAGGCCAAACATGCTGCAGCTGAGGCTGTCGCAGATGCAAAATCTCAGGCGTGGGAGGAGTTCGGTGAGGACCTGGAGAGTGATTATCGGTTGGTCTCAAAAAGGTTCTGGATCGCCATCCGACGTCTTAGGGGGGGGAAGCAGTTCTCCACAAACACTGTTTACAGTGGAAGTGGGGAGCTGCTTACCTTGACTGGGGATGTTGTTGAGAGGTGGAGGGAATACTTTGAGGACCTCCTCAATCCCACCAACACGTCCTCCGTGGAAGAGGAAGACCCTGGGGTTCGGGTGGGGGTCCACCCATCACTGGAGTGGAGGTCACTGAGGTTGTCAAAAAGCTCCTCGGTGGTCAAGCTCCGGGGTTGGACAAGATCCGCCCGGAATATCTCAGGGTTCTGGATGCTGTAGGACTGTCTTGGTTGACACATCTCTGCAACATTGCGTGGTCATTGGGGGCTGTACCTCTGGATTGGCAAACTGGGGTGGTGGTCCCGATTTTTAAGAAGGGGGACTGGAGAGTGTGTTCCAATTATCGTGGAATTACACTCCTCAGCCTACCTGGGAAAGTCTATGCAGGGGTACTAGAGAGGAGGATCCGACCGATAGTCAAACCTCGGATTGAGGAACAATGTGGTTTTCGTCCTGGCCGTAGCACTCTTGACCAACTCTATACGCTCCACAGGATTTTGGAGGGGGAATGGGAGTTTGCCCAATCTGTCCACATGTGATTTGTGGATTTGGAGAAGGCTATCGACCGTGTCCCTCGAACGATCTTGTGGGGTGTGCTCCGAGAGTACGGCGTTCCGGATCCGTTGCTACGAGCCATTCGGTCGCTGTATCATCGGAGCCAGAGTTTGGTCCGTACTGGCAACAACAGGTCGAATTCGTTTCCGGTGGAAGTTGGAGCCAAGGCTGTCCTTTGTCACCGATTCTGTTCATAATTTTTATGGACAGAATTTCTAGGCGCAGTCGAGGCGTTGAGGGGTTCTGGTTTGGTGACCATCGGATCTCGTCTCTGCTTTTTGCGGATGATGTCCTTTTGGCTTCATCAAGTCGGGCCCTCCAGCTCTCATTAGAGCGATTCGCAGCTGAGTGCGAAGCAGCTGGGATGAGCATCAGTACCTCCAAGTCTGAGGCCATAGTTCTCAGTCAGGCAAGGGTGGAATGCACCCTCCGAGTCGGGAATGAGGTCCTGCCCCAAGTGGAGGAGTTTAAGTATCTTGGGGTCTTGTTCACGAGTGAGGGAAGGATGGAGCGAGAGCTCGACAAATGGATCGCTGCAGCCTCTGCTGTTAAGCGGTGCCTGTACTGGTCCATCGTGGTGAAGAAGGAGCTGAGCCGCAAGGCAAAGCTCTCAATTTACCAGTCGATCTACGTTCCAACCCTCACCTATGGTCACGAGCTTTGGGTAGTGACCGAAAGAACAAGGTCACGAATACAAGCGGCTGAAATGAGCTTCCTTCGCCGGGTGGCGGAGTTCTCCCTTAGAGATTGAGAAGCTCTACCATCCATGGAGAGCTCGGAGTAGATCGGCTGCTCCTCCGCATTGAGAGGGGCCAGTTGAGGTGGCTCGGGCATCTGGTCAGAATGCCTCCCGGACGCCTCCCTGGTGTGGTGTTTCGGGCATGTCCAACCGGGAAGAGACCCCGGGGTTGACCTAGAACACGCTGGAGGGACTATGTCTCTCGAATTGTCTGGGACCGCCTCGGTGTCCCCCCGGGAGAGTTAGAGGAGGTGGCTGGGGAGAGGGACGTCTGGACCTCTTTGCTTAGGTTGCTGCCCCCACAACCTGACCCCAGACTTAGCGGAAGACGATGATGGATCGCAGGGAGGCTGGCACCCGTCCCAGCCGACTCAGGGCGATGACAGAGTACAGCCTGGATAGCTCGTCAGGCCATCGTTTTGCAGCTACTCTCGTCGAAAATCGAAAATCAGCAATGGTTGTTTTCCACCTCACACCATAGACAGAGAGAGAAATGGTCAGCCTTTGATAACCTAACAAGTTAGGTGCACTTGGGGGGGACAGTGATCCAGCACCTTTACCACTAGGCCACCACTGCCCCTATTATTAAACCATATCACCATGGCAATTCCTAAACAGTGTTTAAGGCATAAAATAATAGACAAAAACATAGAATGTAAGCAGTAGCATATTTGTAAATATTTTAAGAAATCCATGCTTAGTTTCTGAAAAACAGTTCACTCATATCACTCTTTGCACACACACACACCATTATCATCCAGGGGTTTATGCATGCGTAGTCACTTATTTGCACAATTCTTATGTATTCCCTGTACCATGTCCTGCAGACCCAACACTACTGAGCAACCCAACTATTTTTACTAAAGACTCAGTGCAGTGAGTTATCCGACACCCTGTGCCAATTATGTACACGCACGCGCGCTCTTGTTTTTCTATCCTCCTTCTAAACGCTTTCCAATTGACAAAAACGTCATCCACAATCGTTTTTTTTTTATTATTATTATGAGAGAAATCAACCAAGCCACAATGTCCCCATAAGATCAAAGCTGTCACATAATGCTGTGCTTGAAGACGAGACGCAGGGTCCCCACTAAGATTTTAAAACATGCGCAGATGCGCGCGCACGTGCGAGTGTATGTATAGTAGATACACTCACGCGCTCGCTCACAAATCTCCCTCAAGTGGCTGATACTCACCCCAAAGACAAACACAAATTCATGATTTGTTTAAAATTTGCGTGTTGTACACCGAATACATGTTGTGTAATCAACGTAATAAAACTGTTGGTGTTCATATTACGAGTTAGTGAAATAGTTTTATTTGAAAACGTGTCATTAGGCCACATAAAAACAACAAAAATACTGGGGCCGGAGACCCCAAACCCGTCACGGGACACAAGCGACACAATAAGCTGTACTTGTGCCTGTAATATCCAGTGTATGAATTAAAAGCATATTCGGAGAAACCTGTTCGAACTGCAGAAGGGTGTTGTTCTAATATAAGTGTAGAGTCAGTGTGACACTGCGATGGAGCATCAGACTCATATTTCAGTCCAACTCACCTCTCCGAGTGTCACCCCGCCAGCTCCGAGTCACTCACAGCACCACAGCTTCCTTAATATCTCTGCTGGATTCAACACTTTATTACTGGAGCGTCAACAACACCGACTGAAAGCCACATTCACTGATTTCTTAGCAAATGCGTCAGGTAAACAAACCGAATGTGCTCACTAATGCAAGGAACGAACGTGCGAGCAACGCCCCGTGTGGTGGAAACTGGAACTGCTCTATCGCTCTCTCTGTCTATGTATGTATGTGTGTGTGTATGTGTGTGTGTGTGT
Organism: Plotosus lineatus; assembly: GCA_024760905.1. Lineage (NCBI taxonomy): Eukaryota > Metazoa > Chordata > Actinopteri > Siluriformes > Plotosidae > Plotosus > Plotosus lineatus. The sequence continues at coordinate 39,023,563 of CM045736.1, read as the reverse complement.
GTGTTGACACGGGAATGTAAAACAGCAGCTGTGAGTGAAACATGGGTGTAGCAAAGTGTTCCCCAGCACCACCCGAGCACACACCAGTGGCCTGAGGGCTACAGTGATCCACAAAAACTGAAGCATGGTTGAGTATCAGGTTATCTCATGGAGGCAGTCGTGATGTAATGCTTAGAGAAGCAGGTTTGGGGCCTATAAGTGGCTTATTCGATTCCTGAACCAGCAGGAAAAACGTGTTGTGGTGGGAGGAGCGAGCTGCACCTTCCCTTCCCCCACCTTCATGGCTGAAGTGCCCTTGAGCAAGAGCCCTAACTCCCAACTGCTCTCAGGGCATTACAGTGCGCAGAAGCCCACTGCTCCCAGTGTGTGTGTGTGTGTATGTTCATTCTAGATGAAGCAAATGCATGGACAAAAGTTTGTGGGATTAACACTACATAAATTTTTTTTACAGATGTGGATAAGGTCAATGGATGCCCGAACATTCTCTTCCTCTACCTTATGACCTCAAAACATCATGAGCATTATCCTAGTTTATATATTTTTTATATTGGAAAAACAATCATGTAGTTTTTCTCAAAAATAGCTTGCTGTTGGGGAGACCACTCTGGTTCTCAGCCCTTGGTATAGTGTAATGCACAGGAAGCAACAGAATAAGCTGTTTCTCAAAACCCACTGAGCATACCATACATACTGCTGAAATATTGTCCTGATGTTGTGGATTGTGATTTTATCCAACCCTAGATTGCACCACACGTGTTTTAGTTTAAACCTGCTCACTAATCACTCGATTTGAGAGTGAGCTTACCTACCATCATTAATAGCACATAGAAGTAGCACTATGTAGCATTCAGTACCAACACCTCCATGTGGAATATTTATAAAACAAAAACACAGGTGACGCAATGGCATGAACAAGCCGAAAAACTTTATTTATGCACCCATCCAACAGCTGAGTTTTAACAGACTGACACTTTTCCTAAAATTCATGTAATCTATTAGCACTGTAGTTAAACGAAATGAAAACTATATATTTAACAAGATTATTGTTAACATATTCCCACTGCTCCAAATTCAAGCTTCCATACATAGTTAAATTAATCCGCTTTGCCTAATGTGTACATACTATAAATGGATGACTCTCCAGGAGTGGTTGTTTCTCTTCTTACTTCTGATAATAAAAACATTTATCCACTGAAAAAAGAGAAAGAATCACAATGTGATTTTTAAAAAAATCAAATCATTACATGTTTCATTTGAATAATGTTTGCTTTTCAATTAAAAATAAAACATCTCAAAATATCCTCATTTTTCTTCAGGAGAGAAAAGAATTTACTCTACTTTGCTTCTCTGTCTCACAAATAAATGTCAGTTATTTTTAACCTGTTGCTTTTTACTACTGAAAACCCTCCACACGATCAGTGTCATGAGTCACTTAAAATGCTTTTATAAGATGGTTACAGAAAACGTCTATATTAAAAACTGATGAAAAAGATAAAAAGAACCACATACCCGAGTCTGGAATATCTCCTGCTTCGCCACAAGGACAAGTCTGAAATGAGAAGAAAAATGTATAGAAATATAAAAAAGTGAGCAAACTGAAATGCTGAATTACTTAAATGCTTAATTTCTGTGATGTCTTTGGATGCAGCTCACTGTCAAGACTAGATAAAATATGACAATAGTAAACTAGTCGATATTAATTGCCAGTAGATTCTGTATGTTTTGCTTTCATCTCCATCCGGGTTAAGTAAAGGTAAGTTGGGAAAGTGGATTACAAGAAAATACTGCAAAATCTGGCATATACACAAAAGCCTGAAAGGTAAATTAAACCCAAACTTAATAAAAGTACTGCACATCAACATTGTCTTTGCACATGAATACACCCTACTGTTATTGCAAGCTTCCTTATGAAAAAAAAATCCAAACACAAGGGGCAACATTACAATGAAAGAAGTTACACATGATTCACATGCATGCCTTGGCAAATATGGAATTAATTTGCATATGAAAAAACGGTGGGATATATAATCCGTTCCTATAAATTCCAATGTATGTAAACATTATTCCATATTATGTGTAGCTGTGTCTAGTTTTATTTTATTTAGAATGTTGGCTTGCCTTATATGAACTGACTCACTCGCATGAGTAAAATGGCATAATTTTCAAGCTGGCTAATGCTAACAGTGAAATTGATTTTTAGACAATTGCAACTTTGAAAATATAAGTAAAAAAATCCCACCAGATAATGACATGTTGATGTAGCGGAGGACTGTATGGAAGACCTTTTATTTCACTTTAATAGTTTTAAATGGCAGCATTTCTTTGTTAGAAAACAAAATTTCATCACAAGTTTTTGCAGAAATCTCATTACACAAAACAGTCAAAACTCAGTTTGCTGTTACATGTATTATTTTTCTGAGGTCATGGAAAGCTGCAGACTAGTTATTTATTTATTAATATATGTGCAACCACGGATATAATAAAAAAAAGCATAACAACAACAATAATAATGCACAAAGTCTAGGATAACAGATGAAGGATATCTCAAAATAATGACCATCCATTTGTACACTGTAAGAAGGGAAAAAGTTCTCACGCAATCAACGACTGCCTTGGCGTCCTCCGGCGAGAGGAAAAATTCCTTTCCTGCCTCCGACACACAAGTGTTTTTACTGCAGAGACAAACAAACAAAATCACATTATCAAGTACAATGATGTTCAAGTTCAGCACAAGACAAGGATGGGAGATCGAAGTATGACAATACTGACAATCAGAAGTCTTTTATTTTTCACATTCAAGCTGCTTGTGATAAAGCTGGTGTCCATCCTTCTTTATTATTTTCATGTGAGAGACTTTACATTTTACGTCAAAAATTATATATTTTCAAAAGAATCATTTGCCATAGTCACTAAAAAATTTAGGTGGCGAACAAAGTGAAATGAAGGGACATACACTGAAACGTCCTGGTGCCATTCAAGAATATGTACTGTTAAGCAATCTTGGAACATCACCTGACTAATCAAATACAGTGGTACCGTGACTTACGAAATTAATCCGAGGGCAAGCTCATTAGTCAAAATATTCATTAAATAAAACAAAAAAATTCCATAGGAAATAATAAAAACCAATTAATCTGTTGCAACCCCTCCCAAACTCATCTTTTTCTTTTGGCTTTTTCCATTTTTCACGGGTTGCCATAGCGAATCATCTGATTCGCATGTGTGATTTGCCACAAACACGTATAATTGACCTAATATATTAGAGATAAACATGTAAAAACAATAAATATTTAATAATAATAAAAATGATAATATATGTACATTAACATTAATAATTAATAAATAATAATAAAACAAAAATAAACAATAAGTCAACTAACCCTTCCGATCGACTGCGGTATAGCTGTCACGTAGGCGTGAATATGTCACGTGGGCAGGTATGAGGTGGAGCATAACAGAAAAGGAGAATTTTGTGCATGTGCTCTCTACGAATGCCAGCAAGGAAAGGTTCGTGGTGAGCTCCCACAAAGCCAGTGCTTCTCAAATAGTGGGGCGTGTGGTGGTGTGATGCCAGGGGAGTGTGTATGACCCTGGGAACATGCTTTTTTGCCATACTGTACTAGAATGAAGTATAATTGTGCATCCTCTACAGTAGGCGGCAGTGGCGCTCTCACTGTGTTCCCTATGGTGGAGGAAACACAGTGAGAGCGCCACTGCCACCTATTGGATGTGCAATTACACTAGGTGGCAGTGGCGCTGTTCCCTATGGTGTAGGACAGTGTTTCCCAACCCATGTTCCGCGGCACATTAGTGTGCTGTGAAAAATCATCAGGTGTGCCGTGGAAGATTAACCGATTTCACTTAGCGTGTAGTAACAGTGCTGTTCTGCTAGAGGGCAGTATCATTTTTGTTCCGTGGTGTGCCTCATGATTTTTCTAATGTAAAAGGTGTGCCTTGGCTCAAAAAGGTTGGGAAACACTGGGGTAGGACAGGGGTGTCAAACTCATGCCGCAAAGGGCCATGTGGCTGCAGATTTTTGTTTCAACCAAGCAGCAGCACCCTGACTTGGCTCATTTAAACAAATGATTTGAGTCTTCATGCAGTTGATTGGTTAATCTGTTTGCTCTGTACAGGGACTAACCAATCAACTGCTTGAAGACTCAGACCAGTTGATTAAATGAGCCAAGTCAGGTGTGCTGCTGCTTGGTTGAAACAAAAACCTGCAGCCACATGGCCCTTTGTGGCATGAGTTTGACACCCCTGGTGTAGGGAAAAAGCACAGAGAAAACGCTATAAATTTCAGTAAACATTACTGATAGTCGTGCGTGGGGCACTGAGGGTGTGTAAAATGTTTTTTTTTTTCATCCTATAGAGGGCATCACAGAAAATTATTGAGAAGCACTGCACAAGGCGTTGTCAGAGCACGGAGAAATACGCACGGAAGAAATACAAAGCTAATTGGCCCAGAAAAGTCGTTTCCCTAGCAGAGCTCGTAAATCAAAAGTTTGCTCGTTGGATGGGGCAGATTTTTGGTGCGATCGAAGCTCGTATAATGGAAAATTCATTATAAAAGACACTTGTAAGTCAAGGAACCACTGTACGTGGATCTGGACCAACTGTTTTATAATGACCAGGCCCGGGGCGCTTAATTGCTTTCATTTATACTGCACCGGAACACGAGCTTAAAAAACAAAATAAAATGAGATTTTTTTTTTGGATACATGCAGCAGCCAGTTAGCCTTGGAGAGATTATGCTACCGTCACTGGAATTATACTGAAAAAACTATCCATGACAGCCAAATGCTGAAAGCTGTGTAGTTAATAGGGTGTGTTTAGCCTAATCAAAGTTTACTACATATTACACAGAAATGTAAGTGAAGATTACACCATAAAAGGTATTTTATATTCATTCAGGATTTTTGTATGTACACCACACAAACACTAAAATGAGATATTTATAGAGGGGTTTTTTCCATTTTAAATCATGATAATGATGGCACTGTTTGCTCCAGGTGACTGTGACAAACTTAGTATCTATACTATGATTCAAGAATTATCCATTAATAATAAATGTTTTTTTAATCGTGATATAGTGCACCAATCATCTTGAGCTTTTCCCATGTAGTACAAACTAATGCAATATCAATATGGGAAGTTAGTGAGCTGTTTCAGAAAACAAAAGAACAAGCTCACTTTATTACGGTCATCAAAATGAAAATCCTCTTACCAGCTCAGACCTCCTGCACCAGCCTTTTCTGAAATTAGTGCCTTCCAGAAATCATGGGTGCTTTTGATGGTCTTAATGGCAAAATCCTTTAGATCAAAAATGAAAAGAAAAGATTATAGCTCATTCCAAACTTCTTTTTAAAGCATGTTTAATGACATGATACTAAGTCAGTGGTCCACAGTATATTTATTAGCAAAAGTAAATTATCCCTCATTTGCTACCAAGTCCCAGGGTTATAGATCTCAGTGTAATACTGTACTAATGTACCAATCTATGGATTACGCCACTGCCTAAAAGCGGCACTCCTGATAGCTGCCTTTTGATAAATATTTAATCCCATGCTTGCTTTTTTGATGCCTTTCTGAGTTATACTTTAATGTTAATTACTTGTCTTGTTTGTTCAAGTATCTGTTTGATGAGTTCATGTTCTCTCCAGCTTCTGATCCAGCTTCTGAATCAGATATTTGCTGCACATATATTTATTTACCTACAAGTCTGTCTACTTGAGTGAGGTTGTGTATCAGAGCAGTGGTTTATGTGGCTGTATTTTTTGGGTTTCAGTTTCATTATGAAAAATTTTTGTGCTGTTCATCCTCATGCAAGACAGTGATACACAACTGCCAATCAGTTTCAACCCAAATACATGACAGCACATTTGATTGTTCTGCATGCTTTAAAAACCAGGAAAATATTTTGCCGTGTTCTCTCTTGGTAAATGTTCAACAACCGATGAACCATTGGAAACTGCTGCAGCAAAACTATTAGATGCTCTGAATGAATGGAGCAATGAGCCAGATATGGACCTATCAGAAAGTGATGATGAGAATTTTTCACCCAATTCTCCTGCTCACTAACTTCATAAATTTAAGCATGTTCCTGGACATGTGCTTTTGTTTATGTTCGTGTTGATTGGTTCAACATGCCATGTGCTAAAGTTGACATTCGTGTTGATTGGCTCGATTGTACTACCAGAAAATGTTTAAACAGAAGACCTGGAGGGAAAAGGGGTCTTTTTTAATTTATGCTGTTTTCTGTTTATTTTCAGCTTTCATGTAAGTAGTTTGGTTGATACCACAAAATGAATAACAAAAATACCAGTAAAACTCTTATTGTTCTGTTCTTATTCACGTTTTCCACTTTTATGGTAATAAGCACTTACTGTTCCACTCTGCTGGTAATATTTTATTAAGCGCCCACCCACTCCAGTTTAGAAAGCACCCTGGGTGCTTATCACGTCGAATACAGTGTGGGTGATTGTGATTATATATATATATATATATATATATATAAATAAATGGTCAGTTTCTGTATATTTACCATATTTTTCGGATTATAAAGCACACTTAAAAGCCTTTAATCTTCGAAAAAAATTTGCTGGTACACCTTATAATCCGGTGTGCCTTGTGTGTGAATGAAATTGCAAGCCCAAGTAAAGCAAACTAATTCAGAGCTTACCATCATTACAGTGGATTAACCAAAGAACTCCAACCGCTAGATATTGGTGTCAACAGGTCATAAGTTAGAGGGATCTGGGCTTCATGTCCAAATACCTGCATTACTGCTATCGTTGTCAGGTGACTCATTGAGTAATATGTAAGTGGTTTTCCACATAATCTCCATCTCTACCCTCAGGATGCTCAGCTGGCTTAATCAGTCTCATGTTCATAACTGGGATAAAGCACTGCTATGGGTGTCCTCCTGAGACCTGGGATTAACCTTCTTGAATTTAAAGTTACACTGATACAGCTCCTTAAGAGTAATGACCTCCGTTCTGTAATGAACACAATACTTACGCTGCGAATTGGCGCCACAATGTGATAACGCCGTCTCTTTAAGGGGGTGTGACTGAGAGAAGTTCGTCTCTATTGATCGGACTCCATGCATGAGGGAATAATAGATAATAAAATATTATAATAAAATATAATAATAAAAACTAATAGAGGGATCCGGACTTTATGTCCAACTCACGCAACTGTTAAAACCAGACACTGAAGATTCAGAATTTGATGGATTTGTGGAAGAGAAAAGAACTGAAAAAGTGAGGTTATTGTTTTATAGTGTTATAACTAAACAATGTTGAGAGCTATTGTGAGAGTTGAATGAAGTTTGACTTATCTGACTTTTGTTATGCTTAATGCACCTTATAATCTGGTGCGCCTTACGTATGGACAAAGGCCGTTCAATCTTCATTTGTTGGTATTGCGCCTGATACTCTGGTGCACCTTATGGTCGGGAAAGTGCGGACTTCAAAGACGTGGGACACAGTCTTCAATTGTAGTACTGCCTGGCTCTCATGCTAAACAAATCTAAATTACACAATATGGTCAATAGCATATGAACGTATGACCATCACTCTATATGTGGACATTCCCTAAACTACTGCTAGCAAGTTAAAACACAGTTCTCTAAAATGTCTTTGTATGCTGATGTTCAAAATATTCACATACAGTTTGCCATACAGAGTAACTCAAACACTTGAGATGATGAGGTCCTGCTTTACCTGTTTGTGCCCCATTAGCTCCACCCAAAAAAACAAATTTGAGTTATAATTGCTGGTGTCTGCCAGTCAGGCCATGAACCACACCCAGTTACGCATTTTCACCAAACTTGGTGGGGACAGTACACTACTCAAGACACAAAGATTATTTGATTTTGGAATGGCTGGGACAAAGGTTAAGGACAAAGCAAGGTCACAATTGTTTTTTGGGGGGTTGCACTTCTAACTTGACTTCTGATAGACGTGTTTCTATAGAACACTCAATTGCCGATTTCCCCAGTATCTACTTATCGTCGGGTGAAAAAATTAAAATATCCCATTAAATAGTCAACTCTTTATTAAGAAATGCTCACAATGTCCAATCATATTTTTATTTATTTCCGTAAAAGAAAGTGATTTCATTGTAAGTAAACAACAAATTAACATATTACTTATCAAACAAAGGATATGAACAACGTGTACTTCAACAAAGAAAAATATGAGGACACCCTACCCCCTAATAACTAGTTATCCTCCTTTGACAGAAATGATTTCAGTGAGACACTTCCTGTAGCCATCTACCCGTCTCTGACGTTAATCTGAGGAAAGATTGCCCCAGTCCTCAATGCAGAATTCTTTCAACTGAGAGATATTTGAAGGGTTTCTTGCATGCACAGTCCATTTCTAGTCACCCCACAGCATCTCATTGGGATTAAGATCTGTGCTTTGACTGCCATTCCATTCCAGAATTCTCCACTTAATTTTCAGCCAGTTTGTGGTGGATTTCCTGGTATGTTTTGGGTCATCGTGCTGCAGTGTCCAGTTCTGCTTCAGCTTTAATTTTTTACAGATGGTTTCACATGTTCTTCAAGCACCCTCAGATCTTCTTCTTTTCCTTTCTGCTGCTCCATTCAGGGGTCGCCACAGCGCATCATCTGCCTCCATCTCACCCTGTCCTCTGCATCTTCTTCTCTTACATCAACTGCCTTCATGTCCTCCTTCACAACGTCCATGAATCATCTCTTTGGTCTTCCTCTAGGCCTTCTGCCTGGTAGTTCCAACCTCAGCATCCTACTACCAATATACTCACTATCCCTTCTCTGTACATGTCCAAACCATCTTCCAAACACTTCCATACCTCCACCGGTATGTCATCAGGACAAGCTGCCTTTCCATTCTTCATCCACTTCAATGTCCTACTCACTTCACCCTTACTAATCTTTGCTACTTCCTGGTCCTCAACAGTCACCTCTTCTACTCTTTTTTTCTTTCTCATTTTCCTCATTCATCAGCTCTTCAAAGTACTCTTTCCATCTTCCCAGCACATTTCTGTCATCAGTCAATACATTTCCCTCTCTGTTTGTAATCACTCTAACTTGCTGCACGTCCTTCCCATCTCTATTTCTCTGCTGTGCCAACCTGTATAGATAATTTTCTCCCTCTTTACTTTCCAACCAAGCATACAAGTCATCATACGCCCTCTGTTTGGCCTTTGACACCATTACCTTCACCTTACGCTGTCTCCCTGTACTCCTGTTTACTCTCTTCAGTCCTCTCTATGTCCCACTTCTTCTTAGCTAACCTTTTCTTTTGTACACACTCCTGGACTTCCTCATTCCACCACCAAGTCTCCTTATCTACTCTCTTTCCAGATGACACACCAAGTATTCTCCTACCTGTCTCCCTGATCACATTAGCTGTAGTTGTCCAGTCATCTGGAAGCACTTCCTGACCACCCAAAGCCTGTTTCAACTCCTCCTTGAAGACAACACAACACTCCTCCTTTTTCAGCTTCCACCACTTTGTCTTCTGCTCTGCCTTTGGCCTTTGCCTTCTTCACCTTCCTCACCATCAGCGTCATCCTGCACACCACCATCCTATGCTGTTTGGCAACACTCTCACCCGCTACTACTTTGCAGTCACTGACTTCCTTCAAATTACATCGCCTACACAGGATGTAGTCTACCTGTGTGCTCCTACCTCTGCTTTTATAAGTCACTCTATGCTCCTCTTTCTTCTGGAAGAAAGTATTTACCACAGCCATTTCCATCCTTTTTGCAAAATCTACCAACATCTGTCCTTCTGCGTTCCTGTCCTGGATACCAAACCTGCCCATCACTTCCTCGTCCCCTCTGTTGCCTCTACCAACATGTCCATTGAAGTCTGCCCCAATGACCACTCTTTCACCTCTGGGGTACTCTGCATCACTTCATCTAACTCACTCCAGAATGTCTCCTTCTCTTCTAGCTTACATCCTGCCTGTGGGGCATAAGTACTAACAACAGTGAACATCACGCCTTCAATTTCTAACTTGAGACTCATCACTCTGTCCGACACTCATCACTTCTAGAACATTCCTGACAAACTCCTCCTTCAAGATGACTCCGACTCCATTTCTCTTCCCATCCACACCATGAAAAAACAGCTTAAACCCTGCTCCTAAGCTTCTAGCCTTGCTACCTTTCCACCTGGTTTCCTGAACACACAGTATGTCCACCTTCCTCCTCTGCATCATGTCAGCCAGCTCTCTACCTTTTCCTGTCATAGTTCCAACATTCAAAGTCCCTACTTTCAGTGCTAGACTCATGCCTTTCCTCTTCTCTTTCTGCCTACTGACACGCCTCCCACCTCTCATTCTTCGACGTCTTTGACCAACAGTAGTCCAATTTCCACCAGCACCCTGTTGGCTAACAGCACTGTTGGCGGTCGTTGTTAACCTGGGTCTCGACCGATCCAGTATGAAATTTTTTGTTGTGACTCGCATTTTTTATTTGGCATTTGTTTTACATCGGATGCCCTTCCTGACGCAACACTCTGCATTTATCCGGGCTTGGGACCGGCGTGAGGGAGAGACACTGGCTTGTGCCCAGATAATTCAACTGTAGACTAATCTGTCCAAAGAGCATTATTCCAAAAGGCCTGGTCTTTGTCCATGTTCTCTCTAGTAAACTTCAGCTTGGCCTTAATGGTCTTTCTAAGAGAGCAAAGGTTTCCAAACTTGTGTAATCTCTTTCTGATAGTAGAGTCATGCGGGTTAACATCAACAGTAGCAAGAGCCTGTTGTAACTCCCGTGATGACATTTTATGACTTTTAATGACTTCTTTTAGTATCTTGCTGTCTGCTCTGGGGTGAACTTGCTTGACTGACAGGCCTGGGCATGGTAACATTTGTTTTGCATGTCCTCCACTCAAACAATTTTCTGGTGGAATGGCTGATGTCGAATTCTTTCGATATCTTTATCTCTTACCAGACTCATAAGCAGCCACAGTCTTCTTTCTGAAGGCCTCGGACAGTTCTTTGGATCTCACCATGGTGCTTAGTCTCACTTTAACAGACAGCGGCACACCAAGCTAAATGTCTGAAGCTTAAATAGGACACGCTGTCTTCAAAATACTGATTAATGCTGTTCTGATCATATGTACCTTATGTGATGTGATTATAGCCATTTTAAATGCGAAAATAAATGGGAATGTCCTAATTTGTGCCTCCACTGAAATATGCCTTGTTCATATCTTTTGTTTGATGAGTAAAAATATGTTAATTTATGGTGTTTAATGACCATCACTTTCTTTTCCAAAAATATCAACAAGATTGGACATTGTTATGAGTATTTAATGGGGTGTCATAATTTTTTTTCCCCACATGACTATATCAATATATATATCTGGAAACGATATATGAATCAGACATTAACCTTTCACCTTGATGACTTTCAAATGGTCAAGCCCCAGCCATTTTTTAAACTTTTGATGAGACAAGGATTTTTGGCTAATTTTTTCAGATCAACATACCACAGAACATATTGTAAGATAAGTCCATAGCTAGTGATAGTACCTATATAACACCTATGTTATGCTGCCCCTCTAGTTTTAAAATTGTTTTTAAGTACAGTATTACTCAATCTATTTTTCACCCTTTTTGTATTGACCTAATGAGTGAATAACAAAACATAAAAGCACCTTATTCTTAAACTCTCCATTGAAAGCAAACTGGTTTTCGGGCTTCCCATCTGGGACTTTGTACCGTCTAAACCAATCCACTGTCGCTTCAAGGTAGCCTGGCTTGAGTCGCTGAACATCATCAATATCTGAAATTAATGCCACAGAGCAAATAAGAACAATAGAATTTTTCAAAAGCATTTCCATTAATAGTAATAGACAGCAGAACAAAAAAAGATTAATAAAGGGAAGTTTGCACTTATATAGAACTAAATTTATGTGGAACATTAACCATCATTCACCATTCAAATCTTTTGCTTCTGGGTCATCAATATTGATAGCAATAACTTTCCAGTCAGTTTCACCTTCGTCAATCATAGCAAGTACACCAAGGGCCTTCACTTTGATTACTTCCCCTCGTTTGCAAACCTACAAAATGTTTGTTTATACAACAGAGACCATCAGAAAAACATCAAGACAAAGTATACGCTGAACAACAGTCGTGCTTGAAAGTTTGAGCATTAGAATTCCCCGTACAGACGCTCCCCGACTTACGTTTTGAGTTGGTTCCGGATGGCCGAACGCAAGTTGAAAGTGAACGTAAGTTGTTACAGTGACATGTGACGTATGATGTGTGACGTATGACGCTCATACTGTACTATACATCCATAAATACCATTACCGTACCTCATAAAACACTCCTAAATCAATTATTATAAACACAACATTGTAAAATAATATTAAATATATCAAATAATATCAACATTAATTTAAAATAAGTCACTTATTTATACCGAAAACAGTACGCTTACAATATGTGAGGCGCTCAATACCAAAAGTAGTGTACTTGCAAAAGTAGTGTACTTGCTGTAGGTTATACAGACTTCTGGGCTTTTAAGTGCACAAGGATGCCGTTGAACTCGTTTAGAACACAGCCTGCACTGATGTAAATCCCAGCAAAGTGGAGCGTTCTTTCTTTTGTGTAAGTAAGTACGTAAACTTTATTCAAGAGATGCATACAAAGAGCAAGTACAAATCCTAATGAATATTAATATAAAAATAAGTATACACTCTTAGGATTCTGCTAAAAGATAATTAATATCTGTAATTGTTCTGTAATTTGTGGATTCAGGTTTTCATATTACAACTCTCTTTGCTTAACTGAGTATACATGGTAGATCGCGCCGATCTGAGCTCTGTGTATGAGACTTGCACCCATGCTAGTAAGCTTACACTTCTGACCAACCATATTTGCTTAGGGTTACTAAAGTCCGCAAAACAGTGTAAACACAAACATCACAGAGACGACGTCTTAACACAAGGGTAACATGCTATCTTACTGAGATATATACACACACACACACACATACACATACATACACTCAGTCTGTAGTTTGTAAACAATGAATGCAGCGTCATTGCGTCTAAACTCAAAATTTTACTTTTTTTTTGGAAAAAAAAGTAAAATCGAAAAAACGTAAAACGGATGACCGCAAGTCAGGGAGCGTCTGTATTACTACATAAACATGACCTAAAGCATCATCAGTCTTGACACAAGTTAAAATACAGTTGACAAAAAGAACAAAATGAGAAAAACATAGCCCTTGATCATGTCCTGACATGTCTTTGGATGGATAAGACCAAAATAGAACTTTCTGGCTCAAATGAGAGCCATTAGGCCAGGGAAATTAGAATTTTAAAGTTTCTAGTCAGCCATTTCAGGAAAAGTTAGGAGTTTTAATAAACTTTCATCTTTCATCATCTGACTAAAAATAGTTTAAACTGCAGTGAGAAGAAAAGCATCAGAGATTTTGGTCAAGCTTCATCATCATCCTAATTCTTATACGAAGAGATTTGTCAAACTTTGAAATTTATCTTTATGAAATAAAAAGAGATTCTGATCAAAACATAATTAAGAACAGGATTGCACAAGGCCTGAAATTCAGCAGCTTTTTTTATGGGAACTAAACTAACAGTATATCATCTCTTTGAACTATCACGCTAAAACGAACAGTATAGATACAAGCACAGGATTGCAAAGCCCCTCAGTACATGTATGTGAATTGAATTTAAACTACCAACTTCAGGCTCAAGATGAAATAGCCTATCAAAATATACATGTTGAATTCGTACCAGTACAAATACAGATTGAAAATTAGCCATGCACTTGTACATGTGTGTGAACAAGCCACCCATACAGCCTTGTTCTGAATCCAAGAAGCAACCTTGCTAGCAAGGTTCAGCTGTTCCAGCATGCAGGGTGATATGGGTGGTTCATTGATGACCCCATCAGTGTTCATTTAATTCCAGATTGTTCAATTTGGCACGCTGATTTAAAAAGATTGTCAGCAAGACTGACGTTGGGGTTTTTTTGTCAGCAATGAGCAACAAACCTTTTCATGCAGGGCCTAAAATCATGTGCATGTGATGACGGGAAGCTAAAAATCTAATGATGCTGGGATTATGGGTGGCACAGTAGTCAGTACATCCACCTCTAACAATCAGGTTAGAGTCCCCAGCTCTGGGAATTTCTGTGTGGAGTTTGCATGTTTTCCCAGTGCTTGAATGGGTTTCCTCCAGGTACTCTGGTTTCCTCTGACAGTCAATCTCTCACAGTTCCTCTCACAGCATGCACATTAACCGGATGCTTTAAATTGTCCCAGGTGTAACTGTGAATGGTTGCGTGTGTTGGCCCTGAAATGGTCTGGCAAACTGGTCAGCTTGTACCTTGCCTTCGCCCACTGTTGGCTGAGATAGGCCCCACTCTCCCTGCAACACTATTAGCAATTTGGCAAGTAAGCATGGACGATAAGGGTCATTATGTTTTTAAAAAATAAAATACTAATATCCTATATAAGAAGTTTATCCCATCTGTGAAACATGGTGGAGGTGGGATTGTGGTTTGCTTCTTCTGGGGCAGGACAGCTTGCCTCTCATAAAGGAACAATGAATTCTGATGATTTATGTCAGCAAGAATTTAAAAGGAAAACATCAGACCAAACTAAACTGAGCCTCAATAGAATGTGGAATGTGGGTTATGCATCAGGACAATGACAGTAAAGACAACTTGTTCTAATAAAGAAAGGTTCAAAAAAGAATTGAAGTTAATGTTTTGGAATGAAGTCGGGCCAGATCTGCATAGAGGAATGGATTAAAAATCCTCCAAGTCGTTGTGCACGAATGATCAACAGGTACCAAGAACATTCAGTTGTTATTGTTGCACTGGGTGGGGGCACCAGATACTGAAAGCAAACGTTCACATATTAGCAACTTCCAGGTATGGAACATTGCATCATTTTTCTCAATAAAAAAAATTATTGTGTGTGATATTTTATCTTGTTTGTTTATTTGGGTTCTCATAATATACTTGATAAAATGTATATGGCAATCCAATCATGGTTTTGGTCATATTTATGCAGAAATATAGAAAGCTTCTCAAGCTTTACCAACCTTTGACAAGCACCACTCGAAATAGTCTTACTATTACAACAAACAGACAACTGAATCCATACCCTACGGCCAATTTCACAGACATCAATCGGATCATTGTCCCCGGAACATCCAGTATCACAGTCTTGGTGGCGAGGGTCTTCCCATGTCTGGCAGAAAAGAAAGAATATATATATATGTTTAAAATATAATATATATATATATATGTTTAAAAAGCAAATTGGTTTGTAAAAATCATATGAACCATGCTTAGTGTTTCAATGCTCAATTTGATTGATAGCCAGGGCAGACACATCAAGTAATATTCTTCTGCAAAATGCACTTTATACCAAAATAGGAGTGGTGATGCAGCAAAAATATAATGAAACCTTTTTACATGGTGGACTAAAATCTATGATCTTAATCACAATTGTTTTTGTTTGTTTTAATGTCGATTCATAGAAAAACATATAATGTCAAAGAAAAAGATTAATAATTTCCATACAGACTAAAGTTTCACACAGGTTTTTATGAAGTGATCAATAAAGTAAACATATATTCATGGACAGTGTACCAAAGCGATCAAACATGGACAGTTAATTTTAAAATGTACACAAAAACCATACTAAAGTATTTAGTATTACAAAATGCAAAGCAAATGTAATAAAACATTAGCAACAATGTTTTTTCTCTTTTTTGCACTCTCTCAGCCTTCAGCATTCTCAGAACAAAGATGACATCCCCATCAATGGTTATGGATGGAGCTCCTTGTCCTAAGTTTGAGATTTATTTGCTATTTGACAGTCGAGAAGCTCAAAAACCAACAAACAACAGTGGGGTGACTTTTTTGCTGCTGTTCACACTAAAGGGCTTAATAGGCATAAAGGAGTGTATCTAAAACAATTATAACCTCAATCCATACATGCATGACATGATACGCTTTTATACTACATCTGCCTTACCTGTGGAATTGCACCATAGTTCCAGATGTATCCTTTATGTGGGAAAATATTGGCCACATAACGCAAATTCCCTTTTTTCACATCCTGCTTTATGGGATTAAGTGGGTCCTTTGTAGAAATCTGAGAATAAAACACTTAACACTGAATCATTCACATATAAGACACAGCTTAGATGATTATATACAAAGAATTAATAGAACAAAAGGAAATGCCACAAGCCCTGCTGTAAAATGAAACTAATTATAGAATAACAAAAACTATATATATTTTTCAATTTTGATTTGCCATACCTCCATTTTAGCATTTGTCCACCGCGGTACCTCCACAACCATGTGAAAAATATTCTGTGGAATAAATCCATGCCAGATGTCATTTTTGCTCCATGTAGTACTATCATACATTTCTTCATTTTCTGAAACTCTCAATCCTAATTAGAGTCGTGGGGAGGCTGGTGCCCATCTCAGTCAATTCTGGGCAAGGGTAGGGTACACCATGGACAGCTTGCCAGGCCATCGCAGGGTTATAGTTAGATATCTATCATTTAATTCTAACGTATTTAAAATTATTATATTAGGTACAGGCACCGACGCATGATAATTTCAGGAATTGTGACACAGCTCAGCCTGACGGCTGAAAAATAGTCAAACGTCAACCTGCAAATGCAGCCCTTGCAACCAAATAATGTTGAATAAATTTAAGTTTCTTAAAAGTTAATTTCATTCCTGTTCCAGTGGTACCAAATTCAGCAATATTCATAGAAAAAGAACATTTCAATTTTAGACTGAAATTGTGTTGAATTTTTCACCAACCTTGATTATAGCGCCTTTGAGATGAGATCGCAAATGTACTGGGACCCGGTTGCAAGGTATTGTTCATGAAATCAGCTCGTGCGTCGTGATGATATGATGCATGTGGTCTAAACCATTACCATATTCAGCAGTGAATCTCCACCTTTCCATACATACCTTGTTTTTGAAAACTTCATGTTTATAAATATCCCCAAAATATTTCTGATTCTTTAAGAATCAGTAGAATATAACCACCACAAACTAGGTACCAAAATTTAGCCATTTTTATCTAGTTTTAAATGAAATTTGAATTGAAGCTCAAGAATAAACAAGTTCAATGCGCCAGGCAATTCAATTACGAGTCCCCCTAAAAAAACGGGGTATTGACCATTACATGCCAAGATGGCCGCCACCATAACGGACTTCTCTGAGCAGTATACCATCATTTCTGATCTATTTATTCCATGCCTGGGAGAGTAATATACATTTCTAGAATCGGTATAGACCCTTTATTGTGTATAGAATGGTCTAGTGCAGTTGTTTTGTTAATCTTGTGATCTAATATAGACTAACTCTGAATTGATCGGGTCACTCGGCTTGCTGGTTAAACATGAATGGAATTGGCACGTCCCACTTCAGGCAGATTTTTATTTAATTTATAGGTTCTAATTTCAAAATCAACAGATAAGACATGTTTTTCAGATGGAAATTAAGACTCCTACTTAGTCTAAGGCTATTAAGTGTTTTGATGCAGAGATCTTAATCTACATTACAGGGATCCCTCACTTTCCATGGTTAATTGGGCTCGAAACAACCCCCCCCCCCCCCCGGAATTCCGATTTAACCCCCCGCCGACTGACGGTGTACTCAGTATTTATAGACCTCACTTAAGGCAATCGACACAGTCAACAGAGAAGCTCTCTAGACTATTCTCAGAAAGCTTGGCTGCCCTCCAAAATTCACCACTTAAGTAAAACCGTTCCATCAAGATATGACGGAAGAAATATTGCAAATGGCAAACCACCAGACTGCTTCGAAATCTCCAAAAGAATAAAGCAAAGTCATGTCCTGGCACCTGTGCTGTTCAACCTCTTTTTTACTAAAGTACTCAAACATGCTATCAGTGACCTTGATATTGGAGTATACATCAAACACCGGATTGGTGGGTCAGTGTTTGACCCGAGGTGGTGCCTAAATGCAAAAACAAAGACACTTCGATTGATTGAAACATATTTTATTCATTGAAGAAAGGGATTGAGCACAAGTTATCCAATTTAGTGAAGCCCTCTCCGCAGATTATTTTAGCCAATTAACCTATTGTGACATCCAGACATTCAAGTACTTGGGCAGCACCATCTCCAATGATGGTTTTCTTGATGGAGAAATTTCAGCCAGGATCCAGAAAGCTAGTCAGGCACTAGGCAGACTTCGCACTAAAGTCTTGAAGCACAAAAGCATTCGTCTCACCATAAAATTCAAAGTCTACAATGCTGTGGTCATAACGTCCTTGGTGTATGGTTGCGAGACATGGGCTGTGTATCGAAGACACATCAAAAAGCTTGAGCAGTTTCACCAACGCTCCCTCCGCTCCATCATGAAGATACGGTGGCAGGACCATGTCACAAACCAGGAAATGTTAGACAGAGCCAACACCACCAAGATCGAAACCAAGCTCATCAAAGCCCAACTTTGTTGGACAGGACATACCATCAGGATGGAGAATTCCAGAATCCTATGCCAACTCTTCTATGGCGAACTGGTTAATGGAAACCGCAAGCAAGGGCGACCAAAGAAGAGCTACAAGAACAACCTCAAGGCAAACCTCAAATGGGCAGATATCAAGCCTGGCCAACTTGAGCTGACAGCTAATGACAGACGGCTCTGGTGCTCCTTGACCCAACATTTAGTTGTAGCCTTTGAGGATGACCACTGCTCATGCCTTGAAGCACCCCACCAACAGAGACACCGAATGTCGTCGGCTATCATCTCTACAACAAGCGTGCCTTGCCCAACCTACAACAGAGTGTGCACTTCGGCCTTTGGACTCCAAAGCCGCATGCGTACTCACCGATGAGAGCACAACCAATCATCTTTCTCAATTCTAGAGACAACCAAGAAGACATTCCTGTCTAAAATCAGCAGCTGCATATGTATTCTAGGTCACTGCCCCAGCCACTCAAGGTAGAATGATCATCATTATCAACAATAAGATTGTTTATTCATATGATCCATTTCTTTTTCCAGTGAATGAAGAGTACGCCTCGGTTTTACGGACACCGCTCTAACGGATTTCGGATGCAACGGACAAAATCTGTAGCTTTTGACTAGTCCGGATCATCCGGACGCGGGCCGTTGTTTCCGAAAGTGACCGCCAGATGACCGTAATCTCGCGCATTTAAATCTATTCATCTATTTTCAATGCCACGTCACTTTGTCGCGAAGCGGAGGGCCAATCCTTTCTGTATGCGGGCAGGTCTGATACCTTGAAACTAATTTTATTGAACTCACACGCTGCAGTGTTTATGTGACAGGAAGCGCGTCCCAAGTTTTGGCAATCAGCTGCTCTGCAGGTTGAAGTTTTTCCATGTCTGTCCATTTGTGTTTGCTTGTCAGTTGTGCTTGGCTTCGTGGAAATGAGCTGATCAAAACGAGGGAAATTTACCTCTTTACTCAAAAACAACACACACAGTCTGTGGCTGTTACAATCCTATAAAATTAGAGTTTGAAGGTATCAGACTCACCCGCATACTGGTGAACAGAAAGGATTGGCTCGCCGCTGCGTTAGTGACGTGGCATTGAAAATAGATGTATAGATTTAAAGGTGCGAGATTTATTCATCTCTTTTTGTTTTACTTGATGGCTTCTTTTGTATCTTTATTTAAATAAAAGTGAAATTATGTATTCGTTATTCTGTTAAGAAAGGCCACCTGATTTATCTGAGAGCCAGATACAGTCATCAGAACAGCCACATCTGGCTCGCGAGCCATAGGTTTCCGACTGACCCCTGATATATACTGTGTGTGTGTGTGTGTGTGTGTGTGTGTGTGTATTTATATATATATATATCTCAGAGGATTAGAATTTAAAATGTCTTTTCTTTTTTTTTGCTCCCTTAGACAAAAAGGGTCCCGACCCCTGATCTTATGGTGTACATTTACAGAGTATACAGTATTTACATTTGCAGATTACATGGTGTGCTTAAGTAAAAGTTTTTCGTGACGTAATCGTTGAAATATATGGAATTGGAAACTTCGGACAATCGAGTACTTCGGACCACTGTAACCTCCTATTAGTCTGTTAAACCGAGGCATGAGTGTACTCTGAATTTTCCAAAATGATTATGTATTAGACTTTTCCAACATTTTGCCATTTAACATGTTTGACCTCCTTCACAGCTAAAACCATGCTAGATAGCCTAAAACTGATGCTTCCAATGGATTAAGTTGGTCATTATACAGTATAAAGTTTCGGGCTATTGGCTTGGTTGGATGAAGTTAAATGGATTTTCAAAATTTAACGATTTTCAGCATCTTTGTCAAATTTCACTTGTCTGGCCCCTTTTAAACCCCAAACCAATTGTAGATATCCTACAACTGATGGTTCCAATGGATTAAGCAGGACATTTTACTTTAGGAACAAAAGTTTAAGGCTATTGGCTAGGTTGGTTGAAGTTCAATAGATTTTCAAAATTGAACAATTTTCATTTGAATGAATTTTCAAAATTTGGTCCTTTTTTCCCATGGCGTTAATTGCAGTATGAGGCCCTTTTGAGGGACATTAACTTCAAAAGTAAGAACTGGCCTCCATAAAAAATTAGTATGGTTTAGTTCATCCCATTATCTTGGAAATGGCATAAAGGGTCTTTCCAGATGGCTAATTTTGAAAATGGCGGTGTCTAAAAATGCCATGTTTGCCAATTTGGTGCTACCATAATTTGAAAAAAAAAAAATGCATTTTGAAATTACTTTTACTATACAAAATCTATTATCTGAGAGACCTGAAACTCCATATTGCAGAACTAGGTTGTAAAAACTACTCAGAAATGGCCATTGTGTCATAGTCTCCCCAAAAGTGTTCCAAATGATGTCCGATCTAGGGGCTTGAAGCGGGGGTAACGGAACAGGCTTTATCTCGGAAACTGTTCAAGATAATTGCATGACATTTTGACTGGTGATTTGTAATGGTTAACCCAACACATAGAAGTTAAAATCATCAATTTATGATGACTTTGATTTTTTTCGGTGCCAGTACCTAATTATATCCTGGAGAAAAGAACTGAAGAACCACTGATAAAATGGGAAGTCCAGTACAACTATTTCACTATTCAATAAATAACCATTTATTGCACAAGATTTCTCATAAGGAATGTAAACCCCACACAATTCTTCAATAATCACACTCAAGAAAGGAAGCCATACAATTCTCAGTAACTCTGAAGAAAAATAACGAAGTTATAAGAACACAATACCTGAGCTTCATCCGCAAAGAAGGGGATGTCATGGAAGGGTGAAATGTATTTTCCATCTTGGTTCTCTGTTTAGAAAAGAAATTACACATAGAATCTGTCACACACGGACATAGAAAGAAAGGTCCATGGTACATTCTTCTTTGGAGAAAAACAGTAATGTATGAACAAATTATATTTACAGCATTTGGCAGAAGCTCTTATCCAGAATGACTTACCATTATCTATTATTATTTTTATACAACTGAGCAATTGAGGGTTAAGAACCTTGCTCAATGGCCAAACATTGGTGACCAGTGAGGACTGAACCGCTGACCTTCAGATCAATTACCCATGGCCTTAACCACTAAGCCACCATTACAGATCGATGTCACTTGCTTTTTACCGCACTTCCTATTTCCGCTTTCGTTTGCATCACATGTCCGAATGATGTCATGTCCTTCAAAGCGTCTGATTTCAGTGTTTGCGCCTCGAACATTTTTTCACTTGTTGGAAACAAACAACAACAACAAAAAAGTATCTGCATAATTACAGAATGTGTTGCCTGTATATTCTGTGTTAGTTTGACCAGTATTGTATGGCACTGACTGGATATCGGTTTCATTCATTTTCTGTAACCGCTTAATCCTAATCAGAATTGCGGGGAGGCTGGCGCCCATCTCAGCCGTTTCCGGGCGAGCACAAAGTACACCCTGGACAGCTCACCAAGCCATAGCAGGGCAGAAACACGCTGACGGCTATGCAGCCTACTCTTGTCGAAAGTCAGCAATGGTTCTTTTACATGAACCTCACACCATAGACCAGGGGTCGGCAACCTGCGGCTCCAGAGCCTTATGCGGCTCCGTGGCTTTTAAGAATAATGACTGTGTACTTTACGGTGGCTGACAGGTGCAAACGTGCTTGATATACAAAAACCACTACATCACCAAAAACAACTGCAAAAAGAAAATGCTGCTTATTTACTCACAATGGAAGCACTCCAGGCTACCAGGGTTAGAGAATTAAATCAGTTTTCACCTGAATGATGGGAGAGTCCTGCAATGGCCGGGTACCCTTGCAAAAATGCTCTTTTAGTGTTGAAAATTACATAGATGAAAATTCACAGTCACGGGTGCAGGCAGATATTTATTTGGTGCGTGCGGGGTGATTTTGTGTGTGTGTTCTTGTGGACATGGCTATCGTTATATTAATCAGCTACATTGAGAGTCTCAGTGTTTTTGATATGCTGTGTTGGTGGAGCAAGCATGCCACCAAACCTTTGCACTCATGGCAAGGAGCGTTCTCGCTATCCCAGCAGCAGCGCAGCGAGCGAGAGATTTTTCCGCCGCCAGGGTTTGTAAGTCCAGGAACGAAAATCACAGTTGAAGTAAGAGACGGTGGGCAAGAACTGGTTCATACACAGAAATCTCCAAATTAAGTAACTCTCCTCCAAGGGACCAAAAAAAAAAAAAAAAAAGACTGCAGTCTGGTTCACTCTCACTCTGAGAATGGGTCAGTCAGTACAGTATTAAGAATTTTAAAAGAATGTTGAACAGATTCCTTCTTAAAATAAGTCTTCATATACCTTTCTGGGTTGTCGTTTTTGTAAATGAAAACGATGACAAAACAACATTAATATAATGAATAAAGAAAAAGAAGATCCCACGAAGGGAGTGATAGTGAGGTAGGTTACCCAAACCGTTAACACATCTGACCTGCACCTCGTCCCTCACTTCGTGGGATAGCTATTATTTTTCTTTATAAAAATACAAGGACTCAAACACATTCATTCATTTTCTGAACCGCTTAATCCTAATTAGGGTCGCGAGGAGGCTGGCGCTCATCCCAGATGACTCCAGGTGAGGGCAAAGTATACCCTGGACAGCTCACCAGGCTATCGTAGAGCAGGAAGACACTAACAGCTATGCAGCTACTCTTGTTGAAAGTCAGCAATGGTTCCTTTACATGAACCTCTCACCACTAACAGTGAGAGACATGACCAGCCTTTGATAACCCAGTTAGCTGCACTGGGGGAGAGGGGCGGTGACAACCCATAGAGAGTGCAGCTTGAACCCCGAACATTGGGATCAGTGATCCAGCACCACCAGGTCACCACTGCCACAGGACTCAAATAGACATTGGAAATTTTCATTGAAAATAATTTTTTATTCAACCTCTTTTTAAATCTAAATGTTTTTGTTGAAAGCAGAATTGTAATTTAATTATCTCTGCAGTCGTTCAAATCAATGCAACACATTGTTTTTATATTAACACAAAGGGAAAGGGGGAAAAAACATTACATGCAGTGTTATTTGGTTTTAAAGATCAAAAAAGGATTTGGGGCTCCCAGTGTTTTCTGTGGAAAACGGATCTAAATGGCTCTTTAAATGGCAAAGGTTGCCAACCCCTGCCATAGACAGTGAGAGACATGGCTGGCCTTTGATAACCCGGTTAGCTGCAATGGGGGGGACAGTGACAACCCATTGAGAGTGAGGCTTGAACCCCCAAGCTTAGGATCAGTGATCCAGCACCTTTTATCGCCAGGCCACCACTGCCTGGGGGGGGGGGGGTCACGGCCTCAGGGGGCCGCTCTTTTGCTCAGGCATGGAGAATATAAGTTTCCTATTTAATTTAAAAATATATGTTTGTATTGCTGATTGTCCTCATGCAAGTCAGCAATATATTACAGAATCACATCTGGAACTCAGTGCTCCACTGTTCACACTCATCTGGGCACTTCAATCACTGACCCAGACTAGTAACCACCGCCAGGTAAAAACATTCTAAAGCTGTAACATGGTCACAGTGGATGTGATAATAGATTATCACAAATTTCCAAGTGTGATTTTATATCCCGATTGCCACAAAAAAAATGGCTGAATGCACTGAAAAAGCTGAATCAAGATGGAACCTTAAGAATTCCATCCAAACGTTTACAAGTAGTGAGTTATTAATATTGTGGTCCTGCTCTTTTGGGACGGATTTTATGTTTGCTGATTAATATTGTCTGTGCCACAAATGCCTTAGAAATATAAACACATGTTCAAAAGTACAGTAAACTGAGCTAAACTATCAATAATCCACACTATATGGGCTTTTTTTTTTCATTCGTTTTCTGAACCATTTAATCATAAATAGGGTCATGGAGGAGGTTGGTGTCTATCTCAACCGACTCTGGTCGTGAGCAGAATGCACCCTGGACAGATGGCCATGTCATCGCAGGCCAGTAACACGCTGATGGCTGTGTAGCCAATGAAGATTTTGCTGCCTCTCAAAGTGCCCGGATGTCAACCGTCTCGAATATACTAGAAGTTAAATGACGGAAGTACACTGCAGATACTGACTTTTATGGAATGATAACATTATAAATTAAGCTCTTATAAACATACAAACATGATTCACTTTCACTTTCATAGTTGGGCGTGCTTTCTAGGACACATTTTTTTATTACATTCAGTTTTGTTTTTACACACAGGTGCTTCAACACGAAACAAAAATACAAAATAAAACACAAAATAAATGAGAGGATATTAACATTTTGTTATGTACTGTGTGGCAGAGTGAACCAACAATAACAATACAGAGGCTCATCCAAGCAGTCTGTTAGAATATAGCATTACATTACTAGCATACCTGTACAACACTTGCATTATCCCTTCTACCACAGACATTCGTCCAGTTTGTTCCTGGCTTGGACAAATCTGGGTCAAAACTGTTCCAAATTCCTCTGAACGGTTTCTTTTCTCAGAACTAATAGAACACACACTATCCTGCCAGTTTGTGAACAACATTTTGGTTTCATGCCCAGAAAGAGCACCACAGATGCAGTGTTTGCTTTGAGGATGTTAATAGAGAAGTACAGAGAAGGTCAGAAGGAGCTGCATTGTGCCTTTGTGGATCTGGAGAAAGCATATGACAGGGTGCCGAGAGAAGAACTGTGGTATTGTATGAGGAAGTCTGGAGTGGCAGAGAAGTATGTTAGAGTGGTGCAGGACATGTATGATAGATGTAAGACAGTGGTGAGGTGTGCTGTCGGTGTGACAGAAGAGTTCAAGGTGGAGGTGGGACTGCATCAAGGGTCAGCTCTCAGCCCCTTCTTGTTTGCTATGGTGATGGACAGGCTAACAGATGAGGTTAGACAAGAATCTCCATGGACTATGATGTTTGCAGATGACATAGTGATCTGTAGTGAGAGCAGAGACCGAGTGGAGGAAAATCTAGAGAGGTGGAGGTATGCCCTGGAAAGGAGGGGATTGAAGGTTAGTCTTAGTAAGACAGAATACATGTGTGTGAACAACAAGGACCCAAGAGGAACTTTGAGGTTACAGGGGGCAGAGATAAAGAAGGTGGAGGATTTTAAGT
This sequence comes from Plotosus lineatus, assembly GCA_024760905.1. Classification (NCBI taxonomy): domain Eukaryota; kingdom Metazoa; phylum Chordata; class Actinopteri; order Siluriformes; family Plotosidae; genus Plotosus; species Plotosus lineatus. The sequence continues at coordinate 38,997,936 of CM045736.1, read as the reverse complement.
ACTTAGGCTCAACAATCCAGAGCAATGGAGAGTGTGGAAAAGAGGTGAAGAAGCACTTGCAGGCAGGTTGGAATGGATGGAGAAAAGAGTCCAGTGTGATGTGTGATAGGAGAGTATCGGCAAGAATGAAGGGAAAAGTGTACAAAACGGTGATGAGGCCAGCAATGTTGTATGGTTTAGAGACAGTGGCACTGGGGAAAAGACAGGAGTCAGAGCTGGAGGTAGCAGAGATGAAAATGTTGAGGTTCTCTTTGGGAGTAACGAGGATGGATAGGATCAGAAATGAGTACATCAGAGGGACAGCACATGTTAGATGTTTTGGAGACAAAGTCAGAGAGGCTAGATTGAGATGGTTTGGACATGTACAGAGGAGGGATAGTGAGTATATTGGTCGTAGGATGCTGAGGTTGGAACTACCAGGCAAAAGGCCCAGAGGAAGACCAAAGAGAAGATTTATGGATGCGGTGAAGGCGGACATGAAGGTCGTTGGAGTAAGAGTAGAAGATGCAGAGGACAGGGAGAGATGGAGGCAGATCATTTGCTGTGGCGACCCCTGAAGGGAACAGCCGAAAGGAAAAGAAGAAGAAGAAGAAGACTATCCTGCCAGTGATTTTGTTCAAACTGTAAGAATTAGCCTGTGTTAGCCTCTTGATCTTGGAGAAATTGCTTTTATAATAGCACTCCACCTGTAGCTAGCTTTAGGGATCATTAGATATAAACCACGCGATCTGTGAAGAGAATTTCACGTTTCATGCCTTAGGGAGTTCCAGCTCTGAGGTAATGAATGATGCAACTGGAGTCGAGGCACCATACGGTCCATTCTCTGTAAATCCAACGTCTGCAGCGTCAATACAAGTTTTTTATGAATAGAAAGAAATATGAAACTTACTGTAAAACACTCTGTAGTTCAGAGTGTTGGGGTTTCCTCGCTCTTCGGTTGTAAAGCTCATGGTTGCGGCAGTAAGCGTGAGGTGAAGTGAGATTCAAAAGTTCAACAAACGCCTGCGTGGTGGAAGGGTGAGTCAGATTTCAGAGAAAATTAACTCCTCCTTCACTGACCTACCAAGTGCACGAGCTGAAAACTGCTGCAACTGGCGGGAAAACTAAGGTCCAAATGAAACCTAATGTTAGATTGAATTTCACAGTTTTTCTGATTATAATGTTGATATATATATATACACACACACAGAGAATTACTGCACACTCAAACAGAAACCGTGGCTTTTACTTGAGCAATGTTTAGATCATGTGCTGCAGTGGTGAGCACATCCAACTCACAGCAACAAGGTTCTGGGCTGAGGCATTTCTGTGTGTCCATATTGGCCCTAGGTGTGAATATTCTGGTTTCATATATTCATTCATATTTTCACCCGCTTAATCTTAATTAGGGTCACGTGGAGGCTGGTGCCCATCTTAGCTGAATCTGGGCGAGGGCAAAATACACCCTGAACAGCTCGCCAGGCCATCGCAGGGCAGAAACCTGCTGACAGCTATGCAGCTAATCTTTTCAAAAGTCAACAATGGTTCTTTTACATGCCTCACGCTACAGACAGTGAGAGACAATGGCTGGCCTTTGATAACCCAGTTCACTGCACTGGGAGGGGACAGCAGTGACAACAGTTGAAAGTGGGGCTTGAATCCCCAACCTTACAATCGGTAATTCAGCACCACACCACCAGACCACCATTACCCCAACTGGTTTCATGTACATTAGGCTAACTTCTTTTCTAAATTGCCCCAAAATGGGGGTAAATTGTTATATTTGTTGTCCTACGATGGTCTGTTGAGCTGTTCAGAATGTACCACGTCTTCACCCAGTGTCAGTCGGCAACCCTAGCAGGATTAAGTGGTTTGTCAATTAGTGAGTGAGTAGTCGCATACACTACTATTTGGACAAAGGTTTTGTACTCCAGTCCATCTAGGAAAATATTTAGCACCCAAATTCACATGGGAATTAATTTTGTAATTGACAATTCAACGCAAAGTGGCAATGCAATCCTTAATTTATTTCAAACTTTTTTGCATAGCAAAGCTCTCAATTTCCCAATCGTTCTATGTTCCAACCCTCACCTATGGTCATGAGCTTTTGGTAGTGACCGAAACAACAAGATCGTGGATACAAGTGGCTGAAATTAGCTTCCTTCGCCAGGTGGCGGGGCTCTCCCTCAGAGATAAGGTGAGAAGCTCTACCATCCGGAGAGGAGAGCTTGGAGAAGATCTGCTGCTACTTCGCACTGAGAGGGGCCAGTTGAGGTGGCTCGGGCATCTGGTCAGAATGCCTCCCGAACGCCTTCTGAAACAACAAGATCGTGGATACAAGTGGCTGAAATTAGCTTCCTTTGCCAGGTGGCGGGGCTCTCCCTTAGAGATAAGGTGAGAAGCTCTACCATCCGGAGAGGAGAGCTTGGAGAGGATCTGCTGCTACTTTGCACTGAGAGGTGCCAGTTGAGGTGGCTCGGGCATCTGGTCAGAATGCCTCCCGAACGCCTTCCTGGTGTGGTGTTTCGGGCATTTCCAACCGAGAAGAGACCCCGGGGTTGATCTAGAACACGTTAGAGGGACTATTTCTCTTTGCATGTCTGGGACCGCCTTGGTGTCCCCCTGGAGGAGCTGAAGGAAGTGGCTGGGGATAGGGACATCTGGACCTCTTTGCTTAGGTTGCTGCTCCCGTGACTCGACCTCAGAAGAAGCAAAAGAAGATGATGATGATGATGTTATGCAGCCTAGTCTTGTCAAAGTCAGCAATGGTTCCTTTACATGCCTCACACCATAGACAGTGAGAGACACAGCCAGCCTTTGATAACCTAGTTAACTGCACTGGGGGGGACAGTGACAACCTGTGGAGACTAGTTCTTGAACTCCCAACTGTAGGATCAGTGATCCAGCACCTTTATCGCCAGTAAGTGGGGCCGGTGGTGTAGTGGTTAGGGTGCTGCACTCATGACCGGGAGGCTGTGAGATCGAATCCCACTGAGACCCTCACTGTGCTAAGACCCCTGGGCAAGGTCTCAACCACAAGTGTGCCTCTGTTCACCTGGCAGTATAAATGAGTAACCAGTAAAATATACTGGGAAGGTAACCTGTGATGGACTAGCATCCCATCCAAGAGGAGTTAGACTCCTGGTCGCTTCACGCTACAGAAACCGGGGATAAGCACCGGCCTGATGAGCCACTAGGCTCGGGTGTAAAAACACAACAGACTTTACCTTACCTTTACCTACCACTGCCTTTACTATATGACTGCTCATCAAGGCGGGACTTTGTTAATGACATCACATCCATGTTTCGCTCTTCTCCAGAACTGATTTAACTGTGTGATTTGTTGGTTTGGTGAGTGAGTTAATGTGATGGTGGGAAAATAACTAATTTTTGCTCTTTCTACCTTTGCAGAGAACTCAGAAAACAATTGAACCGCAATTAGGTTTGATAGATTACTTATACTCTCTCGGAGAGTAGCGAATGTTTCCAGCTTAACTTGATTTGAAATTGCCTATGGCAAAATGAATTTCAAATTTAATTTTAGTGGTAAAAATCCTCCAAAACTGTCCATACACATGATTTTTCAATATCTTGTTCCAGATTTATATCTGCCATTACTGCTATAAAACCGGGTGACCCAAAAAACTTTCCACATTTCAAAGGCAAATAAAAAAAGACTGCAAATAAACAAATTATTTAAAAAAATTACCAGACATATATATGAGGGCCATGCATTTGGTACCTGTGCCTGCAATGAGACTTAAAGGACTTCATCCACCTCTTAATACCACCACATGGCAAACCATACAATATACTACCAACCATCAATAATATACAAAAATACTATATAACAAGGCGTGGCATTGCAGACAGACCCCAACTGTCCTCACTTGCTAACATGACTTGGTTTCTGGCCCCACAGCAAGATGGATGCTCTAGAATACACAACTCAAGGATCAATGCAAGTGCTGTGCGAAATTTTTCTGGATCAAGTGATCTTGTTGTGTGGCAATCCCCGTTCCCATGGCATCACCCTCGTGATTTATTTTCTGTGGGGCAATCTTAAATCATGGGTGTATGCCCTCGACCCCAAACTCTCTAAGCCCTTAAGGTTGCTGTTTAGCAGGAGTCACTATTCCACTAACCTCACCGGTCAAGTCATGTCAACATTTAGAAATCACCACCAAGCATGTAAAGACAAAAGCACTATTTGGAGACCTCATCTTTAAAACATGATTCATGAAAACTGTATTTAAAGAAGTTCCATGTGTGCATATAAATATGATTATCCCCACCCCCTTGACGTCTGAAGGGCAGTGGTGGCCTCGTGGTAAGGTGCTAGATCACTGATCCCAAGGTTGGGGGTTCAAGCCCCACTCCAACAGGTTGTCACAGTCCCCCCAGTGCAGCTAACTGGATTATCAACTGGTCATGTTTCTCACTGTCTACAGTGAGAGGCATGTAAAATAACAACAATTGCTGACTTTTGTCAAGAGTAGCTGCATAGTCGTCAGCGTGCTTCTGCCCTGCGATGGCCTGGCGGGCTGTTTAGGGTAACCCTGCCCTTGCCCTGAGTCAGTGGAGATGGGCGCCAGCCCCTCGTGAACTGACTGGTAATGCGGATGAAATAATTAAGAAAGTGAATACTGACCTCTGAAGTATGGGAGGTTTCATTAGGTCACACCATATAATTTATTATAATTCAGGCAAAGAGAGCAGATTTAAAGCCTTGATCAATTTGGGAACGGTTTAAAAATTTATTTGGTGTATTTCATCTGGCTTGAAAGAAATACCCTGTACTATCCCCTGTTATTTCCTTGTGTTTTAAGGTTCACAGAGCGCTAAAGTTCACAGCTGTTCTGATTACTGTTTGTCCCAGTTGCCATATAAACTCATGCATAGTCTTATGTTTTGCCTTTATTTATCAGGATGGACTCGTAATCTTTATGATAACAGTAATGTACACTGAACTCCTTACCCTGAACTTGGATCATAAATAGTATGATGAGTTTGTATAACTAAGACCCAGTTTGCAGCATATTCTATAAGCAATGTGGTCTGAAAGCTAATATAGACACACTCTGGCAAAACTGGGCTTGATCTGTAAATCTTCCACCAGGCCACATATAAAAGGAAATTGTATATCTGTGTCCACTTCCAGGCTTTCATCTGTAAAATGATGCCATACCAGATAGTTCCAGATCAAGGAAGGGAATGCAACGGATGGGTATTTTTCAAAATCACATAAAAATGGGATCTATGAATATGTTCTGTATTATCCGACATCATGAATGGTGTGCGTTCATGTTGTAGATAATTGTCAACAGTCTACTGTACATGTTGCATGCATGTTGCTGTCACCATTACCATGACAACATGAAGTATTTGAGTTTAGATTCATATTTTTGTTGAAACTAGCTTGTATACCTTGCCGAAAACTGGTTCTTTATGTCTCAAAATATGAAGAACTAGTTGAGTGTTAGTCTCAGGCTGTGAAACAGCAATGAAACTGCCTTGGTAGAAAACGTGTATCTGTTTCAGTTGGTTTTCTGGATTTCATGTTCTGAATTGGCAACACTAAACTGCCCCAGATGTGAAATGTGTGTATGATGTCTCATGATGGACTGGCTTCCCATGACATGACCCTGTTTGTTTGGTAGATTATGAACAGAAAATGAAGAAGCATTATTTCGAGTGGATCAGACCCATGTTGATTCACTAAAGGAAAACCAACCATGTCAAGGTAGGTTTGCAGCCTACTCAGAGTATTAGTAGGTTTGCTTTACACCCCGGACAGGTGGCACGATGGCACAGCACGAAGATCCTGTGTTCAAATCCTGGCTCTGAGCATTTTTGTTTGGAGTTTGCATGCTGCCCATGTGCCTTTGTAAGTTTGTTCCAGGTGCTGTACTGTACTGAAGATTCCTCGCCCAATCCAAATATATGAATAATGGAAAATTAATTAATTCATTCATTTTCTGAAAGCACTTAATCCTAATTAGGGTTTCATGAAGGCTGGTGCTCATCTCAGCCAACACTGGGCGAGGGTGGAATACAGCCTAGACAGCTCGTCAGGCATTAAGGCATATTAACAGTTTCAAATTGGCCATAATTGTGTGTGTTTGCCCTGCAGTGGTGTGGAGAGCTGTTTAGGGTAAGCCTCACTTTTGCCTCAATGTTGGCTGAGACAGACTCCAGCCTTTCCGTGACACAAGTATGATTAAGTGGTTTGGCAAATGTATGAGTAGCATCGACCATGTGAGATACACAGTGTAGGCTGCCTACACGCTTCTGAAACGAGACGCGCCCCGTGTGGACACGTGTTCAGCTCCTGTTTTGACCTCATATCCTCCGGAGGCGCTCTGCTTCCTGCCTGGCGGAAGAAGGGACGGTGCTGACGGCTGGGAGGACGAGTCACACGGCAAGAAAGCCTTTTAAAAAGCTAGAAAAGAAAGGAAAGGGCCCGGGTTTCCACCTTCCGTCGGCATTACATCTTCAGCTCGACACCGCTCAGCGACCCAATCTAATGCAATGTCGTCCAGTCGTCAGCATAGCGAGAGCAGGGCCATTCCAACCAGGACGGTGCTGATCGACGACTCAACGCAGCTACCTCACGATTATTGCACCACTCCTGGAGGCACTTTATTTTCGACCACCCCGGGCGGTAATGCCATTTTAAACCGTGCTTTTTGTGGCTTGGATCACATGGAGAAGGATGTCAATTTTTATCAACTTCGTTCTGTTCGACTTCAGCCTGTGGCCTACTTGCCTCGCTAGAAAGCCTAGCATGTTCAAAACAAAAACAAAGGCTGGGTTTCAAATTCAGCCCTATTTCCTGTGTAGGTGCACTGTTTAGGGTGCAAAAGAATGACTTGTGTAGTATGTATAGTGAGCTCGTGGTCCAATAGCTTGATATGATATTCTGCCAGCTGCTTCGCCCCGCCCCTGCTATTATTTAGAATGGCGTGATTGGTTACTCTGCAGCGCACAGATTGAGATTTGTCCAATCAAAACAGAGTACAAGTATTTGCGTTCAACGACAGTAATGGTGTAATACTTGAGTTCCTGCTTCCATTTTACAGTCTGTTTACCAAAAATCACCTGAACAGTTTCACAGAACCAAATCAGTGAATACAATCTTTTTCCTATTCTGATATACATGTTAAAATATTTGACCAAGGCAGATGTTACTTTTTTGTTTACTACAAATTTATATAAATTCGTACCCTTATTATGCTTTGATATGTGTGTGTATATATGTGTGTGTATATATGTATGTAATCATTGTGTGTATAATATATGTATATACATATATATATATATATACATACACACATATATGTGTATGTGTATGTATGTATGTGTATGTATATATATATATACACATACATACACACATATATACATACACACATATATGTGTATGTATATATATGTATATGCACATACATACATACACACACACACACAACTTGAAGTGCAATCATTCTGTACTCAAAAGGAGGGGGAAATGGATGTTTCTATTGGTTTTATAACTTATTTATTGTCTACTTTAGGCACCAGGATCATCTATGACCGCAAGTTCCTGTTAGACCGGCGTAATTCCCCTATAGCCCAGACTCCACCAGCACACCTGCCCGTCATCCCTGGAGTGACGAGCCAAAAGATCATGAATGAGAACAAGAAGAATGAAGCTAATAGTATCAATAACCATGATGGCAAACCAGGGACAGGTTTGTTTTTTCTGTTCCTTTAAACTTCAATCTGATGACTAGTCTACTCTCATAAATGAGAAATGTTGTTGTTTCTTCGATGTTAATGTGGTTTCAGTGCTCACACCAAATATGACTTTGTTTTTCAGGTGAGGATGCTCAGTTTGAGATGGATATCTAAAGAAGAGGAACCACCGTGATGAGCGAATAATAAATCTGGCGTCCATGTGCCAGTGGCTTGGCTTGTAGAAACCAATGTTGTGAGCCCTCTCCTTTAGCTCTCTTTAGCTGTTGGTTGCTAAATAATCATGGGAATAGTTGACTCTTGGGCTGCTGGAGCTCTGAAAGTTAACAAATCAGTCTGATTTGTTTACATTTCATGGCTATCAGCAGCTGCACCTGCTTTGGCCACACAGCAAGGAAAATGTCTGCATTTAAGTGCCCAAATGAAACAATTAATGTAAACAGATTCGCTTACGAAACAGCCACCAAGAGATTTTTTTTATGGCAATTTAATTGCTGTTTTTCACAGTAAGATAAATGAGCCGAAATGCTCAATCGGTGTCCGTCATCTACACCTCTACTCATCAATGTATATTCTGTTTACCTCCTTATTGTTTCATCAGTTTCAATAGTGTCAACTTTTTCAGTATAGTTTATTTTTAATTTCACAAACAGTCCATGCATTTTGATTGATTGATTGATTTGATTTACTGTTTTCATTCCAAACCTTTTGAATTTGGCACTGATGCATAGCTGGAACCATTAGTTGTTTTTTTTTTTTTTTTTTTTTTTTTTTTCCCCCCCCCTCTTTGTAAAAGCACTATTGCAAATTTCAAATTCAGCATGGGGAATTAGTTTTATAAATTGCCTAAACCATGGACCTTAAGTAAAAATTATTGTTGAAATCTTGTCAGAATGTTCCACTGTTTATTTAAGGCAAAAAGCTGCAGGGGAGAGGGGTCAAATACGAATAACCAGGTGGTTTTCAGCTAGTGATACAGTGTTCAGTTTTCATCATGCTAGCAATATAATTTGCCCCTGCCTTTGATTTCTGAGTAAATCCTGATAATACTTGAAGCATCACCATCAGCTTTGTGGTCATGAAGTCTTAGGAACAGTAAAACATGTAGTACAAGTGACCCAAAATTAGTTGTTGGTCAAAGGTCATGACAACATGCACAGCTTTGGAGCAGTGCATGGTTAAACATGATTCATACCTAAACAGTGATAAGAATGAAGCCCCATTCCAGAGCTGGACTCAAGATGCACTTATGAACAATATATTATTTCTAGCTCTTACAGATGAAATAACAGGGAAGTATATATACAAATATACACATCATGATGCCAGTTGTGACGTCTACTTTTGCTTTCCTTTTGTTACTATATTTACAAACACATCAGATTAAAGGTAGGAAAGCACTGAAGTGTTGTCAGGAAGTTTGTTCTGTGAATATTCATCACTATGAATGAATACAATTACGTAACAGCATTTCAGATCATGGATTTTTGCAGTGACCTGACAGATGATTTTTGTTTTATTTGTGTTGATGGTTTAAAAGCTTGAATGAAATCTTGCCAATACTCCTCTATGCATATGGTTTGAATTCATATATATATTCATACATACATATATATATATATATATATATATATATATATATATATATATGTATATACATAATATATCTCATCCTAAACTCAGATGCCAGCATTTTAAAAATGTTGTTTTTGTGAGGTCTCTGATTTGTTTTCCACTTCCTCATAGGATAAGGAGGAAGTCTGAGATTTTTCACAGGAGAGCAAAATGATTGTCTTTATTAAAAAAAAAAGTGACTTAAAAGAGAATATACTTCATTCTCTGCTTTACACCTGTTGTGCTTAAATCATTCATTTGTCAGATACACATCTCTTTACCCATGCCTTACTTTACTAAGCATCACAGCAGTGACATATTTACCCCCCACTTCTCCAAATTTCTACCCCCCCCCCCCCCATTTTTTTGAGGTTAGGGTTAAGGTGTTCATCAGAATACATTTTATATTTTATGGAGCCATGTTGGTTCTTCTTTTTCTCTGCTTTAGAGGTAAAAGGTTTGGGCTTGCAGCAAAATATTGGTTGAAATAAGATAAGGTCAATATAAATTGTAACTGATTGGACTTAATGGCTCATAATTTTTTTTTCCCTAACAATTGCAAACTTGGAATAATTCTCAACTGTTTTACTTTTTTTCCTTCCCCTCATTATTTGAATTCACAATTGAACTACCATTTTGGATTTAAATACTAATTGGCAAATTGAAATACCATATGTTGAAGCAGCTGATGGCATATTTACTGAATGTACTCTTGTAATGTTTTCTGAGCTGTCAGATCCAATGTCTTTCAACCCCAAACTGAAATTGTATGTTTGCATACTGTACCTATTGGGATTACTAAATGAACTATCAGAGACAGTTATAGCTTTTGTAAGAACCTTCCCAGACTAATTTACCAAAATTGCATACAAAAAGTGGCACAAATTGTATTTTTTCTTTTGTAATTGAGACTGTAAAATTGACAAAATTAAATTCCAATGCCAGTGGACACTATTACAGCAAATCAATAAAAGTTCCTTAAAATTTTTATTGTTGCTGAGTTTTGTGGTTAATATTCCAAATGGTTATATAACCACTAGATGGCATAAAGATAGAGATCTTTGTCAACTGTTGTATGGTCAATGAAAATCAGTTTAGCAGCTCTTTGTTTAGCAGCCAATGTTAAAAGGAAATGCAGAAAAGACAACTAAAACTTCACTAACCCATGCATGAGCATATACCTACACACACAAATATATATATGATGTGTACATATGTATATATGTGTATATATACAATATGTATATACAGTATGTGTGTACTGTATACATATACATGTATGTGTATGTATACAGTACACACGTGTGTGTATATACACACATATACACTAGTCCTAAAAAGTTAGCATATTGTGATAAAGTTCATTATTTTCTGTAATGTACTGATAAACATTAAGCTTTCATTTATTTTAGATTCATTGCACACCAACTGAAATATTTCAGGTCTTTTATTGTTTTAATGCTGATGATTTTGGCATACAGCTCATGAAAACCCAAAATTCCTATCTCAAAAAATTAGCATATTTCATCCGACCAACAAAAAAAGTGTTTTTAATACAAAAAAAAAAGTCAACCTTCAAATAATTATGTTCAGTTATGCACTCAATACTTGGTCGGGAATCCTTTTGCAGAAATGACTGCTTCAATGCAGCGTGGCATCGAGGTAATCAGCCTGTGGCACTGCTGAGGTGTTATGGAGGCCCAGGATGCTTCGATAGCGGCCTTAAGCTCATCCACAGTGTTGGGTCTGGTGTCTCTCAACTTTCTTTTCACAATATCCCACAGATTCTCTATGGGCTTCAGGTCAGCACAGTAATACCATGGTCAGTAAACCATTTACCAGTGGTTTTGGCACTAGCTGCATTGACCCTGCCCTTGATAAAACACAGTGGCCCAACAGCAGCAGCTGACATAGCACCCCAGACCATCACTGATTGTGGGTAATTGACACTGGACTTCAGGCATTTTGGCATTTCCTTGTCCCCAGTCTTCCTCCAGACTCTGGCACCTTGATTTCCGAATGACATGCAAAATGTGCTTTCATCCGAAAAAAGTACTTTGGACCACTGAGCAACAGTCCAGTGCTGCTTCTCTGTTGCCCAGGTCAGCCGCTTCTGCCGCTGTTTCTGGTTCAAAAGTGGCTTGACTTGGGGAATGCGGCACCTGTAGCCTAGCCCACTGCTTCCACAGGTCTCCCAAGGTCTGGAATCGGCCCTTCTCCACAATCTTCCTCAGGGTCCGGTCACCTCTTCTGGTTGTGCAGCGTTTTCTGCCACACTTTTTCCTTTCCACAGACGTCCCACTGAGGTGGCGTGATACAGCACTCTGGGAACAGCCTATTCACTCAGAGTGTCTGTGTCTTACCCTCTTGCTTGAGGGTGTCAATGATGGCCTTCTGGACAGCAGTCAGGTCGGCAGTCTTACCCATGATTGCGGTTTTGAGTAATGAACCAGGCTGGGAGTTTTTAAAAGCCTCAGGAATCTTTTGCAGGTGTTTAGAGTTAATTGGTTGATTCAGATGATTAGGTTAATAGCTCGTTTAGACTACCTGAACATGATATGCTAATTTTTGGACATAGGAATATTGGCCTTTCATGAGCTGTATGCCAAAATCATCAGTCTTAAAACAAAAGTCCTGAAATATTTCAGTTGGTGTGCAATGAATCTAAAATATATGAAAGTTTAATTTTGATCAGTAAATTACAGAGAATAATTATATATATATTCCATTTGCATTTTTGCATTTTTATTTTATATTTATATATATTTATATATACAGTATTTATATTTTAAGAAGCGTGTGCAGGCAGGTTGGAATGGATGGAGAAAAGTGTCCGGTGTGATGTGTGATAGGAGAGTCTCAGCAAGAATGAAGGGAAAAGTGTATAAGACGGTGTTGAGGCTAGCGATGTTGTATGGTTTAGAGACAGTGGCCCTGGGGAAAAGACAGGAGTCAGAGTTGGAGGTAGCAGAGATGAAAATGGTGAGGGCCTCTCTGGGAGTAACGAGGATGGATAGGATCAGAAATGAGTACATCAGAGTGACAGCACATGTTAGATGTTTTGGAGACAAAGTCAGAGAGGCTAGATTGAGATGGTTTGGACATGTACAGAGGAGGGATAGTGAGTATATTGGTAGTAGGATGCTGAGGTTGGAACTACCAGGCAGAAGGCCCAGAGGAAGACCAAAGAGACGATTTATGGATGTGGTGAAGGAGGACATGAAGGTAGTTGTAGTAAGAGTAGAAGATGCAGAAGATAGGGAGAGATGGAGGCAGATCATTTGCTGTGGCGTCCCCTGAAGGGAACAGCCCAAAGGAGAAGTAGATATATATATATATATATATATATATATATATATATATATATATATATATATATTCACACATTTACAGACTTGTACACACACAGAAGAGTGAGTGATATACTCCAGGTAAGAGGTAGAGCTTTTAACTATAAGGTGCATGGTGCTAAAATGTTATAATGTTCGAGACCTGCTCTCAATATGAGTATTGCACTGCCCAGGAAGGGGGTTCAAATGATGGTTATTCATTCAGTGTGTGTGATGGTGGTGGAGTTGCACATTAACAGCTTGTGGGTGAAAGCTGTTCTCGAGTCTGTTAGTTTTTGTTTTTAGCGTCCGATACCTTTTTTTTCCAGAGGAGAGATAGCCACGGTGTCTGGACAACTGATAATTCCACTGGCTTGCCTCTGAAGTCTGTCAGTGTAGATGTCACTGAGGGAAGGTAGTGCAGTTCCTATTACACGCTCTGTTTTCCTCACAACTCGCTGCAGGGTCTTCCTGTCCTCTGTACTACAGAGTCTGTAGTATAGCTGCTAAACCATGCTGTACAGGAGTAGGTCAGGAGGATCTCAATGGTGGAGCGGTAAAAGTTCATCAGTAGGAGTTGGGGAAGTGGGCTTGTCAGAGCTTCCTGAGGAAGTACATCCTTTGTTGTGCTTTCCCAATTTGCTGGGAGATGTTTGTGGTCCGGGTGAAGTCAGGAGAGATGTGGACTCCAAGAAACTTGAAATACTGCACTTTCTTTACCTCCTCTCCATCAATGCAGAGGGCAGAGTGCACTATTTGTTTTGATCCCCTGAAGTTCATGATCGTCTCTTTTGGTTTTTGGATGCGTTTAGTTCCAGATTGTTCCATGCAGATGAAGGATCTTTCTGTAGTATGACTTGTTATCTGTAATCAATCCTATGACGATGGTGTCCTGAGCGAATTTGACAATGTTGTTTCTGGTGTGCATGGGGGAACAGTCATATGTGTGAAGATGGAGAAGAGTGGGCTAAGAACACACCCCTGTGGCGTTCTTATCTTCAGGATGACAGTGGAGGAAATGCTCTCCTGTTCTGAGGTCTGTTGCTGAGAAAGTCCAGAATCCAGGTCCACAGTGAGCTCCTTAGGCCGAGATTGCCCAGATTGCAAGATTGTGGTTGGACTGTTAAAAATGGAGCAGAAGTCTACGAACAGCATCCTCACATACTAACTCCTGCTGTCCAGGTGTGTGATGGCTGTGTGGAGGGCTGTATTGATGACATCCTCTGTTGACCTGTTTGCTCTGTATGCAAACTGTTGTGGATCGAGATCAGCGGGATTTCAGCCTTAATGTGAGACAACAAATGTCTTTTGAAACATTTGGTGATGTTGATTAGAGCAACTGGGTGGTAGTTGTATTGGCAGCATGCTGTGATCTTAGGCACTGGAATGATGGTGGCTGTTTTGAGGCAGATGGTAAACGTACATTTCAGTAGCGAGAGGGTAAAGATGGTGGTGAAAACCCCTGCTAGTTGATCTGCACATGTTTTAAGCACCCTTCCTGTTACTCCGTCTGAACCATTAGCTTTCCCTGCATTGACTCTGCACAGGGTGGCTCTGATCTGGTGCTGCTGCACCTGGATGGGGTTCTCGTAGCTCTCTGGAAGAGCAGGGCAGGTGCACACCTCTCCATTATGTTTGTTGAAACAAGAGAAGAATTGGCTCAAGGTGTCCAGTAGGGATAATGTGTGTGTGTGTGTGTGTGTGTGTGTGTGTGTGTGTGTGTGTGTGTGTGTGTGTGTGTGTGTGTGTATGTGTGTATGTGTGTGTGTGTGTGTGTGTGTGTGTTGGGGGCGTGTGATCCGAGTGCAATTCTCAAGATTCTCTGTCATAATATACTCACGTGGTCCAAATTTATGATTGTTTTATATGAGAAAATGTATACTATCTGGCTAAAAGAATATGAACACCTGAAATGTATGTACTTTTTTACAATCCAATTCCAGATTTTATGTTTTCATGGAACTCTTTTTGCACAGCGATATTATCCTGTTTGTGCAACTCAGTTCCAGTAAAGTGAAATATCCGGAGATGAATCACAGTTTAAATATTGTTCTTCTGTCTTGGGAATGAATCAATCATACTTTGAGCGAGAGTTGCATAGTGTGTGCAACAAAACACCTATTAAAGATGTGTGAGCTTTTGAGGTATTCTGTGTGTGTGTGTGTGTGTGTGTGTGTGTGTGTGTGTGTGTGTGTGTGTGTGTGTGTGTGTGTGTGTGTGTGTGTGTGTGTGTGTGTGTGTGTGGTGCAGTGGTGGTCTAGTGGGATAGGGCGCTGGATCGCTGATCCAAAGGTTGGCGGTTCGAGTCCCACTCTCCACAAGGTTGCCACTGTCCCCCCAGTGCAGCTAACTGGGTTATCAAAGGCGGGCCATGTCTCTCACTGTCTATGGTGAGAGGCATGTAAAAGAACCATTGCTGACTTTCGTAAAGAGTAGCTGCAAAGCCGTCAGCGTGTTTCCGTCCCTTGCTAAAAAGGGTTGTGACAGGAAGGGCATCCGATGTAAAAACCTCTGCCAAATCAAACGTGCAAATCAGATGATTCGCTGTGGCGACTCCCGAGTAAAAGGGAAAAAGCCGAAAGGAAGACAGACATATATATATATATATATGTGTGTGTATATATATATATATATATATATATGTATATCTATCTATCTAGTGCCTGAGTCGTAAGATGACCATTGGTGACCCGCCATGAAGGATAACGCCCTGGTTATCATCTTCATGGAGGTTTTCTTGGCAGGATTAGTGCAGTGGTTTGCCATTGCCTTCTGCACAATGCGAACCTACGGGCAATTTAGAATGGCCAATTAACCTACTGTGCAAGTCTTTGGATTGTGGGAGGAAACTGGAGCACCCAGAGGAAACCCACGCAAGCACGGGGAGAACATGCAAACTCCACACAGAAACGCCCAGGCTGGGAATCGAACCCAGGCCTTCTTGCTGTGAGGTGGATGTGCTAACCACTACGCCACCGTGCCACCATATATGTGTATATGTATGTGTATATATATATATATATATATATATATGTATGTATGTATGTGTGTGTGTGTGTGTGTGTGTGTGTGTGTGTGTGTGTGTGTATATATATATATATATATACAGTATATATTGAGGTTTTGCACGTGACGTCACGGGGTCACGTGACTTTTGTTTGTCTGCCATATTGGATGGCACGATCCGGACGACGCTCGCTCATTCAAGATTGCTAAACATTTTAAAATGAGTAATAGTGGTTCAACATTACCCAACTGGATGTTGTTTGTCGGTTACTAACTTCCCCGGAGTAATACAAAATAACTAGTGAGTATGGTTATATCCTGTTGTGCTGTTGGCTGTGCCAATAAACAGAGTAGTGAGCCTGCACTGTCACTTATCGTTTTTCCATCTGACCCGGATAGAAAAGCCAAGTGGATCGCAGCGGAAAATAGGAAAGACTGGAATCCTACACAATACAGTAGAATATGCAGCAAACACTTTGTATCAGGTAAATATACATTATTAGGCTTATATATAAATAAAATATGTGAATTTGTACAACCATTATAAGCAGTGATAATTTTAATGTATTATTGCATAAGCGCTTGTTTGTGTAGGTCTATTTGGGAATAGAACCCGCACCTTATCCGTTATGAGGTGGTACTGTACTGTACTGTACTGTAGTCTCTCTTCCTGGTTCCTGGCTCCCATTGTTACATACAGCTTACAAATCCGGCAACAAAATGCTTGTAAGCTTCCATTGATTTGTAAGCTTTTAACTCTTTGCCAGTGGAGGTGGGCTGTGGACAAGATATGTACAAAGATCCAAGTAGGCAAAAGCAGGAAGGGAAGAATGGTCGCATTCTAACACATTCCTAAACATCGACTGCGGCATTAGACATGGATTGGCAAATTCCAACTGCTTTATTTTACTCAGATACCCAGCCCTCTGGTCACCTCTCAGATGATTGACAACGTCTGACAATATTATAGTGTCATTACTTTTGCCTTCGACACTCTCGCATATTTTGCTTTCGCTGTCATTATCGGTTGTTGTTGAAACCATGCTTGGTGAATCGTGTGTGTGTGTGTCTGTTCTGGATCATGCTTGCCATCCAAGATGGCGCATGAAGGTATTGGGGTCACGTGACTGCAAAACCTCTCTCTTTCTCTCTCTCTCTCTCTCTCTCTCTATATATATATATATATATATATATATATATATATATATATATATACTAGTCCTTCTCAAAAAATTAGCATATTGTGATAAAGTTCATTATTTTCTGTAATGTACTGATAAAAATTAAACTTTCATATATTTTAGATTCATTGCACACCAACTGAAATATTTCAGGTCTTTTATTGTTTTAATACTGATGATTTTGGCATACAGTTCATGAAAACCCAAAATTCCTATCTCAAAAAATTAGCATATCATGAGAAGGTTCTCTAAACGAGCTATTAACCTAATCATCTCAATCAACCAATTAACTCTAAACACCTGCAAAAGATTCCTGAGGCTTTTAAAAACTCCCAGCCTGGTTCATCACTCAAAACCGCAATCATGGGTAAGACTGCTGACCTGACTGCTGTCCAGAAGGCCATCATTGACACCCTCAAGCAAGAGGGTAAGACACAGAAAGAAATCTCTGAGCGAATAGGCTGTTCCCAGAGTGCTGTATCAAGGCACGTCAGTGGGACGTCCGTGGGAAGGAAAAAATGTGGCAGAAAACGCTGCACAACCAGAAGAGGTGACCGGACCCTGAGGAAGATTGTGAAGAAGGGCCGATTCCAGACCTTGGGAGACCTGTGGAAGCAGTGGACTGGGCTACAGGTTCCGCATTCCCCAGGTCAAGCCACTTTTGAAGCAAAAACAGCGGCAGAAGCGCCTGACCTGGGCTACAGAGAAGCAGCACTGGACTGTTGCTCAGTGGTCCAAAGTACTTTTTTCGGATGAAAGCAAATTTTGCATGTCATTCGGAAATCAAGGTGCCAGAGTCTGGAGGAAGACTGGGGAGAAGGAAATGCCAAAATGCCTGAAGTCCAGTGTCAAGTACCCACAGTCAGTGATGGTCTGGGGTGCCATGTCAGCTGCTGGTGTTGGTCCACTGTGTTTTATCAAGGGCAGGGTCAATGCAGCTAGCCATCAGGAGATTTTGGAGCACTTCATGCTTCCATCTGCTGAAACGCTTTATGGAGATGTAGATTTTCATCTTTCAGAATGACCTGGCACCTGCTCACAGTGCCAAAACCACTGGGAAATGGTTTATTGACCATGGTATTACTGTGCTCAATTGGCCTGCCAACTCTCCTGACCTGAACCCCATAGAGAATCTGTGGGATATTGTGAGGAGAAAGTTGAGAGACACCAGACCCAACACTGTGGATAAGCTTAAGGCCGCTATCGAAGCATCCTGGGCCTCCATAACACCTCAGCAGTGCCACAGGCTGATTGCCTCCATGCCACGGCGCATTGAAGCAGTCATTTCTGCGAAAGGATTTCCGATCAATTATGGAGTGCATAACTGAACATAATTATTTGAAGGTTGACTTTTTTGTATTAAAAACACTTTTTTTTTTATTGGTCGGATGAAATATGCTAATTTTTTGATAGGGATTTTTAGTTTTCAAGAGCTGTATGCCAAAATCATCAGTATTAAAACAATAAAAGACCTGAAATATTTCAGTTGGTGTGCAATGAATCTAAATATATGAAAGTTTAATGTTTATCAGTACATTACAGAAAATAATCAACTTTATCACAATATGCTAATTTTTTGAGAAGGACTAGTGTGTGTGTGTGTATATATATATATATATATATATATATATATATACTTGTACTTGGCATCCGTCTGTCTCAAGAGACAATGGAGTCTGCACCTAGGCAGGTCTATCAATTAGCTGAGAGGCTGCAGCGCCGGCTGTGGCTGAATAAGCCAATGCGGGAGATGCAGCTCCTACCACACTTGCTGCAAGTGTATTCTGCAGTAGGGATCGTGGGGCAGGCTATGGCAGACAGAATTCTCTGCTGTTTGCGGTTCTTCTTCTCCTCATGCTGGATCTCTCTTCTCCTCGGCCTGCTGCACAATCGGATTTTACCTTTCCACGCCAGCTAGAGCGTCGGAGCTCGCTGCCTCGAGATCTACTGGGTTGATGCTGCATGACTTCAGGTCCCTCTTGCAGACATCCTTGTAGCGCAGGGGCGGGTCAGTCCTGTTGGTCGTGTTCCTGAGGCGAGCTCGCCATAGAGGATGTCCTTTGGAATGCGAATTCATCCATCCTGCATATGTGTCCGAGCCAGCGAGGCGCTTTCTGGGAGAGGATGGCGAACATGCTTGACACATGCCTGCCTGGGCCAAGACGCGCGAGTTGGAGACACGATCCTGCCAGGTAATGCCGAGGAGCCGCCTGAGGCTGGGCGCAGGTGAAAGGCGCTTTAGTCTTCGCTCCTGGTGCATGTATAGGGTCCAGGCCTCACTGCCGTATAGAAGCGTGCTCAACACGCATGCTTGGTACACCTTCATCTTCGTGTTTAGGGTCAGCCTGGGGTTGTTCCACACACGCTTCGCTAGGCGGGCCATGGAAGTTGCTGCTTTGCCTATCCTTACGTTTAGCTCAGCATCCAGGGATAGGTTGCTGGAGATGGTGGAGCCAAGGTAGGTGAACTTGTCCACCACTTCCAGGGTGTAATCGCCGATGTTGATTGTGGGAGTTGTGCTGACATCCTGACCCATGATGTTGGTTTTCTTGAGGCTGATAGTGAGTCCAAATCCTGTGCATGCCTCTCCGCTGAGTGATTGATGAGTCGCTGAAGCTGGCGGCTTCAGAGTGAGCAGTGAGGGCAGCTGCCGTCAGCAAAGAGCATATCTCGGATGAGTGACCTTGCGCACCTTGGTCTTTGCCCTGAGGCGGCGAGATTAAAGAGGTTCCCATCACTCCGTGTGTGGAGGAAGATGCCATCTTCGGACTCTCTGAATGCGTAGCGCAGGAGCAAAGAGAAAAATATGCCGAAAAGTGTCGGGGCCAGGACACACCCTTGTTTCACGCCGCCTTGATTGGAAAGGGGTCTGATGATGTCTCCGTTATACTGAACTGTGCCAGGACGTGTTGTCGTGGAATGACTCGACTATCTTCAGGAGCTTGGTGGGACATCCAATCTCTATGGAGGAGGGTGAAGAGGTTAGACCGACTGACCAAGTCGAATGCCTTGGTCAGATCGATGAAGGCGAGGAACAAAGGACGCCGCTGCTCACGGCACTTTTCCTGCAGCTGTCGAAGGGAGAACACCATGTCAATGGTTGATCGCTTTGCCCGGAACCCGCACTGCGACTCGGGATACACACGGTTCTGCAAGTACTTGCAGGCGGTTGAGGACTACTCTTGCAAAGGCTTTCCTACAATGCTGAGGAGAGATCCCACGATAGTTGTTGCAATCGCTGCGGTCGCCCTTGTTCTTGTAGAGCGTGATGATCTTCGCATCTCGCATGTCTTGGGGTATCGCTCCTTCTTCCCAGCACTGAAGCAAAAGCTCATGGAGATGCCCAAGGAGGAGCTCTCTTTGCAGCCTTCATCACCTCTGGAGGGATTCCGCCGCTGCCTGGTGCTTTCCCGCTAGACAGCGAGTTAATGGCCTTGCTGAGTTCTTCGATGGTAGGTGGCGAGTCGAGTTCTTCCATGGTGGGCAGTGGGATGGTGTTCTCCATGGCTGTGTCAGTGACAACATTCTCTCTGGAGTATAGCTCTGAATAGTGCTCGGCCCATCTCTCCATCTGCTCCCCACGGTCCTTGATGATGTCGAGGTGGATTTGAGGGGTGCGATCTTGGTGGCACTTGGTCCGAAAGCTTTTTCATCCCCTCATACATGGCACGGGTGTTTCCACAGTCCGCAGAGGTCTGAATATCACTGCAAAGCTTCAGCCAGTAGTCGCTGATTGGCGCACCTGCGGCACCCTCTTGGCATTGTTGCGAGCTTCTCTGTAGGTGGCCAGTGATTTCTCGCATGGCTTCCTCTTGTACTCAGGAGCGCAGCACCCCTTGGCGCTATGGCAGGCTCCATATCTTCAATCCCAGCCTCGAACCAGTCCTCGTTTTTCCTGACTCTCTTCCCGAAGGTGTCTGAGGCGGCCTGGTATACGGCATCGCTGGATGAAGTCCCAGCGTGCTGTGGCTGTCTGTGGGGCAGTCTTCCAGGGCGTTGTCGATGGCCTCAGCAAAGCATTTGCGCAGCTCGGGCTTTGAAGTTCTGGCAGTGTCGAGCGCGGGCTGGCCCCTATGTTTGGAGCGGTGGATCTGTTTGGGGTCGTAGACGCACCATGCTCCCGACCAAGGAATGGTCAGTGTCGCAGTCTGCACTATGGTAACTACGTGTGCAGAGCACGTGGTTCAGCATGGGTCTCCTGGTGATGACGAAGTCCAGCTGGTGCCAGTGCCTCGACCTGGGATGTCTCCATGAAACTCTGTGGTGGGGCTTGGTGGCATAGAAGGTGTTGGTAATGGCGAGGGTCATGGAAGGAGCAGAGCTCAAGTAGCGTTGTCCATTCTCATTGAGCTTGCCAATGCCAAAGTGTCCAATGCAAGCGTGGCCAGGCGGCAGTCTGCTCCCCACCCGGGCATTGAAGTCTCCGAGCAGGAACAGGTTTTCCTTCACTGGTATCTCTCTGATCCTTGCCTCAAGCTCCTCCTCAGAATGCATCTTTTGCCTCAGTTGTGGAGCAGAGTGTTGGGGCGTAGGCGCAGAAAATGTGTGTAGGTCCCGAGGAGGTGGTGAGTCGGAGGAGAGGATGCGCCGGTTCCTGAGAAGGAGGTTCAATTGACGACAGCAGGAGTTGCGGCAACTGCAAACCAACCCCATAGAGTCGCCGCCGCCTGCCTCCAGACCTTGCCAGAAGAACGTGTAGTCCTTCTCCTTGGAGACTGCCACTTCAGCAAAGGCGTGTCTCCTGTAGGGCAGCGATGTCGATGTTCGCTGGCCAGCTCACGGCTAATGATGGCGGTTTTCCTTGTGTCGCCGACTTTGCTGGAGGTCGCAGTGAGGCCGGGACACATCGTTCTGACGTTTCCAGGTTGCCAGCCGCAGGGCTGGCGGTTGCTTTGTCTTTTTTCTTTCTGTGTTTGCCTGGTGCTCAATTTTACAACAAGCCTGTCGATTTTGATCTAAGCTTCACACACCCGATGGAAGCAGCAAGTTGTTGTGGCGGGTAGTACCTTATTGCCCGGGCCGCCCGGGTTGAGGCGGCGGTAACTTCCCAATGGAGTCGGAGGACTCCTCCCACCGCCGAAAGCAACCCCTAGCGCCCGGCTCTACACCAAACGAGCCTGGGCTTATCACCGGTGTCTGCTGTTCCCGTGTTGATGTTCTACGCTGAGACAGCGGCTGGAGTGACCTCTCCAGGTGCAGGCCTGGGCAAGTGATATGGAGATCCTGGAGTGCCCAGTGCCAGGATCCCCTCTCGGGCGTTGCTGGCAGAGTCCGGCGGAAAAGCAAGCCAGTACAGCCGGTGCCAGCGTGGCTGCAGGAGGTGTCAGAGGGCTGCCGCGAGCTCGCCAACTGCCTTCGGGCCTCCTTACCGGATTTTCTATCTGGGTTTACTCCCATAGCCTTTGACCAGCCAAGGCCGACCTGCAAGGCAGCAGGAAACTCATGGAGGGCGGGGTCGTTCATTTTCCCGTGCAGATGCGAAGCATCTGCCCACTGCCCAAATATATACACACACACATATATATATATATACACCCACATATATATATGTATATAATATATATATAGACACTTGAATATTTTGGACTGTACAGTATATTGCCTTCACGCTGCTGTTTGCATTATGTGCACTACAGTGATGGCATGTCAGTCTATGAGCTATTAATAATGAGCTATTAAAGATTTTTACTCTTCCTAAAATGGATCTCCCCATGGGTTTTTTGTGGACTGTGTTTCTTTTCAGTTGGCCATCTGTACAAGATGTTCTCCAGAGAAATATGAAACAGCCCTGCCAAAAATACTTTTTTTTTTGGGGTGGGGGGGGGGTGGGGGTGTTGTTGATTTTTGGATGTTTGGTTAAAAACATTTAGTTTTCAAAATGTGTTTTACTATAATTTACTGGATATCAGTATGGGTCAAGTTCCTGCCAAAGATGGAACAGACAATTAGCATCATGCAGACACCAGATGGATGCACAATTCCATGGCATGTTAAGTATGGTGCTTCCCCTTTGCAGACTTTTGGCCTTATGGTGATGCTTGGTTGAGAAGTTTATATTGTATGGATGTTTATAGAAAATACTGTACGGAAGTCTTCGGCACTCTATTGTTTTTAGTATGAACCTTTGCTATGAATGTTTATTTTGTGAATTGTACATTCGTGAGTAGTAGCGTGCATTTTAGAATTCCAAGCAAATTTTCCATCACTAAATTAAATGTTACATTAAAGTCTGTATGTCAATAAAGCAGTATATTATGGTAGAGACCACTTTTCAAACAAAAACATAATGAATGCTGCTGGGTTCTGCATGCAAGTGTCACAGATAAAATCTCCAACTGACTGGCTCAGCAAGATGCTCCATAACACTTACGAGATCATAATCTTGTAAAGCTGTACAAACTACCAAAAAGCAAAGGGCCATTACACCAAATATTTTTATATGTATGTTATAATTTTTTTTAATGTGTATATACTCTGGTTGCTTTCATTGGAACCTTTATACACTTGATCATTAATGTAGATATCCAAACAATCAATCATGTGCAGCATATTGGATTTAAACTGGACAGGGATCCCAGATTTCCGTTATTTAGTGGCTATCCGCTATTTTTACTCACCTATTTAGCAGAATTCCACTATTTTTCAGTTTCAGGGACCCTGCGGTCACCTTGACTCCCAGCTGAAATATTTCTCACTTTTCCCTCATTCTAATGTCCGATGTAAACACTTGCTGAAGTTCTTTAACTTTGTGCACTGTGTTGGTGTCACATGATACTGTGATTGATGACTGTGAAAGATATCTGATTGGATAAGTAGTACAGGGATCCCTTGTTACTTCGTGCTTCAATTCATGCGGCTTCAGGGCATTGTGTTTAAAAAAAAAAAAAAAAAAAAAAAATATATATATATATATATATATATATATATATACACACACACAAGTCTTTGTCCTGTCCTTTTATTTTTGTTTATTTGCTCTACCAAAAAGTATTGAGCACTCTCCTACGGAAGGATCTACTCAGAAAATCCTATATATATAAATCATCTTCTTCCGCTTAGTCCAGGGTCGGGTCGCGGGGGCAGCAACCTTAGCAAAGAGGTCCAGACATCCCTCTCCCGAGCTACTTCTTCCAACTCTCCCGGGGGGACACCGAGGCGGTCCCAGACAAGCCGAGAGACATAGTCCCTCCAGCGTCCCCAACCAGGAAGAGACCCGTTGGACATGCCCGAAACACCACACCAGGGAGGCGTCCGGGGGGCATTCTGACCAGATGCCCGAGCCACCTCAACTGGCCCCTCTCAATGCGGAGGAGCAGCGGATCTACTCCGAGCTCTCCCCGGATGGCGGAGCTTCTCACCCTATCTCTAAGGGAGAACCCCGCCACCCGGCGAAGAAAGCTCATTTCAGCCGCTTGTATCCGTGATCTTGTTCTTTCGGTCATTACCCAAAGCTCGTGACCATAGGTGAGGGTTGGAACGTAGATCGACTGGTAAATTGAGAGCGTCACCTTGCGGCTCAGCTCCTTCTTCACCACAACGGACCGGTACAGGCACCGCTTAACAGCAGAGGCTGCAGCGATCCGTCTGTCGATCTCTCGCTCCATCCTTCCCTCACTCGTAAACAAGACCCCAAGATACTTAAACTCCTCCACTTGGGGCAGGACCTCATTCCCAACCCGGAGGGTGCATTCCACCATTGTCCGACTGAGAACCATGGCCTCGGATTTGGAGGTACTGATCTTCATCCCGGCTGCTTCGCACTCAGCTGCGAATCGCTCCAATGAGAGCTGGAGGGCCCGACTTGATGAAGCCAAAAGGACAACATCATCCGCAAAAAGCAGAGACGATATCCGATGGCCACCAAACCAGAACCCCTCATCGCCTCGACTGCGCCTAGAAATTCTGTCCATAAAAATTATGAACAGAATTGGTGACAAAGGACAGCCTCGGCGGACTCCAACTCCCACTGGAAACGAATATATATATATTAATTGAATTAAAAAATAAGGAAATTAAGGAAGAATAGGGGAAAAAGTTATGGAAAATGCTGCAAAAACAAGACCAATTATGCAAAAAAAAACTAACCCCAAAATAACCCCCAAACAAACAAAAACAACCGAAAACCTCCCATCAAAACTACTTACATTTTTGTGAGGTGCGCATAGTGCGTGCACACGAGTTTATATATATATATATATATATATATATATATATATATATATATATATATATATATATGTGTGTGTGTATTTATATATTATTTACATGTTATGCATTATTTTTGAATGTTTAATTGTTATTATAAGCATTTATAACATTGAATATGTATTTATTGATACTATATACACATATACATGTACGTAGTCGGGGGGTGGGGGGTGGGGGTGGGGGGGTGATCCTACTTCTTGGAATTCTGTGGTCGTGGGGAATCTCGGTCCCAATTAACCACGGAAAGTGAGTGCGCCCTGTATATGAATGGGCAGGTGTACATGTGTTCCTATTAAAGTTGGCAGTCAGCATTTTGTGTGCTATGCTGCGAAGTACTGTTAAAGCACTGTTATTCCTTTGATAATGTTATTTTATCTATTTTTAATTTCAACCCCTTCACATCTGGTGTTCCCAAAGAATGTATTAAATAAATAAAAGTACTTTTATAGACATAGAATCTCAGAATACTTGGAAAGTTAACCTCAACTGTTCACTAATGCAACGGAATGAAAAAAAGGGGAAGAAAAACAGAACTTTGGAGTGTTTAAACCTTTTCTTTGCTGCTTTTCAGGCGATTAATCTTCGGGAAACTACAGTGTATAAATGATTCTTGAGATGTGCTCAGTTGCTTGGAAACCCATGGCAACACCGTCCATGGCGCACCAGCAGGCCTTCAAGCCGAGGGTGTTCTTTATCAGTGCTGTGAAAGGCGCCACCTCTTTAAAAAGACTTTATTTAACTGAGACTAAAAGCACTGAAGGAAACTGGCACGGAAACTAGGGCTGTTTGTTCCCAAATACAAAAGTGACACTTGTGGAATTTTCCATTTGCATTCACTAATCCACATTTGCATTCTCTAATTAAAGAACACATTGTGATTATTTTTCACAGATCATTTTAATCACTATTCATACTTGAGAATGTGGTCAAAACATCGGTTTCGGTCTAATCCAAGGACCCAACAGTGTGGCTGGTTCTGTTGCTCTATTGTACCTCCATTAGCCACTCTCCCAATATTTTCCAGTGGCTATGATGGTTCATGAGAATTGTAGAACAGTGACCTTTTCTGTTGAAGCCACTTTGTGCAAGGTCTTATTGTCTCAATAATGCTTTACTTTTACTGTAAACCCTCTCCGTTCTCATTGTTCTCATATTAAATTGTAGGTGCTACGTTGCCAGGAGATGGAATTGCTGATTGGTGAGGGTATGAGACAAGAGTCCTCCCCCACATCCTCATCTCATATCCTCATTCTGTCTGATTTGAAGAGGTGGTGAGGATAAGTACATACCCACCTCTCCTGTCCTTTCTGTGTAAACTAGTCTCTGCCTTGCTGATGTAGTCCTGCATTCAGGCCTAGCCACGTGACCAAGGACAACTAACAAAGGAGCCATACAGGGGACTTAGTTCTGAGGAGACCCTGGATGCAAGATAACTTAGACAGAATTTTTTTTTTTCTATGCTTAATTCTCCTGTGAACACTGAAAATCTCATGTTTAAAGAAGTGAAGAAGTAATTAGGTAAGGAATGTGCTTTATAGTATTTACGTTTATTATTGCAGTGACTTCCTTTATTCTGCTAATTGAATTTTAGAATTTCTTTCGGGACTTGTGGTCATATAAAAGTGCAAGCTTTAATTATATAGTGTTTCGCATAATGCTTCAGTAGAGTTTAAAGTAGTCGTCCCGAACATCAGTGTGCTATCTCTGTATGGAAATGTGTACAGTAATATGTGTCTGTGTTTGGAAGCTGTAATGCACCTGAATAATAATGGTATTTTCTGTCCTGGCTCATATACGACATACTATATGCGCACACAGCTGAAAGTGTATGTAACTTGTCGTGTGCCAGAATCTTTTTTTTTAGTCAAGCTTTGTTGTGTCTAATATTTACATCATGCTAGCCAGCATCTAGTATCATAAGTATGTGATTTGTACACACCAAGAAGATGGGATTGTTTTTGGATGTGCACTAGGACTTGATAGTAATACCCATGTCCCCCCTGTACATTTTAAATAAGGATATAGCAATCATTAGTACTTCCTCCTCCCACCTAAGGCTCACTGGTGTTCACATCCTTCCTCTTAACTGTGTGACATCACACACGTGTCCTGAGGTTTTTTTCTGGCCATATTTAGATATTTTTCTTCCTTGCATTTTGTCTGCTCTATTGTGGCACAAATGGAATTTCAATCAAGTCATTGGAAAGAGCACAACTACTCCTCATGTCTGGGACCAAACCAGGAGCACACAAGTATATACAAGCATGCAATATTAAACCTTTATTTTGAGTTATTTATTAAATTGGTGGAGAAAGTGATTCCAAAGGTTATTACAGAAATCTCAGTTGATGCATAAGTTAGACGTCTGTAGAAATAATTAAGAGAGGGGTGCTCATGCAGCATGGGTAATGTAGCAAACAGGCCTTATAAGGTCACTGGCTTTAATTACCTATATGCTCATCTTAAGAAATGCTCTGTAGAATATGTATAACGTAGTGAAAAAACTTGTCTGAAGAATTTAAGATATCGCTTCATGGGGTTTGGGGTTACTCATTCAAGGTCACTGAAGGTCAAAAGTAATCATCTATTATGAAGGTCCATATGGTTTCCTACTAGTGTTCCAGAGTAACAGCGTGTCTATTGCCACTATTGTAAAAACTTTAACTCTTTACTTCCAATACTTTGTGACCTTGCTTTGACCTTATTCAAATCATCTCTAGGACTCATGGAGGGTGAGGTCCACACCAAGTTTTGTGAAAATCCTCAGATTTTGTTCACAAACCAAACAAACACTGGTGATTTCAATTGCTTTGCCAAACTCGGTACTTAAATACAGTATTTATTAATATAGTACTTAAAATAAATACATAAATAAAACTAGGGTCAAGCCTGTATCTTATTTCCCCTTTGTCTGGGTTTCGCACTTTACTTAGTGTTACAGTGTGAGAGTTTATGTTTTGGGTCTGCTTCTGAAAAGGGGGTTGTCCTGTGAATGTCTGAAGCCGCCCACAGAGCTGTCTGGATGCCAGATGTAGAGTTCTTTTCTATTCTCCCTTCAGGAGCGCCTACTTCAACTCCGGCACCATAAGAAGAGAAGCAGAAAGTTATAACTAACGAGTAGTAAATGCTTCAGAAAAGAAGATACAACTAATAGCATAGAACATTTGTTGCTTCGTTTGTTTCATAAAAGCTTGAAGAGGACTGCAATGAAAAAGCAAACATCGAAGGATATCAGCGCAGCTTTCAGACCGTGAGGAATTGTCTTAAAATTAAATGATTGTTTGACAAAAGGCATAATAAAAGTTTTGATTATGTATTCAAGTTCACTCTAGTGAGCAAAGCCAGCCTGACAGGTTTTAAAGTGTTTTTTTCCTGTGAACATGTTGGAAACAGTTGTTCTATCCAGCTGAGTTAATCAGTGGTACTTTATGTACAGTATATTCCATCAGAATTTGTTGGATTCGTCTATGCTGTTCTATGGTACGTTCTCACCTGTTCAACTCTTTTAAGTGTGTGGTCTTATTACAGCTCTCTGGGGATTATGGGCACTACTGCCAGTGCTGGGTCCCAGCCTGCACCACTGACTCCAACACATCACATCCATCATCAAGCTAGTGACATAGCTGAAGACAAGCGCTCCATGAGCAGCAGCACTTCACAAGTGCTGGGTATTCCCAACAGCAAGGCCAAGTCCATTATCACAAACAAGGTGGCCCCTGTTGTCATCACGTAAGCACTACTACCAAAATTATTATTAAATAACATTAAAGGCATGATCCTGACACAGCAATAAATCTCTAAACATTTGACTTATAGACTAGGTGGTGTTGCTCCTGTCTGTTTTGCTGAGATGAAATGTAATTTACTGTACGTATTTAATTATCAGTACAAGGATAATTCAATGATTAGGGTGTTATTCATCTCATATAATTCTTCAAATTTTATATCATTTTATTTCTTTGTTTGTTTGTTTTATCGGTTTTAATATATGGTCTCTGAAAACATGAATATTACAATAAAAAAACTAAAATAATGAGTTTATTCCAAGTAACAACATCGGGCTGTGGTGGTCTGGTGGTAAAGTTCGCTGGATCACTGATCCTGAGGTTGGGGGTTCAAGTCCCACTCTCCACAAGGTTGTCACTGTCCCCCCAGTGCAGCTAACTGGGTTATCAAAGCACCATACCCCTGGGCAACAACTGATCCATCTTCAAATGTGTTTTTTTTTATTAATAATTGACTTACAGGACAGTGGTGGTCCGGTGGTAGAGTGGCGGATTTTATTTTTTAGGATTAAACGATTCAGAAAATGAATGAATGAATGAATAATTTACTTACAGTCTTCAATTTAGGTGATCTCATCAGACAGTATCACAATACACAATACAGATCCCTCACTTTCCACGGTTAATAGGGACCGAGACCCCCTCGCGACCGCCAAATTTTCACGAAGTACATTCAACCCCCCTGACTGACGTATACGTACATGTATGTGTGTATATATCATAAATAATTATATATTGAATGCTACAAATGCTTATAATAACAATTAAACATTCAAAAATAATCCATAAGATGTAAATAAAATATAAATACACACACATACAGATGCGTGCGTGCACACAGATGCTTGTGCACACACTCAGATGCACATCTCACATAAATTTTTAGTAATAAGTAATATAAAAATAAAAGTAATAAAAAAATTTTTAGTAAGTCATTTTGTTGGGTTTTTTTGGGGTTTTTTTTGGTTTGTTTGTTTGGTCTTTTTTTTTTTTTTTTTTTTTTTTTTGCATAATTGGCCCTGTTTTGCGGCATTGTCCTTAATGTTTTCCCTATTTTTCTTAATTTCTTTATTTTTTTATTTTTCGATGAATATTTTTGAAAAACCCGCGATGCACTGAAGCCGCAGAAACTGAAGTGCGAATTAGCGAGGGCTCCCTGTATGTTACATTTCTTCTTCCCTTTGGGTAGTGCAACTTGTTGTTGAACACATGGCTTGTGAAATATTCTAAATATTTTATCGGGATCAATGTGCCAGGCAAAAGAGTGGTATAAATATGGACTAAAATGTGAAATTTTTCATACCTATAATTGTCATACCGTAATCGTTGCTAACGATTCATGGAACAAAATGTTTCAAGTGTGTGACATTAAGCAGATTCACATTAATGCAAAAATAATTTAAGTTATAAGTCTAAAACAGACATCTTTGCAAATTATACCTCATCTATTTCTAATGTATTTTATCTGAGTTTTACATTAATATTTGTAAATTTTATATGAGTAGGACATTGCATTTTAATCAGTGGCGAAATCAACCATCAACCAGTTTATCTGTCTGAACAGGTATAACTGCCGGGAAGAGTTTCAGCTTCATGATAGTATCCTCTCAGCTAACTACTCCGTTGGAAAAATATCTGATACACTTCCAGAGCATTACCTCGTGCTGGTAAGAACATCTTTGCACACATTAATAAAAATTAATGAGATTGTTTTCTTGCATCGTGATAAAATGACGAAACTGTTTAACAGTCAGTTGCTCAACTATAGAAAAAGGGCTTCAAGAAGGTGGAGCCTTTAGTATCAGGAAGTTCATGGAGAAAACCTTTAGATAAAAACATACAATTAAATTGTGCAGTTAAAAAAACGGTTCATCCCAACAATGAAATACTAATTTTAATTAGTAAGTCTTATTTACATAGAACCTAACACTTTATTTGTTACTAAGATTTTTTAACATATCATTGTCATCATTTTTCTGTTGACTTCCCTGAACAGGTTAAAATATTAAATGATTGCAAGACTGATAGATTTCTGTTTGTGAAATGATAAGTCATACTGTACTTAAACTGAAAATATAAGTGGCTATTGTGTTCACAAATTTTATATGCTTTTGATTGCCCAGGGGGAGTTTTTTATGGTGCAGGATGTGGATAGCAGAGCAGATGTCTTAAACACTACAGAAAGCTATGGGGCCCCTAACTTCCGGAAAGCCAAGGAAAACTACCCTCTGTTTGGAATGGGCCAGGCGAGCTTGAATGGCTTCAAACAAGTCCTGCAGAAGCTAGAGAGTGAAGCTTATGAGGTCAGTGCAAGATTCAACACCCCTGCTCTCTGTTATGTTCAGGATATGTCTGTTGTGTTACTTATGCTTATTAGCATACAAAGGAAATGTACAACAATCAGAGCAAATTAGTTTAAGTCTACATGGGTTTTCACCTAAATTTCATTAAAATGCAGTAATGAAGTACAGTGGTACCTCACTTTACAAAAGTCTCATAAAACGAAAAATGCAGGTTGCGAAACGCATTTTCATAAAATTTTTGTCTCTGGATACAAGACAAGCTCACGTTATGAAAGCGCCATATTAAAAATTTAAATGCGCCATTCAAACATTCAAACAATGCACAAGTTGTTTTCCCATTGGTTGTCTCCCAACACCCCGCCCTGCTGGCCTTCCATTGGCTAGGAGGGAGCTGAATCTCCATAATACAGTACCAAACCCATAATGCTTTGCGTGTGCCTTCGACCCATTGAAGGACAGTTGTACTGTTGGTTCGTGATTTTCGTGAGGTTTTTTTGAGTGTGAAATCACAAAGGAGTATGGCCGAAACCCCTCTACAATCAGGACGATATTGAAGCAGAAGGAGACCTTAAAAGTGGAGATACACTGACGGAGGCAATTATTTCGGAAAAAGCATCCGCCATATTTAAGGACCTTGTGAAAGAGGGTGGGGGTGGGGGTGGGTTCTTGGGTTCTTGACCAGCAACCCCCAGACTTTAAAGTGTCGCATGGGTGGTTCGAGAGATTTAAAAAAAGGTAAATAATTTTCTTTTACTTTGAACACATATTTCATACAAAATTGGTGTACTTTTATCATTTTTAAAGGGTTTATGAGGTAGTATTGGGAGCCTTGGAACGAATCACCGTTTTACATGTAAAATGCGGTTCAATTTACGAAAAATGCAGGTTACGAAAAATGCTCTGGAACGGATTAATCTCGTAAGGTGAAGTACCACTTTATTCCTGGTTTAAATGTCAAAATAAAATTTGTCTGAATTAATCATCAGTCAGGAAGAATTTTAACAACTTTAATATTTCAGTGTTAGGAAGCTAAACAGTTTGCCTGGATTGATTACTTGCAGTGAGTATCTGATTCCGTCAAATTTTTACATAGTTACTGTAGACTTTTATGTTTTAAAATAATTTTTATTGGTAAATAATGTAAATAAATTGTAAATATAAAGTGTTTCATTGTTGTGGGATATCCCATCTAATGGACATTCCACTTGGCGCTACACTTGACAGCCAAACACCATTTACATCTGTGTCTCTGTCACAAGGTCCTGCTCCAAGTGAATTGAAGTACAAAAATTCAGATTATGTTTTTTAACCACCTTGGGACATCTCACCTGCAAAGCTTTACACACTACCTCAAGGTTATTCATAGGCCCATCTGGCTAGATTTCAAAGAAATTGAGTTAGTTATCTTGCAAGTTTAGCTGGTAAACACTACTAATCTCTGAATTACTAATGAATACTGATAAACAGATAAATCACTCAATATGCAATATATTTTAGTTACGCATTCCTGTGCATCCCCAGTGTAGAATTTCCGGGCTTACCATAATCTCAGATTCTAAAATCCTAGAACATTAACAGTATACCACCCTAACATAGAAAAAATCCACGCAATATGGCCTTAGCATTTTTCAAGTTTAAAAGAAAAGCAGGTAAAAAGTTAATCATTAAGTCATAATTAAGGACAACCATTGTGATGGAGCACCTGTGAGCATTTCCAGGCTTAAAAACATAAAATAAACAAAAAAAATCTTGTTTTTGTTCTTTTACCTGTCCTTTGTTCCTGTATAGTATATACTAAAGCAATTATTTGACTTGAGCTTGGTGAATGTCGCGGAATAATCTCCTTGATATTCCATTTCAGGGACACTTCAGTGATATCCACCAGGCCTGAGGCAAATATTTTTCGATAGGTAGATAAGTAAACAGAAAATACAGTGATCCCTCACTACTTTGCGCTTCAATTTGTGGCTTCAGTACATCTCAGTTTTTTAAAAAAATAAAGAAATTAAGTTATAATAGGAAAAGTTCAGGAAAATGCTGCAAAACAAGGCCAATTACGCAAAAACAAAACAAACAAAAAAACAACCCAAAACCCCCCATCAAAACTACTTACATTTTTATGTGAGGTGCATCTGTGTGCACGTGCTTGTCTGTATGTGTGTGTATTTAAATTTTATTTATGTATTATGCATTATTTTTGAATTCTTAGTTGTTATTATAAGCATTTATAGCGTTGAATCTGTATTTATATATATTATATACATATACATGTACGTATACCCCCAGTGCGGCTAACTGGGTTATCAAAGGCGGGCCATGTCTCTCACTGTCTATGGTGAGAGGCATGTAAAAGAACCATTGCTGACTTTCGTAAAGAGTAGGCTGCAAAGCCGTCAGCGTGTTTCTGTCCCTTGCTAAAAACGGTTGTGACAGGAAGGGCATCCGACGTAAAAACCTCTGCCAAATCAAACGTGCGAATCAGATGATTCGCTGTGGCGACTCCCGAGTTAAAAAAAAAAAAAAAAAAAGGGAAAAAGCCGAAAGGAAGACAGACAGACATGTACGTATACGTCAGTCAGGGTGGGGGTGAGGGGGGGTTTGATCCTAGTGAGGGATCCCTGTATATCATGCTTTATTATGAAGAATTTATCCACCTTAATATTTTTTTATATGTGCAGGAAATCATATTCTTTTGTTTGCGGGAGGAACCTGTAGTTTTCCTGCATATAGATAAAGATTTCATTCCCTACACTCCAAGGAGAAAAGAGAACCTCCACGAGAACCTCCACGACCTGAGAGGTGTAGCCAGAGCAGAGCAGCTAGAACTCTCCATCAGAAAAGAGGCAGGTTATATGCTAACTTGCTTGATATGTCAATTAAACTCAAACTCCATATATTATTAGACTCGTAATATATTGAACTTCACATGTGATACTGATCCCATGCTTCCTTTTTTATTTACTCTTCGACAGCTGTGCGATTTTGGCAAACTTTGTGAGAACATCTATGTTTATAATGACATCGAAAACTTTAAAGATGAGCCGCAACATGTTACAATTGGATCAGAGGAAGATATACATGTAACAGAAGAGGTTTACAAAAGACCACAGTTCAATTCACCTTCTTACCGGTAATGTGTAGTTGAGTTTGTATTCCATACTATATTTGTTTTCATTTATATCACAATCTTTGAATTTCTCTTGAAGATATTACAGACTCCCACTTCCCATGGAGGGGGCACCACTGGAGGAGGATTTTGATGAATTTGTGAATGTACTCAGGGTAAGATTTCCCTCATTTCCCCATTTTCTACCTAATTTTGGTCGTATACGATTCCCACCAACCAGGTATTGCCTTCTCTAGCACATCAACACCACTGACCAGGGAGGGGTGAAAAAATTCAATACTCATCGACCACCTCTTTTCGAACTGCAGAGCTTGCGTATTTTGGGGCGGTCTAACACACACGGAGGGAAAGCGCTATCCACCTCCTTGTATGAATGAGCTCACTGACGGCCATGAATTAGCTGGCGATCGCTGTGAGTGACAGGGAGGTGAGTGTGTGCTGTCCCTAACTCCCATGAGAGCTCGGCCAATTAGCTCCCGTGGACTCCCAGCTGTGGACAGCTGTGGCATTTACCCGGATTTGAACTTGCGTTAATGGCTAATAGTCGTGCACTCTGTTGATGCGCTACTCGGGAGCCAGAAATACTTTTTAATACAAAGATGTTGCCTTCTTTTTTATTTTGCTGTAGTAATTTGCCAACTGCATTTTTTTCACAATCTGAAAATATTAACTGAAAATATTTATAATTAATAATGACACAGCTTACTTTCAGCAGGCTTTTTAATAATTAATTAATTCAGTCATTAATTCCCTAAGCCACTTAATCCTAATTAGGCTGGCGCCCATCTCAGCTGACTCCGAACGAGGGCAGGGTACACCCTGGACAGCTCGCCAGACCATTGCAGGGTCAACACTCACACAACCATTTATACACTCACTCATACCTAGCGGTAATTTGGAACTACCAATTAACTTACTGTGCACATTTTTGGACCGTGGGAGGAAACTGGAATACCTGGGGGAAATCCACGCAAAGTGCAAGGAGAACATGCACGCTCCATACAGAAATGCCTGAGCTGGGAATCAAACCCAGGACCTTCTTGCTGTGAGGCAGACATGCTAACCACTACGCCACGGTGCCGCGCTTTTTAAACAATGAAAGAATTTGTATTCTGGCAAAAAAAGCCGGTGTTTGATGTCCTTAGTTAATTAGCATTACAAAAACAAATCTGCTCAGTAGACAATATATACCCAACAGAATACAGTATCTATGAAAATAAACCACTTATGAAATGCAACCTTTAAATTATTACCCTTGTGAAACAAATATTTTGTACAGTATAATTTATAGTGTTGAATACTGCATTCAGCTGAAGTTGTACAAGTTCACTAGTCAGTAAAATAAAATCTACTACTTTAACTAGTACCATTTCAGCATTAAGAAAAATACAGCTAGATTCTGAAGGAATGAAGTTTATTTGCATCTCAAAGATTTTCTTTTATTTGACCTTTATAAAAGTATTTATTTGTTTGGGATTTTCCCATGATATTCTCCTGTAATTTAGCCATTGTTGAGAAATGCCAACAATGTCTGCATATCATATGACCACCACTAACCAGGGAGGGTTACAGTAAGCATGTGCTTCTTCCAAAAAAAAAAAAAGATGCCTATGACGTGTATCTTTTGTTACCTGCAGACATATCAAGGGATATAAGCAGCATAACAATCTCAGAGGTAAATCACTATTTACCTGCATGCATGAGATCACAGATGCCCATGATTGTCTGGTCATTGTTTTAAGTGAAAGGGAGGAAGTAGATTCAATCAACTCAAATTGGTTCTGATAGTAGAACACCTTATCAGTGAGCCACATGCGAGTCCATTACAATTTATTATTATTATTATTATTATTATTATTATTATTAATAATAATAATAATACATTTTAATTCTTATTTTTCTTTGAAAAATACCATAGCAGGCACTCATGTACAGAAAACTACCTGAAGGCATTTTCAACATTGTTTGTTAATGCTGACCAACACACATACAGTGAATGTTATATGCATAAATTCATAAAACTCCATATATGATGAAATCCTCTCTCATACAGAAAAACCATAGTTTGTCAGTATTGCGTGATAGCACCAAGCCACTGCCTGCACTGCTGTTCAGCTGCCAGGTGGGGGTGGGAAGAACCAACCTTGGCCTTATCCTTGGTGCACTAGTCTTTCACCATCTACATGGAGGACCATATAACACCAGGTAAGGGTATTTCTCAATTTCTAGCCAAAACCAACAAACAATCAATATATGTATATATTCTTGCAAAAAGGTCTTGTAATTCACTGTGTTTGAAAGGCATGGTGGTGTAGTGGTGAATGCATTTGTCTCAGCAGCAAAGTCCTGGGTTCCTGTTCCAGGTTTGGTGAGAGTGTTTTTCTGTGTAAAAATTGCATGTCCTTCGTAGGGTTTTATTGGTTTCATCCAGGTAATCTGATTTTCTCCCACAGTCTAAAGACATGCACATTAGGCTAATTGGCTGCTCCAAACTTTCCCTAGGTGCGAGTGTGTATGGTTCTGTTGTGCTATAATAGACTGATGAACTGTTCACGGTGTACCCTGCTTTCGCCCAGCGTTAGCTGAGATAGGCACCAGCCTCCCCGTGACCCCAGTAGGATAAAGCAGTTGGGCAAATGAGTGAGTGAGTGAGTGAGTGAGTGATAGTCACATATACACTTGATTCCACTTGAGTCTTTTATTGTAAAGCGAAGAGGATGCACAGGTCAAGGAGCAGCAGCCAGAGTTTCAAGTCATTCAGAATCTGATTAGTCATCTTCCCAGCGGTCAGCAAGTGCTTGATGAGGTTAGTTGCCATAACGTCAGAGAGAAAAATACTGAATAACAACATAGTACTTCGGTGTGACTTGCAGAAATGTTAAAAATGTTTTCTGCTCTTTCCCTGTAGGTCAACAGAGCAATCGAAATGTGTTCCGAAATGCACAATATCAAAGATGCGATCTATGAAAATAAAAAAAAGCTGGAAGCAGTTTATGAGGATTATCAGATACGAGTGAGGTTTTTTAAAATGTATTTTTACTTGAAGTGTTCTTTGAAAAATGTTAACAATACGAGCAAGGTTTCAAAGAGACATGTAAGGCCGCTCATTTTATATTATCTGGTTGACGGATCCGCCGAAGCACTGGCAAAAGTGCCGCTAAAAATAATTTTTTACTTTTTCAATTTATTATTTTTTCCCAGCCGACCTCTGTATTATATGCCGATGTGAAAAAAAAACTTAAACAGACACAAAATTGTATCTTTAAATATGTATGATTTTGTGTGTTCACCTTCGAGATCGTGCTTACATCTTTATATCCAAATGAATTCTCGCATCACGTATCGTGAGTCGAGACTCACAGCATGCTTTGCGAGCGACTCTAATTACCAGATAATGCATTGTATTGAGACATGTGGTGGGGCCGGTGGTGTAGTGGTGCACTCATGATCGGGAGGTTGTGAGTTCGAATCCCACTGAGACCTCACTGTGCAAAGACCCCTGGGCAAGGTCTCAGCCACAAGTGTGCCTCTGTTCACCCAGCAGTATAAATGGGTACCAGTAAAATATACTGGGAAAGTAACCTGCGATGGACTAGCGTCCCATCCTGGAGGAGTTGTACTCCTGGTCGCTTCACGCTACAGAAACCGGGGATAAGCACCGGCCTGATGAGCTACTAGGCTTGGGTATAAAAACCCAACAGGCGTTACCCCCCCCCCCCCCCCCCCCCAAACATATGTAATTTGCACACTATATTTAATAATATTCCCAGCACTTCTGGAGTCATCAACCAGATATTATACATGAAAAAAAATTTAAGTGACAAAACCTTCCTGTGCTATTAATAAACAAAATTACATTAAAAAAAATATTTTCATATAGTATGTATTTTTTTATATTTTTCCATCTAACACTTTTTTTTTCCAACATTGTAAATAATAATATTTTAAATCTAGTGGCCTTATTTTTTTTCTTATTTCCTCCGACATCATTAAATTTGTGCTGAAAAATACGTCAACCAGAAAATAAAAATTGAGGGGCCTAAATGCATGGTCTGGTTCTTTTTTATTATAGGAAAGCAGTACAAAGGCCTATTTATTGCAAAGGACCCTGCAGAGTCTTGAGTCTTATTTCTACATAATAGTCTTCAATGCTTATCTTCATGACCAGGTACTGTAACACGCATTATTATTATGGAATGTGTAATCCACATGAGCTTACTTCATCTTTCTTTGTTTTTCTTAATTTTTTAGTAGTCTTTGTCTGCATGCATTCTCATATTCTTACATGCATCTTTTTCATTATAGATTTTGTGTGATTTAGTTTTTGTCTGTCACTGGTATCTAGTATCCTCAGATGTTTGCCCTGAGTTTCAGTCAGTGGCTATGTATGAATGCATGGATATACAGGCTGCTTGGCAGTATGTATTGTTCTGAGCTCTTAACATCACCCAGCCTTGTCACTGATGGAACAAGGATACTAGTAAGTATCATACAAGGAGAATATTTAAAAAAAGAACAACCCTGTTTTTTCACTGATTCTTATATAACAAAATCTTGTCAATTTTTTATGTGACTTGGAATGTAAAGTTGACACGCAACATCTACACACTCACTCCAGAAGCACACTGTTTGCAAGTTATAAAGGGCCATTCCATGTCATGTCACTCACACACACACACACACACACACACACACACACACACACACACACACACACACACACACTCCCTAGTGACACCTCTTCAATTTGGCTGATTTTTATTCTAGTAGTGCCTTATGAGTGCTCACTAAAACTATACATATTATGACTGTTTCTGTATGGAGTTTAATAAAGACTATGAGAGCAATACTCACTTTTACATAATGTTTTTTTCTTCTTCAGTAGATCACAGCAGTGTTTTTGCAAATTTTCGTATTATGAAATGAAATTTTTCTCCTGATGGTAGTAGATGATGTCATCACCAGAAAGCGATAATCCAGTTTGTCACTCTAGTAGTTACCTATCAGAAGTAATAAATCTGGCAACAGTAGAGAGACCTTTCTACCTAGAATATGCAACCTAATGGCAGTCATCCTTTCCTTTAAAGACGCAAGTATTTTGTTTCATGTTTTTTTAATCATCCTCCCCCTTGTTTAAATATATATCATTTTGTTGCAGCTGAGAAAGGGTTAATCCATTATTATTTCAATATAGCTTGAGGTATATAGTATTAACATCACATATTAATCTCCGTTTAGATCAATTCAATTACTGTATGTGGGTATACCCATATAATTAACTTGATGTATGAATATACTGTTAAAACAACAGGACTTAGCATTAAAAAAATAATAATTAAAAAAATAGTGCCATATTTTAAAGCTTAGTTTATGGTTAATGAGTTTGATAAGCAGAGTTTTTTTTTTTTTACTTAAAAATTGGATAAAAGTTTACTGTTGATGGGATAAAAAGCTCATTCCAGTCATCATGTGCCCATGTAGCCAACTCATGGCCTAAAGAAAGGGTTTAAAGAGGGTAATTTTGTCCCAAAGACATAATTATTACCTTCATGTGCCCCCATTAAATCTCCCATTGCCCTGTAACTCTCTAAACACATATTAGCGTTCCTAAATATTATAATAATAAATTAGTTGAAAACCTATCAGAACAAATACCTTTCAAGATATGAATCCCCAGAATGTTAAACATTTATTGCGTCATTAAAAAAACACTTTTCAAAGGTTAATATCTCTGAAGGTACCTTATCTATGTTAATCTTAAATGCGGAAACTGATAGACGGGTCCAGAATACATAGCTAGAGAACTTCACATTTCTGTATCTACCTTAAACAAAAGATATGGGTCCCCAAATTATTAACAAATTAAGTGTGCAATTCATGGACCCCAAATGTGAGCATGACACCCAACTTTGAAGGGCGATAACTCAAAAACCGTTAAAACTAGGAAGCTAAAACTTCAGATTTTTTTCATTCAGTACCAGAATAAAAATCAGTCAAATTGATGAGTTTTCACTGGAAAGGTCTTGGACATTTGTGTTAACTGATATGGAATGACCTTAAGGACAATCAATTTGTTTGCAAGGTGGCTGCTGAGGTTTTGGCGCTAGATATACTCGGTACAGCCAAAGAAATGAGGGTAGCCAACTTCCGAAGAGTTCTTAAGACAGCTGTGTATGGCATGGCGCAACCAGTCTCTGAGGTAAAGTTTGATTTGTTGCTTTTATAGATGTGTAACAGTTGTATGTTGACTGAAAAGCTAAGAATAAATTAAATCCTTTATTCAGGCTGTTTCTGTTGTGTTATCCTACCTCACGGATGAGCGGCGGAGCCATTCCAGTATTGTATGGGTAAATCTGCAAGATGAACTGATTCTGGAAGGTAATGGGCAGATGTTTACCGCTCGAGAAGCAGGCTGTCTGGAGCAACCAATCGATGTGTATGTGGAGAACTCTCAGCAACACGAGGTATGTCTAGTATTTTTGTCCAGGGATCCCTCACTTTCCAGGGGTAATGGGAACCGAGACCTGCCCCACCCCCCGCGCGACCACTGATTTCCACAAAGTAGGGAAACCCCCCCCCCCCCCCGACTGACGTATACGTACATGAATATGTGTATATAATATCAATAAATACATATTCAACGCTATAAATGCTTATAATAACAATTAAACATTAAAAAATAGTGCATAGGACTGAAATAAAATATAAAAACACACACATACAAATGCGTGGCTGTGAGCACACACTACACAGATGTCCCCATTTACCGTGGAAAGGTGGAAAGTGAGGAATCCTTATATATGTGTATATATATATATATATATATATATATATATATATATATATATATATATATATATATATATATATATATATAATAAATTTAGTGTACTTTTGTGTTTCTGTGTAGTATATATTAAAATAGTGGGGCCGGTGGTGTAGTGGTTAGAGTCCTGGGCTCATGATCGGGAGGTTGTGAGTTCAAATCGAAGTGAGACCCACACTGTGCTAAGACTCCTGGGAAAAAGGAGTTCACCCAGCAGTATAAATGGGTACCTCTGTTCACCCAGTAGTATAAATGGGTACCAGTAAAAATATACGGGGAAGGTATCCTGCGATGGACTAGCGTCCCATCAAGGAGCAGTTGTACTCCTAGTCGCTTCACGTTACAGAATCCGGGGATAAGCACCGGTCCGATGAGCCACTTGGCTCGGGTGTAAAAAGTCCAACGGACTTTACCTTACCTTTATATGCTAAGATAAAATTGCACCTCAGGCTTAGTTGGTATTGCTGGATTGAATCTCTTTTCAGACCGTACAGCCATTTATGTAAGCTTAAGAGACTGTTTCTCCTGTTGATGCCATCCAAAAAGGTTTGAGGAGGAACTCTTGTTGAACATGTTTCAAGGAGAAAAAATGTAAATGCGAGCCCCATTCAGCAAAACTACTACTATTTCCAGGTGCTGGAGCTGGCACTAAAGGAGGACATTCTCAGGTGTGAGAAGTGGCTTGAGGTAGTTCTTGAACAGGAGAAACAGATGACAATGCTAAAAAGCTGTCACACTGTCCAGGAGGTGTTTGCCAAGCAAAAGAGCATTTTCCCAGGTCTCACCTTTCACCGAATTCCTCTCACTGACTGTTGTGCTCCAAAAGAGGAGGTAATATAACTTATTGCAGAAACAGTGATAAGAACTGTAAACGATTACATTTCAGTGACATTTAGTATAAATTGTACTAATTATGACTGCCTCCCTTAGTTTTTTGACCAGCTGCTGGAGACCATGAAGTACAGTCATGGTGAGGACCACAACTCAGCTTTTATTTTCAACTGCAGTGATGGGAAAGATCGAACTACCACTGCCATGGTCATCGCCACACTTACACTTTGGCATTTCAATGTAGGACGACCACAAACACACACAAATACGTGAATTTTTTTTACTAAAATGCCTCCTGGCCTCAGGAATTATCATTCTCAGAGAGCAATCTCA
The DNA here is from genome assembly GCA_024760905.1 of Plotosus lineatus. Taxonomy (NCBI): domain Eukaryota; kingdom Metazoa; phylum Chordata; class Actinopteri; order Siluriformes; family Plotosidae; genus Plotosus; species Plotosus lineatus. The sequence goes on along the minus strand of CM045736.1, from coordinate 38,955,677 downwards.
GACTGATCAAAGATATGATATCATTCGTTAGGGCTTTCCTGACTGTGTGGATGAAGAAATTATAAGTGTTCCGGATGCGAAGTATACCAAAGGAGAGTTTGAGGTAGAGTGATTTTTTGTTGCTATTGTTTTTGAATCTCATCCAAGCATACTCTGGCAAGCTTTTGAGTTTTTTCTGTTTATTTATTTATTTATTTATTTACTGGGGGGCCTTGAAGGGGGGGGGAAGAAAATCATAACTACCGTATTCGATGTAATAAGTGCCCTGCTCTAATAAGCGCCCCCCCGATGTTTTTTTTTTATCTTACGTCTAATAACCGCTCATGTGTGTTGGGAGCAAAATGGTAGATCAAACTTACCAGTTTTATTCGATCAGTCTCTGTAACGGTAAAATGAGGCATTCACTGCCTGTAAAAGTGAGTTTACACAGTATTTCAAGTCCCCCTGCAACTGGGGAATGTCTATAATGTTCATCAGTAACAACACATTTGATTGTTCTGACATGCTTTAAAAACCAGGAAAATATTTTGCTGCACTGTATTCTCTTGGTAAATGTCCGACAACTGATGAACCATTAGAAACTGCTACAACAAAAACTATCGGATGCTCTGAATGAATGGAGCGATGAGCCAGATATGGACCTATCAGAAAGTGATGACGAGTATTTTTCACCTGACTCTCTTGCTCACTAACTTCATAAATTTAAGCATGTTCCTGGCCATGTGATTTTGTTTATGTTCGTGTTGATTGGTTCAACGTGTCATGTGCTAAAGTTGACATTCCTGTTGATTGGCTCATTTTACTTTCCGGAATATGTTTAAAGGAACAGCACCGGGAGGGAAAAGTAAGGGGTCTTGTTTTTAAATTTATGCTGGTTTCTGTTTATTTTCAGCTTTGATGTACGTAGTTTGGTTGATACCACAAAATGAATAACACAAATACCAGAAAAACTCTTTTATTGTTCTGTTATTATTCATGTTTTCCACCTCGATGCTAATAAGCACCTACTGTTCCACTCCGCTGGTAATCATTTTAATAAGCGTCCACCAACTCCAATTTTTAAAGCGCCCTGGGCGCTTATCACGTCAAATACGGTCATTTATTTTTTTTTAAACATCCACAGGAGATGAGCAGATGTGTTTGACAGTTTTCATGAAGCATCAGTTTTGTTTTTGTTGTTTTTATACTAATATTTAAATGTAGCACACTGTTTGCATGTTCAGGCGGTAATGCAGGTGGTCAGACTGCTACCTGATGGTCACCGTATGAAAAGAGAGGCAGACATGGCTTTAGATGTTGTCAGTGAGACAATGACTCCCATGCATTTCCACTTACGAGAGATCATCATATGCTCCTATAAACAGGTGACTATTTGCACATGTACTTCAAGCTTATGCCTCTCAACAACAAGAACATGATCACATTGTGACATGTCTGTTGATGGATGGAAATAACCCTCATATAATCAGTGTTCTTTCTTCATAGATTATTTGTACATATTTAATTTTTTTTTCTGTCTTTAGTAAGTAAATAATAAACAGAACACAAAAAAAAAAAATTCTGAACAATTCAGAATTTGTTGTACTGAATCATGTTCAAAATATAATAGGCTCTGTATTGCATATAGATGGAGCACTTAAAATGAAAAAAGGCAAGACACTAAATAGTCAATAAAAATACATTTTGTAACAATAATTTAGATGAATGCAGGAAAACAAAAATAGTTCTCAAATAGTCAGTCAGATAAACACAATTAAGACAACATGTTGCTGAAGATAAATACATTTCTTTGAAAAATATGAGTGACATAAAAGGTTTTAAATAATTTGAAGAAACCATCTTTATCTCTCTTAAATTCAGAACATCCCCCTGGTGGTTGCAAGAGGCATGACAAGTGTGCAAAATAAATACAAAGTAAATGCAAAGTAAATAAATAATAAATAAATAAATAATAAATACTAAATAATAAAAAATAATAAATAAATAAATAAATAATAATAAATAATGCAAAGTAAATAAATAAAAACTATGTAGCTTTATTCAGATGGTCCAGAAAAAGGACCCCTGTCAAATTTATTTTACATTTGTTGCACTGCAGCCTGAAATGAAAACACATGGACACACACACCCACACACACACACACACACACACACACACACACACACACACACACACACACACACACACAATTCTTGTATTTACTCGGTTCAACTTAGTCATTCATTCATTTTCTGGAAAGCTTAATCCTAATTAGGGTCGCAGGGAGGCTGGTTCCCTTCTCAGCCAACTCTGGGTGAGGGAAGAGTACACCCTGGTCAGCTCACCAGGCCATTGCGGAAACACGCTGACGGCTTTGCAGCCTATTCTTGACAAAAGTCAGCAATGGTTCTTTTACATGCCTCTCTCTATAGACAGTAAGAGATATGGCCGACCTTTGATAATCCAGTGAGCTGCACTGGCGGAACAGTGACAGCCTGCTGATAGTGGGGCTTGAATCTTGGATCAGTAATCCTGCACCTTGCCCTACCAGCAGGCCATCACTACATTCACTTCAACTCATAACAGTCAAACAAGAGATATAACAGTAAAATTTCAGAAATATAAATAAATAATGAAATGAATTAATAAAGAAACCAAATCAGTTCAACAGTTAAAGGATTACCCCCTTTATTAATATTTTGTGTACCCATCTTCTAATTATAGATATTGTGTCATGTCTTTAGTTGACAAGTGCCCCAGTCTCTGGTGTAGAGAAACACCCCAGAACAGGATGCTACCACCCTCATGCTTTACTGTAGGTATGGTGTGCTTTGGATCGTAAACTGTACAGACTTTCCCCCAGATGGAAGGTTTAACATTGAAGGCAGATATTTTGAAACATTTTCCCATTTGGCCTATAATAGTGTTCTTAAAAAAGGGTGAAACTTACTGCCAAATAGATTTAGGAAACCAATATATCCAAAACCAAAACCAAATCAAATGTCACCCAACATAAAAAAATAGATTAGCATCAAGACACAATTATTTTTCATGAGAATATTAATAAATGGAAGCCTTATGCTATCATTCAATTTTAAGTACAATACAGTACATTTTATTTAGGGGGCAGTGGTGGTCTAGTGGTTAGGGCGCAGGATTGCTGATCCTAAGGTTGGGGGTTCGAGTCCCCACAAGGTTGTCACTGTCCCCCCACTGCAGCTAACTGGGTTATGAAAGGCGGGCCATGTCTCTCACTGTCTATGGTGAGAGGCATGTAAAAGAACCATTGTTGACTTTCGTAAAGAGTAGCTGCAAAGCCGTCAGCGTGTTTCTGTCCCTTGCTAAAAGGGTTGTGACAGGAAGGGCATCCAACGTAAAAACCTATGCCAAATCAAATGTGTGAATCAGATGATTCGCTGTGGTGACTCCCGAGAAAGGGAAAAGGCCGAAAGAAAAGAAGACTACATTTTATTCAGATTTCAGATTCAGATTTCTCATTCCAAATTTCTTCCTCAAATTTTTTCTTCTTTGAATTTCCGCATCTGTCAACACATTTTTGCATGATATTCACTTTATTTGCAAGTGAACCATCCCTCAGTTAATGGACTTTTGAAACATAACAATCTCAAGATTTACTATACACAGTACAAGAAGTTTCAGTTTCTTGCTCAACAACAAATTATTCAAAACTTATTCTTTAGTGGTGCACTAGAGAATTCTGTCTTGCTTTATTTTATCCATGGAAGAACCAAATAGAAACCACCAAATAGAAATGTATGTTGAATAGCATAAATAATATGTCGTCTTCCTTTCGGCTTTTTCCCTTTTACTCGGGAGTCGCCACAGTGAATCATCTGATTCGCACGTTTGATTTTGGCAGAGGTTTTTACGTCGGATTCCCTTCCTGTCACAACCCATTTTAGCAAGGGACAGAAACACGCTGACGACTTTGCAGCTACTCTTTACGAAAGTCAGCAATGGTTCTTTTACATGCCTCTCACCATAGACAGTGAGAGACATGGCCCGCCTTTGATAACCCAGTTAGCTGCACTGGGGGGACAGTGACAACCTTGTGGAGAGTGGGACTCGAACCCCCAACCTTTGGATTGGTTTAAAATATATTTTTTTTGTTCCGAGAGGGGGCGCCACAGAAAATAATTGAGAAGCACTGCATTAGGCTAATGCAGTGGTTCTCAAATAGTGGGGCATGACCCCTAGGTGGGGGGGGCGATGCCGGGCTGGGGGGGGGGGGGTGACCCCAGGGAATTGCGTTTTTTTGCCGTATTATATTAAAGTGTAACTGTACATCCACTAAAGCAGGTGGCAGTGGCTTCCTCACGGTCAGAGTGTGCTCAGAGGTAAAATAAGAAGTGAAGTTAATAAACCCACCATGGAAATTTTTAACAGGGATGGAAAGAGAGGTGGAGAGAGACAGAGACAGTGAGAGAAACGAAAGTCTCCCGGAATCATGATGAAACGATGTAGCACTCGGCTTCACTGTGCTGCGGTGAGAAACAAGGAAAGACCAGTGTGCTTACTGTATCTGAAAACACTGGCAGCACACAGCATGAACCCAAATAAATTCAGGCATAACCTAGACATCACATCCCGATCACGTGACGTGCCGTGTGAGTTTTTTCAGCGTAAACGTGCCAAATATTGCCAACAACCATCCCGCTTTTTGAATGATACTTCAGCAAACCATTGAGCTCTGTTAACATCAGATAAGGTGGAGTACCAAACTGCTCAGTGTAGAAAACCCCACAGCAGAGCAGAGGAACTGATCCTACCTGCAGCACACACGATCTCGGTCATGCTGGATGACGTCACTGCTGCAAAAATAAGTCCAGGTCCCAGTTCAGCATTGAGCAGGAGCTGAGAGTTCAGTATCGTGCTTCAAAACCCGGCTTCGAAAAGCTGTGCACTGCGAAACGTGCTCGTTATAGCCATTAATCTGGACTTAATCATTTTGACAAAAATAAAGAAATAAATAAAATAATAATAATACTACTAATAAAAATAATACAAATTGTTTTATTATTTTTTGTTTTGTTGGTTTTGTAGGTTAAAGTGTTTGATATATTGTGCTGCTGAGTTAATATTGCAGATCAATTTGAATTTATTATTATTTATTGATTTTATTTAATTTTATTTTTCAGTATTGAATGGTTCAAATTGTTGGTCAAAAATTTTTACAGTTTAAATAAGGATTTTAATTTCAGGCAAGTTGATGCACTTTAAATCTTTTTGTTTTATGACTAAAACATTGTTAATAAAGTTATTCTTTGTTGGAAGTTGATCTATATTTATTTCCTTTTTGTATTCATAATGTTAATAAGGATACAGTGTTATGCAGAGGATTACTTATAACAATTTTTAGACAAATAACAATATTTATATTGAGGGGGCGTGAAATGTTTTCCTCTTCCTGGGGGGATTGAGAAGCACTGGGCTAATGAACATCCTTGAGTGCCTTTAGATGTAAATAGGTGTAAATGTTTTTGTGTGTCTGTGATGGTCAATCAAGTTATTCAAAAAGTACCCTGCCTTTGTCTGGAGTCAGTTATGATGGGCTTCAGCCGCCCCATGGCCCTAATAAAGGAAAGTTGAATTTAAAACTTTTGTCAACCTAGTATCCAGTATACAAATACACAGAGAATAGAGCCTGCCCGACAATCCTTTAAATGAAAAGTACTGAAAGTTAACACAGATGTACCTTCTTTTTTCTCAGATCAAAACAGCAAAATCAGAGGCTGAATCGCAGCAATTACGTCTGAGAAGTCTGCAGTACCTGGAGCGTTATATTTATCTCATCCTATTCAACAGCTACCTTCACCTGGAGAAGAAAGACTCCTGGAGAAGACCATTCAGCCTGTGGATGCACCAGGTGACAGCATGTGCAATACACACAGGATAATAAATAATTTTAGTTACCAGTAAAAATAAATTATATAAATTAAAAAATGAACCATGTACATTGCAGGCAATAAATTTACTGTTTTTCTTTCTGGGCATGATTGGGTATAATGTTCATTTCAATTGTGTATTTTTTTTTTAGCATGATCTGTCTTATATAAGTAAACAACCATTAAAATGTGTTTGAATTATGTGATTCTATTAAGGCTGTTATAATAGCACATTGGCAACACAGTTATGGTTATCATGTCCACCTCATAGCAAGAAGGTCCTGGGTTCATGTCCCAGGTTTGGCTGGCGCGTTTCATTTTGTAGTTTTGGAAGTTCTCCGATGTTTCATATGCTCTGGCCACAGTACCTTTTATAAAGTACACTCGCTCTTGCACTGCATAAAACATGAAGCAGATGCTGCTGTGGTAATATTTAGTGCACTGTTGTGAAAAATAAATATATTTTTTATATATTTTATACTTAGTCTGGATTGTTGTTGTTGTTGTAAAAGGTGAACCATGTTTTTGTTTCTCCACTCCCCAATTATGCATTGCCGATAACCAACAGCCAGTAATGTCATGGCCCAGCACACATGCACACACAGTTTATGAATATTAGCTTGTCACCTGGTTGTTGAACTGAGCTTTATTGAACATGAATAGAATGTTTAGAAAAGAAATCTAATTTCTCATGTCTTTAACTGTTTTGGCAGGTGGCAGCACGATCTGGTATCTATAGCATCCTTAACCAGCTGGGCTTCCCTGAGTTTGAGACATCTAAGAATTGTCCACTGTCAAGATTACGCTATCGCTGGAGACAATATAGTGCTTATTCGCTGCCCATCCGTGGACAGCTTATCGAACAGAATGCTAGCTTTTTTACAGAAGTCTAAGTTTGATTGGTTTACTTAAGTGAGACACTGTTTTGAGAATTTCCCCAGTTCAGTTTCAACTATTATTTGGAAAATTAACAGTAAAAATGCCAATACCACCAAGCTACCACTCAACAATTGCTTTAACCCCCAACCCCACAGCTCAACTGTAAATCACTTTAAATGAAAGTTCCCATGAAATTGGTTAATATAAAAGGGGAGTCACAACTCTGATGACACTTAACTGTCTGAAACTGAATTAAAAGTCTAAGATTTTGTGCACACAAATGGGTTGCAGTAGTAGGGCAGGTCAAGTTCTATTCCTGGAAGCTCTTGACCAGAATCTTCACATGGCACATGACTGTAATTTCATGCAGAAACAAATGTACAAGTGAATATTAAATGGCAAGTGAATTAATATTTATATAGTATATGGTATACTGTATAGGCTTTCTGAGTTGCTGTAATATTTTTAGACCCTGGAATGTTTTTCATTATCATGTCTGATGCTTAAACACAGGTTGTTAAATTGCATTTACCCATTATTAAGATATTTTATGTCACAATCTCTAAAATTTTAATCACTACCTGTAAGGTCAGAATGAAAGGGTTAAAGGGTTTGTCCCCTCCATACTGTAAATAAACAAAAGGGAAAGTAATTTGCATTTTCCTTGCACAGATGAAACTGAAATGTCAAAATTTATTCATGTCAACTAAAAATGGTTATTTAAAGAAAATGCCAGCATACACACACACACACACACACACACACACACACACACACACACACACACACACACACACTTGGGCCCTTTTCTCATTCCGTTATTCCATGTTTTTTGTCTGTTAGTGTTTTTTTTTTTTTTTTTTTTTTTTTTTTCTTACTAGACCAGAAACACACACACACACACACACACACACACACACACACACACACACACACACACACACACACACACACACGCACACACTTGAGCCCTTTTCTCATTCCATTATTTCATATTTTTTGTCTGTTAGTGTTTTGTTTTTTTCTTTTTTTTTTTACTAAACCAGAAAAATGATTACACCACTGCCCCGTAAATGATTGCGATCAGTCCCGGTTTGAATTAGCACCTTATGACACCTTATAACATCAAAACAGCTATACACTGTAACTCTATGGGGCAAATGACTGCAACAACATTAATGTCCCTTGTTTTTTTTAGCTGACCTATTGTGATGCGGTTGTACTTATCACAGGCTGACGGTTTTCAGCTGTTTATGGTTGTCAGTTATTATGTGCTAACTCTATACTGGGATAATAATAAGTTATGAACAGATGTTGATACATTTTTTTTTACAGGGGAATATCTCATGGTCCAATTAATACTATGGTTAATTAGCAATTTCCCAGATTAAACTCTAGATCCACTAATTTAAAAACCCAAAGATAATGTATTGTGAGATAGAACATAAAGTATGGTAGTAGCAGGTCGAGCAGAGGATGCTGAGTATTTTCTTTTATTATTATTTTTTTAACTTGATGAAGGTTTCCACTTTCCTAATGCTCCTCCTGTAGTAAAAAAATAATGAAAATATGGAGAAAATAAAGCCCAGGTTAAAATGAACATAATCTTTCTTGAAGTAAGTTCCACCAGTGAGAATAATACAACAGCCATTGAAAATGTTTATTGATTTGATTTTGTCACTCGTCTTATTTGCACAGGGCGTCATTTGTTACAGTACACTGCAATGGATGTCCCTTTTATCTAGACAAACTTGGATAATCATATGTACAGGCACAGTACAGGCACAGTCTTTTACCCATTATCCACAATAAACAATAAAATTATGCTCTTTGAGTGAATGGCCATGAATGACCACTGAACTTGTCATAACTGTTATTTGTAATTTGAGTTCAGTAGATCTCTACACATGTTTGAGTTTTCTCTGTGGAGTGCTACCTCTTCTCCTGAAATAGTCCATTTTCTATTGCTTCGTTGAACAACTTTTCTCCTGTTTTGGATGGCTATTGTAGTAGACACTTTCTCTCTGAGGAGGCAAATGAAAATGATTAAAAAACAGAGCTTAAGCTTAAATCTCATCTCTTTCTGTAACAGTACAGGGATCCCTCACTTTCTGCAGTTATTTGGGACCAAAGTCCGCAAAGTAGGATCACCCCCCAACCCTCCCTGACTGACGTATACAAACATGTATATGTGAATATAATATCAACAGATACATATTCAATGCTAAAAATGCTTATAATAACAATTAAACATTTAAAAAAAAATGCATTAGATGTAAATAAAATATAACAATGTAAGCAGTTTTGATGGGAGATTTTGGGTTGTTTTTTGTTTTGAGTTGGTTTAGGGTTTTTTTTTTTGGTTTGTTTGGTTTTTTGCATAATTGGCCGTGTTTATGTGGCATTTTCCTTAACTTTTTCCCCTATTCTTCCATAATTTCCTTATTTTTTTAATTCGATGAATATTTAAAAAAAAAAAAAACGTGATGCACTGAAGCCGCGTGAATTGAAGCGCGAAGTAGCGAGGGATCCCTGTATTCTGCAATCCCAGTACTCTCACACACAATGCTTTCGGCTTTTTCCCTTTTACTCGGGAGTCGCCACTGGGAATCATCTGATTCGCACATTTGATTTGGCAGAGGTTTTTACGTCGGATGCCCTTCCTGTCACAATCCTTTTTAGCAAGGGACAGAAACTCTGACGACTTTGCAGCTACTCTTTACGAAAGTCAGCAATGGTTCTTTTACATGCCTCTCACCATAGACAGTGAGACACATGGCCCACCGTTGATAACCCAGTTAGCTGCACTGGGGGGGGGGGAGGGGGGGCAGTGACAACCTTGTGGAGAGTGGGACTCGAACCCCCAACCTTTGGATCGGCGATCCAGCGCCTATACCACCAGACCACCACTGCCTGCATCTGCAATCTCAGTACTCTAAATTTCTTTAATAATATTTTTTTTTTAGCTGTTAATAGTATGTTTAAATTTTTTATGATTCTAGGGTCAGACACAGTCATGTCCAGTATACTCATAGCCTTTAGCGAGCCTGTGTAAAGAATGCTTTTTGCATTGCATTGTAATGTACTGGATGACTACTGTGTAGCTCATGATGAATACATAAACAAGTACATTCTGAAACAAAGTTCCAAACATATAATTTATCTTACTTTTTTTTTCTATGTGTATTTTCATTTATTTCTACCTGTAAAGGAGAGGCTCTTTGATAAGTTGCAGACAATATTGTACAGGTATGCTATAGAAGCTAACACTGGTGACGAATTGGATAGAAGGGTCCATCTTCACCACAGTCTTCGCCATAGTGCTCATAAATGGTGCCTCTAGTTCTGCTGTGGCACTGACAACCAGTGAGAACCTAAGAAATTAAAGAAAAAAAGGATTTTTGGTAAATTTCTCCCAAAATATTAATGTATGGATGATGTATACACTGACATAAGTGTTCATAATGAAAAATATTCATGCACTTTCTGTAACCGCTTAATCCCAATTAGGGTCATGGGGAGGCTGGCTCTCATCTACTATAAAGGGGAACATAAGGTAGCTGATGAATAAGATGGACGAGCTGACAGCATGAGTCTGGAGTCAGCGGGAGTATTGGAAGTGTAGTTGTATGTGCTTTGTGGAGACATGACTACACCAGGATATTCCTGATGACAGTCTATCCATTGCAGGGATTCACATTGTCATCCCCAAAGCTGCAAGTGACACTGTTAATACTACCTTAATCAGGTTACAGACTCAGCACCTGAGTGCTTTCATTGTGATCTCGTGTGACTTTAACCATGTTACCATGGATACCCACATTGTCAGACTTTATGCAGTATGTGGAGTTTCCTATCAGAGAGGAGAGAACTTTAGACCTGCTGTTTGCAAACACTAAAGATGCACACAGTCCCCCACCTCTCCACTGAGATATCAGACTACAGCCTTATTTACCTTACCCCATGCTATGTGCCTATTGTGAAGAAGCAGTCTGTGAATAGAAGGGCTGTTAGGAGATGCTCAGGGGAGTCCTTGGGGGAACTTCAGGATTGCTTTTAGAAAACAGCCTGGCCAGCACACTGTGAGCCCTACGGGGATGACATCGATGGACACACTCGTATTTCACATGACGTAGATTTCTGCACAGACTCCATTGTACCAACTCAAACAATTGTTACCCAAATAACAGGCCATGGGAGACTAAAGGCATCAAAGCTCTCCTTGATGATATGAAGAGGGCATTCAAAGTATTTCCTCCTTTGATCGACCTGACACTCCTCCCTGCCAGTCAATTTCACTTATAATCAGCTCCAGAGACAGCTGAAAAGATTCCACTCAGGAAAGGGAGCAGGACTGGATGGGGTTGAGTCTCTGTGTCCTTAGAGCTTGTGCCTCCGAGTTTGTAGAGTCTTGCATCATCTTACATCACAGGAGCATGTTCAGTGATGGACTCATACCACGTAAATGCTCATCTATACATCACTGGAAATCATTTACATCTGTGGCCATGAAACTGTACAATTCCTCCATATTAGCAACAATATGTACTGTTATCTGCTCACATTTTGCACAAGATTTACATTCTACTGTTTATCACATTGATAACACTGTATATATTACTCACTGATAGGATTCATTCTGTATCTGATAATATAGATATAAGTAACTTCTAATTTTGGAGTAAAACCACCTGTGTGTGTGTGTGTGTGTGTGTGTGTGTGTGTGTGTGTGTGTGTGTGTGTGTGTGTGTGTGTTTTCTTATATTGAGACTTTTATCTTTTTTATATTATTCTTTGCTTGGCATGGAGCAACTGTGTGCACATAAGTTCTTCTGGGATCATTCAAGTATTCTGATTCTGATTTTTGGATCATAGTATAAACAGAGAGGCTAGATTGAGATGGTTTGGACATGTACAGAGGGGGGATAGTGAGTATATTGGTAGTAGGATGCTGAGATTGGAACTACCAGGCAGAAGGCTTAGAGGAAGACCAAAGAAGAGATTCGTGGATGTGGTG